>CM064865.1:64554736-65754736 GCA_032719365.1 Prinsepia uniflora | reverse complement strand
ACACCTAGGGTCTCCTACCCGGTCATCAACACTCGGTCAATAACAACCTCTCCTGGGTTTCCTGTCTATTATCTCCACCTTGGGTTTCACTCCATCCCTATCTACTGTTACCATGGCCAACTCTCGTGTACGCAAGGGAAACTCTATGAACAGACAGAAGTCATAGAGTACATCCTCGTATACAACCACCCTACCTTCCCGAACCAACTCGACTACTAACCCAAACAATCGAACACCTATCTCCCTCGGTTTCTAATTCGGCCACTATCAGAATAAATCTACAAAGTCCTAAGGGCAAACTCTAGCTTGTGGGCACAGCGACGGACAACACGACGCTCGCCTCCGGACTGGGGATGTGTTCCTTCCGGAGAGGTCACGATGCACGTCCCGTTGTCGAGTAGCCACTGAAGGCTCTACTTCGGAGTGCTGACGGTATAGGAGATCAATCGATGATGTGTGCACCATGATCTAGAGGTGGTCGCGATGGTTGATATGTTCACAGTGACATACTAGGATTGAGAGCGGTCCTGGACGGATGGTTGCACGCATTACTATGATTGGAATCGTGACTGGCCTTGAGGTATCGAGCTCGATGCCCAGTTGATTTTGAGTTCGGGCTTGAGGCCCAGTTAAATTGTGAAGGGGATGTTGGCTGGTTCAAAATTCGATAGAGAATGTGAGTTTAACGGTTGGTTTTCATGTTTTGAATTCATAAATAGATTAGGAATTATTAGAGGAAAGTTTAGGAATGAGAATGGATGAAAACGGACCGAAAACACGAGAGATATAGAGGTGAATCGGTCACGCCGGTCCAGTTGGACCGGCTGCACAGTCGAACTGGACCGGACCGGTTTAGCCGAAGGACAGGGATGATGAACATTAGGCGTGTGAGGCCCATGCGCAGCGCCTTTGGGTGGCACGTGGGGGTGCGTGAGGGACATTTTAGGGAAGTGTTCAACATGTGAAATCATCTATTCGATGTAACGAACATTTTGGGACTGGTTTTGTGTCTATTGGATATCGTTTTGATATAGTTTTGGGTGTCCGAAGGTTTAAAGTCTATGTAAAATACGTTTAAAAATTGGGAAAATTACGGGGCTTTAATGAGAGGTTAATGAGGTAGCTAGTAACCCTCTAGTATGGTTTGGACAGGTTTGGAAGTCCCGGTGATAGTGGTGTGGCTCGAAAGAGCGTATGGTACGCGTATCGAGACGGCAGCGTATGACGGTATATGAGTGGACAATGTTTTCTAAACTGTGATGCATGTATAACTGGTTTATATGTTTATATATGTGATTTCTATAGTGATGATTGTGGCATTGGTGAATTACATGGTTGCACGTATTCCGTGGTAATCTCGTACTTGCACGTATTTTGATGTCATGATCTTATACTGTGGTTATACGTGATTGTGGTTTTAATAATGGTTCAATGAAATAGATTTGGTTTTGGAAAGATGAACTCGGGCATGAGACCCATTTGAATTATTTGATCGGTCCAGAGGCTCAGTTGGTTTACGAAATCGAGCTAAGACCCATTTTAGTTATGTGATCGGGCCGGGAGCCCAGTTGGTTTATGAAATTTCGCATGAGGCCCAATTGTGATTTTATAAATGTGATTTCGGGTCTGAGACCCTATGTTTCATAAACGAGATTTTGGGTCGGGGACCCTAAATGGATTTGTGATGTTTTATGGAAATTCCAAGCAGGGCCCTTTGAGATGTTTTGAAATGGCTTTATAAAACTATTTTGCATATACCATCTTGGTACGAGGATCTGTGGATGGTCTCCTCCAAGTGTCTGGGACACTGGGGAAGTCACGGTGCATTGCCTGCGAGGGGTCATTATACGGAGCGACCAGACCATATTGTGACTCAGGAGCAAGATTGCTATGATTAGACGTCTGGGACGTCAGACATCTGGGATGTCAAAGATATGGACCTGGAGAGACCCTAGGCAGCACGAGTTGCTTTTACCTTGAGATATGACGTCTGGGATGTCAAGCGTCTGGGACGCTAGGCATCTGGGACGCCGAGGATGGTTATGTGGTAAATATGGATTATTAGACTTATGAAATGGTATTTTGGTGTTTATGGATTTGTGTTTATGGATTTGGGTAATGGCCCACTTGGTTCTGAATTTACGGATTTTGGTATTCTATGGTTTTGGGCTGAGTCCCCACACATGTTTGGTTTTACGGTTTTTGAGCTAAGGCCCTAATGGTTTATTTAAGTAATTGATTTGATTACTGGTTTTCAATGCATGCATACTTTTAGTGAAAGGAATAAATGTATCTTTATGAAATGTGTTTTATGAACTTATTGATTTTCGTCCACTCATAGTTTTTAATGGTTTTAATGTCCTTCAGGTTGATCACGGATGTGGGTTGTAGCAAGGACCGAGACATCGCACTCCTCCACAGATCCTAGCGCGCTCTGGGAGCCCGGTATAAGCTGAGGTATGCATTATCCCTTGTCTGATACTTCATGTCAGACGGGAGCATGACACATCCCGCGTTAATCCCAGGAGGATTGGGATGGGTCGTGTCATCCCAACCCTTCACTAAGTAGTGAGTCAAGTGATCCTTCAGGTCAGAATACACCTGTAAAACTAAGGGATCTCATTAACATCTATGCTAGATGTCACATGAGTATGATAGAACCAGAAAGCTTCAGAAAAGCTGTCAAGGAACAAGCTTGGAAAGAGGCTATGGAAGCAGAAATACAAATGATAGAGAAGAATGAGACTTGGGAGCTTGTGGAAAGACCTACAACTAAACATGTGATGGGGGTTAAGTGGGTGTACAAAACAAAACTGAACCTAGATGGTTTTGTGCAGAAATACAAGGCCAGATTGGTTGTTAAAGGGTACTCACATAAACCAGGAGTGGATTTCAATGAGACCTTTGCACCGGTTGCAAGGCTTGACACAATTAAGATCCTTGTGGCCTTAGCATCTCAAAAGGAGTGGAAATTTGTATCAATTGGATGTGAAATCAGCATTCCTGAATGGAGTATTGGAAGAAGAAGTTTATGTTGATCAACCTGAGGGTTTTGAAGTTCAGAAAAATGTTGATTGGGTCTACAAGTTAAAGAAAGCCCTCTATGGGTTAAAGCAAGCACCAAGGGCTTGGTATGAGGAAATTGATACCTACTTGTTGAGCTGTGGGTTTGAAATGAGTACAAGTGCCTATACCTAAAGGTCAAGAAGAATGAAGGAACCTTAATTGTGGCCATCTATGTGGATGATATTGTGTATACAGGTGATAGTACAAGTCTGATGGAAGAGTTCAAGCAGGACATGATGGGGAAGTATGAGATGACTGATCTAGGATTGTTACATCACTTCCTATGTATGGGAGTGATACAATCCAAGGAAGGAATTTTCCTCCACCAAAGGAAGTATGCACTAACCTTGCTGGACAATTTTAGCCTAAAGGACTGTAAACCTGTAAGCATACCTCTTGCTACTTGTGAGAAACTACACAGAGATGATGGCAGTGAAGCTGCAGATGAGCAGCAATACAGGAAAATTGTAGGGAGTCTACTCTATTTGACTGCCACTGGACCTGACCTAATGTATGCTTCAAGTCTACTATCAAGGTTCATGCATAACCCTACAAAGATACACTATGGGACAGTCAAGAGAGTGCTCAGGTATGTTCAGGGAACATTAGACTATGGGATAAGCTGTAAGAAAGAAAACGCAGCTACTCTGGTGGGATATTGTGATAGTGATTGGGGAGGCTCACTGGATGACATGAAGAGTGCATCTAGATATGCTTTTACATTTGGCAGTGGCATTTTCTCCTGGGCTTCAGTAAAATAGGGCAGTGTTGCCCTCTCTACTGCATAGGCTGAGTATGTGAGTGTCTCTGAGGCAACAACACAAGCCGTATTGCTGAGGTTTGTGATTGGTGATCTAGGGGAAGGACAAACAGAGGCTACACCTTTGCTATGTGACAACATGTCAGCAATTGTCATGGCCAAGAACCCTGTCTTCCATAATAAGACAAAGCATATTCATAGAAGGTGGCACTACATCAGGGATGCAATCCATAATGGAGAAATTTCCATTCAGTATTGCAGAACTAAAGAATAGGTGACAGACATCTTCACTAAAGCCCTACCTAAAGACAGATTCTATTTCTTAAGAAGACTTCTAGGTGTGATTCCAGTGAATAGTTTAAGAAGGGTTGTTGGACATTAAGCAGCTCACTGGAAGCTGACTTGGCAGTAGACAGCTGTCAAATCGTAAGGAAGAAGTTAGCAAGAATGTGAGTGTGTGAAGTGTTGTGAGTGTGTGAGAATTTAGTTAGAAGAGAGTGTGACGTGTAATGTGATCCGTAAAAGAAGGATCACAGTGAGAGTGTGAGATGTGTGTGCAATGAATGTGCATATGTAATCGTACTCTCTAAAATGATGAAAAATAACGAGAATCTACGAGAAAAATAGATTGAGAGAGCTTGAGTAAGAAGAATACTCAGCCCTCAGAGAGATTGAACAACCCGAAGCCTCTATTGAATTTTCACAAACACTTAGAGTGCATTAGCCTAACCTGCAATTTAATTCAATTCTCCTTAAGAATCTAATCCTAGAAATTGAGTAGAAGAAAATCTAAATCTATTCCTAAACCATACGAGCTAGTCTCGTCATTTTTAGCTAAGAAGATCAAGGATCGAAGAAGTACATGAAGCAATGGAACTGTGTCTGGCACTGTGGCGGGAAAGCTGAGTCTCGAGCATCTGTTCAAATTCGTTTTGATTGCCAATATGAACCTCTTTTCCTTGTCCAGACGAGTCAAACGATGGAAGTTTCATAGCATAAGTTCACTGAAATCTCGAGTAATGTCGTCTAGGTTCCTAAGTTCGCAACTCTGATTCGTTTAATCTAGAGAGCATTGGAGGCGGATGAAGACATGAAGGAGTTCTTCTGGATGAGATTATTTGTCTGGTGGGGTGGTGAGGTCAGTCTTGGTCGTAGTAAAGGACGATGGACCGGTGATGATGAGTGAGTGATGGCGTCATAGGTAGACACAGAGAAGCAAAGGAAAACAATGACAATGTTATTCGGGAAGAGCGAGCGTACAATTTAAGAGGAATATTGTAATTGGATTCTAAAGTTTCATTAAAAAATTTCAATTTTTTGACTAAATTTCTATCATTTTTATTTATCGATATCAATATTGAATATCCATTACTATTCTTTTGTATATTTCACTCTCAATATTTATGTCGGTATAAATATTTTAATCTTTGAACGTGAATTCCGGCAAGTCTTAACTATCGAATTTGGAAAGCAAACAAGAAAGGTATTTCAAAGTAGCACCGGCCGAAAGCAGAAAGAATTTTCTTGTCTGGCTGCGTGGGGCAAAAGCTATGGGAGGGACCAAATAATTACGCTAGTGACAATGAAAGCCAATTTGTCAAATTTCACCTTTTAAACATAATAAGGACGAAGAGGTCTCAACTTATATTAGCTTACAAACAAAAAGAAGATTAAAGAAGAGTAGTACGCATGTCTCTCCATGTAATCAACTTTATTAATCAAAAGAGGAACAATATCCCTAAGAATCTTACATTCTCAATCATCAAATTCACCAATCATAATGTTAAGTTTAAAATTTGATAATGAGTTTGTATTACAAAAAGTTGTATAATGCTATTATGTTCTCTGAACAAAAAAAAAAAAGAGGGGGAGAGAGACAGTTAGAGAGTAAAAGGGAAAAAAGGCGGGTGAAAATTTGTGACATGCAATTTCTTTTTAATGACAGCCATGAAAAATCGCAGACACCGTCGCCTTCAACTGCACAAACCTCCTTCACTTTCGATCCCCACTTTTCTGATAATCATTTTATTTTTCTTGCCAAAATTTAATTTTTTTTTTCCTAAGAAAGTAGAAAAACAAAACGAGAAGCTTTTGTCACCATATTGCAACCATAATTATCTTTTTGTATCTCAATTTCCGCACGAATTCGTGAGGAAGGTGATCTTTGTTGCGCGGCAAACAACATGCATTTCGCTAAGCTCGATGATTCGCCTATGTTTCGCCAACAGGTTTCTATATATTTTCAATTCTCTTTTTTCCTTATTATATATTTCTTGTTCTTCAAGGTGTTATTTTTATTACATTATTCCTTTGATTAATCTGTCATCGAAATGCGATAAAATTAAGAAACAGCTCAAATTGTTTGTTTTATTGGTTAGTCATATCATCACGGTATAAAAATTTACATCTTTTTTTCTGGATTATAATGGTTAACATGGTCATGGTGAGACATTTTAGCTTGCATTTGCTTGGAATAAGATAGATGTTTTGTTCACTGAAGGCATATATTGAACCCAGCAGGCGTAGCCAAATTGCCTAGAGCAGATGTAAAATCCTTTAATGTATGAAGAAAAAACATTTTTTTTAATGAACCATAATAGGTGAAATTTAAGTCAATGGCGTTTTGCAATTAAATTTGTTATCACCTGAATTTTTCAAATTAAATGGTAAACTTCTATCTTGAATAAGAGTTTAAGAAATGATATTGCATGAATTGAAGAGTTACCAGTGTTAGTATCTTCAATGTTGTAATTCATATTCGGACTACTGCATGATCTACTCATTTGGACACTTCAAGTTGGCTTATTGATGCATTCGATCTATTTTCAAAACAGATACAGGGCTTGGAAGAAGGTGCAGAGTCGTTGAGGGGAAGATGTTATAAGTTTTACAAAGGATGTCGGAAGTACACGTATGATCTACTCATTCACCTCTTTATCTTCTCGTCGTGCATTCCATATGACGAAGTAGAATCCTTCTCTCATTGAACTGTTTTCTTTTGGCCTTTCTGTCCTTCGTTGTGACATGTAAAGCTCAAACGCACATGAATGCATAGAGGAAAACTAAGCCCTCTTCCTCCTCCAAGTGGCCGTTGATGCTTGTTTGTATATTATTAGAAACTGCTAAATTTTTTTTAAATATCTTAAAATTATGATGCTATTTAATTTTCAGAGAAGGGCTTGGAGAAGGGTATGATGGGGAAATTGCTTTTGTAAGTGCCCTTGAAACGTTTGGTGGCGGGCATAATGATCCTATTTTTACAGCATTGGGAGGTATGTCTTTCTATATCTTCTATTCTCTTGAAATATGGCTGATCACGTGATCTACTTGAACAGAATCATACACAAGGTTAGGTTTTAGTTGTGGTCAAAGTCAGTCTCGTGCTGCTTATGTTTAGAAACTAAATGGCCTCATGAGCTCTTTGATAAACCACCACTAGATGCAAAAAATTTACATATGTTAGGAAATAGGTTCTTTGGGGTTTGGGGGGTTCAATCCCATAATCTGTTACAACCAAAGTTTTGATATCATGTTAGACAACCACTAGACTTCAAAAGCTTGACGTATTAGATAATGGGCCAGCAATGTACTCCAAGTTAACACTCTTTATGTCTTAACTAGTGGAGCCAAGGTTAATGGAGATGTTGAACAAGATGTAACTGTCATCTTACCTTTTGGCTTTTGTGCTCCTGCTTAATTAGTAAAAACATAATGCAAGGCCTCATAGCCGTATTATAATTATATGTGTTCTTGTGACTGTCTATTTTCGTTCACTACTTACAAATTCAACATTAATTTTCTCAGGCCATGTTATGACCAGATTCACAATTGCATTAAGAGAAATTGCGACGTATAAGGAAGTTTTGCGGTCACAGGTAGTAACTTGTTGCGGCATCCTGAACAAAATCATAAACTGAACAATATTTGTTTCTACGATATTTTCTTTTGTTTTTATATTGTACAAACCTTAACCTTTTTTCATCCCATCATGTTTACTGATTTTTAAGTTGGTTGATTATTCTAACTAATGATTATTGTCCATTAAGGTAGAGGTTCTTGGGAGCAGGCACAAACCTAGGATTGGAATTAGGGGTGGCCTAATTAAAAACCAATCATTCTCAGTGAAAAGATTCTTTAGTTTTATGAAAGATAGTATTTCTTAATCATTTGTAGCATGTATTTCATCATAAACTACAATATGTAAACATAAAATTATATCTTGGGCCACAACAAGGGGAACTAGAAATCGGAAGAAATATAAATTCAGTATAGAATAAATGGGTTGGCTGGGCTGAATAGAAACATTTTACCTAAATTTGTTTAGCATATCTAAATTTGGGGTGGGCTGGAGCCATCCCCTCTGTCCGTCCCTGCTTGAGAGAAAAAAGTTAGCTTCATATACAATATCTTGTGCCTTCGATCACTAATCAGTTTTGAGTAGGTTTTGTTAGTTCCTAAGCAATCAACTTATTGCACTAAGGGTGAGGATGCAGCTAATTACATCACTTGAGTGAGGTGGCACACAAGGGAGTGTGGGAATCTGCTTTACAGCAGATTATTACACCATTTGAGTGGGGTGGCACACCGGGGTGTGTAGGAATCTGCTTTACAGCTGATTCACTCACTTGAGGAGCAAGATGAACAAGTGTCATCTTCTAATTGGTCCTAAACTGGTCTAAATTCCTATTGGATGAATGTCATCATAGTGACATCATGTTTTGTAACTGTTAAATCATTGTAATGCACGGCTAGTGTGTGGGATGTATGTTTTTGTTGAGGAAAAACTAGAGAAGCAAGGAGTGTGCAGAAAACAAGAGAAAAACAGCTCATAAACATTTTCACAAACAGTTGGTGTGCATCATATTGCAATCCAGCCTTCTTCCTCACAAACATCATCACAATCCATCAATCTTCATCCTATTTACATTCTACACCTAAAACTAATCCCAAACAGTTCAGAACAAAAGAAACGGATCATTACCTCAAGCAACTTCTTTGTACCAGCTCCTTGAGTACTGTTCCATTGGCTCCCCTGCAAACAGAGAAGGAAAACCTTAGTGGACCTGATTCAAAAAGTTAAGATGGTATCAAAGCAGTGAATCGATCTGATTTACTGGGGCGTTAAGTAGTGTGAAGTTTACATTACACTGTAAACTTAGCTAACAAGCTAGTCATGGCTGCTGCTGGTGGGGATCTACGGGTTCCAATCTTTGATGGCTCTAATTATGATTTTTGGAGCATCAAAATGCGCACAATTCTGAGAGCTAATGATCTATGGGAGTATGTGGAGAAGGGATTGAATGAAGACATACTTGTTGCTACTGCATCTGCATCTGAATCTGCAGATCCTGGAGTTGCAAGACCTCCAGAAGCTGCAAGACCAACTCGAGCAGATTATATAAAGGATGCTCGTGCTCTTGGAATGATCCAAACTGCTGTGGTGGACTCCATTTTCTCAAGAATCTCCAATGAACAAAGTGCAAAATCAACATGGGATCTGCTGAAAAGGGAATACAGAGGAGATGAGAATGTGAGGGCAGTAAAACTTCAAGCTCTCAGGAAGGATTTTGAATATGTGAGAATGAGAGATGATGAATCTCTCTCAGTTTATACATCTAGACTGTACACCATTGTTGATCAAATGAGATCATATGGTGAAGAAGTGACAGAAAGGAGAATGGTGCAGAAGGTCCTAATCAGTCTCACTAAAGTCTACGATCCCATTGTGTCAATCCTTGAAGAAACTAAGGATTTGGACACTGTCAATATGCAAACATTGCTAGCATCCATTCGAGCATATGACCAGAGGCTGGAAATGCATTCAGAGACTCACACAGAGAAGGCATTCTCTGCATTGAGTGTGAATCAAGGAGCACAAGACAGGTCACACAAGTATTATGGAAGAGGCAAACAAAATTTCAAAGGAAATAAGGGGTGGAAAGGCAAGACCTACAACACTGTCAAAAACAATCAGGGTGCTGAGAATCCTAAACCAGTTTTTGGTAATTCCTCTACTCCTAAAGACTCCTGCAAAATTTGTGGAAAACTTCATTATGGTGAATGTTGGCTTAAGAACAAACCTAAGTGTTTCAAATGTAATAAACTAGGCCACATTCCCAAGAATTGCATTGTGAGACAAGTTGTCAATATGGCCAAACAGGAGGAAGAAAATAAGGAAGGGACCATGTTCTATGCCTGTAATTCAGCAACAATTGCTGAGGGGAGTGGGGTATGGTATGTGGATAGTGCCTGTAGCAATCACATGACCTCACAAGAGGCATTACTGATTAATGTGGATAAGACTATTACTGCTAAGGTGAAAATGGGGACTGGTGATTTGGTCCAAGCCACAGGACAGGGCTCTTTGGTCATCAAAACTCAGGATGGTGACATGGTCATAAATGAAGTAATGCTTGTACCTAGACTTGATGCAAATTTGTTAAGTGTTGGACAGATGGTGGAGCATGGATACTATCTTAGATTTGGGAATAACAGTGCAGAAATCTATGAGGATGATGAAATGCTGCACTGTGTTGCTTCAGTTCCAATGCTGGGAAACAGGTGTTTTCCATTATCTTTGGGTTGCATTCAGACTGTAGCTCAGAAGGCAACAGTTGAGGAAAGTTCAGACTTATGGCACAGACGTTTTGGCCATCTGAATTATCACAGTTTGCATAAACTACAAACACAAAGCATGGTGCAGGCGCTACCTATCCTAGAAATGGGAAAGCAGGAAGTATGTGAGGGATGCATATCAGGAAAACAGCATGTGGAGAGTTTTGATCAAGACAAAGCATGGAGGGCAACTGTACCTTTGGAGTTGATCCATACTGATCTGTGTGGGTCAATGCAAACAGAAACTATGGGAGGTAACAAGTACTTTATTACCTTCATAGATGGCCATTCTAGGATGTGTTGGGTTTATTTCCTAAAGCACAAGTCTGGTGCATTTAATGTGTTCAAGAAATTCAAATCCATGTGTGAATTGCAAAGTGGATACAAACTGAAAACTCTAAGGAATGATAGGGGAGGTGAGTTTACTTCACAAGAGTTTCACAACTTCTGTGAAACTGAGGGAATCACAAGACAACTCACAGTGGCTTACTCACCACAACAGAATGGGGTGGCTGAAAGGAAGAACAGAACTGTGGTAGAGATGGCAAAATCTATGCTTCATGACAAGGCCATGCCTTATCATTTTTGGGGTGAGGCTGTACACACAGCAGTATACTTGCTCAACAGGTGTCCTACAAAGGCCCTGGAAAAGAAGACACTGTTTGAAGTATATAGTGGAAGAAAACCTGGAGTAAAACACCTAAAGGTTTTTGGATCCATCTGCTATGCCCATGTTCCCACACAATTAAGACAGAAGTGGGATGAGTCCTCAGTGAAGTGTGTGTTTGTGGGCTATGGAACTTGTGAGAAAGGCTATAGGTTGTTTAATCTGAAGACAAAGAAAATCATGGTGTCAAGAAGTGTGATTTTCAATGAAAGAGCCTACTGGAATTGGGGAGAAGGTGAGGAAGTTAGAGTGTCAGTTCCTGGAGTGATGGAACAAGAAGAAAGAACAGAAGCTGCTGAGGAGCTAGTTGAAGGAACTGATGGTGTACAAGCACTGGAATTAGATGATTCGGAACCTGCAAGCTCAAGCAACACTCCAGTAAAGCTGAGAAACTTGACTGACATCTATGCTAGATGTCATGTGTCCATTGTAGAACCTGAAACTTATCAAGAAGCTTCTAAGGATCAAGTGTGGAGACAAGCCATGGAAAGTGAACTGGAGATGATTGAGAAGAACTCAACCTGGGAGCTGGTTGAGAAACCTAGTGACAAACCTGTGATTGGTGTAAAGTGGATTTACAAAACCAAGTTGAACTTAGACGGTTCCATTCAGAAGCACAAGGCTAGACTAGTGGCTAAAGGGTACTCACAAAAGCCAGGAATTGATTTTAATGAAACCTTTTCACCAGTGGCAAGGTTGGATACAATCAGGACTCTCATTGCTTTGGCTGCACAGAAATGCTGGACCTTGCATCAGTTGGATGTCAAATCGACTTTTCTAAATGGAGTACTAAAGGAAGAGGTATTTGTGGAACAGCCTGAAGGATTTGTCACAGAAACTGATGGAAACTTGGTTTACAGGTTGCATAAGGCACTCTATGGATTAAAACAGGCACCAAGGGTCTGGTATGGGGATATTGACACTCATCTGCTCAAGCATGGGTATGAAAAAAGTCCTAGTGAGGCTACCTTGTACACCAAGTCTACCAAAGAAGGCAAAACACTCACAGTGTCACTATATGTAGATGACATCATCTACACAGGAAATTGTGAGACTTTGAAGGAAGAATTCAAAGGAGAGATGATGAGCAAGTATGAAATGACAGATTTAGGTCTCCTACATCATTTCTTGGGAATGGGAGTCGTTCAAACTAGGGACTGCATTTTCATACATCAGAAGAAGTATGCTCAGACCCTGTTGAATAAATTTGGCTTGAAGGTTTGCAAGCCTGTTAGTACTCCTCTTGCTGCAAATGATAAATTGTGCAGGGAGGATGGTTCTGAGGTTGCAGATGAAGGGATGTACAGACAAATGGTGGGAAGTCTCCTATATTTAACAGCAACCAGACCTGATATCATGTTTGCTGCAAGTCTCCTATCAAGGTTCATGCATAATCCATCTAAGAAGCATTTAGGAACTGCAAGAAGAGTTCTTAGGTACATCTCAGGTACCATTACTTATGGAATTGAATATCTGAAGGGGAAATCAACTACTTTGATTGGTTTTTATGACTCTGATTGGAGTGGAAGTGCTGAGGATATGAGAAGCACTTCAGGGTATGCATTCTCATTTGGGAGTGGCATTTTCTGCTGGGCTTCTGTCAAACAGAACAGTGTGGCATTAAGCACGGCTGAAGCAGAATATGTAAGTGCATCTGAGGCAACTGCATAAGCTAAATGGCTGAGGTTTGTCCTAGAAGATTTTGGGGAAGAGGTGACAGAACCTACAACTGTCTATTGTGATAATACTGCTGCTATAGCCATGTCCAAAAATCCAGTTTTTCATCAAAGGTCTAAACATATCAAAAGGAAGTATCACTTTATCAGAGAAGCCATACAATCAGGAGAGATTGATTTGATCTACTGCAAGTCTGAAGATCAACTTGCAGATGTGTTTACAAAGGCTTTACCTAAGGAAAGGTTTTCATATCTAATGAACAAGCTTGGAGTGAAATCAGTGAATTGCTTAGAGGGGAGTGTTAGTTCCTAAGCAATCAACTGATTGCACTAAGGGTGAGGATGCAGCTAATTACATCACTTGAGTGGGGTGGCACACAAGGGAGTGTGGGAATCTGCTTTACAGCAGATTATTACACCATTTGAGTGGGGTGGGTGGCACACCAGGGTGTGTGGGAATCTGCTTTATAGCTGATTCACTCACTTGAGGAGCAAGATGAACAAGTGTCATCTTCTAATTGGTCCTAAACTGGTCTAAATTCCTATTGGATGAATGTCATCATAGTGACATCATGTTTTGTAACTGTTAAATCATTGTAATGCACGGCTAGTGTGTGGGATGTATGTTTTTGTTGAGGAAAAACTAGAGAAGCAAGGAGTGTGCAGAAAACAAGAGAAAAACAGCTCATAAGCATTTTCACAAACAGTTGGTGTGCATCATATTGCAATCCAACCTTCTTCCTCACAAACATCATCACAATCCATCAATCTTCATCCTATTTACATTCTACACCTAAAACTAATCCCAAACAGTTCAGAACAAAAGAAACGGATCATTACCTCAAGCAACTTCTTTGTACCAACTCCTTGAGTACTGTTCCATTGGCTCCCCTGCAAACAGAGAAGGAAAACTTTAGTGGACCTGATTCAAAAAGCTAAGAGGTTTCTATTTTGGTGGACTTTATATCCACATGTATACATGTCAATGCAATGTGTTTTTCACGTAAGAGATATTGTCGGTGGTGAGTCATAAATTACGACATTTTCCTACTTTTATAGATGGGTTAGTGGTGTGACAAATTTCAACACAGCACAATAACATCTGTTAAGCTATAGGGATCTGTTCAAATTGATTTTTCTGTGCTGAAGTTTCTTATTCATTCTCAGATAGAGCACATGTTAAATGATAGGATGCTGCAGCTTGTCAATGTTGACCTTCAGGATGTCAAGGTACAATATCTAGCGGTGTTCAAGTATTGCTTGTTTGCACATCTATGAAAGCTAGTATCCTTGATAGTTTGTGTTTCTGTTTCAACATTAGTATCCTTGGAAGTTGTGTTTCTCAGTTTCTTGGTTATTTGAAAGTTTTTCCAAGACATCCATTAATTTCTCATTTTAAAAGTCTCATGTAATTTACTAGCATGCCCATTTTCTGATGGCCATTTCCTGCACTACATGGCATCAACCGAGATAGAGGGACTAATGACGATTATTGGCATTCAAATTAACCCAGAATCTCAACAAACAAAAAAAAAAAACAAAAACCCAAAAAAAAAAACTTAATTGATACATTATTCTCACGGGCTTAAGTTTGTACTCGAGATAATAATACGAGTTTGTGGGTTTATGTACACACAATGCTTACAAGTGTTGCTTGATTCTCTTTCTTCTCTCTCATTGTCTAACAAATTCCTTTTTTCGCTAAAGTATCTTATTGATGCAGGAAGACCGGAAGCGTTTTGATAAGGCTTCACTTATATATGATCAGGTGGTTTTCATTCTGAAAATTTCATACATTGTGTGAAAGGTTGCATTGTACAATTATTTTTTCTTTATTGGCAGATAATTTCTTGGACAAATATCCTTTTTTTTTTCTTTAATCAAAATGTGTTTCTTGTGCAGCAACCATAGTTATTTTTGTAGAGTTGTAAGTGTATATGGTGCCTTTTTTTTCTTTCACCGTTGTACTCTTTGCACCTTTTATGGGCAGTTTCTATGTATGTGTCTTTTTGGGGCTAAGTAATTTCTTTAATAAGGCTATCCATCAATTGTAGGTTTTGATTCTATTAATTTACTATTGTGAGTTGATTTAATTCATAATAAAACAAGAATGAGAAACGAACAATGCTTTTGTTGCATTGGTATATGTACTTACTGTTTCAACCAACTAGTTGATAGGTGCCTACGGATACCCATTCAAAATATGTTTATTTTAGCAGATTTCTTTGTGTATCAATAGGTATTGAGGCAATATTTGTCGAGAGAGATAAAATAAAAGAAGGGAAGAGGAGAGAGCACACTGCTTGCAAAATGGCCAAAATACGTTGCCCTTTGGAGGTTAAAAGTCATAATTAATACTGTCATTTTGGTGTCAGTAAATTTTGAAATTTCAATGAATGTGATACTGAGCATCTAGAAATCCTATTGAAGTGAAGATGTCTAAATTACATAGAGAGTTGACATGTATAGGCAATTTTCTTGAACACCAGTAAATCCTATTGAACTTGAAATGTTAATGCCTATTCTGTGCACAGGCAAGGGAGAAGTTTCTGTCCTTGAGGAAGAGCACTAGGATGGATATAGCTGCTAGTATAGAAGAGGTATATCCAAAATGATTTATCTTCGAATGAAGTACTATTCAGTCTATCGTGTCGGTTGAATTAAGATAGTTTGCCATGGGTGACCGTTATCCTTTTAAATCTAATTTGGTAGAGAGACCTTCCAGGAACTGAATAATGCAAGATCCTCATTTGAGCAAGCCCGCTTTAACCTGGTAAGATAAATTTCATAAAGATATTTAGTTCAAATAAGACGCAATGCAAAAGCAGTTCGGCTTTTAACATATAACGTAAACGTGTGTCCAGGTTACCGTTCTCTCTGATATTGAGGCCAGAAAGAGGTTTGAGTTTCTGGAATCTGTTAGTGGGGTGATGGATGCTCATCTTCGTTACTTCAAACAGGTATATGGCACAACCATTAGAATTAGTTGTCGAAGTCACTAGATCCAATACCTTGCATATGCAGTGCTTATGATATTGCCCCCCCTCCTTCTACAGGGGTATGAGTTACTGCACACAATGGAACCCTATATTCATCAGGTTTGTGATTATAAACTTTTTTTGTATATATAACTTGGCGGCGGTGAATGCTTCAGATCCTTGATTATCTGGAAACTGATACGTAATTCATTTCCATTAAAGTAACGTAATATTAAGTTGGGAGTCCAGTCAATCTATTACAAGAGATATAGGTTCAATCAGGCATTTAAATATCCCATCCTCCAGTATTTGACTGATCTTTTAAAATTTAGCCTCGCATTTTTCTTCCTTTCAATGTGAAACTGAAATCGGAATTTGAGGTAGTACCATAGTATCATGTTTGCCAACTTCTCAAAAATCATTAGATATAGAACTCTTCCCTAGTCATGCAAATGAATGGAAAGTAAACTCTTGAATTGTTGCGTGGCCTGCACTTCCAATTAGCTGGGTTTTGTAGAATTTAACTGTCAAGTCATTTAACCCCTTACTTCCTGTGATAAACTATTCTTGCCACAGCACGCTAAAATTGTACCTTTAATGTTGACCTCTAAAAAATGCTGTAATTACCTTCCTTAATGCTTGTGAGCACTTTCTTCTGCTGGCCAATAAACTTATGAAACGCTAGCAACATTGGCTATCCTTTTCCCTTGGTATGTTTCCACTAGATCCAAGAGGGTTACAAGGTATGGAATGTTTTCTGTATTGAATAATTAAGTTTGTACATAGCTAGAATCTAAGTATATACTAAGTCTAGGAGTCCTAACTAGGAAGTGTTTATAGTTGACTATACAAACTAAGGAGGAATTAAGATGATTCCCATTTACACTGATACTAAGGAGATTGATCTTCAATCTCCTCTAATACGGAAATACCCGTGGAGGGATATTCCTTAATACGCTCCCGCGAGACGGTGGAGCCATCTGTGACACCAATCTTGTCACGGAGGAGCTGGAAGCACGGTCGAGGCAGGGGCTTGGTGAGTGCATCAGCTAGCTGGTCATCGGTGGAGACATGGGAGACATTGAGGAGACCGCAAGAGACATGATCTTGAACAAACTGGAAGTCAATATTCACATGCTTCATGCATGAGTGGAGAGCAGGATTGACACAATAGAATGTTGTGCCAATGTTGTCACAGGAGATGGTGGGTTTGCCCGAGAGGGTGACACCCAGTTCCACCATGAGAGACTTGACCCAAATGAGCTCAGTAGCAGTGGAGGCAACTGCTCAATACTTTACTTTTGTAGAGGATCAGGAGACTGATTTCTGTTTGCGTGAGCTCCAAGAGATTAGGTTTCCACCAAGGTAGACAAGATAAGCAACAGTAGACTTCCTATCATCACAGTCAGCAGCCCAATCTCCATCATTGAAGGCAGCTAGAGTGTGAAAGGCATGGGAGACAGCATGAAGGTCGTTGGTGGACTTTCTGTTGAGATGGAGGCCAAAGAGAATGGTGCCTTTGAGATATCTGAGGACTCGTCTGAGCGCCTGCCAGGGAAGGTCTGTGGGAGCATGCATGAATTGAGAGAGCTTGTTAATGGCATAGGACACATCTGAGCGAGTGAGACTGAGTTACTGGAGGCTGTCGATAAGGCGGCAAAAGAGGGTGGAGTCCGCAGGTGGGGAACCATCCTGTAAGACCAACGGAGGGGAGACTGCAAGTGGGGTAGAAATAGGCTTGGCACCCTCCATGTGTGCCAAGGTGAGTATGTCACGGATGTAGCAATATTGGGAGAGGATGTTGGGAGAGGAAGAGATCCGTGGGGGTAGGGGTTACTTCCACACCAAGGAAGTAGTTAAGAGGGCCTAGGTCTTTGACAGAGAACCTAGCTGCCAAGGAGGTGAACTTGGTGGGGAGGTTAGGAGCATTGCCCGTGATGATGAGATCATCCACGTACACCAGGAAGTAGAGAATGTGAGTGCCCTGCCTAAGAACAAAAAGAGAAGCATCATATAAAATATTCACAAACCCCGTTTAAAGAAGGAAGCCATGGAGTTCCAGGTCCGGACCGGGCCCATGGGGCCTGTTTGAGCCCATACAGCGCCTTTTTAAGTTTGCACACAAAGGTGGGGGTGTGAGGGTCGACAGAACCCGTGGGCTGAGCCATGTAGACATCCTAGGGTACCCTGTAGGAATGCATTGTTGACATCCAGCTGGCGGATGGGCCAACCATTAGTCACGACAAGATGAAGAATGATGCGGATGGTAGTAGGCTTGACAAGAGGGCTAAAAGTCTCTGAGAAGTCAATACCAGGGCGCTGATGATAGCCCTTGGCAACAAGCCTGGCTTTGTATCTATCCTTATTACCATGAGGGTGTCGTTCGATACGAAACACCCATTTGTTGCCCACTATATTTTGGTGTGGATGGGGAGGAACCGGCTCCTAGGCTCTATTGTGAATCAGGGTTGTGAGTTTAGCAGACATGGCAGGACGCCATTTAGGATCTTTTACCACTTGTGAAACACAGGTTGGCTCAGCTAGGGTGGAGAGGGGATAGGCGGCTGCTGCCAAGGCATAGGTGCGAACAGCAGGGATAGCACTAGTTTGAGTGCAAGTCAGCATGGGATGAGTGAAAGGCATTGATGGTGGTGGTTGTGGAGTGGTTGGCGAGGTTGACCCCTAGTGTAGGTGCGGAGAGGGGGGTGGGGGAAGGGGGTTGGCGGTACTGGTGGCAGGGGGAGGTTGTTGGATGCTAGTTGAATGTGGGGCAGTGAGGGACCTATGGCTGGGGATGGTGCTATTTCAAGACGAGGCAAAGCGGGTGTGTCCAAGGGGTTCAAAAGTGTTGTAGACCTTGGTGGTGAGCGGGCAGGCGTGGTGGTGGTCGAGATTGGAAGGGAGGACACGGGAGGAAGGGTGGAAAGGCAGTGTTCGAAGTTGGCAGAGGTGACTTTAGGGACAGTGGAGAGAGTGTTTAGACCAGGGAATGTTGACTCATCAAACTGGACATGCCTAGACACATAGAGCTTGTTAGACGAGGGATCAGGGCATAGATAGGTACTATGATTGAGAGAGTAGCCTAGGGAGACACACGGGTGGAGCGGGTTGCATTTTGTTGGTGGTGTAGGGGCAGAGCCATGGAAAACAGAGGCAGCCAAAGACCCTAAGGCGGGTGTAATTAGATGGCTGATGGAAAAGGGCAGCGTAGGGATTCGTGTTTTGGAGAGTTGGGGTTGGGAGGCGGTTTATGAGGTAGACAACACTTTGAATGCATAGGGCCAATAGGGGCAGGGTAGGTTGACTTGTTGACGGAGAGAGAGGTCGGTTTCCACCACATGACGGTGGCGCTGTTTAGCGATCACGTTATGTTGAGGTGTGTGGGGATGGGTGAGAAGGTGATTGATGTCGTGGGTGGCAAGGAAGGCTTTGAGTTTGACAAACTCCCCATCACCATCAGTGTAGAGGGTGGCAATGGAGGTTTGAAAGTAATTTTAGACCAAATTTTTTAAATCAAGAAAGGTTGGAAAGACATCCAATTTCTTTTTAAGGGGATACAACCAGGTTTACGAGGCAGGGCCCCAAACATTAGAATAGATTAATTGAAAGGGACATGAACTTTTAAGTGAAGAGACACCAAAGGGAAGACGATGGCTTTTATTGCATAGGCAAGATGAATATACCGACTCTGGAATTTTAGAAAGTACATGAATAGAATTGGAACGGAAAACAGACTCTAGGACTTTAGAACTAGGGTGACCTAGGCGACGATGCCATAGGTTTGGAGAGACCACCACAGCCACCAAGGCTTGAGTTTGTTGTGTTGTTGGAGGGGACCATTCGTACACACCTTCCTTACTCTGGCCTTGAAGAAGGACCGCCCTGTGCTGAGATCCTTCACCTGGAAATAGTCAGGGAAAAATTCCATGGAAGTGTGATTAGTGGTATTGAACTGAGAGATAAAAAGGAGGTTTCTGGTCATGTTATGGACACAGTGTACATTATGGAGAGTGAAAGGGTGAGAGGAAGGAGAAGGGAGAGTGGTGGTTCCAATGGTGGAGTTGGCCTCGGGTGGATGGGATGGTTGCTGCTGCAGCTGAGGGCAGCATTTGGCACTGTGGCCCTGGATGCCATATCACTATCAGAAGCCATGGTAGCCACTACTAAGAGTGGTGGGGCAACGGTTGGTGTCTGAAGTTTGGTTGGAGGGACGCTAGTTAGGTTAGCAGTTGATCTCCGAGGAGGGGTAGCGTTGGGTGGTGGAGCTACGGTTGGAGCGGTTGTAGGTGGAGCTACGGTTGGAGCGGTTGTAGTTGGAGCCACGGGCTGCCTAAGTGGCATTGGCCGTAAGGGGAGCAGATGGTGCAGGTTCTGCTCGTTTGGCAACAGTTTCATGCTAGACTAGCATGTCGTGCAGGTTTTCGAAGGAGACTGAGGTGTCTTTGGACCGGACGGCAGCGACGATGTCTTTGAACTTAGGGCCAACACCGTTCAGGACATGGAGAAGGAGGTCGTCTTCGGAAAGATGGGTGTCGATGGCGGCCAATTCATCAGCAAGGAGGCGAACCTCTTGAAGGTAATCTAAGACAGGTCTAGAGTTCTGTCACATGAGGTAAGCCGTTCCTTGAGGCCAAGGACACGAACTCTGGCCTTGCTTGCGTACAGGCGGCTGAGACGAGCCCAAGGGTCTGCTAAGTTCTTCGTAGCAGCGATGAGGGAGGTCACATGAGGTGATACAGAGGCCAAGATGGTGTGAAGAAGCAGCTGGTCCTGACAGAACTAGAAGGCGTGAAGTGCTAATTTTGTGGCAAGGGGGCAAGGATAGGAGCCATCCACGTGGCCCATGAGGTCATAGCCATGAAGGAGGGCATGAAATTGGACTCGCCAAGGGAAGAAGGTGGTGGCGGGGAGTTTAACGGGGAGTTGAGCTATGGCGTTGTTGGTAATGGGGGAGGGAAGAGTAGGGTTTGTTTCGGTGGGTGGTGGAGGGGGATTAACACGGGCAGTGGCAATGGGTTGAGTGGCCATGGGATTAGGGTTTGTTTTAGGGTTTGCTCGGTAGAGCTTTTAGATCTCTAATACCATATAGGGTATGGAATGTTTTCTGTATTGAATAATTAAGTTTGTACATAGCTTGGGTCTAAGTATATACTAAGTCTGGAAGTACTAACTAGGAAGTGTTTATAGTTGACCATACAAACTAAGGAAGGAATCAAGATGATTCCCATTTACACTGATACTAAGGAGATTGAAGATCAATCTCCTCTAATAAGGAAATACCCGTGTAGGGATATTCCTTAATATTGGGTACCATCACATACTTGGCAAGCAGCATCAGTGTGTTCTGTTCAGGAACTTTATGATTTCCCTGTGAAATTAATCACTCTTCATTATTAAATTTTCTGAGTTTAACCCTGTGTTTTCTTTTTTTGGTATAGGTTTTGGCTTATGCACAACAGACGAGAGAAACTTGCAACCAGGAACAGATATCTCTCAATGATAGGATATATGAATACAAAAGGCAGATTGATCTTGAAAGCAAGCATACCTTGAGTGGAGTCCATGGTACGTCCAATGGAGATTGCGTTCAGCCTTTCTCTAGGAAATCCCATAAAGTTATAGAGGAAGTGATGCAAACTGCTGCAAAGGGGAAGGTACTTGCATTTCGAGAGATGATTTTTTTCCCTTTCCTTTTGCATGAATTTCCTACCGAAACATCTATGTATTTGGGATTTCTTCTAGTTTCAATGTTGTTTCAAGTTGCATCCCTGATTCCCTCTGGCTAAGAATATATTTTCAGGTACAAACCATTCGACAAGGATATTTATCAAAACGTTCCTCTAATTTGAGAGGTGACTGGAAAAGAAGGTATTTCATTCTTGATAGTCGAGGGATGCTGTACTACTATCGTAAACCATGGAATCGGACATCTGTAAGTCATTAGCTGGAGGATCATTTATAAAACCTTATTATGTCTCCCACTGCTTACTTGATGTTAATTATACTGTTTTAGTCTGGGAATCCCTCTTCTCCACAGATGCATCATTCCTCTGAAAATGGCTCTGGGCTTTTGAGTCGATGGCTTTCTTCTCATTACCATGGTGGTGTACATGATGAAAAAGCTGTTGCACGCCACACTGTGAACTTGCTGACATCAACGATAAAGGTTGATGCAGACCAGACAGACTTGAGGTTTTGCTTCAGAATAGTATCACCTACAAAAATCTATACTTTGCAGGTATTTCTATTCAAAAAAAAAAAAAATTGGGATGGGTGATGTGCGATAATTACTGAATTTAGTACTGAAGGGAAATTTCCTGTTCTCCAACAAGCCAAACATATAGCAGTAGATTCTAAAAGTTCTTGGTGATGCAGGCAGAGAATGCACTCGACCAAATGGATTGGATTGAGAAAATTACTGGAGTAATTTCTTCACTATTGAGTTTCCAGGCATCTGAGAGGGTAATTGTTCAGAATCTTAATTCTAAAAAATATGCAACCTTTGATCCTAGTTGTTGAGGGTATGATTTATTATTTCGCAGCGTCTCCCTTCTAGCCCTACAGAAAGTGATGATCAATTCTCTGGAAGCGAGAGTAGTTACTTAGAAAGTGCTCCTGATGTTGATCAGCCAGCTATTAACGAACTCTCACCTAAGATCACTGCCTATAATTATTTGCGAACCTCTAAAAGTTTGCAGCCGCACAAGAACAAAATGAGAAATGAGAAGCCAATTGACATACTGAGAAGAGTATGTGGTAATGACAAATGTGCTGATTGCGGTGCACCTGAACCAGATTGGGCATCCTTGAACATTGGTATTCTTGTTTGCATTGAATGTTCTGGTGTTCATCGTAATCTTGGTGTACATGTATCAAAGGCAAGTTGTCTAGTTTAAGATTTATATTGTCAAATAGTTATGGCTGTGTCAGTATGTCTAAATGAAACCTCGATGCAGGAAATGGGGAACTTTGTTTGTTGATTGTGAGACCAAAGTACCAGCATAAACTTTTAATTGACGGTCTTTTAAAAGTTCTTTTTTTGCTTTCTTCAAATTGCTCATTGAGATAGTTCGTTAAACACTCCTTTGATGCAGGTTAGATCACTGACCCTTGATGTGAAAGTATGGGAACCTTCTGTCTTAAGCTTGTTTCAGTCGCTAGGAAATGCTTTCGTAAACTCGATTTGGGAGGAGATGTTGTATTCAAAAAGTACTCTTCAGGCTGATAACATGCCTATAGGGTAATTAAGGAACCCATTAAGCCTACATGATCGAAATTAATATTCTAAATGTGCTAAGAACTTGTCAGTTTGTGCGATGTAGTTTCTCCAAGGCTGACAGAAATGAGCCATTTCTTATGATAAAACCTTGTCATGATGATCTTATTTCGACAAAGGAGAGGTATATCCATTCAAAGGTATTCTTCTAAATAGTCTGCTTACTCCCCTTGGGCATGTCCTATTGAAGTCTTACGTTCTTAATGAACTTGATGCAGATGGAGATTGATAACATCTATTAATTTTGTTAATATCTTGATTAGAAAGTATGGAACATGTGTACGTGCATAGATACGCTTCTACTTTTCTTTCTTTCGTGAACTATTTTTCAAGTCTGGTTTTCTTTTTTTATTTGTTTTATCTCACACTAGGGACTTCAGTTTTTTTAAGTGTGTTAAAATCTTGGGTATTTACAATAGCTAGGAACTAATTTCTTGGCCCTTGGGTGGCACAGCAGGCAATGCCATTGGCCTATGACCTGAGGGTGATTTTGTCCTGGCACAGGAATAGAGATAGCTGGAAGAAAAAACTCATGATTGGCTGGAAATATTTCCCAGCTGCACTGCACGTACTTTTAAACAAAAAATTTCTCCTTCTTGAAGAACAGATTTCCTAAAATGATATGCATAGGATGAATGGTAAAAAATGATGTGCTTAAGATGAAGCATTTTCAGGGAAGAAACAAAAACCTTCTTTGGAAGAGCCTTGAGATCAATTCACTTCGGACCCAAGGAAATAAAACAGAAAACTATCTCTAGCCAAACCCCTTAGGGTGCTAGAGCTGTACCTGGCTAACTTCCAAGACCAGGGTTCTGAGCTCCTCTGAAGGCTGTGCAACATGCTTAAATTCCAGGGTTCCCATGGAATGCCTTTTTTGTTGATTATGTTGCCTCTTTTTTGTTGATTCCATGGTTCCCATGCAAAGGTCATTGTTAGTTTTATTCGCATGACTTCTAAGCATTTTTTTTTTCCTTCCAAAACTGCTTAACTTGAAGAATCAATAGCAAAGTTTCCTCTTTATTCTACACTTACGTTCCTCATTAGTTCCTCCTACTTGAATTGATAGTTCCTTGCTGTAAAGATCAACTACACCTGGGACTTGAATTTGGCATGCCGATCTTCATGTTTTATGTACTTCATACATTTCATCATATGCATGCTCATCTGGCCTTCTATTATCTATTAATAGATAATTTCTGTAAAGATCAACATTCTTCTGTTACTTTATTAATTTCATGAGTATGCCATTCTCTAGAATTCCTTTTCTTTTAGGGTAGCAAAACTTGTTTCAACCGTTTTTAGATAGAATTTATTGTTTGGGACCTCTGAGATTTCCCTCTAATTGCAGTATGCAGAAAAACTTTTCGTTCGTCGTCCAACAATCAATCAGAAGCAACACATAATGGAGCAACAGCTGTGCAAAAGTGTCCGTGCTAATGACAAGAAATCAGTTTACCGATATATTATCTGCTATGAAGCAGATGTTAATGCTATACGTGGGCAAGCACTAGAAGGTATGTCATTAAAAATCCGAAAATGTGGTTGGATGAGCAGAAAATCCTTGATACCATTTTGGTTACTTTGCAGATAATTCTGAAGACAAGCCTTCCTCAAGTAATTTAAATTCAACCAATAAAATTGAAATTCAGTGCATAGAAGACGTCCCTGAGGGATGTTCCCTGCTTCACCTGGCTTGCCAAACTGCTGATATTGGCATGGTAGAGCTACTTTTACAGTATGGAGCATACGCAAATGATTCTGATTTAAAAGGTCAAACACCGCTTCATTATTGTGCTATCAGAGGGAATACTGCTATTGCAAAGTTGCTTCTTATGAGGTAAGCTTTTTGCATTTAGCGCAGTTCTCAGTTCTAGAGTATTTCCTTCACCCCCACAGGCACCCATCATATTATTTTAGGTGATTATTAGCTTGCTTCATCTTTCTGTAAATGTTTACCCCTTCCCACATATTCCATGGACAATGTGCGCCATCTTTCCTGCAATTGACTATTTAAATACTGACTTCGCCTCCCATCTTTGTTACTCCTTGTGATCTGTATGACGGGCCTTTCACTGTTGATTATATGTCCTTGTACTTCTTCATCTTGGGTATTAGAACAAACCTTGGCTTGGTGGCAATAATGTTATAATCTGCTTATACCGTGCTTTTTATGAACCTTTTTCCATAGTTGTAAAAGGCATCCCATGGTTTTTTATCTTTTCAATTGCAGGGGAGCTGATCCTCAAGCCACTACCAGAGACGGTAAAACACCAAGTGATCTTGTACCAGAACTAGCCTCCAACGACAATGGGATGCTTGCCCTTTTGACAAACTCAGGCAGATGATGGTTTAAAATGGAAACTTGTTTACATGCTTACGAATACAAGAAGATATCGGAAATGTGGGAATTTATTCCCTCCTTGACCTATGGTAGGAAGAGCCAAATTCTGCTTGTTTTAACAGAGCTTGCAGGTCGGGTTGCTGGGCTGTGACTGCTTTTACCGCGTGGTAGATGTAGATCAGTTTAGGTAAATAGAGGAATTTTTATTTGGTGTGCTCTATTTATGCTCCTTTTTCTATGATTTCTTTTGTATAAAAGTTCCGATAGGCTTGGCAATTATTTTGTTGGTGTATGTACATCAGTTTAGTTTTATTGGTTGAGGCGAACTTCGGCAATTTGATTGGTTTTCATTGTATCAATTTATCGAATTTGAAGTTGTACT
Organism: Prinsepia uniflora; assembly: GCA_032719365.1. Lineage (NCBI taxonomy): Eukaryota > Viridiplantae > Streptophyta > Magnoliopsida > Rosales > Rosaceae > Prinsepia > Prinsepia uniflora. The sequence goes on along the minus strand of CM064865.1, from coordinate 65,728,975 downwards.
GTTTTACTTTCCCGTGGAGAAATTAGAACGCTATTAGCAAATTATTTTGTTGGTATATAATTTTAAGGTTATTAGCAGGACCAATAATCCGGAAGCCGAACAAATTGTTTTCAGATCTTCAAGTACATGGAGAACATGTAATTCAACAAAAAAATTTACACTAACAAAGCCAATCTTTCATCTCAAACCCATCAAAGTATATGTAAGATAAATCATCCGTAGAAACATGTCAAACCCATGTTGAAACATGTGTGACCTTGATGATTGAATTAGCAGATCAATTGTGAGTGACTTCAAATGGCACAGCTTTCTGCAAGCTCACGACTGCCTGTTGGAAAGTCCGATGGCAACGGCACTTCTTTTTCAAACGGAGGGAGGGAAATAGCTCTTGTTGTTGATGAACTGGCAACTGTCCATAAGCCACTAGTTCGGATTGCTGTCATTTGGGAATTTGCAGAGCATCTGTTAATTTATACGTGTACCGTTCAGATGCATCTTAGTCGTTCTTCTAACCTGATAGTTGAGATACAAGAGTTAAGGTTTCAATATTGTCTCCAAATTTTCTTCTTTCATATCGATTAAGTATACATTAGGAGGCATAACCTATGAGGTTCTGAACCAGTGAGCATTCATAATCTGAGTGCTTCTAGCATGAAAATATCAGACAACCAGGTGGCTTCTTTCGCAAGAAAACAATTGCAAGTGACTCAAACCACATTTGTTTAGATCAGTGACCTGTATCCCATCTCACAAAACTGACCTGCCCTCTGGCTTTATCACCCATCTCCATATCATCTGCATCGGCCCACTACACCACCTCCAATTCCGATCTTCCTATCATGAATCTCTATTTCAAACCCAAAAAAAAAAAAAAAAAACAACAACAACAACAACAAGAAGTTGCATCAATTTATCATAAGAGGTAAAAGAAAGGCAATCTGCAGTAGATATATTGTTTTCTTTCTTCTATGTTGAAAAATATTAAACAAAATGTTCTCTTTTTTCAATGATATCAAGTGGAACGGATAAAAGTTACCTTTCTTAGCATTGAGTCCACTTCCATTTTAAGAGTATGCAATCACTGGTTCACAATGAGGAAGTTGCTCATTGCAGAAGCACAGCTTTCCGGCTTCAGAACTTGCTAAGGCCACCCTGCTTGGACCGGCTGTATTTGGTCCAGGGAGCCATGGATAGGAGAGAATCCGAAATACTACCCCAATCACCTATAACGTGTGCCTGATAGGATATCCCAATGTCCTTCCTTCAACATATTCCAGAGATAGCCTCATTTCGGTTTTCATTAGCTAAATCACTTAGATTAGTGGACTGTGAAACCCATCCAAACCTGACCGCACTCTCCATAATCCTTTCTGCTTTCTTCGCATTCCCTAATTTGTAAACTCCACGAACTAAGGTACTACATGTAGCAAGACTGAGCACAAATCCTTGTTCTCCCATTATATCAAGTGACTTCATCACCTCAGAAAATTCTTCCTTTTGCAATAGGGCATTTGTCAGTCCATCTGCTACCATATTGTTGAAGATTGCACTATTGACCAAAATTTCATCCACCAGCTTTAAACATTTTACCAAATCACCTTCTTTACAATAAGAATCAACCATCATGCCATAAGTAACTTCATCAGGCTTGAGTCCCCTTGCTACCATCTCTTCAAAAAGACCAAACATCTTGAATCTGCTTCCAGTGCTGTTATAGCCATGTAAAAGTGAAGTATAGGTTACAATAGTCGGTGCCAGATTCCTTTTCTGCATTTCCAGAAAGAGCTGTTCTGATTCCCTCATCAATCCCCCTTTGCAGAGGGAAACAATCAATATTGTGTAGGTCACGTGATTTGGTGTTACATGCTTATCCACCATATCTTCAAACAACTTGTTAGCTTCCATCATCTTCCCTAATTTGCAGTACCCGTCAATTAATGCATTCAAAGAAGCAGTGGCAGCAATGCCCTTGTCCACCATGTCCTGAAATAAAGATAGGGCTTTCTCCATATCACCTGCCTTGCAGCAACCATCAATGAGGATGCAGTAGATGAAGCTATCAGAAGGAATCCCATGGAATGGCATCTCATCTAATAATTGAAAGGCCTCAGTTAATTTTCCAGATTTGCTGTAACCATCCATCATGGTAGCATATGTCACAGCATTTGGAGTCAAACCCTTTCCTGAGATTCCATCAAACATTTCTCTTGCTCTATCAATGTCACCTGACTTGCACAATCCATTAATCAAGGCATTATAAGTAACAATGTTTGGATTTATGCCTTTCTGACACATCTGTTCAAGAAGTTGGAAAGCGTCGTTGACATTTCCCTGCTTACAAAAGCCAGATATAAGAGAGCTATAAGTAAAAACATCTGGAACGAGCTCCTTGCCAAGGAGCTCAGAGAAAACTCCCATTGCTTCTTGAACTTTTCCATTCTTGGAGAGACCATGAATAATGACACTATAAGTTTTGATGTCTGGGAGCACCCCTCGCCCAAGCATGCATCTAAATGTTGAATATGCTTCTGTTATGTTACCCACTTTGCAGTGACCTTCAATAAGGGCAGTATAGATAACATCGTTAGGAGCTATACCACATCCTAGCATCTCCTGGAAACACCTATTCGCAAGTTGCATTTCCCCTTCCTTAGAGTATCCATGAATAAAAGCCCCATAAGTATATGCATTAGGCTTTAATCCGTTCTCAACCATTTCCGCAAAGTAAGCCCTGGCTTCTTCCATTTTCCTCGCTTTGCATAGGCCTATTATAAGAGAATTGTAGCAAAAGACATCGGGCATGACTCCCTTTTCACTCATTCCCTTTAGTATTTTTATTGCCTCCTCAAAGTTTCCTTCCTGAAGATGACCTCTAATCAAAGTTGTGTAGATAACAGGACCTGGTTTCAAACCCGCAGTAATCATTTCCTTCAAAACTTTATTAGCCCCTAGCATATCTCCACACCTGCTTAGGCCATTGATTATCACTCCATAATGGTACACATTGGGTGCCAAGTTTGTCGCCTTCATTTCATTAAGTAACTCATAGGCCTTGACCATATTCTGTTCCCGACAATACCCATCAATCAAAAACTTAAATGTCTGAGCATTAGGTTTAATGCCCATAACATTCATCTCATTCAGGAGAGCCTCTGAAGTCTCCATCTTACCAAATCTACAGACACCGGCAAAAAGCACATTATATGTCGCGTCACACAACTTAACTCTTTGGGCAATCATGTCGTCTTTGACCCTCAGGGCCTGTTCCATGTTCCCTTCTTTCATGAACCCATCAATCAAAGCAATGTAGTTGGTGTTGCTAGGATTCAAACCTATATCATACATATATTTCAATAACAGTTTTGCTTCTTCTGATCTCTTTTGTCTGCACAACCCATCAAGAAGTGCCGAAAAAGTATACTTATCCGGGACCAACGCCTTCTCAACCATAGAATTCTTTACCTCAAAGGCTTCATCAACAGCCCCAGTTCTACACAGCCCACCAATCACCACATTGTAGGTACTTAAATTTGGAGTGAACCCATTCTCCTCCATCTCATGCAGAAACTTCTTGCCCTGCCCGGAATTCCCAGCCTTACAATGTGCATTGATCACATTGGTATAAGTATAAAAATCAGGATTTATCTTGGCGTCTAACATCCCATCAAATACCTTCCAAAACAACTCCATCCTATTACATTTCAACAAGTCATTCAACAAGGAATTGCAACAATCCAATCTTGGAAAAATTCCAACTTTCTTAACAGCTAAAAATACATCAGCAGCCTCATTTAAGCGGCCCACCGTCTTAAAACAATTAATCAAAATCTCAAAAACCAATTTATCAGACCCATCACACTCTCTAAAACACCTGACAAGAGCACTCACAACTTCCAAAGGCGGCTTTCGGGTCTTAACCATTCTTTCTAAAACACCACGAGCATGCTTAAGCAGTTTGGAATTGCATAAAATAACAGCAAGAATTGAAAACGAATGCAAATTTTGAGGAACACCCATGTGGGTATCAGTCCAGAAGAGGAAACTGAGAAGGCGTTTTGGGTCACCAACCTCGTGGTTTTGCTGAAGAACGGCTCGGACGACATGAGGGTTTAGCTTGTTGGGGAGGGCTGAGGCGTTCAAAACCAAGTGCCAGTTGCTGTGTTTGAGAATGGTAGAGATTTCTCTCACTGTTTCCTCGTCTTGTTTGAAAGTCTCTGATTGCGAGGTGCAATATTTCATGTAAATCACAATTCTTGCTTTCGCAATTCCAATTCGATTGCTTAGCTGAAATGCGAGGAGGGTTCCATGTGAAAAGAAACCCATTTTCTTCTGTGATAGCCCGATCGGGAGGCTACTTGGCTGTGGAAATGAAAACATGAAATGAGAAAGAAACTGATCAACGAACGTTGGTGTTAATATTGGGCTTGACAAGTTTGAAACTTTGAGGCCCAATCCAAAATTTCATTGACTCAATACCTAAAGGGCCAAGACCCAAATGGCCGTTGTCCATTCTCAGCTCCAAATTTCAGTCTCATTTTCCTCTGCGATTCGATTCATGGAGTATGGCTGCTGTGTTTCCTGAGTGAAGTGATTGAAGCCATGAATTGGGTGAGGCAGAGAGCGTTAGTTTCTATTGGGAGGCAGATGCATACTTATGATGGGCCCAGCAAAAGCTTGAAGACAAAGATTGCTGAGTTGGAGAAGATGAGGAAGAGAAGAACAGCAAAGAAAGATAAGCAATCAGTCTTCGTTGAGGTTCCGGAGCCTATGACCTACCTAGACACAGCCACTATGCCCCAGATTCTCACTGCTGTTGGAATTGCCCTCTTCGCAAAGCTCCTCATGATGGTACAATTGACCATTTATTTTTCATAATTTCCGCAACCCCATTTTTCAATTTGCTCTCTATTTCCTAAATTTTATTCCTTTATCATAGTCTCTGAAGAGAATTTACATCTCATTGAATATGGAGTTGTAAGCTGATCGACTGATAAAAACATTAGAGCTTTGTGGCTTGTCATGTTTGATCTTCCAAAAGGAAATGAAATGATAACGGTTTGAACATTGATTTTATATAGATAATGTCTTAGCTTTGATTGGTAAGTCAATTGTATGATTAATGTGACGGGTCTTTCATGGTGGCAGTATGACGACTCGAGATCACAAGAATTGATTGAACGCAAAATTCAGAATGCTCCTGCTGAGCAAGGCACTGTTAGGATGCTCAGCCGTGAGGAATGGGAAGAAATTCGAGAAGTACGGCCGAGGACTCCATTTGAATCCAAGCTCGCTCGGCCAAATGCACGTCTAAGAACTGGGGAACCATTACGCATGGTGAGACTCAGATCACTTTATCTACATCCTTCAACGACAATGCATGTGTGTTAGTAACTTCGTTTTTGCAGTCTTGCTGTCCCACATTTCTCAAGTTCTAGACCTAATTGAACTCACCCATCGTTTTTAGCAGGGCATCTAAACTGAACAGGAGCAAAATCCGCATTTTTTTCTTTTCTTTTTGCCTTCGTGTTTAGGAAATATATCATGGTACCCCACACATTATCATTACCTCTTCGTATCAGTATGAGAGTTATGATTATGTGCCAGTATCATGCTGTTGACAATCTCTCTAGTGCTTCTTGTTTCGGGTAATTTTGTGTCATTGCCTACATGGGAGTTTAGTCTTTACCTGAGCATTAGACAACAAACCATTTTAAACTCATTAGATCTAATCCCTTGTTATTAATGACTCTTAAGAAACGTACATTGTGTTGGAATGTAGACAATCATAGATCTTAAACCATTTGATTTTGATGGATTTTCCTGAGGCCTCGCCTCGTTTATTTGACCGGAATGTGAATAGGGAATAGGAATTGTACTATTTTATCATTGTTCTTGAATTGTTTTCCTTTCCATAACTCTCTAAACATGACAACTTGATGAAATGGGAAGAAAATTACTATTCTACGTCTGTATGCGTCAAAACAAATGGGGCCTAAAGAAAATAAAATTGGAAACATATATTCCATTGTCATGAATATAAGCTTCGATATCTTTTGTATGTATCCTCTCTCTCTTTATTTTTGACTTCATATAAGTGAAAGAAATTCTTGGTCACATGTTTTTTGCAGGAGGATTTGAAGGATTGGACAATTGACGTGCTCACAGACGCATTTGCTCGGGTTGAAGAAAGTGTTCGACAAACTTCCAATTGACATGTTGCGCATATCTTTGAGTAGCATTACATTGTGACTCGTGAGTAGTAATTTCTTTTGAGGTATCAATCGTCTATAATACTGGCAATCATATTACACTTAATTCTGCAGATGAAATGCTATTGCATCAAATTACTTACCCAGCTACTGGAGATATAGCATATAATCGATGAGAAGATTATGAAATAATATCTTGCAATCATGTGGTTTGAATTCCTTCTTTTTTTAATTCTAGATAAACCGCCTGATCAAATTGCTTTGAACATTTAGGACTTTTTACATTCGCATGTAATATAGCGGTACTCAAATGTAGATTATACTTGTGAACCATCACAAAGCATTGTCTTCACAGAGATGATTGATTTGGCTTTTAAGAAGATAGGGAAAGTGCAGGCAGCTTGCGCACTCCATGTGATGCTGCCTATATCTTGACAGAAGTTTTGTGTACTATTTTATTCAATTGTTAGGCCTACATGTTATGATGTAGGCTTTCCAAAGGCAAACTCTGGTGTCTTTGGGCCGCAGCTGGTTAAGTATTTTTCTCATTTTTCCATCTTCATGGTCAAAACTCAAAAGATAAAGAAACTTGGTACCACCCTAATTTAGATCTGGTTTGTTGGGGCAATGATTTTCGCACTCATACCCTTAAGATTTTGTTCATATGGACAAAATAAACAAAAGGAGAGTGAAAACGCGTTACCCTTTTCATTATTGATATCAAATTAATTTACAATGTTTGTAACAATTAAGGAGTTGTCAATCTTATTGATTTCTTACTTAAATAATTTTTACATGGTGTTTTAGAACATATCTGAATACCACTTTTAGGTAAAGAAAAACATTCAGAAATCAATCATGAAATAAATGATCACATTCACCTCAAGTTAAGAAGATGCAAGTATTGCCGTCATTTAAATTGGAGCCATGGACGCAATCATGCAACTTGGCAAATGGGTGAATGTGGGAAATCCGGACAAATAATGTAAGCTTGCAACATGTTCACTAAGTTGCGTGTCTGCAATTAAAATGGAATTGAAACTTTCCCAGTTTCCCTTTCCAAAAACAACTATTGTCTATAATTCTCTGTACGGATATTTGATTTTTAGTCTTTTGTGTAGGCTACAAGGAAGCATGACCAAGTTTTTTTTTTTTTCCTTCTTTTCTTTTTTCTGGTTTCTCCTTTTGACAGCTCAATATTTTAAGTCTAAGATCTGTTGGAATTACAGCCAGCAAGCCTAATAATTAAGTAATTAGCATAGGAGACAAAATATAAATATATGTAGATCAATCAACACGTGGAAAATGTGACTTTTGTGTGTTTGAGTTGAGTTCTCAAACTGTCCAATGAAAATATTTATTTGTTTTTACCATAAATCAAAGAGCATTCAAATTAAAATATTCTAATTCAAAATAGAAAATATTTACAATAAATTAAAGATAATTTGAAATGTTAACAAATGCGCATAACAGCAAGTTAAATGTGATTTGAAAACTTAACGCGCGCATGTCTCTGGCCTCATACAAAGCATTAAGCAAGTCATACAACTTTTGATTAGGGTTTTGTTTTTTGTTAAAAAGAGATTAGCTTAATTTTGTCAAGGAGGATTAGAGAGTTGGGTGAGAAATAGAATTGATTTGATGTTGGGCAGCATTGTTCAATGTATGCTGTATGTTCCCTCCCACTCTTCCATCATGGTGTGTAGATTGTGGAATCATCAACCACGTTAAATATGAACAAACAAAATGCCTGCAATTTCCTTCTTAATAAATTATACTGAAAAACAAAAAAGTCGTCGTTCATTCTCTCAAGTCTCACATGTGGTGTCAAACATTTGAACTGTGCCATCCGTACGTGCAAACAAGAAATGTGAGAATATATTGATGCTTAATTAGTAAATTATCAGCAGCTGCAAACGTGGCATTTATTTGTATCGTCATTGATATTAATTAAATTTAATATTTTATTCTTAAAAAATCTTATTTTTCATATATTTTCATATATTAAATATTTTATTTTTCCCTTTGTAAATTTGTTTTTAATTAGCTGGGGTTCTTGTGTCACTAATCACAGACCATTTGTATAATAATGGGGGTATAATGGTTAATGATAATGAAAATAAATGAAGGCCCAGAAAAAACCAACCCCCAAGCTACTTGCTTTCATGGCCGGTGATTTTTATATTGCCTTTTGTCATGTTTTGTCTTTTTTTTTTCTTTTTTTTTTTAAATTTCTTTCTTTCTTTGACGAAATCTTTTATTTTATTTTTATATTCCCTGATTGATTTAATGATTTACAATCTTTTTAATAACATAATAAAATCTTATCCCTTGGAATTTTTTCAACACCAAAATGAAAGTGAAACGATTGACATAACCCTTTATTTTATTATGTAGACGTGCAAGGTTTCCATTTTTAGTCATTTATTGATCAACGTTTATCTAGGTTTCTCCTCCTAATCACATGATAAACTAAGGATTAATTAAAACAAGCTATATGATAGACATAATTAAGATTAGTTCGTTGTCCTCTATCCCCTCTACAGATCAGGCCCATCACTCACATCTTTTTTTTTTTCTTTTTTTTGTGGGTTGCTTTTTCCTACCACCAACTAAGGTTGAATTTTATGGTCTTAATTTCCACTTGGACTTTTCTCCATTATTCACATTATTATTTTTAGGTAACAATTATTCACATTGTTTTATCACTAATTTTAAAACAACTCCCATCAACGCTGTTTGTCAAGCCGGTGGTTAGCTAGTTGTGTGGCGTTCCACTATCATAAATTATTGTGTTAACCAATAATTTAATCTTGAGTCGAAACTAATTAGCAATAGACGTTTTTATTATTGTTATTATTTATAACTCTTTGATAAAATTCTTATATAAAATGCCTTAAATTTGAAATTTCACTCCAATAAAAAAACGTAACACTTAATAACGTATATCTTTATGTTTTTGGCTCGTTCACAATTTGATTCATACTTGTGAATCTCTTGATTGTGACTAAAGATATATTGAAACATGTAGGGTCGGGCGCATGGAACCAAAATACCGAAATCATACCGTTTCAGATCAAATCATACCGAAAAAAAAAAAACGAATAGTAAAACCGTTGTATGATTGGTACGGTACCGAAACCGTGCCGATATAATTCGGTACGGTTTTGGTATCGATATTTTAAAAAATCGCCCCGTACCGAATTAGAATTTTTTTTTAATAATTAAATTTATTTCTTATTGGTTTATTAGGCATTCTTCAAGAGTTGATATGATCATACATGTCTTAATTTAGCTTCTAAGAGTTGATATCTTCAACTCAGTGCAACTTCTTCAATACATATTTAAAAACTTAAGTCCTTCATAAATGTAGTTTTCCTTTTTCTTTAGTCTTTTACTATGCTAGAGGACTAAGATTCACTAATGAATATAAGTTTTTGGAGTTTGTCTTGTGCTAAATTAGTGTTAAAATTGTTAATTTATTATTTTCTTTTCTCTATGCAATGTTGCCTTGCGCCCATTGTATTATTAGACACGGTATGTCATTGATCTTTTGGCTGTTTATGCTAATTAAAAATAAAATTACATGGAGGACTAAGAAACTTCTACTTGAATGTCAGCTACTGAAAGTTTTTAATTAGCAAAGCCAGGTAATTGATCTTTTGGATTGGACATGAAGTCTGTAATATTTATTTATATATGGTTTGCTTTTGATTTTGATTTTTTATTAGGGAACCAAAAACAAAATTATTGAGAATCTAAGCTCACACTTAACCATGCCTAAACCTAACCCTTGCTTTATAATCACAAACAAAATTTTGGCTCAAAATCGAAACCATACCGAAATCGTACCGAACTTAATTGGTACGGTACAATCTGGTTTCACTTTCAAAATATTGAATACCAAACCATACTGTACCGATTAAAATTAAATGGTATGGTTCTGGTATCGATCAATTTTGTACCTTACCGAACCGTGCCCACCCCTAGAAACAAGTATGAGCTTTACTGTCAGGACCCACCCCAGTTTCATCCTGAAATCCGAGGTAAATCCTGCTCCCGTCTGACACCCCGACACACACAAACGTAAATTCCTTGTCAGACGCAGGAGAAATTAAACTACATATCTCGAAGTCAACAGTTTACAGAGCATAGCATACAGAAGAAAGAAAACCGTTAAATTAAAGACACGCACACGGAAAAAGTAAAACACTCCGGGATCCCTCTCGTGACTTCTATGCCTCAGACGCTGCCTCGACGCTGGAACCCCGCGCTAGCTCCACAACCTAGAGGGCAATTAAAAACAGAAGGTGTGAGTGGACCATAATAATAGAAAAGTTTCTAAAACCGTTTATAAGAAAACCGGGTTTAGCCCTCCGTTTGAAACCACATGCATAACCTAGTTATCAAAACGGTTATAAATCAATCATCATAAACATCATAAGAAACAGAAACACTATAAAGCGGTTATAAACATTATATCATAAGCATCATAAAACCGGAACGTAAAACATAAAGTTCAACCAGTCATTTGCCGATCAAACCTGCTGGACCTATCCGAGTCTTTAAACTCCCGAGTCTTTAAACTCAATTCAGGCCTCAATAATATCCGAGTCTTTAAACTCCCGAGTCTTTAAACTCAACAGGCATACGGGGGAAATATCAATATATCCGAGTCTTTAAACTCCCGAGTCTTTAAACTCAATCCGGGCCCGTCCCCCGTCAATCAATATCCGGGTCATTAAACTCAATAACCAGATCCAGCAAATCCAATCAAAACCATTTGAAAACCTTTTCCAAATCCACATCCAAACCCGAATCCGAAATCACCGGTCTGATGCCCTTCCAGCATCCCGAACCGTCATTCAGAACCCAAATCCGGAATTCCACTTTCCAACTTTAAAACCAAATCTCGTTTCCCGAAATCCGATTTCAAAACCGAAAATCATTGATCATCAAATCGCGTTCCAAAATCCAATTATAATCAGTGAAAATCATTTGAACATTTGAAACCCCAAAACTATAGCCTCATATTCGGAAATCACACTTTTTCGTAAAACGTGCTAAATAGTTATTTCTCGAAAACCGTGCAATTATGTAAAACCACATCATAAAGTCAACATTCATGAAATCACATATATAATTAATTATAGAAAAGAAGTTATGCATGGTCGAGTTTAAGGAAAGGGTCCACTCACAGTACTGAGCCCTCAATCGCGTCCCGAACGTCTCGTACGTTCCTCAGCTTCCTCGGGAACTCCCGATCCTGTCAACAACCACCAAAATACGTTACTAACACGTATACGAGGATCCACCTAAATTCCCTCAAAAAACCCCCGGGTCCTACACGTAACGAATCGGAACCCTAAACCTTCACCCTTGCGGAACTACTTCGGTTCGACGTCCGATTAATCCGAAACCACCTCCAATAGACTCGTCACAACACCTAGACCAAAAACCATGTTGACAACTTTCCCAACCGCCGCCGCAGCGCCCCCACGCCCCGCCCAAAGTGGCTGCGCGTGGCCCTCACGCGCCAGCTACAGTGCATCGCCTTCCTCGAGCAGACCCGGTTCGACACAGTGCCTGCAAATCGAACCGGCGAGGACGGTTCTCTGCCGTACCTGCACCAAATTGACTCCTCTCTTCGGCCCCTGCTTCGTCCCATCCTAAGGAACTCATCCCCTTCACTCCTATACCTCGGCACGGCCTAAAACCTGTCGATTCTAACTCGAACTACAAACCCGATAAACCCCTGTTTCCTTCTCTGGCCACCCAGGTCTTCCCCCATCACGGTGTCGACCCTAAACTCTTCCTAGGACCTCATTGAGTCACACCTAACTCACAGAAACCCTCGACTCACTCCCTGAGTCCACGACTCTTGGTTTGAAACAAAACGGAAAAACAGAGAACGGAGGGTACTCTCCATCGTTCTGGACTCCGCCGTGCTCTCCTCAGTCACGGAAACCACCGTAGACGGTTTCTAGGATCTCATTGATCCTCATCCAAGTCACCAAAACTCTCGACTCAACCCCTAAAGCTACGACTTTCGATTTGAAAATCGACGGTAAAACAGAGCATATACACAGGGAGAAGGAATTACCTGCCGTCGAGCGCCGCCGTGCTCACCGCCGCACTCCTTGAAGTCCCCTGAATCATCCTGGTTCCCAGTCGAGTCCAATTACGCCACACACAGCCACACCACCACCAAAATCTCCCACTTCTTCTCTATTTGCCCTGATTTTCTCGTGGCTCACCTCTCATCCACGCACAACCACAGCACCACCAAACCTCCTCCCTGTCTCCTTCTCACTTCTCCGGTCACTCCTCACTCACTAATTCACACAACACACACAGCACCACCGCCCAACTCTCTCAATTCTCCCCCTCTGTTTCTCTCTGGATCGACGAAGAACACACACACACGGGCACCCCAAATAATTGGGACCGTGCACACGCCTAGAAACCACTAGGCCCTTGCCACGCGTCACCGTCCTCTCCTGTCCCTCACATCTGTTTCAATCTCAGCCCTCCATCTGTCCCTATATGTTGCACACCTCCCAGAGCACAAAAGACCAAAATGCCCTTCTGTTTTAACCAAAATTACAACTTTGCCACTACCTTTCTAGACCCGTAACTCCCACATCGTAAGTCCGATGAATACGTGCCGCCTGTCGTTGGATTCAGGACGACGAGAGCTACCTAACCATCCTAGGTTAACATACCAAGACCCGTTCGTACAAAAAGTCAATTTTTTCCCCTTAATTTAGCCAAATTACGGTTATTCCCTCAACCTTCCGAACATCATAACTTCCTCCTCGGATGTCGGAATCGGGCGTACCACCTGTCTACTGATTCATAACGTCCTAAACTACGTCCTGGTCATCGGTCAAGGTCCATTTGACCACCCAAACTAAAAGTTAACTTTTTGCTCGAACTAGGGGAAAAATCGTCATTCTATACTAACGACCTTATCGAGACTAACTAACCACTGATTAAGCTCACTAATCCCGTCATAATCACTATCTTAACTTTCATTTCTGGGACGGGTCGTTAAATGTCCAATGAAAATAGACTTTCTTGATTCACCAATAATTAATTCCTTTCAAAAACTTAAAAAACAACATATTCACTTCCACACATTATTATGCTTTGGTCGCAAGGGTAGCAATTTAATTGGCAGCGCAGAGGTTTTAATTGTATTTTGTTTGAGCGTAATTCTCTCAAATTGTTCTATCAGTTTTTCATTTGATTAATTAATATTTTTTGTTGATACCATATCGACTGATTAGGACAAGACTCGGAAGATCACTCTAACTAAGTCCGGCTTGCCGTCAAGGCCTATCACGCTATAAAAGGTCACTTAGAGTAAGACCAAGATTACCATCAAAGTCCATGAAGAAAACCCACAAAGGCCCATGACCAAATTCTAGGTATTTTCCTATAAATATGGAGTAATCCTCCCACATAACACATGTTCTTCTCTCTGTAGATTAAGTGCTCTCACATCTCTCTACATTCTAGTCTCCCTCTAAGGCTCAATGTCTAATGTATCATGTACAAATACTATTGTTACTAATGAGAGGAGTATACCACCGTGGACGTAGCCCAATTCGGGTGAACCACATACATCTCATGTTCCTTGTGTGTGTGTATGTGTGTGTGTGTGTGTGTGTGTGTGTGTAGTCTTCACGGACTCGTTGGTCCATTTATTACATTAACAGTTTGGCACATTCTGTGAGAAGACGACTAAAATCCATGTCGGTCTCATTTTCTTCTCTCTCCCGCAGGAACCAACATCAATCAGGAGCACCGAGCATCTACTACACCATTTTTAGTCGGCCGGACCCATTTCTGGTTGGTCGGACCCCTTCCTAGTTGGCTAGACATTTTCTTGTTCGGCCAGACACCTTCCTAGTCGGTTTGACACCCTTCTTGGTTAGTCGGGCTCCTTCCTACTCGACCTGACATATTCCTGGTCGGCCCTGACAACTTTCTGATCGGCCTGACACCTTATTGGTCAGCTGGACACCTTCTTCGTCAGCTGGAAACCTTCTTGGTCAGCCTAACCTCTTCCTAGTCGGCCTAACACCCTTCGTGGTAGGCCAGACACCCTTCTTGGTAGGCCAGACACCTTCCTGGTTGACCGGACATCTTCTTGGTTGGTGGGACACCTTCTTGGTTAGCCTGACACCCTACTTGGTTGGTCGAACCCCTTCCTGGTCAGTTAGACACTTTCATGGTCGACCGAACCCCTTCCTACGGCCATAAACTTTCCTGATCGGCCTGACACCTTTCTGATCGGTTAGTAATTTTTCTGATCGGACTGACGCCTTCCTAGTAGACCTGATACCTTCCTAGTCGGCCGAACACCTTTCTACTCGGCCTTACACTCTTCTTGGTTGGCCGAACCCCTTCCTGGTTAGCTGAATCCCATCATGGTCGTCCAGACCTCTTTCTCGTCGACCAGACACCTTCCTGGCAAGCCTGATACTTTCCTACTCGGTCTGACACCCTTCGTGGTCAGCTGGACCTCTTCCTGGTTGGCTGAAAACCTTCCTAGTTGGTCGGACCTCTTCCTTGTTGACCTGAAACCTTCCTGGCCAACAAGACACCTTCTTGGTCGGCCTAAGACCTTCCTAATCGGCTAGACACCTTTCTAATCGGCCGACATGACAGGACCCATCCCAATCCCCCCGGGATTACCATGGAATGTGCCCTGCTCCCGTCCAACAAGGGGTGTCAGACAAAGGATGACCAAGAGCCACTGCCCAAACAGGGCATCCAGAGTGCGCAAGGATCGATGGAGGAGATGTGCAATGTCCCAGTCTCTGCTGCAATCGCATCCGTGATCAACCTGAAGGGCATTAAAACCAAAAGCTGTGAGTGGACAAAAACCAGTAAGTTCATCAAATACATTTATAAGACATTTATGCCCTCCAATAAAAACGTATGCATGCCACAAAAACCAGTAACCAAAATGTTTGCTCAACCGAGCCCTTAGGGCCTTAGCCCAAAAACCGTTAACCAAAAACCAAGTGTGGGAACTCAGCCCAAAACCGTGGAATACCACCACCATACATATACGACCATGTGGGTCACCACCCACTACCATAAATGAACATGAATTCATTAAAATCACACAATCATAAATCCACCCGGAAAGCCATTTCATTAATTCGTATTTTACCATTACCATCACCAGCATCCCTGATGCTAGACGTCCCTGACGTCATGTCTCACGGTTGCACAAGCTACGCGTGCTGCCCGGGGTCTCTCCGGGTCCATATATCCGACATCCCTGATGTCTGACGTCCCAGACGTCAATCATAGCAATCCTGCTCCTGAGTCATCATACGGTCCGGCTGCTCCGTATGGTGACCCTTCACAGGCAATGCACCGTGACTTCCCCAGTGTCCCAGACATCTGGAGGAGACCATCATATATCCATGTGTACAGATGGTATATGGAAAAAATAGTTTTATTAACACATTTCACAACATCACAATGGGCCCTGCCCGAATTTTCCATAAAACAACACATTTCCATTTAGGGTCCCTGACCCGAAACCACATTTATTAAATATAGGGCCCCTGACCCGAAATCATCATTTTAATCCAACTGGGCCCCATGCCCGATAACATAACTCAAATGGGTCTCGGCCCGATTTTATACCAACTGGGCCCCTGACCCGATTTCATTAACCAACTGGGCCCCCGGCCCGATTCTCAAATGGACTCCAAGTCCGAAATTTCCAAAACAAGTGGGCCTCAAGCCCGAGTTCATCTTTCCAATATAAAAATCATTTTATCATAATATTTATTTAACCACAAGCATGCAAAACCACAAATAAACCGTTAATCCCGATACACGTGAAATACGGAAAACACCTCGAAATACGTGCAACATACCCAAAATCAATACTCACAAATACCATCATAGAAATCATGTATATAAACCATATAACACATTTAAGCATGCATAGGATTTATAAAACCAAAGTCCACTCACAGACCGTTTTAACCGTGTGCCTCGATACGCGTGCCACCGGCCCTCCCGGGCCACACCACTATCACCGGGACTCCCAATCCTGTCCAAATCACATTAGAGGGTTACTAACCTCATCATTAACATCCTATCAAAGTCCCGTAATTTTCCCGAATTTTTACTTATTTTTAAACTTAATTTAAAACCTTCGGACATCCCGAACAATATCGAGACGGTGTGTGATCGACACGAAACCAATTCCAAAATGTCCGTTACATTAAATGGGACAGAAGTCATGTTGACCTCACCTCGAGATTCGTGTCCACGCGCCGCCACGCGCCGCCGTGAGTGGCTGCGCGTGAAACTCACGCGCCTACTACAGTGTCACCAGCCCAACCCGTTTGTCTAGTAAACGGGTCCAATTTACCCGCGACACAACCCGGTTCCAATCCTGTCAATTCGATCCTAATTCCTTCAATTGATCAATCCATTAGCTTCGTTTTAAGTCCCATTATAAGTCTGTAAACTCAATTACACAAATCCTTACCCAGATTCCCACGATTCGATGATGATCCACGAAGAACACCCGGTCACTGTTCAATCATGGGATTCCTTCAATCTCGATTGATTTCCCTAAATTGGTTCAACCAGAAGCATCAGTGGACCACGAGGAACAATTCCCCCACATCAATTTCGTCGTTTGATCAGTAAATGATCACGACTCAAGTATGAACACCGTCCACTGTGCAACCATGGAGTTTCATCGATCTCAGCCGGTTTCCTTCAATTGATGATCCCAGAAGCATCGTGGGATCATGAGAAATCATTTCCCCACAACAATTGAGTCAATCACAGCCCCAAACTCCACGACTCAGCCTCGATTTCTTCCTCTGTCACCAAGCACGATCAGAGCCAAAACGGCACCAATCCTTCTCGTTTTTGATGTGGATCGACTCGTCACAACCTCAGGAAGATGTTTGTAACCTCCAATTCGATCATCACAGCCCAATTCCCAGTATTCGAATTTTCCCCCCAATTTTCCCGAAATCCAAAATCCAAAATTTGACACCCTCACAACCCCTCGTGTTTCCCCGTTAATTCAATCATCATAGTCTCCCATTTTCTCACAAGAACAGCAGAAGAAGGGAGCCAATTCTCCCAGTTCATACTCTCCCTAAATCATGCACGGTTTGAAAGAAAAACAAAGGAAAATGAAGGATAATGGTGGATAAGGAATGATGATGTTGTAATGATGGTGTTGGGAGGGAAACATGGAGCTGGAAACAAGGGATGGGTGACACTTGTCACTCATCCGGATGTGCACAGTCAACGGTCACTATTCATTATTATATTATTATTTTAATCCCGGCCTCGGTTCGTTAGTTCGTTTCCTTGACCATAACGTCGTCGTCGGATCTCCGATTTCGGTATGCCGCCTGTCGTTGGATTCGTATCGACGATACCTACGTAACGGTCCTTGGCCCTCGCCCATCGGACCTCCCGATCAAAAAGTCAACATTTGGCCCCTAATAAGCCAAATTACCAAAATACCCCTCAACTTCCGAACACCATAACTTTCTCTACGAATGTCGGAATCGAACGTGCCGCCTGTCTATGAACTCGTGACGTCCCGAACTACGTCACGGTCATCGGTCAAAGTCCATTTGACCGCCCGAACAAAAAGTCAACATTTTGCCCACGACCAGGGGCAAAACGGTCATTTTGCACATTTTGTCCGATTCCGCCCTACTAACCACCGTTCAACCTCGCTAATCAAGATTAGTCACTAAACTAATCCCGGAATTCGGGACGGGTCGTTACACGACATCTTCCTCAACTTCAATGTTCGTGACCTCCAACTTAGCATCCCTTTCTAGTATGGAAGGTAAGGATCTTCTTCCTATCTTGATTCGTTTCTCGAATTTTCCTTCTTGAAACAAGACTCCGGATCCGACTTGGGCCATTTCATTGGCCACTAAGTTTTCTTCTCAGGGTATGTATTCAATCGTCGGACCGATGAACTTGGAGGCCAATAATGTCTCGGCACTATAGTAGTTAGCTAGCCAGAGTTTCCGACACACATAGGCCTCAGTTATCAGATTAACTACTAACTCTGAGTCTCAATAGATTTCGACATGCCGTGCTCCCATTTCAATCAATATTTATATCCTAATGATCAATGCTTCATATTCCGATTGATTTTTGGTTATGCTTTCCCAATCTAGTTCAAATGAGAACTGATAGGAGACTCCTTCTAGATCTATCAAGCATATCCCGGATCCTGCTAAATCTTTAGTCTTAGATCCATCAAAATACAACTTCCAAGGAAAGATGGCCAACATGCTCATATGTGGGATTACCTCTCTTCTGACATCTACTCCTGGGTATTCAACTACGAAATCAGCAATAGTTTGGCCCTTCACATCTTTTTGTGGTACATACTGGAAGTTGAATTCGAATAAGGCCAAGGACCATTTGCTTATCCTGCCTCTCAAGAAAGTTCGTGATAACATGTATTTTAGCAAGTATATTTGGACGATGATCCAGATGGTAAAGGGTAACATGTAATGCCTTAACTTGATGGACGTGAAGTATAGTGCTAGGCATAGCTTTTCCACTGATGTATAGCTTTCCTCGACCTCTGTCAAGGTCCTACTCAAGTAGTAGATCAATTGCTCCTTCTTGTCTTCAATTTCTTGAGCTAGCCAGCTTTCGATGGTGTTTTGTGATGCAGATACGTCTAGCTGCAAAGGTCTTCCCACCTTGGTTGGCATTAGAGTTAGAGGTTTAGATAGATACTCCTTGAGTTTCTCAAAGAAAACTTGATGTTTTTCTTCCCACTTGAATTATTTTGTGTTCTTATTTTTATCAATGAAGAGAAGGCATAAATTTTTCCTGACAGGTTAGCTATGAATCTTCTAAGGAAGTTGAAATTTCCGAGCAAGCTTTGAAGTTGCTTTTTGTTCTTGAGAGGAGGTGAATCCATGATTGCGTTAACTTTGTTCTTATCTACCTCTATTCCTCTTTGGTGAACTAAGAATCCCAAGAAGTTCCCTGATTGGACTCCGAAAGAACAATTTTTTGGGGTTCATCTTCAGCCGATGTTGTCTCCTTTTCAAGAAAAGGTGAACTAAGAATCCCAAGAAGATCCCTGATTGGACTCCGAAAGAACAATTTTTGGGGTTCATCTTCTGCCGATGTTGTCTCATTTTCAAGAAAGCTTGCCTGGCGTCTTCAATATGTTTTTCCTTGCCTTCAGATTTACCATGACATCATCAGTGTAAGCTTCCAAATTCTTCCCTATCATTTTGTGAAAAATGGCATTCATTGCACATAGATACGTGGCTCCTATGTTCTTCAGCCTGAAAGGCATAACGATGTATTTGAATGTCCCCAAGTGTCTAAGGCACCTGAATGCGGTTTTGTGAATGTCATCATCTGCTAGGAGGATCTGATTATACCATGCATTGCCATCCATGAAGGACAAGAATTGGTTCTACAAGGTGCCATTAATCAACGTGTCTTCCATTGGCATCAGGCACTTATCTTTTGGAGTTCCTTCATTTAAGGTGCAGTAATCGACACATAATTGGATCTGCTTAGTCTCTACTTTGATTATCGGGACTATTTTGGATGCCCATTATGCGTATTTGGTCGTTCGTATGAATCTTGCTTTTAGGAGTTCGATAATCTCATCTTTGACTATGAGCTCAGTTTCTACTAACATCCTTCTCCTTGGCTGGAATACTGGTTCATATCCTTCTTTGATTGTTAACCAATGTTCAACAAGTTTCCTGTCAAGTCATGACACTTCCGAGCAATGCCATGCAAAGCAGCCTCAAAATTCTTTGACAAGTATTGTCATTTCCTCTTTCATTGTTTCTTCTAGCAGTTCACCGATGTAGGTTGGTCGGCGGTCTTTGTAACAACCCGCCACGAAATTACGGGATTAATTAAGGATTATCATGACTAATTGGGAATTAGTCAAGAATTTTTCAGATGATTGACGTAAAATGACGATTTTGCCCCTATAATGGGTAAAAAGATGACTTTTGACCCGAAAGGTCAAATGCACGAGGACCAAGGACCGTTACATACATCGAGATGATACGAGTCCGTAGACAGACGATACGTCAAAATCGAACATTGTACAGGACAGTTATGGGTCACGAAAGATTTCGGGTACTATTGCACAAATTACGAGGCAGGTGAACATTTGTCTTTTGTGCGCTCGGATATTTTGGTCAAGCCCAATGGATGAGTGACCATTGCCCATTTCCCTTCATCCATGCATATCTCACCCGTCCATTTCTCATTCGATCCAAACCAAACAACCCAAATCCCCATTACCCTTTCGACTGAAATCAGAGAGATTGAGAGTAATGGTGAGGGTAAGGGGTGAGTGAGAGACGGGGAGACAACGTGGGAGGTGGCAGGACCGCCGTGGAAAGTTGAGGAAACACGAAAAAGGTAAACCCGTGACCCATTAAATTGGTTGGATTGGATTTGATGTTTTGGGCTGGTTCTGATGGTTTGGATGTGATCTGGGAGCTCGTACGAGCATGCAGGAACGAAAACGGACGGCTGAGGGCTACTGAACAGCCCTAGTTGGTGGTTCGAAGATGGGTCGTGATGGTTCAATCGTTCCATGTTATTTCTGGACCTTTTCTTCTAATTTTAAGGTCATAGGTCGGGGTTATCCAGAGTACGCTAGGATTTGTGGAGGCATATGATGTCTCCGTCTCTGCTACAGCCCGCATCCATGATCAACCTAAAGGGTATCAAAAACATAAAAGCTATGAGTGGACAAAAATGACCGTTTATAAAAACTATTTATCGAAAATACATTTATAACTTTCACGTAAAAACATGCATACATCATAAAATAGTATTTTAAATAGTTTTCCTACAAGCAAGACGTATTGCTTTTAAATCAAATCAGATAAAAACACTGCTCAACCAAAGCCATTTCCACAGTAGGGACTCAGCCTAAAATCAAATCATACAGGGTCTCAGCCCAAACAGAAAACAAGTATAGGGCCTCCGCCTAAATCGAATCACATAAGGGACATCAACCCCACTATAAAATCATGTTGGATCTCAGCCCAACATCATCTCAGTGTCACTAGTCACAATTATAGTCACAGCACACGTACAAATAAGCTTAGGATCGCTTATAATCCTAGCATGTCGCCTTGGAAAAATCAGTCAGCGCGACCATCTCTAGATCTTCGTCAACACGTCAACGATCGATCTCAAATAGCATCAGGACTCCTGAGTCGAGCCTCCCTGGGTCGTCACCTCTAGCAGCTGCTCGACAACAGGCAGTGCATCGTTACCTCTCTGGAAAGAACACATTCGCACTCCGGAGGCGACCATCATATCACCCGGGACTCTAACCTGAATGTCATCATCGATCGGGACACTAACCTGATCGACCAAGACTCTAACCCGAAGATCATCAATAGGACCACAAGCCCGAAATATCACCAAACGGGTCACAGCTCGAAAATCAATGTCTAACGACACTTCACATGTAACGACCCTTCTCGAAAGTCAGGATTAAGGAAGTGATTAGTAAGGGATTATGGAGTTTAATCGGTAGTTAGTTGGTTACTTTTGGACCGTTAGCGTAGAAGGACGATGTTGCCCCTAGTTTGGTCAAAAAGTTGACTTTTAGTTCGGACGATCAATTGGGCAATGACCGATGACTGTGACGTAGTTTGGGACGTCACGAGTCCTTAGACAGGTGGCACGCCCAATTCCGACATCCGAGGAGGAAGTTATGATGTTTGGAAGGTTGAAGGCATTATCGTAATTTGGGTAAACGAAGGGGGAAAGTTGACTTTTCACACGACAGAGTTTTTACACGTAGACCGAGGACCGTTAGGTAGATCTCGACGTCCTGAGTATAACGACAAGCGGCACACTGTCATTGGATGTCGGACGGTAAAGTTATGGGTCTAGGAAGTGAAGGGCAAAATGGTAATTTTGGACTTAGGGGCATTTTGGTCTTTTGGTGTCTTGGGATTTGTGCAAACCGGATTGGGACAAGTTACAGCAATTTTTGGATATTTTTGGGTTTGGACCATAGGATTCTGACATGTGTCAGGCTGCTAGAGGCTTCTACAAGTTGCACGGACAAAATTAAAAATGGGTTTGAGTCGTTTTCGAAGGGGAAAAACAGAGACTTGAGACAGGGAGGAGGAATTGATCCAAATGAGTGAGTGTATGAGTGTGTGTGAGGTTTTGTTAACTGGTGAGAGTGAGTAGAGACTAAGTGAGAGCTGGTGAGTGAGTTGAGTAAAAATTGTGTAAGAAACGATTGGGTGTGTGAGGTGTGAGTTCTCGGGAAAACAGAGAGGGTCGAAGTGGTGGTGCAGCCACAGACGATCGAGTTGATCCAATCAAGTTCGAAGGGAGGCTAGGACGGCTGAGGACAACTCTGTGGACGCAGAGGAGCACGGCGGCGCGTACGGCGGAGGTTGGAAAAACGGTAAGCCCCTGTTTCCCCTGTTTTGTTGTTTTGATTCAAACGAAATGTCGTGGCTCTTGGGGCTGAGTCGAGGGATTTTGTGAGTTCTATGAGACTTAGCAGGGTCCTAGGAATCATTTAAACTTGAAGCCGGGATGGGGGATTGCTTGGTTGGCAGGGAACCGAAACAGAGGTTTCGGACAGTTTTGGTTCGAGCATGAGGACGACGGGTTAGAGGTTGTAATGTATAGTTTTTAGGATTTGAATCGATTGCATAGGCCAGGACGAAGCTGATGGGATTGATTGGAGTGGAATTGGACTGGTATTGAGGGAGAACCGGTCACGCCGGTTCGGTTCAGTTGAATCGGTTGGCCAGAGGTTGAAGATGACCCTGTGTGCAGGCGCGTGAGGCCCACGCGCAGCCACTTTGGACGGCACGTGGGGGCGCGTTGTAGCTTTTCTGGTAAAACTACCAACTAGGTTTTTAGTCTACTCGTTGTAACGAATCTTTTGGGACAAGTTCCGGGACGATCGGACGTAGTTTCGGGTTAGTTCTGCGGGATCGAAGGTTTAGGGTCCCGTTGAAAATACGCTTAGAAGTTCGGGAAAATTATGGGACTTGGGTAGGACTTTTGTGAAGTAGTTAGTAACCTCGTTGTGGGCTTTGGACAGGTTCGGGAAAGCCGAGAATAGCGGAATGGCCGGGAATGGCGTAAGTGCGCGCGTATCGACGCGACGTCGGAATGGTCTGTGAGTGGACTTTGCTTTCTAACTCTTGATGCATGCATATATGTTTTCTATACTTGATTCTATGATTTGATTTATAATTGTGATGGTTAATGGTTTTTGCACGTTTTTCGAGGAAATTACGGAAAGTCACGTTTTACGATAAGTTGATGGATATTGTGATTTGAACCTGGTTTTAATGATTTGATTTCGGGATTTGAAATACGATTTTATTTCAAAGAAAGTAAAAGGATTTTGGAAAGTGATTTCGGGCTTGAAGCCCAGTTTAGAAAAGTGGTTTTAAGAAACGTGTTTTAGGGTTTTGGAATCGGATTTCCGGATGACGATTCGGAATTCGGTTTGGAACTTGAAAGTGGATTCCGGGTTTGGGTTCGGAATGATTATTCCGGATGCCGACTTACGGAATGATGGTTGCGGACTCGAATCTGGAACGAATGATGGACATGGATTTGGAAATGGGTTTCAAATGGTTTTGGACTGGATTTGCTGGATCTGGTTATTAGGTTTAAAGACCCGGATTATGATTATGACGGGGGACGGGCCCGGATTGAGTTTAAAGACCCATATTGAGTTTAAAGACTCGGATATTGATATTTGCCCCGTAGTCCTGTTGAGTTTAAAGACTCGGATTATATTAAGGCCTGGATTGAGTTTAAAGACTCGGGAGTTTAAAGACTCGGATAGATCCAGCAGGTTCGATGAACGGAAATGTGGTATGGTTTTCAATCATGGTTTTCCGATGGTTTTGGGCTGAGGCCCAGGATTCGAGAAAAAAGAACTTGTGTTCGGTTTTTCTTATATGGTTTGTTTAACCGGAATATTGAATGGTTTTATAACATGAATTTGATATGCATGCATTGGTTTTTGAAACGGAGGGTACAAATGTCATTGTTTTATGAAACGTTTTTAACCTTATACTTTATTTTTGTCCACTCACAGTCTTTTCGTGTTTTCGATACCCTCCAGGTTGTTGCGGCACGGGTTGTTGGTAGAGAGAGATAGAGACATCACACGTACGATCCACAGTAAACTTTACGCACTCTGGGAAGTTCGGAAGTTTTTGGACGGTCGGATCGAGAATCCATTGTCCGACTTACGTGTCACATGGAGGTTGGATGTCAGTTTAGCCTTCGTGTCATGCGAAAGTTAGACGGGATCGGGATTTAGCCCTTAATTCCGGGGGATTAGGGGTGGGTCCTGACATCACATCCCAGGATTCCTCGAATCCTATCAAATCCACAACTAAGTCTCACGCTTGAAATATCTTTCATAAATCTCATAATTAGGTCATAGCTCGATACGTCTCACGTTTGACTATACTCTGAGTCAAATAATAAATCAACTGGGTCATACACCTGAAAGATATTTTCAAATCTGAAAACCATTTCAAATTTCAAAATCCGCTTTGACTATCATCCAAGTCAAAGACTAAATCAACTAGGATTCATGCTTGAATACCGATTTCGCGCATCCCCGTGAAATTCCCTAAAATCGTAAATCAAGTCCTCGGTTTCATGTCTCTTCCTGAAACCATCAAAATCACATAAAACGTATGCACGTAGTATACTCGGCCGAAGCCCAAAAATCATATAAAACAAAAATCTCGAACTACATGCAATATTTCAGTTTCTATGAAAATGCCAAATCAACCATATGTAAGCAGATGCAATCAATGCATCTCAATTCAAGTTTATAAAACATATAAAACATTTATGCATGCATCATAATTCATAAAACAAAATCCACTCACAGACCGTCCAAACTGCGCGCTCCAAGACCCGTGATGTAAGCCGCTCTGAGGCTAATCCGTCATCTCTGGGACGCCCAGACCTGTCCAAACCATACCCAAAGGTCACTAAAAACTTCTATAAGTTAATATCATAGACCCTGACAAATCCCGGTATAGTCAACGTGTCCCAGACAAGCTTCTCGAGGCTAAAAACCTCTATTTGACCAACCAAATGATCTCCAATCGACATGAAACCACCACCATTGGATTTAGATCATTGAAACCTTTTGACTAGACCAGACATCATGCCACGTGTCGACCTATAAGTGGTCCACGCGTCTGACAGCTCTAACAATTAATAACGTCATCAGATGACATTATCGTCTTCTTCCTCTCACCAAGTCAACCCGGTTTTCTGCAACAAGTCGAACAAACCCGCAACCTGACTCGATTCTAAAACCTTCATTCCTCAACCAATCCTCGCCATTTTTGTTCCTAAAAACTCGTAATGATCCCTAAGATAGCTCTATGAACTCAAAACCAGAATAAATGGGATAGAATGTACCTGTCTTCGACCACCAGCCACGGCCAAGCTTCCACTGCCCTTCTAGGGTTATCCATCCATCCAAACCATTTGCTTTTGATCTCCAAGAGCTCGTCCATGTCCTAGAAACATAACCCAGTTAACAAAACTGTTCCCTAAATGTGCAAACAAAATTTTGAATTTGAAAAGCCATGGGTTTCGGGTTTTACCTTTTTCATGGTTTTTTGGCCACCGCCTAACTCTGCCTTCCACCACCAACCTCTCAGCTTCGTCGTCTCACCCTCAGCCTCAGCCTCACTCTCAGTCTCTCTGGGTTCTCAACCGAACTAGCAAGGGAGGGGGAATTGGGTGGTTTGAGATTCGAGTTTTTGGGGGAACAGAAGAAAGAAAAGGAGGAGATATGCATGAATGAAAAAGGAAGGGGCAATGGATGAGTGACATTTGTCACTCATCTGTTAGGCCTGACCAAAATATATGGGCCCCACTTAAGGACAAATGTAAACTCACCTCGTAATTTGGGTAATAGTACCCTGAACCTTCCATGACTCGTAACTTTCCCGTTTCATGACAGGACTCATCCCGGAAGGACATAGATAACCGTGTCTGGTCCTACTCTCGTCTGACAAGTCAACTGAAGTTTCAAAATTACCCTCAGCACTTGCCAAGCAAGGGATAACCACACTCGTTCCCTCTCATGCCCCCACCTCTCGAATAGCCTCGATCATCGCGCCACGACCTGGAGGGTCTATAAAATAGAAAAGGTGTGAGTGGAGAAAAATAAACATTTATAAATACATTTGAGGAAAATCAATCTTACCCTCCAGTTTCACAAACATGCATGTGTATCATAAAACATGAGTAATAGCGTGAAATCAATCAAGTATGAACAATGGACCGATAAAATCAAAACATGTTTTCCCATAGTCCACATTTTCTCTAAAACTCATGTTCATCAAATCAGTTCAAGATATAAAGTATATGGACACAAATATCAATAAATCACAAATATCACTAATCCTCAATATCCAATCTCACTATCCAAGTAACTGTCACGATATCAATGCAACGCGTGCAAACTCGGGAGTCTTAAGTCCGAGTACATCCCCAGGATCTACGATGACTGGGGTGTTATCATCCCCAGGATCTACGACGTCTGGAGGATATCATCATAATCTCACACTCCTGAGATTGAGCCTCCCTCGGAGCTACTCATCTCCAGGTAGTGGATCGTGACTGCTCCAGGATCTACGACGTTTGGAGGAGACTATCAAATAACAGAGGATGGTATATGTAGAACAGTCACCAAATCCAGTAATCTCATTTTAAAACCATTTATGTCTCAAATCAAGTCAAAAACATTTCAACAGGGCCTATGCCCGAAACATAGCTTTCACAAAGCATGTTCCACAAATCCATCACAAAAACAGTGTCCAGAGTTCACTTTATAAATCAAAATCATCGATTTAATCATATTCACATGTGACTCTAAATCTGAGTCAAAATTACTATCCAATTGGGTCTCAACCCCAAAATATCATTTTCACGCAAATCCGTGCACTCGCAACCTCGGTTACCATTTTCACATAAATCCATAAAATATATCAAAAAAGCATTAAAAATCCATCAACCCGATCCCTGACTCATAATTCGAGTCAAAACCAATCTCAAATCCCGAGTCTTCGCCCAAAACAACAATTTCACAGTTTTCTCGAAAATCGTGCCCAAAATAATATAAAATAATATAATATTCCCAAAATCCAGAAATCACCATATCGAAACATTGATCATGACAAATCATTTCAAATCATATAGTAAAGCATTTAAAACATATATGCATGCATTCTGGGTAGAAAGCAAAAGTTCACTCACACACAGCACAAACGGCCCGCTTCCGAGCTGCACGTTTTTCAGCAAATTTCGGAAAGCACAATTCCTGCCAAAATCATTATTAAGGGTCACTAATGACTTAATTGATATCATATTAATTTTCCATAATTTTTCGGGAATTAATTACGAATTAAAAACGTAACATAAGCCTTTGGACCCTCGAAACAATATCGAAACGGTGTCCGAACGAATCGAAACCAATGTCAAAATGTTTGTTACATTGCATAGAATAAAACACATGTTGACCTCACCTTGGAAATCGGTCCTACGCGCCCGCACATGCCGCCGCAAGCGGGTGCACGTGGGAGCCACGCGCTTGACACTGTTCCTGCTACAGGTTTCTCCTTCACCCGAATTTCCTGCAAACGGGTTGTTCAACCCGCGACACAACCCGGTTAATTCTCCTTCAATTTAACCTTGTTCCTTTCAATTCTTTCATTGAATCTCATATAATACATCTTAATTGAAGGTCTATATCATTTATTTCATGAATTCATAACTTTAACTATCTAATTTCCAAATCGATCTCCGACCGGTTCTAACTTCCAGTTCATCGAATTTTACTCAATTTATCAAATCCAATCAACCAGGAAGTAATCTAGTGTCATTACAAACATAATTCCAAGACTAATTTCATCTGTTCTTACCTTCAATTACACGAACACAAGCTCGTGATTTTCCCAATTCTGTCATGTCTATTCATGGCTTAATTAGCTTTGAATCTTGAGTCTCTCGATTTGGATCGACTAATAAGGGTCTTAAAAGTCCCAATCCGCATCCAATTTCAGTGTTTGTGGGCTACAAGTTGAAAATCAAATCTCGAATTTCATAGGTTTTGTTTCGGGTTTTTGGGCTCTGTTTTCTCCCTTTTCCTTCCTGTTCTCTCACGCCTTCACCTCCTTAATACCTCTCAGATTCTCATAATTTTAGCTTAAGGAAGCTTGGCTTTTGCACTGATCAAACACACCATCTGTACTCTGTTTTGTTTTCAAATATTTTCGCCACCGCCCACACCAATTTCACGATCACACAAGTGCACCACACACTAATCCCCTACTCCTAGTGACATGTGTCACTTAATAAACTGAATGAGTCACCCAACTGGCAGATTCATCACATGGCCATATCAAATTACCATTTTACCCTTTCCCGTAAAATGACCTAAATGTCCCTAGCATTCCTCAATCCATAACTTTCACATCCGACCTCCAATTGACGCATGCCGCCTGTCTACGGATTCACCGTCCTGAGCCCTATCCAACGGTCTTTACGGGCAGTATAAAAAGTGTTCCGATCAAAAAGTCAATTTTCGGCCCTTATAACCATGGGCAAAATCGTCATTTCCGTCAAATTTTTCAAATTTTCCTTTTTCGAATTTTCGGGTCATCACATATGATATCTGATTTTGACGTGCAGCCTGTCTAGGAACTCGTATCGACTTGATATATATAACAGTCCTCAGTCCATATTAGACCTCCTAGGTCAAAAATCAAATTTTACCCTCCTCTAGGGGTAAAATTGTAATTTCACCCCGAACGTCCGATAATCCTCGACTAAGTCTCGATTAGTCTTGTTAATCCTATATTAATTCGTAATTAATCTCGTAAATTCAGGAAGGGTCGTTACACCTAGCAGGTGTCAGACTTATCAAGCTGACGTCAGCCGTTCACTTTGACTTTCGATGACGTCAGCGTTGACTTTGACCAGAGTTGACAGAGAATTTTTAATTACACGTGGGCATGAATTTCAAGGTGAGGCCAGTCCCATTCAAAAAGTTTCAATGATCTGAATCCAATGTGGTGGTTTCAGGTCGATCAGAGATCGTTTACTTGGCCAAATTGAGATTTTTAGCCTAGGGATGCGTGTCCGGGACACGTTGACTTTTTCGAGAGTTTTGGGGGTTATTGATTTGGACGTGGGGGTTTTTTTATTAGGACTTGTGAGTTTTGGGGGTTTTTTAGCCTAATCAAAAACCCTCAAAACTCCCGAAAAAATCAACGTGTCCCGAACACGCAACCCTAGGCCAAACCTAAATTTGACCACCCTAACGAACTTCAATCGACTTGAAACCACCACCATTGGATTCAGAACGTCGAAACCTTTCGAATAAGACCTCTCTCACCTTGAAATTCGTACCCACGCTCTCCCATACGTCAGTCAAACTTCCTGGTCAACTCTGGTCAAAACTCAATGCTAACGTCAACAAAACTCAACACTGACGTCACGATCAATTTTCAAAGTCAACTACTGACGTCATCCTGACAGGTCTGACACGTGTTATGTCTGATAGTGCCACATGTTAGCCCCCGATTGGTCCATGTGTCTGACACCTGTCAGTGCTGACTGGACCTGACAACTACCACGTGGCAGCCCCTAATTGGCCACGTGGCCTGAAATCCCTGACAGATGATTACATCACCAGTTAACGTCATCGTCGCTTACCTCCAGTTGCGCAACCAGATTGACTGTAATGGGTCACCTAGACCCCCCGACCCGAACCTGGTCGTAACTCGGCCAAAACTCAACCATTTTTGACCCCGTTTGTTTCTATAGACTCGTCTTGATCCCTAGAATAGTTCTATGACCTCAAAAACACCCGAAAATGTCTAGATTTTTACCTCCCAAGCTTGAACAGTGACGGCCACCTGTAACTGTGTTTCCATGTTGATTCTGGTCACTTCCATCCTTGGTTTTGGCCCGAGACACTCTCACACACACCAGGAACACAACCCAAACGTCAGAAACCTTCCCAAACATCTAGAATTTGAAAACCAAATTCAAAGTCAAAAATGGTTTCGGGTTACCTATGTTTCGCGGGTTCTTCAGCCGTCCCCGGCGGTCCTGCCTTATTCCTCACCATCTCCAGTCTCTCACTCACCCTCAGTCTCTCTCTCCCTCTCTGTTCTTAGTTAAAGAGGATGAAAATGGTTTTGGGGTGGGTTTGTGTAGGTTTCAGGTTAGAGAAAAACAAAAGGGATGAAGATACATGAACCCAAAAAAATTTGGGATAATGAGCTGATTTGAGTGACACTTATCACTCATCAAGTGGTCCACCCAGATATTTTACACAATCAAAATCTGCCAATTGTGCAATTTCTAGAAAAAAAACATGAATTGTATCGATTTCCTTTCATGAACCATAACTTTACCGTATGACGTCTGATTTCGACGAACCGCCTATCTACAGGCTCATATCGTCTCGGTCTACGTAATGATCCTTGGTCCTCGTGCATTTGACCTCTCGAGTCAAAAGTCAACATTTTCACCCGTTCTAGGGGAAAAATCGTCATTTTACGTCGATCGTCTAAACATCCTCTACTAATTCCTGATTAGTCACGATAACACTTAATTAGTCCTTAATTAATCTCGTGAACTCGGGACGGGTTGTTGCATGCATTTTCCACCTCCTATTCTTTTCCTTGGTAGACTCGAGTTGGCCTTCACTGAAACATGTATCGTGGGATGCGGCATAAGCAATCCATTGCTCTCCCCAGTACTTCTTCTCGGTCTATTTCCCTGCTTGGTTCACTATCCATTATGAGATCCCCACTCTAGGGAATGCATATCCCAATCTTCCTAGCCTAAGAATCTTTGCATGGACCATTTGTGGGTCGTCACCCTGTTAGATCAGTTGTTTCTATCCCTTCCAGTTAACGTCCATCTTGGGGTTTTAAAAGCTAACTTTAGCCACCATAGGGTTGGCCACGAATGGTCTTGCATTCGTTTGAATGATTTCTCAAGACCCTCACTCACGGATGGTGTCCCCAGGATTCCACATGGGGATTTGTTGGTGTAAAGTAGATAGGACGCACATGCTCTTGTAGTTCCAATGCCTTCCGAGTAAAATGTTGTAGGTTGTAGTGTTTTCCACCACAAAGAATGCTAACATCATTTTCTTAGATCCCACTGTGATCTTCAAGGGTAGAACCACAAGAGTCTTACTAAAAGTTCCGCTGAAATTAGACATTACAGCCATAGTCGGCAAGTAGTCTCATAGTGTCTTATTTACTTATTTCAACATTTTAACAGGTAGGATGTTAATAGAAGTCCCTCCATCTATCATAATTTTTCTGATTGGGACACCTTCCAGATGAGCCGTAATAAAAATAGGTCGTTGATTGTCTGTCATTCCCTTAGTCGGGATGATGAACAGTGACTTTTTCAGGCAGGAAATCTCTCTCGGGATGACATCATGATCATCATCCATTGAGATTTTGATGGTTCCTCAAGAAGGCTTAAAAATGGAAACATCACCAAACACCTAGTTGACTTGGTGGTATAATGTTGATAAGTGTTCTGGCCGAGCTACTACTACATCTACCTCAACTCGAGGTTCTTGGTTCTTGTCAAACAAGGCAACCAATTCTATGACTTCCAATAGGTCTTTTTCAAGCTCTTCTTTCTTCTTTTTGTTTATGCCTTGACCACAGTTGTGTTAGTCGTCATCTTTGGGTGGCTCTTCAATCAAATCCTTTGTATTATCAGTTTGCTTGCTCTCCATGTCTTCTTGGGAATCTTTTTTGAATACGAGCTTTCTCCTAACCGTAGAAGAAATTTCTGAAACTGTTCCAAGGTACGTGTCTTCTTTTTTATTCTTCTCCTCATCCTTGTTTATCTTGGCAGGACTAGTTAGCTTCATCTTGGTTGTTGGAGGTGTTGTTGGTTTTTAAGAGAGGCCTTGCACCCAAGGCCTTCTTAGTACGAATGTATGCCACGTACTGTCTTTGAATCCTTCTCTTCACAGTTCTTCCTAACTCTATGGCTGGATTTCCATCTTTGCGTGCCATATACCACTTTCCTTCCTAGATTACAGCTTTGAAAGGTTGGCCATCTTAGTGGCCTAATCGAGATAAACTATCTTTTTGTTTTTTGGGTCAATTTGGATGTTAGCCCGCTGACTAGTTGTTCGTTCTTGCTTCCCTCTAGCGTCTCCTAATTTCTGAGACGTGAAGCCTTGTGGGGTCTTTGTTTTGGGGATGAGTGGACCATGTTTCCACTCAGGTATGTCTGGAGGGTCATTGTAACGATCCGTCCTGAATTCCGAGATTATATTTGTGACTAATGAAGGATTAGTGAGAGTAATCGGTGATTAGTTGAGTGAAATCGGACGAATGATGTAAAATGACCGTTTTGCCCCTAGTCTTGGGCAAAATGTTGATTTTTGACTCGAAGAGTTAAACGTACGAGGACCGATGACTTGAAGTAGTTTGGGACATCATGAATCCGTAGACAGGCGGCACGTCGAAATTGGACGTCGAATGGAGAAGTTATGGTCACGGGAGCAAAATCAGGGATTTAACGTCTCGGGATCATAACAAAATATTAATTAAAGTTAATTGGGCAAATTTTGGTGTGGGGCCCTTGGATGAGTGACAAGTGTCACTCATCCAATTGGGGGCTTTCCCTAAAAAGGGGATCTTGGTCTCATTGGTCCTTTTTAATTAATTAATTAGTCTACTTATCTCTCATCTCACAATCCCCACCATCCATCCTCTTGATCTCATCTTATTTCTCATCCCCACCGTCCATTTCATCATCATCACAAATACAAACTCCATTTTCTTCCCCTTCGAACCCGTGCATCACGATTGGATACAGCCCCAACCTCACACCATCACCACTATATGCCACTGGCCAACCGAGGGAGTCGTGAGTACAGGACTGTGAGGTTGAAATGGTGAGGCTAAGGGACGGCCTAAGCCACGACGGTGGCCACAAAGGAGGAGAACATTTTGTTTACGTTCAAAATTGAAAAATCGAGTTTGGCTGGTTGTTGATCGTGTTGGAGGGGTAGATGAAGTTCCTGAGGTCGAGACGACCATGGTGGTAGCCACAACTAAGCTCACGACAACGAAGGTAAGAAGTTCCTGACAGCCCTGTTTTGGTTCAAACATAGTGGGTTCTGTTTGGTGGTTTTTAATCGTTCTGGTTAATTGGACGAGGCTATAAAGACCATGGTGAGTCGGTTAAGCTTGGAACCGTAGAAAATAGTGGCCGGGATCATGAGGTTACGACGGTCGAAGGTGGCCGTTTCAAACCAAGGATCTGGAAGGTAATTTCTTGCCACCAAACTCACGATTTTATCACGTAAATGAATAAGAAATGGTTGGACGAATCTAATGGTAGAAATACGATGCAAAATGGACTGAAAATGGAAGAAAACCAGGAACACCGGTTCGGTTGGACCGAACCAGCATTAACCGGGTTTGCCTGAGGAACACCAGTTCGGTTGGGGAAACTTTCACCATGTGAAATCATCTATTCGATGTAACGAACATTTTGGGACTGGTTTCGTGTCGATCGGACATCGTTTCGATATGTTTCGGGGTGTCTGAAGGTTTAGAATTGAGTTTAAAAATAGTTAAAAATTCGGAAGAATTACGGGGCTTTAATGGGAGATTAATGAAGAGGTTAGTAACCCTCTAGTGTGGTTTGGTCAGGTTTGGGAGTCCCGGTGATGGTGATGTGGCCTAGGAAGGCTTATGGCACGTGTATCGAGGCAACAGCGTAGGACGGTCTGTGAGTGGACTTCGTTCTCTAAATTGTGATGCATGCATAACTATTTTATATGTTTTACATTCGTGATTTCTATGATGATGATTGTGGATGTAACAGCCCGTCCCGGAGATCGGGATTAGATTAGTTGTTAATGACAAATTAGTAAAGTTAATCGGTGATTAGTCGGATGCTTTCAGACGGACGGTGCGAAATGACAATTTTGCCCTTGGAATGGGTAAAATGTTGACTTTTTGTTCGGGTGGTCAAACAGACTTTAACCAATGACCATGACGTAGTTCGGACGTCACGAGTTCATAGACAGGTGGCACGTCTGATTCTGACATCCGAGGAGGAAGTTATGATGTTCGGAAGTTCGAGGGTACTTTGGTAATTTTGCTGAATATGGGCAATTTGTTGACTTTTCATACGACCTGTAATTTTCACGTAATTCGAGGACCGTTAGGTAGGTCTCGATCCCCTGAGTACAACGACAGGCGGCACACTATCATCGGAGTTGAGATGGCTTGGGGTTCGGTTAAGATATGCTAGAGGCATTTTGGTAATTTTACCTCAAAATGGCATTTTTGTCTTTTTTACTACCTAGGGATATTTTCCTGTTATCTGAGGACACATGGCTTACCTTGGGATTAGTGCCCACTAGGTTTTTGGACACCTGGCTGGGTCTGGATTGGTGTAGATGCCTCAGGCTGATTTTAAGTCGTGCAAGGTGTGTGTGGTTTGCAAACAGAGAAAAACAGAGGAGAATAAGTGACCCTGAGCCAAACCCTCCTCAAACATGATCGTATGCCCATGGTGTCTGAACAGAAGTGAGAGGTGAGGACATGGCAAATCTGATGGTGGTGGCACGAAGGCTCACGACGGCGGGAGAAGGTTGGAAATCCGTAAGACCCGTGAGTCCCCTATTTGAATTCGATATAATGAAAATTAAAGGATGAATGAACCTAATTGATTAATCAAATGATGATTCTAAGGTGTCTAGAAGTTTGATGGCCTTGGAATGGTGGCTCGTCGTGGACGGTGGAAGTGAAACCCGTGGGAGGTAAGTTCCAGTTTGAAAATGGCAAGTCGCGTTTTGTTGGTTTTCTGTGGAATTGGTTAATCAAGGAAGCTTTTGGATGTTGCTAGGAACTTGTTAAGCCTGAAAGGAAGGCCTAAGACAGTCGGAGGTGCAAGAACACAGAGGAGGAACATTGAAGGAAGTTCTTCGAGTTTGGGAGGTACGATTTGGATTGAAAATTCATGATTTGATCATGTAGAACAATAAGAAACACTTAGAGGAAGCTATAGGATCAATTAGAATTGAAAACGGCTAAAAATGAACGAATTAGAAGGTTGGACCGCCTGCGCCGGTTAGGTCAAGCCAGACCGGTTCGAACCAGGTGAACTGGGTTCACCAGAGGTTGACGACGACACTGTTCACGCGCGTGGATTTCACGCACAGAAGGTTCCAGACGTGTGTGGGGGGCGTGAAAGGTAATTTGGGGAATATTCCAACATGACTTTTAAAGTATTCAATGTAACGAACATTTTGGGATTGGTTTCGAGTCGATCGGACATCGTCTCGATACTTTTCGGGATGTCCGAAGGTTTTAGGGCTCGGTTAAAAATAGTTAAAAATACGGAAAAAATACGGGGCTTTAGTATAAGCTTTATGAAGTAGTTAGTAACCTTATTATGGGATTTGAATAGGTTCGGGAAAGCCGATGATAGCTGATTAGCTGGGAACGGCATAAGTGCACGCTTATCGAGGCGGCGTCGCAAATGGTCTGTGAGTGGACTTTGCTTTCTAACTCTTGATGCATGCATATATGTTTTATATGTTTTCTATACGTGATTCTATGATTTGATTTACGATCTTGATGGTTTACGATTTTCCACGGTTTTCGAGATATTTACGGAATTACGCGTTTTACGTGAATAAGATTAATGTTGCGATTTGAACATAGTTTTAATAATTTGATTTCAAGAATTGAAATATGATTTTCTCTCAAGGATTTGAAATGGATTTCGGAAAAGTAATTTCGCGCTTGAAGCCCAGTTCAGAAAAGTGGTTTTAAAGAATGTGATTTCGGGTTTTGGAATTCGATTCCAGGATGACGATTCTGGATTCGGTTTAAGAACTTGAAAGTGGATTTCCGGATTTGGGTTCGGAATGGTTATTCCGGATGTCGGCTTACGAAATTATGGTTTCGGACTCGGATTTGGAAACGGTTATGGTTATGAGTTTTGGGTTTGGATTCGGGATCCTAATGAGATTGTGGATTCGGATTCGGAAATAGATAATGGTTTTGGATTGGATTTGCTGGATCCGGTTATTGGGTTTAAAAACCCGGATATGATTATGAAGGGGGTGGGCCCGGATTGGGTTTAAAGACCCTGATTGAGTTTAAAGACCCTGATTGAGTTTAAAGACTCGGGGGTTTAAAGACTCGGATATTGATATTTCCCCCGTAGGCCTATTGAGTTTAAAGACTCTGGAGTTTAAAGACTCAGACTATATTGAGGCCTGGATTGAGTTTAAAGCCTCGGATAGATCTAACAGGTTCTCGATAGATGGAAATGTGTTTTTAACTGTGTTTTGGATTTCACTGAGACTTGATGATAATGGTTTTCAATAATGGTCTTCAGATTTTTTAGGCAATGACCCGGATGAAACGAATTTTCATGGTTTTGGGCTACGGCCCGGGATTTAAAAAAGGGAAAATGAGTTTGGTTTTTCTTAAATGGTTTGAATAACTTGAATATAGAATGGTTTTATGACATGGGTTTTGATATGCATGCATTGGTTTTTAAATGGAGGGTATAAAATGCCTTTTCTTATAAATTTTTTTTTGAACTTATACTTTATTTTTGTCTACTCACAGTCTCTTCATGTTTTCGATACCCTCCAGGTTGTTGCGGTGCTGGCCGTTGAACGAGAGGAACAGAGACATCACACATGCGATCCACAGTAGAGTCTGCGCACTCTGGGTTGTCCAGAAGTTTTGACCGATTGGTTGGAAATCCCTTGTCTGACTTACGTGTCACCTGGAGGTTAGACGTCGGTTTAGCCTTCGTGTCACGCACAAGTTAGACGGGAGCAAGACTTAGCCCTTAATCCCGGGGGATTGGGGGAGGGTCCTGTCAGTGACACTGGTGGTTTACATGATTTCACATATTTCGAGGTAATCCCGTATTTACACGTATTTCGAGGTTTACAAGTTTATACTATTGTTATGTGATTATGAGTTTAATAATGGTTCTATGGCATGGTTTTCGTTTTGGAAAGCTGAACTCGGGCATGAGACCCATTTGAATTATGTGATCAGACCAAGGGCCCAATTGGTTTATGAAATCGAGTTGAGACCCTTTTGAGTTATGTGATCGGGTCGGGGGCCTAGTGGTTTACAAAATTGGGCTTGAGGCCCAGTTGAGTTTCATAAACATGATTTCGGGTCGGGAACCCTAAATGGATTTGTGATGTTTTATGGGAATTTCAGGGAGGGCCCATTGAGATGTTTTGAAATGGCTTTGCAAAACTGTTTTCCATATACCATCTTGATGGGAGGATATGTGATGGTCTCCTCCAGGTGTCTGGGACACTGGGGAAGTCACGGTGCATTGCCTGCGAGGGGTCATTATATGGAGCTACCGGATCATATAGTGACTCAGAAGTAGGATTTCTATGATTAGACATCTGGGACGTCAGCCATCTGGGATGTCAGAGATATTGACCCGAAGATACCCCAGGTAGCACGCATTACTTATTACCGTGAGATATGACGTCTGGGACATCAAGCGTCTGGGATGCTAGGCATCTGGGATGCCGAGGATGGTTATGTGGCAAATATGGATTATTGAATTTATGCAATGGTATTTCGGTGTTTATGGATTTGTGGTTATGGATTTGGGCAGTGGCCCATTTGGTTCGGGATTTACGGATTTTGGTATTCTACAGTTTGGGCTGAGTTCCCACACTTGGTTTTGATTTACGGTTTTTGGGCTAAGGCCCTAATGGTTCATTTGAGTAAATGTTTTGATTACTGATTTCCGGCGCATGCATACTTTTAGTGAGGGGCATAAATATCTTTATGAAATGTGTTTTTATGAACTTATTGATTTTCGCCCAGTCACAGTTCTTATTGTTTTGAATGCCCTTCAGGTTGATCACGGATGCAGGTTGTAGTAGAGACCGAGACATCGCACTCCTCCACCGATCATGGCGCGCTCTGGGAGCCCCGTATGAGCTAAGGTATGAATTATCCCTTGTCTAACACTTCGTGTCAAACGGGAGTATGGCATATCCCGCGTTAATCCCGGGGGGATTGAGATGGGTTGTGCCAGTCATCATCCCAACCTTGTTCCAAGCATCTCGACTCTACTTTAATGCCCGAGGTTGAAGTCGTCCGAAGACATTTTGTCTTGCAATGGTTGCATGACACTCTCTCGCCTTTGATTGTGACAAGAATCGTCCTAATTTGGTCATTGTGTGGTTGTCCTATGTTTTCTGATTTGGTCCCTTTTTGAGACCATTGGAGATTGACCATGCTGACTAATGATGCTGGGAATAGACTCATGTCCACCATCATCGAGGCCTTAGGCAGTGGTGTAAATGCAATATATTCCTAGTTGATTGACCTTTGAATTACGCCTCTAAACTGAACATAATTGGATGTGACATGGTGTAATGACACATTTCATTTGAAAAACTGCTTACCCATAAGATCCACAGGTTTGGGCAACTCTTACTTAAGGTCTGGCTTGATTACCTTAGCCCTCACTAACTTATCGTAGATTTCTCCAGTTTTGGTAAGGTCAAATAAGTAAGAAAAAAACACGGGAGTTTTATTCGCGGATAGGTTGCCGCTTGGCATGACTGATTTATGCTCCCGAGCGGGTTTAACTAGTGATTTAAGGGTCACCGGTCTATTCCCTGGAGTTTGGATCTCGTATGTCGCTACCTCTAGCTCATGTTCCTCTTCTAGCAACCTTTCGAATTTGGTTGTTCATATTACTACTTCCTTGAGATCGAGAATGTAGTATCATCGAACGTTTTTGCTGAGCGAAAACCCCAGAACTCATTGTGTGATAGCTACCATCTAGCCATTGTTGATGTGGAACTTGTACTTCATCTTCATATTTTTAAACCTGGCAATAAAGTTCTCTGTTGTCTCTTGCTCACTTTTCCTAAGGAAAATCAAGTCGCTGATGGTGACTTTAGGCTTGATCATATAGAATTTCTCATGGAACTTGGCTTCCATTTGCCCCTAAGTGTGGATGGATGCCTCTGGCAATGAAGTGTACCAAGAGAGGGTATCCAGTAACGACCCTTCCCGGGATTACAGGAAATTAATGAGTTTTAATCCAGGATTAGCGGACGAATTGTGGTGGATTGACAATTTTGCACCTAGAGAGGGGAAAATGTTGACTTTTGATGTAAGACCCGTGTCTTGGGGGGAACGGTGAACAATCCTACATTCCTGCGAGGGGGAATGGTATGAGAGAGGACGGTGGTCTGCCTTAAAGGTGTAGCCACACATCTATCTAGCATTAGGCCTTTTGGGAGCTCAAGTGGCTTTGAGGGGCATTGGAACCCCAAAGTTAAGCGAGTTGAGGCTGGTGCAATTCCATGATGGGTGTAACAACCTGTACCTTCAGGAAGGGTACAAATGTAATTTTGTAAAAGATTTGTATAAACGGACGATTTTGGCCTTGTGAATAATGTTTCAAAAGTTGACTTTTTGATTTACAGGTTGGATGAGTGTTGATCATTGACTGTGACGTAGCTTAGGACGTCACGAGTCCGTAGACAGGTGGCAGGTCCGATTTGGACAATCGGAGAAAAAGTTATGACGTTCGGAAGATTGAGGGCGTTACCATAATTTTGATTAATTAGGGGAAAATATTGACTTTTTAGAGGACTTGTGATTTTCACGAAGACCGAGGATCGTTGGATAGGTCTCGACGTCCTGAGTACAACGACATGCGGCACGCTATCATCGGACGTCGGACGAAATAGTTACGGGTCTGGAAAGTTTGAGGGTAAAATGGTAATTTTAACTCTAGGGGTATTTTGGTCTTTTTCCCCTTAAGACCAATCAGATAAGGGCAAGTGGCTAAGTGGGCTTGTATATTTTTTACTGATGTCCATGGGAATGTGGACACGTGGTAATGCCTAGATGGTTCTAGGATTGTGTACAATGTACACGGCCACAAATTGTCCGAAGTTTAAACCGTGTATTTTGGGCATTTTACACAAAAAACAAGGAGAGAAATTGTGAGAGTTTGTGATCGATTCAGTGTGTGGGTGAGATTTTGGTGAATTTTGAGAGTGACAGAGAGATGAGAGGAAGCTGGTGATCGGAATTTTGGGGTGAAATCGTGCAAGAAACACGGCGGTGGTGAAGCTGAGTTTTCAGGGAAAACAGAGAGATTGTGGGACAGAGGTGGTGGTTGTGTCGTGTTGTGGTTCAAACCAAGCTGAGGAGGAGTTAGGACGACCGCAGAGGACTCATTGGACACCGTGGTACACGGCAGTGCAGACGGCGGAGGAAGAATCACAGGACGGGAGACGCCTGAGACGGTCGAGGAGCGCACGGAGCGCGATTGACATTTTCTGATTCGTGAGTGGACTCTTTCTTTCTTACGAGCATGCCTAGCTGTTTTTATCTATGTTTTATGATTTTAAGTATGTTTTATGCTTGTTGATGATGATTATACGTGATTAATATGTTTGCACGTTTTTCGAGACATTTTTGGGTTTTCGCACGTTTTTCGAGAAAAAACTGGATTTTTGATTTTGATGCTATACTTTGGAATTTCACCTTATAATTGTGTTCTGATGGTTATAAATGAATTCTGAGACATGATTTTGGTAAACTCGGTTTTGGTTTAAACTGGATTTCGTGGATTTCCGGATTTGAGTTCGGAATGACGGTTCTGAACATTGGAAGGGCTTCGAACCGGGGATTTCGAATTCGGGTTTGGATATGGACTTAGAATTGATTTTAAATTGGTTTTGGATTGGATTTTCTGGATCTGGATATTGGGTTTAAAGACCCGGATTCTAATTGACGGGGGACGGGCCCGGATTGAGTTTAAAGACTCAGGAGTTTAAAGACTCGGATATTTATGATATTACCCCCATAGGCCTATTGAGTTTAAAGACTCGGGAGTTTAAAGTCTCGGATTACATTTGAGGCCTGGTTGAGTTTAAAGACTCGGATAGACCCAGCACGTTTCATCGGATTTTGATATTTGCGGATTTGGGTTTATGATACGATCTTAGCATACTTATCATACTGTTTTATATTGTGGTTTTCTGGTACTTAGTTAGGCATGCATATTTTAAAACGGAGGGAAAAACCTTATTGTTTTCTTTAAACTGTTTTATTCTTAAATCGTGTTTTAGACCTTTTATTTCTTTTAGTCCACTCACACCTTTTGTTTTTAATTTACCCTCCAGGTCGTGGTGATAGCGCTGAGGTGAACGTTGAGGTAGGGACCGAGGCATAGAGCTTACGACGTTCTTCCATTGCGAGATTGCCTAGTAGGACTTTTGGTGCCTGTTTTGTATAACTATGCTCTGAATTACGGTTGTATTATATTTCTCCCTTGTCTGATAGTTATGCTTATGATTGTGTTAAGGTTAGTTTGGAACTTTAAGTGTGATTGTTAGATGGGAGCAGGGTTCGTCCCGGGTATCGAGGTGATATTTGGGACGGGTCCTGATAATTGGTATCAGAGCATAGGTTTGTCGGTTTGTGTCGGAACGAGGTCGTTTTTAGGGTATTTTACTAACTCTATGCCTCTTTCAGCGGACGATTGACCATGCCTCCGAGACGTGAACCCCCTCCACGACCTGAAGAAGCAGAGAGTGCGTCGATTGAGTGAGCCCAGCGGCTCGGGGCTACTACGTTTAGTGGTGGGGCAGACCCAGAGGAAGCTCACCGATGGATCACCCGGCTTGAGCGGATTTTTGGGGTGATGCATTGTCCTCTAGGAGATCGTGTATTGTTGGCTACTTTTCTGCTAGACGGCGCAGCGTATGAGTGGTGGTATACGCTGGAGTTGTCAGGTTGGGACCCTCATACCGTGACTTGGGAGACTTTCCGGGAGCGGTTCTTGGACCAGTATTGTCCTCGCTCTTTTCGGGATGCCAAAGAGGCGGAGTTCCTTCAGTTGAAACAGGGAGCATGACAGTGGCCGAGTATGAGCAGAGGTTCCAGATGTTGTCCCAATTCGCTCCTGCATTTGTGGCAACCGAGGCTGAGAAGTGTCGTCGGTTTGAGTTGGGTCTTCGAGGAGAGATTAGAGCCATTGTGACAGCCGGCTCATTTGCTATTTTCAGGGAGTTGTCCGATGCTGCTGTTAGAGTGGAGGCCAGTTTACCTGCCAGGCCACAGTACTCGGGCAGTGTGTGACGCCGTGAGCATTCTTTTCCTGGAGCGTCGAGTCAGAGGACCCCGAAGCGGGACAACTATGGTGGTACTTCATCAGCTAGTGGAGCCCGGTTTGGCAGACCAGGCAGTTTTCAGGGCTCTGGATTTCGGGGAGCTAGAGCACAGCCGACTCCTCAGGCGAGTGCGACTTTTGTTGTTTCTACAGGGAGACAGACTAGTGGACCGGGTAGAGATGTCTGCTATTATTGTGGAGAGCGTGGCCACTTTCGGAGAGAGTGCCCGTTGTTAGCCCAGGAGGGTGGAGCAGGTCGAGGTACAACAGAACCTGGGCGGAGTACTGCATCTGTGTCAGGGGCGGCAGGCCCTAGGGGTGGCAGTGGTGCCACGAGCAGTTCCAGAGGGCCCGGTAGGTTATCAGGACCGCAGGCGCGAGTTTTTGCTATGACCCAGCAGGAGGCCAGATTAGCACCGGGAGTGGTGACAGGTACACTTACCATATTTGGTCACACTATTTTTGCTTTGATAGATCCCGGGGCTACTCACTCGTTTATAGCTCGGAGTTGTAGTCTGGTGACGGAGAGAGGGGTGTCTACTTTGGATTGTTCCTTAGGGGTGAGTACACCTACTAGGGAGGTGTTGGTAGTGACTCAGGTTCTGAGAGAGTGTCCGGTGTTGGTAGGTGAGGTTGAGTTAGTGGCGGACTTGTTACTGCTGGATCTACGGGACTTCGATGTTATATTTTGCATGGATTGGTTAACCAGACATCATGCTTCTATCGAGTGTTTCGATAGGAGAGTGACCTTTCGGAGTCCAGGATTACCAGAGACCACGTTTCAGGGTGATCAGCGTGCACTTCCTACAGGAGTTATTCCGGCACTTGAGGCTAGCAAGCTGTTGCGGAAAGGGTGACAGGGTTATATAGCTCACGTGGTGGATACACGTGCTACGCCAGTGAGGGCGGAGGATATACCAGTGGTGCGGGAGTTTCCCGATGTTTTTCCCAAGGAGTTGCCAGGATTACCACCTCATAGAGATATCGAGTTCACGATTGATCTTCTACCAGGTACACAGCCTATTTCACAGACTCATTACCGCATGGCACCTGCAGAATTGAGGGAACTTTAGGCCCAGGTACAAGAGTTGGTCGATATGGGATTCATTCGACCGAGTATGTCACCTTGGGGAGCGCCTTTACTGTTTGTCAAGTAAAAGGACGGAGGTTTGAGATTGTGTGTTGACTACAGACAGTTGAATAAGGTAACCATTCGGAATAAGTATCCCTTACCCCGGATTGATGACTTGTTCGACCAGTTGAAGGGAGCACAGTACTTTTCGAAGATTGATCTTCGCTCCGGCTACCATCAGTTGCGGGTTAAGGAGGAGGATGTACCGAAGTCGACCTTTCGAACCAGGTACGGCCATTATGAGTTTGTTGTGATGCCTTTTGGATTAACTAATGCCCCAGCAGCTTTTATGGATCTTATGAACCGAGTGTTCCGGTCGTACTTGGATCGTTTTGTGAACGTATTCATCGATGACATCTTGGTGTATTCGAAGAGTGCGAAGGCACACGAGAAGCATCTGAGAATAGTGCTTAAGACCCTGAGAGAGCATCAGTTGTATGTGAAATTGAGCAAGTGCCAGTTTTGGTTGACCAGTGTTGGTTTTCTAGGTCATGTGATTTCAGCCGAGGGCATCAGAGTGGATCCTCAGAAGGTTGAGGCGGTAGCAAATTGGGAACAGCCCAAGACGGTGATAGAGATCAGGAGTTTTCTGGGTTTAGCAGGCTATTACCGGCGCTTTATTGATGGTTTTTCTATTCTTGCTGCTCCGTTGACAAGGCTGACTCGGAAGGGAGTTCGGTTTGATTGGGATGAGAACTGTGAGTAGAGTTTCCTGGAGCTTAAGAGGCGGTTGACATCGGCTCCTGTGTTGGCCCTTCCAGACGACAGTGGGGAGTTCGAGGTTTATAGTGACGCTTCTTTACACGGTTTGGGCTGTGTGTTGATGCGGCACGGGAAAGTGATTGCTTACGCTTCCCGACAGTTGAAACCTCATGAGATGAACTACCCTACACATGATTTGGAACTTGCTGTGGTGGTTCATGCACTGAAGATTTGGCAACATTATTTGTACGGCAAGAGGTGTAGGATTTTCACAGACCACAAGAACTTGAAG
Source organism: Prinsepia uniflora (assembly GCA_032719365.1). Lineage (NCBI taxonomy): Eukaryota > Viridiplantae > Streptophyta > Magnoliopsida > Rosales > Rosaceae > Prinsepia > Prinsepia uniflora. The sequence continues at coordinate 65,684,319 of CM064865.1, read as the reverse complement.
TATCTGTTTACTCAGAAGAAATTGAATCTGAGACAGCGACGTTGGTTAGAGCTGCTTAAGGACTACGATTGTACTATCGAGTATCATCCAGGAAAGGCTAATGTGGTAGTCGATGCTTTGAGCACGAAGTCACCTAGTTCTTTGTCGCATTTGAGGACAGTCCGGTTACCTTTGTTGGTTGAGCTCCGTAGACATGGAGTAGAGTTGACTGTGGATGGTCAGGGAGCACTCCTAGCGAGTTTTCACGTGCGACCTGTTTTGATTGATCAGGTTATTGATGCTCAGTTTGAGGACCCCATTTTGGGCATCATACGGATTGAGGTCGAGGCTGGAGAGAGACAGGATTTTGAGATTCGCGAGGATGGAGCCTTGGTTAAGGATGGACGGTTGTGTGTACCCGAGGACGAAGCATTAAAGAAGACGATATTGGATGAGGCTCACTGTTCAGCTTATGCGATGCATCCTGGTGGGACCAAGATGTATCGTACACTTCGAGAGCATTACTGGTGGTCAGGTATGAAACGTGAGATTGCAGAGTATGTCAGTAGATGCTTGATCTGTCAACAGGTGAAAGCCGAGCGGCAGAGACCCTATGGAGCAATGCACCCTTTGCCGATCCTCGAGTGGAAATGGGATCACCTGACAATGGATTTTGTATTCAAGCTTCCCAGGACACCGAAGGGACATGATGGTGTGTGGGTGATCGTGGATAGACTTACGAAGTCTGCTCATTTCTTGCCAGTAAGGGAGAACTTCAGGTTGACACAGTTTGCAAAGTTGTTCATAGATGAGATTATTCGGCTGCATGGTACTCCAGATTCGATAGTATCTGACAGAGATCCGAGGTTTACTTCCCGGTTTTGGCAAAGCTTACATGAAGCTTTTGGGACAAAGCTGCATTTTAGTACTGCCTTTCATCCTCAGACCGATGGACAGTCTGAGCAGACCATCCGGATTCTCAAGGATATGATTCGAGCTTGTATCCTACAGTTTCAGGGTACTTGGGAGTCACATTTACCTTTGATGGAGTTCTCCTACAATAACAGTTATCAGGAGAGTATTGGGATGGCTCCTTAAGAGGCTTTGTACGGGTGACAGTGTCGGACTCCGTTGTGTTGGACCAAGGTTGGTGAGAGGAAACTGACTACTTCTGAGCTGGTAGACCTTACTCAAGAAAAAGTGGCACTGATCAGAGATCGATTGAAGGCGGCACAGGACCGACAGAAGAGTTACGCCGACCGTAGGATCAGAGATTTGGAGTTTGCAGTAGGAGACTGGGTTTTCTTGAAGTTATCTCCTTGGAAGGGGATCGTACGGTTTGGCAGGCGAGGGAACCTGAGTCCTCGTTACATTGGACCCTATGAGATCTGGGAGCGGATTGGTCCTGTTGTTTATCGATTGGCTTTACTAGCAGACTTGGCAAAGGTACATAATATCTTTCATGTATCTAAGCTTCGGAAGTATATACGGGATGATTCACATGTTTTGGAAGCACAACCTGTTGAGCTTAGGGAAGATTTGAGCTTTGAATAGCAGCCTGTAGCGATTATCGGAAGGAAAAAGTCTTACGGAGGAAGACGGTTCCCTTAGTTAAAGTCTTGTGGAGGAATCATCAGGTGGAAGAAGCTACCTGGGAACCCGAGGCCTTAATGCGCGAACAGTACCCTTACTTGTTTCACTGAATTTCGGGGACAAACTTCTTTTTAGGGGGGTAGATTGTAACAGCCCGTACCTTCAGGAAGGGTACAAATGTAATTTTGTAAAAGATTTGTATAAACGGACGATTTTGCCCTTGTGAATAGTGTGTCAAAAGTTTACTTTTTGATTTACAGGTTGGATGAGTGTTGATCATTGACCGTGACGTAGCTTAGGACGTCACGAGTTCGTAGACAGGTGGCAGGTCCGATTTGGACAATCGGAGAAAAAGTTATGACATTTGGAAGATTGAGGGCGTTATCGTAATTTTGATTAATTATGAGAAAATGTTGACTTTTTAGAGGACTTGTGATTTTCACGTAGACCGAGGACCGTTGGATAGGTCTCGACGTCCTAAGTACAACGACAGGCGGCACGCTGTCATCGGACGTCGGACGAAATAGTTACGGGTCTAGAAAGTTTGAGGGTAAAATGGTAATTTTAACTCTAGGGGTATTTTGGTCTTTTTCCCCTTAAGACCAATCAGATAAGGGCAAGTGGCTGAGTGGGCTTGGATATTTTGTACTAATGTCCATGGGAATGTGGACACGTGGTAATGCCTAGATGGTTCTAGGATTGTGTACAATGTATACGGCCACAAATTGTCCGAAGTTCAAACCGTGTATTTTGGGCATTTTACACAGAAAACAGGGAGAGAAATTGTGAGAGTTTGTGATCGATTCAGTGTGTGGGTGAGATTTTGGTGAATTGTGAGAGTGACAGAGATATGAGAGGAAGCTGGTGATCGGAATTTGGGGGTGAGATCGTGCAAGAAACACGGCGGTGGTGAGGTTGAATTTTCAGGGAAAACAGAGAGATTGTGGGACAGAGGTGGTGGTTGTGTCGTGTTGTGGTTCAAACCAAGCTGAGGAGGAGTTAGGACGACCGCAGAGGACTCATTGGACACCGTGGTACACGGCGGTGGAGACGGCGGAGGAAGAATCACAGGACGGGAGACGCCTGAGACGGTCGAGGAGCGCACGGAGCCCGATTGACATTTTCTGATTCGTGAGTGGACTCTTTCTTTCTTACGAGCATGCCTAGCTGTTTTTATCTATGTTTTATGATTTTAAGTATGTTTTATTCTTGTTGATGATGATTATACGTGATTGATATGTTTGCACGTTTTTCGAGACATTTTCGGGTTTTCGCACGTTTTTCGAGAAAAAGCTGGATTTCTGATTTTGATGCTATACTTTGGGATTTCACCTTATAATTGTGTTCTGATGGTTATAAATGAATTCTGAGATATGATTTTGGTAAACCCGGTTTTGGTTTAAACTGGATTTCGTGGATTTCCAGATTTGAGTTCGGAATGACGGTTCTGAACGCCGGAAGGGCTTCGAACCGGGGATTTCGAATTCGGGTTTGGATATGGACTTAGAATTGATTTTAAATTGGTTTTGGATTGGATTTGCTGGATCTGGATATTGGGTTTAAAGACCCGGATTCTGATTGACGGGGGACGGGCCCGGATTGAGTTTAAAGACTCGGGAGTTTAAAGACTCAGATATTTATGATATTACCCCCGTAGGCCTATTGAGTTTAAAGACTCGGGAGTTTAAAGACTCGGATTACATTTGAGGCCTGGTTGAGTTTAAAGACTAGGATAGACCCAGCACGTTTGATCGGATTTTGATATTTGCGGATTTGGTTTTATGATACGATCATATCATACTTATCATACTGTTTTATATTGTGGTTTTCTGGTACTTAGTTAGGCATGCATATTTTAAAACGGAGGGAAAAACCTTATTGTTTTCTTTAAACTGTTTTATTCTTAAATCGTGTTTTAGACCTTTTATTTCTTTTAGTCCACTCACACCTTTTGTTTTTAATTTACCCTCCAGGTCGTAGTGATAGCGCTGGGGTGAACGTTGAGGCAGGGACCGAGGCATAGAGCTTACGACGTTCTTCCGCTGCGAGATTAGCCTAGTAGGACTTTTGGTGCCTGTTTTGTATAACTATGCTCTGAATTACGGTTGTATTATATTTCTCCCTTGTCTGATAGTTATGCTTATGATTGTGTTAAGGTTATTTTGGTACTTTAAGTGTGATTGTCAGACGGGAGCTGGGTTCGTCCTGGGTATCGGGGTGATATTTCGGACGGGTCCTGACATGGGTGACCCCCTGGGAAGTTGCACCATGAGCTCCCGAAAACAAAACCGTGAGGAAGTGGCCCAAAGTGGACAATATGGTGCTAGATGAGTCGGGTCCTGACCGAGAAGGGTCGGGTCCTTACAATTTGGTATCAGAGCCAGACCCCGACTGGTAAGTGTGCCAGCGAGGACGCTGTGCCCTAAGGGAGGTGGATTGTAAGACCCGTGTCCTGGAGTGAACGGTGAACAATCCCACATTCCTACGAGCGGGAATTTTCTGGGAGAGGATGGTGGTGTGCCTTAAAGGTGTTGGCACACGCCTATCTAGCACAGGGCCTTTTGGGAGCTCAAGTGGCTTTGGGGGAGATTGGAACCCCAAATTTAAGCGAGTTGAGGGTGGTACAATTCCATGATGGGTGACCCACTGGGAAGTTGCACCATGAGCTCCCGAAAACAAAACCGTGAAGACGAGGCCCAAAGCCGAAAATATGGTGCTAGATGAGTCGGGTCCTGAAATTTGACCCGAGAGGTCATTTATCCATGGATTAAGGTTCATTGAGTAGATCGTGGGTAGTGATTACGTAAACAGGCGGTACGTCGATTTTGGACATCGAGAGGTTATTTTTCGAGTCAAAGATTATTCTAAATGGTTTTCGAGGTGCACGGTTTATAAGGTAGGTTGACTTTCGTTTTTTCGTGGGCCCAAATAACTGTCTCCATGATTAATGTATGAGTGACACTTGTCACTCACCCACTAATCCTTATCCCTTGTACAAAAATCATCTCCTTATTTGTTTCATCCACCAGAAAACCCACCCCATTTTCCTATCTTCGTTTCATCAGCCATGAGTCCTATGAGAAAGGGAGAGTGACTGAGAGGGAAAGGAAGATGGTGGAAAGGACGAGCAGATGTGAAGGCTGCTTGGGAAAAACCAGAAAACAGGTAAAAACATGTGACACGTAAGCTTGGTTATTTGGGTTTTGCATTTGAGACGGTGAAACTCTGGTTTCTAATCATAATCATCTTCTCTAGGTCCTTGCAAGTGTAAAGAACTAGAAATGAAAGAGAATAGACCCATGGACAAGCCTGGGTTCGAGTTTGAACATATACCATGAAGATGCGAGCTTAGCAAGGCGATTTCAGGTTTGTTTTCTCCTTTTCTGAGTGGTAGATCAATTTGTGGGTGAAAGATGAGTCGATACTGAAAAAATGGAGAGAAAAGGTTGGGAAATGGCGAAGTTGGAATCGGGTTTCGATTCAGGTCGAGTGACCCGGTTGTAGGGTCGCGGGTCGAACCGTCTGAAGGAAAGAGATGATGACATGGAATGCCACGTCATCACTATCAGTCCACATCGCAAATTAGTTGGTGCCACGTGGTGACCTGTCTGAAATTGTTAGGGTGAATTGGCAGGATGACGTTAGCAGTGACATCAACTAGGGCTGACGTCAGCAGATGATGCTAGCAGCTGATGTCAGCGTTGACCAACGTTGACCAACCTTTAGCTGGCGCGTGTGGGCACATGGGCACAAATTTCGAGGTCAAATCAGTCATGTTTGAAAGGTTTTGACGTCCTGAATCCGATGGTGGCGGTTTCGGGTTGATTGAAGATCATTTAGTTTGTGTTTTGAAGGTTTTTTTCCCTAGGAAGTATGTTCGGGACGCGTTTTTGGTTTCGAGGTTGTTGGGGGTTTATTATATGAACTTGTATAGATTGTTAGTAACCCTCGGATATGACTTTGACAGGCCCAGACATCTCGGAGGCTTCGGATTGGCTTATGGCTCATGTTTCAAGCGAGCAGCGGTACGTGTGAGTGGCCTTTTGTTTAACCTAACTCTATTGTAATGACCCGTCCCGGGAGTTGGGATTAGCGAAGTGATTAGTGACGGATTAGCTGAGTTAATCGGTGGTCAGTTGGTTACTTTTGGACTTTGGGCGCGGAATGACGGTTTTGCCCTTAGAACGGGAAAAAATGTTGACTTTTTGTTCAGGAGGTCAAATGGACTTCGGTCAACGACCGTGACGTAGTTCAGGACGTCACGAATCCGTAGACAGGTGGCACGTCCGCTTTGGATAATCGGAGGAAAAGTTATGGTGTTCGGAAGGTTAAGGGCGTTACCGTAATTTTGGAGAAATAGAGGGAAAACGTTGACTTTCTGCTGAACACTTAGTTTTCATGTAGACCGAGGACCGTTAGGTAGATCTCGTCGTCCTGAGCTCAACGACAGGCAGCATGTGCCGATTGGAGGTCGTACGGTTAAACTACGGGTCTAGGAACTCGAGGGGCAAAATGGTAATTTGTGCAATTAAGGGTAAAATGGTCATCGTGATTCCTTGGGATCTGTGCCCAGTGAGTGTGTGACAAGTGGCTGTTCTGGGGAGTTCTCACCACAGAGGAGTGGACATCTGTCCTTATCTGGATGGTGGTAGAACCTTGTGTGTAACCAGGTTTAAATTTGTGCCCAGGTTGAACCAAAATGGAAAACAGAGAGCAGGGGACGAGGGAACGATCGTGTGGGTGAGCTTTCAAACATCTCCAAGTGTGACAGGACCCGCCCCGATCCCACAGGGACCACAAGGGGACGTGCCCTGCTCCCGTCTGACATCCAAAATTCATACCAATTTTAACCTCAAAACATCCAATGAATAAATAACCAAATTAAAGTTATACATCAAATCCGAATTAAATAGATGTCAGACAAGGGATGAAATCCAAAATTACAAGTTGCGAGCACGACTCTAAAATAAACCTGCGGGTAAACCACCCAACAGGGGTTCAGGTACGCAGAAGTAGATCTATGCCTCAGCCTCAGGTTCCTCCTCTACCTCATTAGCACGACCTGGAGGGGTTACCAAAACATCAAGGGTGAGTGGGCCGAAACTCAAGTTTATAAAATCGTTTAGTAAGTAAAACATATAATTTACCCCTCCGTTTTCCAAACATGCATGCATCATAATTTAAAACCATATTTCATATAATATGTATCATAAGGCATATAATAAAACCATAAACATAATTTTAGCCACTGCACTATACACTCCGATCTTGACATCCCCGATGTCTGACGTCCCTGACGTCCAATAAGGTCATAGTCTCAAGGCTACCCGTGCCACTCGGGTCTCAATTCCGAGTCCAATCCCCGAACCCCGTCCGGGTACGGCATCTCAAATGTCTAGCGTCCTAGACGCTCGACGTCCCTGACGTCAAATAAGCAATCCTGCTCCTGAGTCATTCTACGGTCCAGTTCCTCCGTAGAATGACCCCTTGCAGGCAATGCGCCATGACCACTCCGGGGTACCACATCCGGAGGAGACAGTATCATAAGAATGGATCTATACAGTGCAGTACCAAATACATTTTATTGATATCCACATGCAAAGCATATATGTATACATAGATAAAATCCGAACCGATCGTTACGTTTCATTAGACGAAGTTCAAACCCAAATACCGTGAAACGTGCCATAACCATAATTTCAATATCATCAAAACCATTTCTTGATTCTAGCATGTGAACATATAAGTAAATCGGAAAACATTTAAGCATGCAAGTGTTTAATGAAATCGGTCCCACTCACAGTATAATCCTGCTGAAAACCTAACATATCCCCTCGACCTGGTACAATTGTACAATCCCTGTCATGTCCAAAGTATACGTAAAGGTCAATATAAACCCCAAACATTCAACCATGAAACCCTAGACTGAAACCGGCCCAGAAAAGCAGCCCGAACGCGCTTCCCAATGCAATAGACCTCATTTTGACCAACTTAATGATCTCCGATCGACCCGAAACCACCGCCATTGGATCCGGATCGTCGAAACCTAAAGGATGGTGGTGGTCCCCACCAAAAATACTGTTCACACACGCCCACACGCGCCGGTCAACGCCCTGGTTAACGCAGGAACAGTTCATGCTGACATCATCTGACAGGTGCCACGTGTCAACACACGATTGGTCCACCTCACTGATCTGTCAGGCCACGTATCAGATCTGACATGTGCCACGTGTCAGCACGGCACTGGTCCACGTCACTGACATGTCAGTGACACGTGGCAGTCCCTGATTGGGCCACGTCACTGACATGTCAGTGCTGACTGTGCACTGACATGTGACACATGTCGACACAATAATGGTCCACATCACTGACAGGTCTGACAAGGTGTCACGTCATCACCTCTGTCCTCTGACGGGTCGACCCGTTTCTCTGCAACTGGGTCGATCAGACCCGCGATCATGACCTGGTCACCAATCCTCAATTTCTCAACCATTTTAACTCAGGTTTGTTCCTAACTGTTCGTCTCAATCCCATAAAGGGTTCTACCTAATTAAAATCATCAAATAAGGACTGAATCGAAGACTTACCTCGATGAACAGACCCGGTTCTCCCGTCGCCGTTTACACTCTGTTCAGGCCACCACTGGTCACGAAATCGAGTCAAATGGGTTCCTATCAGTCCCTGTAAGTGAACAGAATCAAAAGGAATCGAAGATAACATTGAACCATCAAGCTTCAATTTCTGAGTTTTTAGAAGGTTTTCGGGCTTGAACCCGCTTACCTCACCGTCGTCTGCCGCCGTACACCGCCGTCCCTCAGCCCTCACCAATGAGTCTCCCACACGCAGACACAGAGAATGGGTGATGAGCTGGGGTGTTTGTTCGAAATGGACAGTGTATGGAATCGAGTTGAAAAATAGAAAGATGGAGAGGGAATCTGATACATGAAATGGATGGTCCAGATTTGATTTCAGGGATGAGATCAATGGTTGGGATGAAATCTGGGAGTTTCAGATCAATGGCTGGGATTAAAAGGTAGATTAATTCTATTTAATCACATAGTGGAGTTTGATCCAATCTAGCCAATGGGTGAGTGACACTTGTCACTCATCCAGGTGTCCTCCAATCATAACATTAGAATAAAATATTCGACACGATTACCGAGATGCGAAACTCCCGAATTCACGTTTCTGACCATAACTTCCCCGTACGATGTCCGATTTCGGTGTGCCGCCTGTCTACGGACTCAGGGCATCGAGACCTAACTAACAGTCCTTGAGTCATGTGAAAATTAGTTGCCAAACAAAAAGTAAACATTTCCGCCCCTAAAGTCCAAATTACGGTAATGCCCCTAAACTTCCGATAGTCATAACTTTTTCCCTGATCGTCCGAATTGGACGTGCCACCTGTCTATGGACTCGTGACGTCCCGAACTACGGCACGTCATTGTTCAAAGTCCATTTGACCCACCAATCAAAAAGTCAACAATTTGGCCATACCATTCACAAGGGTAAAAACGTCAATTCATACATTAAATTACAATATTAAAATCCTCGAATTTCCGGGGTGTTACAAAGTGCCCGTGGTGTGTGAAGCAAATTGAGACGGGAAGAGAAGAGGAATCTGGTGGTGATAACGACGGCCCACGACGGCGTGTGACGTTGAAGAATTGGGAAAAAGAACCCGTAAGTCCACTGGTTTGAAATTCAATGTGGACGATGAAGTGAAGGGTTAGGAGCCTAATTGAAGACTAAACCATGGCTCTGAGATGTCTGGAACTTGAGTGGACGCGAAGGGGTGGCTCCCCGTGGACGGTGGCTGGTGAGCCCGACACGGTAAGATTTTGGTTCAAGATCGATTATGGATTTTTAGCCTTTGATGATGATTATTAATGACTCAACCGTGATGTGGGAAGGGAAACAAGTCGTTTGGGACGAACTTGGAAGCTGGAGGAAGCCGGAAAAACTTTGGACGTCGAGGTTGCAGAGTACGGGTTGAAGTCTTGAACATGAAGGTATGATCTCGGGGTTTTTGTTACAAATTGATTAGGTTAGTAAATTAAGAGGAGAATGAAGAAAGTAATGGACTAATCAGGTTTTAAAACGGATTAAAAATGGGACAAAACCGCTCACGCCGGGTTGGTCGAACCGGGCCGGGTTGGTCGAACCGGGCCGGGTTGGTCGAACCGGGCCGGGTTGGTCGAACCGGGCCGGTTCGAACCGGTCTGAACCGGGTCGGCGAGAGGAAGAAGGTGACACTGTTCACGCACGTGGGTTGCACGTGCAGAAACTTCCAAACTTGCATGGGGGCATGTGAGGGGTAGTCTGGGAAAGTGATCAACATGTGAAATGATGTAATCGATGTAACGAACATTTTGGCGCTGGTTTCGAGTCAATCGGACATCGTCTCAATATGTTTCGGGCTGTCCGAAGGTTTTAGAGCTCGGTTAAAAATAGTTAAAAATGCGGAAAAATTATGGGGCCTTAGTATGAGTATTGTGAAGCAGTTAGTGACCTTAGTATGGGTTTTGAACAGGTTCGGGAAGCCGAGGATAGCGGAATGGCCGGAAACGGCGTAAGTGCGCGCGTATCGAGACGACGACGGAATGGTCTGTAAGTGGACTTATCTTTCTAACTCTTGATGCATGCATATATGTTTTTATGTGTTTTCTATACTTGATTATATGATTTGATACATGATTGTGATGGTTTACGGTTTTGCACGTTTTACGAGATTTGACGGATATTGTGATTTGAACCTGATTTAATGAATTGATTTCGGAATTTGAAATACGATTTGATTTCAAAGAAAGTAAAAGGATTTCTGAAAAGTGTTTTTGGAAAAGGGTTTTCGGGCTTGAAGCCCAGTTCAACAAGTGGTTTTAAGAAACGTGATTTCGGGTTTTGGAATCGGATTTCCGGATGACGATTCGGAATTCAGTTTAGAACTTGAAATGGATTTCGAGTTTGGGTTCGGAATGCTTATTCCGGATGCTACCTTACGGAATGATGGTTGCGGACTCGGATCCGGAAAGGAGATGGATATGAGTTCTAAGTTTGGATTCAGGATCTTGATGAGATTGCGGATTCGGATTCGGAAATGGAAAAAGGTTTTCAAACGGTTTTGGATTGGATTTGCTGGATCTGGTTATTGGGTTTAAAGACCCGGATTATGTTTGACAGGGGACGAGCCCGGATTGCGTTTAAAGACTCGGGAGTTTAAAGACTCGTATTATATTGAGGCCTGGATTGAGTTTAAAGACTCGGGAGTTTAAAGACTCAGAAAGATCCAGCAGGTCCGGTGAATGGAAATATGATGTGGTTTTCAATAATGGTTTTTCGATGGTTTTGGGCTGAGGCCCGGGATTTGAGAAAAAGGAAAATGTGTTTGGTTTTCATACGTGGTTTTATGACATGAATTTGATATGCATGCATTGGTTTTTGAAACTGAGGGTATAAATGTCATTGTTTTATGAAATGTTTTCGAACTATACTTTATTTTTGTCCACTCACAGTCTTTTCGTGTTTTTGATACCCTCCAGGTTATTGCGGCGCGGGCTGTTGGTCGAAAGAGACGGAGACATCACACGTACGATCCACAGTAGACTTTGCGCACTCTGGGAAGTTCGGAAGTTTTTGGGCGGTCGGATCGAGAATCCCTTGTCCGACTTACGTGTCACATGAAGATTGGACGTTAGTTTAGCCTTTGTGTCATGCGTAAGTTAGACGGGATCGGGATTTAGCCCTTAATCCCGGGGGATTAAGGGTGGGTCCTGACAATGCATGCATTGGTTTTTATTGCTCGATAATGAGAATTTCCTGATATTTGGTTACATATGATTCAAGTGGATTTCTTGGGAATTTTTATGAATATTCAAGAAAAATGATATTAAAACGTTTTGCGAGGAAATTGGGTTTATTGAACCCCGGATCCTCAATAAGTTATATGGAATGGTTTTACGCTTGTGATGTCGTGTTTATATGACTATTTTAATGGCTCGTTTTACGAGGCTTGATGTGACTGTGGTATGATATGACTGTGAGTATATGATGATGTGACTGTGTTATAATGATGATAAGGATTGTGATGATGTGAGATGAGATTGATGACCCACTTGAGTTGCCGATTGTGATAGATAGTCTCGGACGTCGAGTTGGGCTCTGTCATTCCCGAGACTCACCTCGGACGTCGAGCTGGGCTCCGTTATTCTCGAGACTCGTCTCAGACGTCGAGCGTCGGGCTCCGTCATTCCTGAGATTAGGACCGTGGCTCGAACATCGAGTCTGGGACTCCGTCTTTTCCGAGTGATATTCAACCTACCGGTAGTGCACTTTGTTATGATGATTCAGCAACAGACATTGAGATTGATTAGATATATTGGTGTGTGCAGTGTGACTGATATGGCTGCTTGTTGGTATGTTTCATTGTGTGAGTACATGACATGAGTTTTAAATGGACATGTTTTTAGTAAGCCTAAATATTTTAAAGCTCCTAGTTTTCTAGTTACTATACATATTTTGATATTCATATATTATTCATATATTCGATGCATGCATTGCTTTATTAAACTGAGGGTTTAATGTCTAATTTCGAAAAAGAGTTTTTCCTAACTTTGTTTTTTGGTCCACTCACACTTTTTATTGGTTTTGACACCCTCCAGGTTAATCGCAGGCGCGGGCTGTGTGAAGGCTGAGGCATCACGTAGATTTGCGTACTCTGAAGATCATATCCCTTGTCTGACACGCGGTAAGTATACATACGTAAATAAAAAGGGTACTTTAGGGGTTTTTTGCATGACATGTCAGACGGGAGCAGGTCCTCCCATACTAATCGAGTGAGATTACGGGGAGGGTCCTGTCACATCCTCAGACATGGAACTATTGGACAGCTGTAGATTGAGGTAAGTGTTATCTTCAAGGGCTACGTATTGGGATGAGAACCTCCCAATGTGTTCCAAGGATGATGTGTTGCCATCCCCATTAAAGGGTGTGAATGGTAGCATCTTGAAATTCCTATAAAAAAAAAAAGGTTTTCCTGGTCTATATAAGCCAGGTAATACTTTCTATAAGTCAGGGCATTAATTCTCCGAGGAGGTGCTAGTTGATCTGTTATCAGACGCCTTAGTTCGTTCATTTCGTTCGTGAAGGCCTGATGCTCTATTGCGTAGGATAGTCTTCTATCAGGGATAACCTTTTCATTTGATTATGCCCCATCGGGATCTGATTTTATCTAGTTGATTATTATTCTTCTGTTCTTTGATGAAATTGTGGGTTTGATTTCTCCCCGGTCATTAGGTGACTGGTTCCTAGAAAGAAACCCAAAATAAAATATTAGAAACTCCTAGCGAACTTTACTTTTCTCGGGAATCTCAAAACTTGATCCTCCCAAAAAAGGTGGCAACGGAAATAGTGGTTCCAGAACTGAAGCTTTTGACTCCATATGATTCATGCCTTTATCAGGTTTCAGGATCCTTGGTGGTGGAACATTAGTGTTCTTGATTGAAGCTGTATCGCGACTAGAAAGCCCTTAAACCTGGCGATTCATAACTTTAATCTGTAAACTGATGAGAGCTAAGATATCTTTAAATAATTCTTTGAAATCTTCCTTAGCCATCATTAGGCTAGTAATATCTTATAATGTTCCATCATCTGGTGGCTTTATGTCAGCTTGTGTGGTAGGTAACTCAGGAATCATTTCTTGAGAAAGATCTTTCAAAAATCTCCCTTTAGTGTCTCGGCGTCGCTGAGTCTACCTGAACTTGGGCATGCACTAGAAGAGTCCAACTTGGCGTGCAAGATTATGTTTCTTCCCAAAAAAAATCTCATTTTAGGAGTTGAATGTCTCGAGGCAAATCTTGATCGACCTCCACGTGGAATATGGTCTGCAGAGCGAGAGAGACGGACTATTCGTAGGGTCTCTTTATTGTGAGGTGGGGTGTAGAGATTGATGCAGGATGGGCTGAGTAAGATCGGCCTTTGGCTATGGTTTATCCTTTAATATGTAGACCAAGAAGCGATTAGGCCTTTCAACTCAAGTGTAAGCGTGCCACTAGTAGAAGCTACAACTAGAGAGTGTAAACTCCATTTTCGGCCCAAAAACCTTTCTTCTGATCAAAACAATTATGAGGCAGGCGGACAAGAATTAGCTTGCACTATTCTTTTCTATGCATTTTTCAAGGTTGTTAAAATATTTTTTCTCTAGCACAGTCCAAGTTCAGAAGTTATCTCGCTATGATATTCAAGTTTGTGGCGTTGTTATTTCAGTTTTTAGATGGCCAATGGTCCCAGGTTTTCTCAAGTCGGAATCAAAATATTCAGACCAATGCACAAAGATAGTATCCCGACTTGGCAAGTCGTAAAACACGCTTGGATGGTGTATCCCCGAGTATCAATTACTACTTAAAAGAATCTAGTTTGTTTGGAAATGGAAGTACAATTACAAAAATGTAAAATTACTGGAATTGAATAACAACTAAAATTACAAGTACAAAAAAGTAAATTATTTTGTTTGCATTCAAGCCCGTATCAAGCGAGAAGTTCCAGAAATCATCAACTGAAATGAATATTAGTCGGAAATCATGCCATAAGATACCAGAGCACTCAAAAACGACGATAAAATGTCAAAAAAGAGGTTTGAGCACCTCAATGACCGGCCATGAATTGGCAGTCGAATTGACTTTCTGTGAATCAGTAATCAAGATGACTTTCCATGAATCAGTAGTCCATATGACTTTTCATGAATCAGTAGTCGGAATGACTTTTCGTGAGCAAGTAATCGATATAATCAACTTTTATGGCACTAAACAGTCAGAAAGAAGGTTAATCTTTTACGAGCCTCGATCTACAATCCAAGAACTGACAATCAGAAGAAGGTTAACCCTTATGACACCGAGCGGTTAGAAAGAAGGTTAGTGCACGGAAATGAAGCTAATAAGACTCGTCCCAAATCCCCCAGAATTAACGTGGGACGTGCCTGCTCCCATCTGACACGAAGTGTCAGACCAGGGATAATTCTGTCCTTAGCCCGATCGGGACTACTAGAGAGCGTCAGGATCTGGAGGAGGAGTGTGATGTCTCGGTCTCTGCTATAGCCCACATCTGTGATCAACCTGAAGGGCATTCATAACATCAAAAGCCGTGAATGGACAAAATAAATATTTTAATAAAAACATTTTCATAAAAAGACGTTTATGCCCTTCATTAAAAAGCATGCATGCATTCGAAAACCGTTTATCAAAACATTCACAAAACCATTAGGGCCTTGGCCCAAAACCGTAAATCAAGTAGCAGCCCAAAACCAGTTTCTGTAGGGACTCAGCCTAAATCAAGATACGTGGGTCTCAACCCAAAACCATATACAAAACATATAACACGAGGTATCCGCCCCAAACCACTTTTTTCGTAAAACCTCATACGTATATACATACATATAACTCATCATTGGCGTCTCATATGCCAACTCGGGGCACACAGCCCCTAGGGAACAAATTCTCGATATTTGTCACGATTCATCTCTATAACAGTATGCAAACTACTCGAGGTTTCACTCCGAGTCTATCCCCAGGAATTGTACATATGGGAGGCTCTGTCCAACATCCAGGATCTACGACGCCTGGATGGCTGTCTCCGGACCCAGTCCGAGACCATATCATAACTCCCACTCCTGGAATGTGCTCCATATGGGGATTACTCATTCCGGATAGTAGATTGTGACTCTCTAGGTCGACGGCTGGAAAAGACCAATCAACTCATTTTGGAGGGTATATACATTTTCAAAATACTTTCTTTCTCAACTGTGTCTCATACCCGAATCTCAACAGGATTCCTCGAATCCGATTCAAAATCCAAATCTCACAGGCCTTAGCCTAAATCCACAGTTCAATAAGGTCTCAAACCCGAAATTCTCATCTCATAAACCAAACTAGGACTTAAGCCCGATTTCACAGTCCAAAGGGGCCTCAAGCCCGATTTCATGATTAACAGGGCCTCAAGCCCGATACCATAAATCAACGGGGCCTCAAGCCCGATTTCTATAACTCAAATGGGCCTTCAATCCGAATTCTCGTGAATTCAAATGGACTTCAAGTCCGGGGGTTTCCAAATCAAATGGGTCTCATGCCCGATTTCATATTTTCAAATCCAAAACTCATTCATTAAACCCTCTTTGAAAACATAGTACGTATAGGCACGACATAAATGTGAAAACCTCGAAAAACGTGTAAATACTTCAATACTAGCTACCACAAAAAAAGGCACTCATGGCATCACAAAAAATGTATTTAAAACATTTATAAATATTTATGCATGCATCGAATTCATAAAACAAATCCACTCACAGACCGTCTGAAGCCGCGCCTCGATACGCGTGCCATAAGCCGTTTCTGGGCCAATCACTGTCTCCGGGGCTCCCGAATCTGTCCAAATTAATTTAGAGGGTTATTAACTACTTAAATAACTCCTCACTAAAGCCCCGTAATTTTTTCGAATTTGTAACTATTTATAAACCCGATCCTAAAACTTCGGGCATCCCGAATTATATCGAGACGATGTCCGATCGACTCGAAACCAGTCCCAAAATATTCATTACATCGAATAGATGAAAATATATGTTGGAACCTTCCCCAAAGGACGGCTCACGTGCCCCCACATACCGCCCAAGGCCCCTGCGCGTGGGAGCCACGTGCCTGCACATGAGTCATCTCCTACCTCGCGTGAACCCGGCCCTGCTGGTTCAACGATTCGGCTGGTTCAACTGGACCGACGTGACCGATCCGACGCCATAATTCCTCCAATTTTCGTCCTTTCTCTTCCCTTTCAATCCTAACCTCCTTATCTCAGTCCTAGGAACCTAACGATATAAAGAAAACCAAGAAAAACTCCCTAAAACCCCTTGGTTCGAAACCTTGCTCACGGTCCAATTTTTACAGTCGACGGCCTGAGCTGTTCAGCCGTCCCCCGCCGTCCTAAATCGATCCTACCCCTTCATACAAAACCCATAAGCATCTCCTAATCAACAGAAACCATCCATAACGTCCAAAACGAAAAATGGGATTTTGAAACCACAATTGTACCTTGTTGGGTCTGCCTTCCCTCCGCCGTCCACAGCAGTTCAGGCCGCCCTGTAACGACCCGTCCCAAATTTCATGATTAGATTAGTGACTAATCACGATTAGTTAGGCTAATCCGTGATTAGTAGAGCGAAATCGGACGAACGATGCAAAATGACCGTTTTGCCCCTAGTCGTGGCAAAACGTTGAATTTTCATTTGGGCGGTCAAACGGACTTTGACCAATGATCGTGACGTAGTTTAGGACATCACAAGTTCATAGACAGGTGGCACGATCAATTCCGACGTTCGAGGAGGAAGTTATGACGTTCGGAAGTTTAGGGGCATTTTGGTAATTATGGTTAAAAAGGGGCAAATGTTGACTTTTTGACCGGGAGGTCCGATGGTCGAGGGCTGAGGACTATTACGTAGATAAGGATGATAAGAATCCATAGGCAGGTGGCACGCTGAAATCGGACTTCGAACGGGAGAGTTATAGGTCACGGACGTTCGATTTCACTATGCACGAACTTCGAGACAGGACGATTTGGCGAAATCTGATTGGGCAGATATTTTGGTGGGTCCCATGGATGAGTGACAAGTGTCACTCATCCTATTGGCTAAATCCCCCAAAATGTGGATCTACTTAATAAAATAATATTATAATTATTATTATATAATTAATCTATCCTACCATTAATCCTAACCATCCATTATCAATTAACCTTTTAATCCTCACCCTTCATCTCTCATTCTCTCATCTAATCATCTTCATTCTCTTCATTTTCATTTCCCTCAAACCTGAAACCCTCCCCCCCTCCATATTCCTTCATTTTTCAAACACAACCTACACCACACCTCACCTTCCCTTATCTGAGCCATAAGTGACCGTGGGAGGAGTGTGAGAGGCTGAGGACGGAGAGGCTGGACGGTGGCCCACGGTGGAGGCCACGGAGGAACGAACCCGTGAGGTAAGAAAATGTTCAAAAATTTGAAATTGGATTTTAATGGTTTTTACTCGATTCCATTAATTGGGTAAGGTTTCTAGGGATCCCAGGAGATGACTAGGATTGGTTTCGAGGTGTTGGACGGCCTGGAACAGCCGTGAACGGCAGGAGAAGTCACGGCCGCCATGGCTGGATTGAAGGTACAGGTTTTCGATGTTTTTTTCTTCCGTTTTAAGTCATAGGACTGTACGTTAGGTTGAGACGAGTAGAATGGGACAAACGGGAGGAGAAATGGTGGCCGGAGTGAAGATAACCGGCCGGGTCAAGCCGCGGGTCACGGCGACCCGATTTCAGACATTCGGGTCGACCCGGCGAGAAGACGGGGATAACTGATGACGTCATCCTGCGGACGTCATCATGTCAGGGATGACGTCAGCATTGTCAGGTCTGACAATGTCAGCTGACATGTCAGAAAATGGGGCAATAGTAGTGTGACACGTGTCACTGTCAAGACTGTCAGCATGACGTCACTGCTGACGTCAGCAGGTACTGTAGCAGCGTTGACCCACGCGTTGACCAGGCGCGTGGGGGCACGTGTCAACAGTATTTTGTGTGGGCCTAGGGTCATTTTAATGGTTTCGACGATCCGGATCCAATGGCATTGGTTTCGGGTCGATCGGAGATCGTTAAGTTGGTCAAATTGAGGTTTTTCACCTTGGGAAACGTGTACGGGACACGTTGACTTTTCCGGAAAAGTTTAGGGTTCTTAATATGGACTTGTATAGGTTAGTAGTAACCTTTGGATATGGTTTGGATAGGTCAGGATTATCCGGAGAGGTCAGATTGGCTCGAGAGAGCCGTATGGCACGCAAATCGAGACGGCAGCTCGGACGGTCTGTGAGTGGACCTTGTTTTCTAAATTGGTGCATGCATAAATGTTTATTATATGTTTTATTACTTGTTTGATGATGCCATGGGTGCATTTGTATGTGGTTACGTATAAGCACGTATTTCGAGGTTTCAGCCTTATACGGTGCTTATACGGGTCTGTATTTCTTTATTGGTTCTAATGAAATGATTTTGGATTTCTAAAAGGATAAACTCGGGTATGAGACCCATTTTGTTTTGTCTCGGGCATATGACCTTAGATATCGGGCACGGTGCCCAGCTGATGTCATATGTTCGGGCACGAGACCCAGTTATTTTACGGTTTATGATTTCGGGTCAGGGACCCTAAATGGATTCCCTAGTTCATGAAGGTTTACGGGAACCGACATGAACTCTGGAAAGGTTATTGTGGTTCATGACGGTTTATGGGAACCGGCATGAACCTTTGTTAGGTCATTCTGGTTCTTGACGGTTTATGGGGACCGGCATGAACCCTGGTTATGTTATTACGGTACATGACGGTTTATGGGAACCGGCATGTTACCTCGGTTATGTTATTACGGTACATGACAGTTTATGGGAACCGGCATGTTACCTGGTTATGTTATTACGGTACATGACGGTTTATGGGAACCGGCATGTTACCTTGGCTATGGATATTATGGATCATGACGGTTCAGGGGAACCGGGCATGGATATTATGTTATTTATATATATATATGTTCATCTACCTTCCTTTACTTCTATTATCTCCTCTGGGGATGGTCGTTGGCTTGGGTGGACCCCGGAGTAGTCACGGAGCACCGACTGAGTGGAGTCACCCCCCAGTTGGGTTCCTTACTCTCAGGAAGGCTATGATTACTATTACCTCGGGTAGGGTCAGTGGTCTGCGGACATTGATCTTGACTTTGAGAAGACTCGGATTGAGACCTGGGTAGCATGCGCGTAGCTTTGGATACCGTGACAGGATTGGTTGTGTGACTTATATGTATATATGATATATGATATGATATATGAGATTTGATATGTGGTGTGCACAGGTGTGCATAGGATTTGGGCAGTGGCCCGTATGGTCGATTTCATGGTGGTCCTTTCGACCTTGGTTTATATTCTGTTTTGGGCTTAGTTCCCACATATGGTTTCCATTTGGTTAAATGGTTTTCGAATGCATGCATGCTTTTTAGTGAAGGGTACAAATGTCTTCGATAAACTGTTTTTATAAACTCTTTGTTTTGTCCACTCACAGTTTTTAATATTTTGACTACCCTTCAGGTTGACATCGGATGTGGACTGTAGCAGAGACCGAGATATCACATACCTCCTCCGGATCCTGGCGTGCTCTGATAGCCCGGGAGGGCAAAAGGGCAGAAATATCCCTTGTCTGACACTTCGTGTCAGACGGGAGCAGGGTCATCTCACACTAATCCCGGGGGGATTGGGATGGGTCCTGTCAACGTGGTATCAGAGCATGGTTGCTCATGTTACTCTGAATTCCAGAGCGTATTTTACGCGTTACTCTGTACGCAGGTCGAGGATGTGATATCTCAATGGGCTACAGTTGGTGGTCAACCTGATGTCAGGGTGACTGTACCCAGAGTTGTTGGGTACGAGGGAGGCAGAGTTTCTCCAATATGAGTAGAGGTACGGGATCGTCGTTCAGTATGAGTGGAGATCCAGGGTTGTCAGATTTGCACCATGTGTACCGATGCTGATACAGATACTAGTGTGGATGCCTGTGTGCTGATACTAGTGTTAGTGATAGTGCGTTGGTACTGGTACTCGTGCTGGTGCTGGTGCCAGTAATTGTGGGGACGGTGAGTCACGGATCGGGATGTGACTTCGTCGCGATGGGCATAAGTTTGGTATCTGTGGTTCCAGAGTGGATCTCAGACAGAGTTAAATTAGTTAGGGGACACGTGGTTGATGTCCGGGTATATTGTTTCTAATCTTGTTGGAACTTCGGAATCGTGAGAGGTTGCGATTGAGGTGACGAGAGGAATGCGGGTTTTCTGCATTGGTATTGGGTATTTCGAAGTCATTGTTGGTGGCTTCTCAGTTTCTACAGTGGTAGATGATGGTAGATGACGGTAGAGGATGGTTACGTCACCGGTACGTTGATCGTGTATTGGTTGGTGAATCCGGGTTTTTTTTGGGTCATCAAGAGGAATCGAGTATATCGAAGTTAAGTGACTGAAATTTCTCATTTTCTGCCTGGTGGCAGACGATGTTGGTTTACATGGCGATGTGAGTGCAATGAGTTTGGTTATATTCACATAGGATGAATTTTGATGTCATAGTCTTGTATCATCCTTGATTTTCTAGGTGGAATGCCAAAGGTCGATACGAGGTAGTCAGTGAGAACCCACAGTCTCGGCGTGTCTCGTCGTTGACTAATCTGTTTAGATGAGGGAAATGGTTGAGGACTTTGGACGTCGTGACGATCGGGGATCGTGATGTCTATGGTCGTTTGACGTAGTGTTGGATCTGGATCGTGATCTTGATGATCCAGATAGGTGGAGAGTTTATTACTCTTACTTGGATGTTGAGTGGAGCATGATGGGACTGAACTTCTTTTCGAGGTAAATCCCATATGGCTTATTACTCGCCTGAGTAGTTGTCCGATGAGTAGTTTTCCGACGTGGTCGGATATGTTCGGCCTTAGATGTGTTGATGTTGGGATTGGCTTCCCTATGAAGTCAATCGATGGTAATGTGGTAATCGGTTAAGCAGGTAACCGATAGGTTCGATTATGGTACGTCTCGGTAGACGTGAACGAAATTTCAGGTTTTGGAATCAGATTTCTGGATGACGATTCAGGATTTGATTTTGGAACTTGAAAGAGGATTTCTGTGTTTGGGTTTTGGAATCGGATTCTGGGTGACGATTCAGGATTTGATTCTAGAGCTTGACTGTGGATTTTCTTTTTATGGATTTGGGTTCAGAATGGTTATTCCAAATGCTAGCTTACGGAATAATGATTTCGGATTCGGATTTGAACATGGCTATGGATATGATTTCTGGGTTTGGATTCGGGATTTCTTACGAAATTGCGGATTCAGATTCGGATTTGGAAATAGATGATGGGTTGGAGTTTCGATTTGTCTAGTCCGGGATTGGACAAATGGACTCCATAGTAGAAACGTGATTGGCTACAACCTAGATGGGTGTAGGCTGATTGATGGGTAGATGTACGTACCTTGTACGTTGTTCGAGGTACGATACTGGATAGGCTGGTGGTGTCTGGTAGCGGTATTCTGGATATACCAGTGATACGTTGGTGAGCGATTTGGTAGTCGGATTGGTTCTGATACCATCGGATTAATCGAGGTCGTGAACTAGACATTGGATACTGTGCGTTGGGTCATAGTGTTTCTGATGGGTCTAGTTACACACAGGTTGATTAATTTGGTGGTTAGTATAACCACAGGTAAGTATGGTGTTAGTTTCTAACTGACGACTGTCAAGTGGTGACAGATTGTCAGAGGTGTCAGTGTGGATCGGTTAGTGAGGTCTGATGACTCCGGGTGGAAGTAGGCGTCAGGATAGTTAGAGATTGAGCAAGGAACCGGCTAGTTGTTTATGTCAGCGAAAGGGTAGATTTGACAAATGGTGTCAATTCGAAACGGGTGACTACTGTCATTCGACGTAGTCAAATGTAGTCGATGTAACGAGAGTGTTGGTGGTACGTCTGGGTGCAGACGAGTAAGTATTATTTTGGTTAGTTGGTGTATGAGTGTACACGAGTTTCGAGGTCGATTCTACTTTCCACGAGGTGGATGTGGAATCAGGATAGTTGGAGTTTCAAGTACGAAACTAATTAAGGAGGGAAGAACGGTTAGATTAGGTCGGTTGGAATTTCGAGGACGAAATTAATTAAGGAGGGAAGGTTGTAATGACCCGTCCCAAATTCCATGATTAGATTAGTGACTAATCAAGATTAGTGAGGCTAATCCGTGATTAGTAGAGCGAAATCGGACGAACGATGCAAAATGACCGTTTAGCCCCTAGTCGTGGCAAAACGTTGACATTTCATTCGGGCGGTCAAACGGACTTTAACCAATGACCGTGACGTAGTTTAGGACGTCACGAGTTCATAGACAGGTGGCACGTTCAATTCCGACGTTCGAGGAGGAAGTTATGACGTTCGGAAGTTTAGGGGCATTTTGGTAATTATGGTTAAAAAGGGGCAAATGTTGACTTTTTGACCGGGAGGTCCGATGGCCGAGGGCCGAGGACTATTACGTAGATAAGGATGATAAGAATCCATAGGCAGGTGGCACGCTGAAATCGGACTTCGAACGGGAGAGTTATAGGTCACGGAAGTTCGATTTCACTATGCACGAACTTCGAGACGAGACGATTTGGCGAAATCTGATTGGGCAGATATTTTGGTGGGTCCCATGGATGAGTGACAAGTGTCACTCATCCTATTGGCTAAATCCCCCAAAATGTGGATCTACTTAATAAAATAATATTATAATTATTATTATATAATTAATCTATCCTACCATTAATCCTAACCATCCATTATCAATTAACCTTTTAATCCTTACCCTTCATCTCTCATTCTCTCATCTGATCATCTTCATTCTCTTCATTTTCATTTCCCTCAAACCCGAAACCCCCCCTCCATATTCCTTCATTTTTCAAACACAACCCACACCACACCTCACCTTCCCTTATCTGAGCCATAAGTGACCGTGGGAGGAGTGTGAGAGGCTGAGGACGGAGAGGCTGGACGGTGGCCCACGGTGGAGGCCACGGCGGAACAAACTCGTGAGGTAAGAAAATGTTCAAAAATTTGAAATTGGATTTTAATGGTTTTTACTCGATTCCATTAATTGGGTAAGGTTTCTAGGGATCCTAGGAGATGACTAGGATTGGTTTCGAGGTGTTGGACGGCCTGGAACAGTCGTGAACGGCAGGAGAAGTCACGGCCGCCATGGCTGGATTGAAGGTACAGGTTTTCGATGTTTTTTCTTCCGTTTTAAGTCATAGAACTGTAGGTTAGGTTGAGACGAGTAGAATGGGACAAACGGGAGGAGAAATGGTGGTCGGAGTGAAGAGAATCGGTCGGGTCAAGCCGCGGGTCACGGCGATCCGGTTGCAGACATTCGGGTCGACCCGGCGAGAAGACGGGGATGACTAATGACGTCATCCTGCTGACGTCATCATGTCAGGGATGACGTCAGCATTGTCAGGTCTGACAATGTCAGCTGACATGTCAGAAAATGGGCCAATAGTAGTGTGACACGTGTCACTGTCAAGACTGTCAGTGATGACGTCATGTTGACGTCAGCATGACGTCACTGCTGACGTCAGCAGGTACTGTAGCAGCGTTGACCCACGCGTTGACCAGGCGCGTGGGGGCGCGTGTGAACAATATTTTATGTGGGCCCAGGGTCATTTTAATGGTTTCGACGATCCGGATCCAATGGCGGTGGTTTCGGGTCGATCAGAGATCGTTAAGTTGGTCAAATTGAGGTTTTTTACCTTAGGAAACGTGTACGGGACACGTTGACTTTTCAGGAAAAGTTTAGGATTCTTAATATGGACTTGTATAGGTTAGTAGTAACCTTTGGATATGGTTTGGACAGGTCAGGATTATCCAGAGAGGTCGGATTGGATCGGGAGAGCCGTATGGCACACAAATCGAGACGGCAGCTCGGACGGTCTGTGAGTGGACCTTGTTTTCTAAATTGGTGCATGCATAAATGTTTATTATATGTTTTATTACTTGTTTTATGATGCCATGGGTGCATTTGTATGTGGTTACGTATAAGCACGTATTTCGAGGTTTCTGCCTTATACGGGTCTGTATTTCTTTATTGGTTTTAATGAAATGGTTTTGGATTTCTAAAAGGATAAACTCGGGTATGAGACCCATTTGGTTTTGTCTCGGGCATATGACCTTAGATATCGGGCACGGTGCCCAGCTGATGTCATATGTTCGGGCACGAGACCTAGTTATTTTACGGTTTATGATTTCAGGTCAGGGACCCTAAATGGATTCCCTAGTTCATGACGGTTTACGGGAACCGACATGAACTCTGGAAAGGTCATTGTGGTTCATGACGGTTTATGGGAACCGGCATGAACCTTTATCAGGTCATTCTAGTTCTTGACGGTTTATGGGGACTAGCATGAACCCTGGTTATGTTATTACGGTACATGACGGTTTATGGGAACCGGCATGTTACCTCGGTTATGTTATTACGGTACATGACGGTTTATGGGAACCGGCATGTTACCTGGTTATGTTATTACGGTACATGACGGTTTATGGGAACCGGCATGTTACTTTGCCTATGGATATTATGGATCATAACGGTTCAGGGGAACCGGGCATGGATATTATGTTATGTATATATATGTTCATCTACCTTCCTTTACTTCTATTATCTCCTCCGGGGAGGGTCGTTGGCCTGGGTGGACCCCGGAGTAGTCACGTAGCACCGACTGAGTGGAGTCACCCCCCAGTTGGGTTCCTTACTCTCAGGAAGGCTATGATTACTATTACCTCGGGTAAGGTCAGTGGTCTGCGGACATTGATCTTGACTTTGAGAAGACTCGGATTGAGACCTGGGTAGCACGTGCGTAGCTTTGGATACCGTGACAGGATTGGTTGTGTGACTTATATGTATATATGTATATATGATATGATATATGAGATTTGATATGTGATGTGCACAAGTGTGCACAGGATTTGGGCAGTGGCCCGTATGGTCGATTTCATGGTGGTCCTTTCGACCTTGGTTTATATTCTGTTTTGGGCTTAGTTCCCACATATGGTTTCCATTTGATTAAATGGTTTTCGAATGCATGCATGCTTTTTAGTGAAGGGTACAAATGTCTTCGATAAACTGTTTTTATAAACTCTTTGTTTTGTCCACTCACAGTTTTTAATGTTTTGACTGCCTTTCAGGTTGACATCGGATGTGGACTGTAGCAGAGACCGAGATATCACATACCTCCTCCGGATCCTGGCGTGCTCTGATAGCCCGGGAGGGCAAAAGGGCGGAAATATCCCTTGTCTGACACTTCATGTCAGACGGGAGCAGGGTCATCCCGCACTAATCTCGGGGGGATTGTGATGGGTCCTGTCACGCCCTGCTGCCACCCCTCAGTCCTTCTCTCACTCTGTCTTTCACTCTCAATCCAGAAGCAAGGATTGAAATGGTCGATGGATTGGTTTTGGGGGAGATCGGGTTTGGTTTGGACGAACAAAGAAATGGGGTGAAATGCATGAACCAATGTGGGTGGGCAATGGATGAATGACAAGTATCATTCATCCATTGGGCCTGCCCCTAAATATCTGGGCCCCACATGAGACAAAAATCCCTTTATTTGTCTCGTAAAACGTGCCGCCGTAAATAGTTCCCCGAAACTTCCTTGAACCGTAATTTTTTTGTCAAACGTCCGATTTCGATGTGCCACCTGTCTACAGAATTGTATCGACTCGATCTACGTAACGGTCCGCGGCCCTCGGCCATCAGACCTCCCGGGTCAAAAGTCAACTTTTTGCCCTCGTCCAAGGGTAAAATCGTAATTTCTCCCTAAACGTCCGATAATCCTCGACTAATCCCCGATTAGCCTCGCTAGTCCGTCATTAAGTCTTAATTAATCCTTAAAATCAGGAACGGGTAGTTACATTAGCCAACCATTATGAAATTGCTACTCGATCAGTCAGAAAGACGGTTAGCCAGTTGCATATATGCCTCGAAGGGGTGAGAAGAGAAGCTGCATCTTGATTTTCTAGGTCGAAAAAAAACAGTTTTTTTCCACAAAGACCAACCTTTTTAAACCATGAAACCTTGGTTGAAGGTGTTCATAGGTTCAAAAATTGATGGAGATCAATTCGCTCAGTTTGATTCGATGATTGTCAGTCCTATGAGAAGCTGGGTTTTTCTCTTTTTATAAACGGTGAAGAAGCTATCAAGTTACCAAGTTAGGTCCCGAGTAAGTCCCATGTTGCTTTTTTTCCGTTGGAAACCTTCCCTGTGCCTCCGTTGGAAACCTTCTTTCCCATTCTCAAAGTCGCTTGGACTGGGATTTTCTCCTACTTTGAGCCTTTAATTTCTTTTGAACTATTGGCTTCGGCCAGAAAGGATTTTTTTCGAGTGTAAATAATAATTATTTCATCATCTATAGTAGCAAAATCCACAAATTAATGTGAAAAAAACTAATATAGACAAACCTGCACTAACAACTAACAAAAAAACATCATTGAAATCATACAAAGTAACAAATCAAACCAAAAAAAAATCCAAAAAAACCAAAATCCTAATCACCCTAAATAAATTAACTCCGCTAAAAAAACTTACATTATTGTCAAATCCGTTATATCTATAATTTTTGGGAATTTATAGAGCATAGTGGATACATTCTAGCACTATTTCATGAACCATTTGAATGAAATAAATTGACAATTTTTTGGCAATAAATTTTTCTTGGTGAATACAAAAACAAAACCTTAATTCAATAATTTATTTCCCCATGGAAATATGAAATATGACGTGCGGCACTTGATTTAGTACGTCGTTCCGTAACGTTCCATCCCCACCTAACCGGAGTCACGCAAATCCCGTGCGAGGATGAGTACTCAACAGAATCGTTCAGAAACCGTAAAAACACTTTCGTGTGGTGGAGAGACCCACGTGTCTACGAACTGACTTCACATCCACGTGGCGATGTTCTATTAGCGCAGGAAAAGAAGACAGTTCCCCCTCCTTAAGTGAATTGAATAGAAATTTGAAATCCGCAAACCATAATTTAATCCCGTTTCACGTCCGTAACCGTCATTGTACCGTGTGGTCCGTAACTGTGACGTTGGGTGTGAGAAAGATAATTGAGCTGTGGCTGTGGGGCGGTGAGGTTATCAAATTAAGTAAAAATGAGAAAAAATAAAGAAAAAAATTAAGTTGGGTTGAGAAAAACAAAAGGAGGTTTGGTCTGTGGGTTAGGAGTCAGGGGAGAGAGATTAGAGGAGTGACCAAATTGCCAAGGGGGGAGGAGGCAGAGGAAGGACGGGCCCACTACTTCGATTAATTGTGAGCTAATCAGGGGACACCTTATGAGGCTGGGCCCACTCATTTACGATTAAAAAAAGAGAAGCGGAGGATTCTCCATCTCCAGCTTCACCAGTCAGTCAAACATCCAATAGAATTATAAAAGTATCGTGTAGATGGACTCTTGTCAGGGCAGTTTTACAACCAACGTGGTGGGATATTCGATTTGGAAATTATTTTTTTTTAACGAACATGTATTTTATTTATTAATTTTTTTGTCAAAGAAAATTTTCACTTAAAAAACCAATATAAATGTTTATATTTTAGTTAGAAATCTTAACATCTTAAATAACGTTTAGAACGTTTACTGAAAATAGTAATTTCGTGAGATGCAGTATTAAGGGTGGCAATGGGTCGTGTCGTGTCGGGTTCGTGTCGTGTCATGAATTCTGTTTTACCCATTTATGCCCAACCCGAATCCGACCCGTTTAATAATCGTGTCAAGAATGTCCAACCCGAACCCGACCTGTTAATGATCCGTGTAACCCGTTTAACCCGTTTAACCCATTTAATAAACAGGTCATACTCAAAACCCAATTAACATATGACCCGTTTGACCCGTTTAACCCGTTTAACATGTTTAACCTATTTAAATTATAAAATTTAATAGATATTTAGGTAGTAAATGGGTAGATATATGGGTTAGTAATGACACGTTTATTAAATGGGTCAATATATAAGCCAATATACGGGTTAACCTGTTAACCCGAAATCTACCCATTTATTAAACGGGTTAACAGGTTATTAAACGGGTTAACAGGTTGACCCGAAACCCACCCGTTTAATAAACGGGTCATAACGGGTTGACCCGAAAATGACCCGAAATTTTAATCGTGCGGGTTGACCCGCATAAATTTCGTGCGGGTTTCGAGTCGTGTATCGGATCGTGTCAAAAATTGCCACCCTTATGCAGTATTATACCTCCAAAAGGTATATCGAAATTGAACAACCTCAAAAAGAGATTGTATAACTAGCATATCATGTATCACACTTTCAATATTAGTCTCCACTCCACACCCAATAGTCACAAATTACACTAGACTTATAGAATCGGTCTCAATAATAACTTTCTTACAATCGAAGTCTGCAGAAACAACCATGTCAGCATGCAGAACATATGCTTTAGCCTGCAAAGAGTTAGTGCAAGGAATCTCTCTCACTCCCTGCATCCATGAATTCATCCATGGAAAAGTGAGGAAACCAACCATACGCACCCTGACAATCCACAGAACTAAATGCACCAACACAATTCACCCACCGAAATAATTCATAATTTCTCACTTAGTTATATGAATGAAAAAATTCTTATTAAAAATGTATATTTCTATATATTGCTCGGCACTACACAATAATTGTACAAGAAATTGGCAAGCATAGCACCACCTCACTTTTACATGTTGGCTCCTAAATAGCCTTAGTACAAATTAGAAGGAAACGGAGGGCAGGCAAACTTTGGTTTTGAGCGCGAGCAACAAAACGCACGTTTTATTCACTTTTGTTGCTTTCTCTATGCATTTCCACGGATATTGACTTATAACATTTCTCACCTCAATGAATTAAATACAAGTTTTTTTTATACAAATATTGTTGTAAATTAAATACAGTGTTCGGTCCAACATATTCACGTTTTTAGGTTCCATCTTTCTATGGTTTCTCACATGCATTTTCAGCTCATTACAGCGAGTCATTTAGAAATGAGTTGTACATTTATTTTTATCATTACTTGTTGCATTTCTTTCGTTTTTAATATTTTATTTCGTTTTTATTTCATTTTTAAAAATTTAATATTTAATATTTTTTATTTCTTTTGTTTTTATAAAATATTTTATTTTTTTATTTTATTATTTTAATGTGTGTTATCAATTAAAATAATTATAATTTAGTGAGAAAAGACACAGATAATGTAAAATAATAAAAAATACAGTTATGCTAGAAAAAAACCCTCCGACCTTCCTCCTCCATCATAACCAACGCAAACCCATAAATATGAAATTGCAGAATCGCAGTGAACACGTATGGGCTAGAACAAGAGTAGCCATGTCATTCATGGAGATGTGTTTTATATATTTTATGAGAATTAATTTGAAATAAACAAAAAATAATAATTTTGTGTTTTTAATTTGTTCAAAAATGAGGGTTTTTTCTTTTTCTTTTTGCATAAATAGATTTTTTATTTTTATTTCATCTTTAAATTATAATTATTTTAATATTCACCATGATTATTTAATAGCACACATTAAAATAAAAAAAAATCTAATTTGTTTTAAGAAACAAAAAATAAAGTACTTTAAATTCAAGAAAAGAAGGGCAAATTTAGAAGTTTGATACATGAAAAAAAAAAAGAGAAAACATTAAAATTACAAAGTAGAGTGCATCAACTAATTGGTGGAATGTTAAAATCAGTTTTTTTTTATCGTAGCTTTAGTTTTTTATTTATTGTGAATAAAAATAATTGTGCTCCTGGGTTGGACTTCAATCATCCCATCCTATTTGTTTTCTTGATTTTGTGGAATTTATTTATTTATTGATACAAAATTAATTCAAATAAAAATAATAAAAAATAGTAATTAGTTTTTTTTTTTTCTTCTAGTGGCTATGCCAAAAAGAAGATTAATCGAGTTAAAATCCTTAAATTTCTATGCTGGTGCAAAAGTAAAGAAAATACGAAAAGATGATGGAAGTTGGAAGAGACAAGACATAAAAAAAAACCTTGTACCAAATTTTGTTTTGATTATACATGATATGATTCGTCATTCGTTCTTAAACTTCAAAACCTAAATAAATAAATCAATTACGTTAGTATACATAGCAAAGTGTCCAAATTGCCCCTATATATATGTGGACGGTGTTTCAGAAAAAGGCCAAAATTTTTGAGTCGGACAGAAGGGCGAAGGGATGTGAATATTGTGTGTGATTTACGGCAGGGGAAAATAATAGTTGGATGTTTGAAGAGGAAGGAAAAGGTAGTAGAGCACGAGTGAGTAGCGAGTAGTGAGTAGTGAGTAGCGAGTAGCGAGTAGTGAGTAGTGAGTAGCGAGTAGCGAGTAGTGAGTAGTGAGTGCTGAATATGTACGTGCAGGAAAAAATGGAGACGAGGAGAAGTCTGGGTTTTATTTTGTAACTATTATACGGGATTAGGATATCACCTTTTTCCGGGGCACAGATTGAGATTCCTCCGTTTGTTGCTTTAGACCATACGCACCAGCTAGTGGACAATACACGTGGGACTCCACTCACAATCACGTGACTTGCCCTCCATTTTTGTCAGAAATACCTATATATATATTAGTTTGAAATTCTTATTTTACATGTTAAAATGTGGTGGATGGACACTATAATTGGTACATAAAGTATGATAATAGAAATTTCAATGATATATTGGAACGTAGCCATTTAGCCATTCAACTGGTGTCTTGGCTTTGAGTTTTTCGTAATTTGTGTATCGTCAAATTTTTTTGTTTGGTGTTCTACTAACATAATGTTGATCATGGTTAAGAATTTCGACGTCTTGGTGAGTTAAATTTCTAGTAAAATTCTTGTCTTCATGAATCTGATATGCTTTCATTAGAATTTTGCTCATGATGCAACATGGGGGTTTTGATCAACTGGTCGTGGTCCTCCATTGTTGATGGTGATGTCAGCTACGGTAGATCGAGCATTTGCAATATGATGGCAGACGCTATTTCTCGTCGTCTTTGGTATTCCTCAAAGACGACGTCGTCGGTAGTCAAAGGCAATGACAACGGTGGAAGTGACACATCTATGCATTTTGTTGGGTTCTTTAGTTTTTTTTTTTTTTTTGTGCAAATAAATTCAAGTGCTTTTATATGAGGTTGACTATGTTAATTTTTCCATTTTTTGGAATTGAAAAAATTAGTTGATTGAGTTGTAAATGGTCTTGATAATACTGAGGATATTCAAGTTATATTGTTTTGTACATTATTCCTACCGGTTGTTTCAACAAATGTAGTTGTTTGAGGTATTTACACAATGTTGACATTAAGTTACTAAAGTCTACTTTATATTACTTTATATTTTCATTCTATCAATAAAATTCTTTGATTTATTTATTTTCTAAATATAGAGATTATACCATATTTATATCGTTACTCTTTTATCTTCCTTTCTTTTTTGTCCATTTTCTTTCACCTTCCATCCAAAGGGGAGGAAATTGAAAAGACGCGATACTATGGAAATGTGCACGTATTTTAAGTGATTCTTTTTATACAACATCATTGAGAAGGGTTATATTTGATTAAAATTTTGCAATGAGTTAAACGGAATTTAACATAGATCAGCATTTTAGGGCGCTAAACATAAAACATCGGAATTACAGATAAAGAATAATAATTAGAACATGGTAATTGCGCTTGATAGCCAAAAAAAAAAGATAAAATCACATCGTCATTATCTTAGTACCATGAAAAAAAGGAAGTGCACTTGGTAGCCTCGTTTTCTAGGCGTTGGGGTAGTCATAGACTCATATAGCTGGGAGGAACTGGAGTTTGAGGGGAAAAAAGGGATACATGTAAAACACGTTTAAAACGGAGGTTTTTATTGTTGGGGCCTAGCCTTTCTAGGGTATTTATTAAAACGGGTAGATTTCCATTTCTAGTAGTGGACCTCTGGGACCTAAAATTTTGCTTATGGTGATAAACAATTGAAGAAAACCCAGCTGAATTCTCCTTCAACAGTTCAAACATAAGACAGGTAAGTTAATACGATATATACATGATTCACATATGAGTTCAAATTAAATTAGTTTAAACTTTTAATTTTGTCAACAAAGAAAAATTTCTATTAGATAGAAAGGCTCATGTTCTAGACTGTCTACACATACATAGAAAGGTTAGCCACATGATTTGACAACAATTACGATTACCTTTAAATTAATCAAGGAAATTTGTGTTATCCTCACCAAATTTGTAAGACTTTCATTGTGGTTGTGGTTATCTTTTTTCATAAACTTTCTTCTCTTTAATTATTAAAGAGATTAAGCCGTTGTACTTAATTGCTATCTTCTTCTTCTTCTTTGTTATTTATTTTTATTTTTTGGAAAAGGCGTCATAGTAATTTGTTAAGGTGAATTTATCTATCTTAATTAAAAACATAAATGGTTGGCACTAAAGAGGGATCAAGGGTTCAGAATAGTATTATTAGAAAAGTTAAGTTCCCTTTTGATGTATTCATATAATCTTTTTACACTAAAAACATTCATTTTTACCTCATGAATACGTTAAATTTGAAGAGTTATTCAATTCAATCCAATCTCGATCATGAAAGGTGGTCAATGTCTGATCTCATTTAATCTTACTAACAAAACACATCTATTTTTATATACAATATACATATATAGTTGAATTTAATGAATTGTTTAATTCAATATCGTCTAATTCCACTCGCCAAACGTGACCATTATAAATCAGCCATAAGCATCAAATTCAATATAGATATATCATTTTTTACGATTCAAAATTAAGAATTATATCCTTTGGTGCCTCTGGCCTCTGGCAGGAGAAGAATAACATGACCTAGATTAGAACTCACATGCCTATCCAAGATATTTCTAGGAGCAATGCATCCTGGCTTTCTTCTTTCCATTAATTCCATTTTCGGCAGACTAAACGATGAATATCCTTTTGAAACTTGAATTAAGTCGAGATGGTTTGGAGTAACGAAACCTGAAATTGATGTTAGAGATCCATAATTCAGTTGGTTACGAAGCTATTGGAATGTTCAATTGTTGAAAACGACGCTGAGTTGATGGAAAACTAATCGGGTCAACATGCGGGCTAAAGGACCTGTTTTGCAGGTAAACGGGTGAGGACGATGCATTGTAGCATCACTGTGCACGGCGCGTGGGACCGAATCTCGAGGTGAGTTCAACATGAAACTTGCTCCTTTTAATGTAACAAACATTTTGGCACTGGTTTCGAGGAAATCGGATATCATTTCGATAGTGTTCAGTGTATCCAAAGTTTTAATATACGTTTAAAATACGTATTTAATTCCCGAAAAAATTGGGAAAAATTATACGAGGTATGTTGGAGTGTTAGTGACCCTCGATAATGATTTTGGATAGGAATGGTAACTTCCAGAATTTATGGAAAAACGTGCAGCTCGGAAAGCGAGCGATATGAACGGTGTATGAGTGGACTTTTGTTTTCTACCCAGAATGCATGCATATATGTTTTAAATGCTTTATTATGTGATTTGAAATGATTTGACTTGATTGATATTGCGATATGATGATTTATCGATTTTATGGATTATTATATTATTTGATGGGCACGATTTTCGAGAAACTATGAAATTGCTGTTTTGGGCGAAGACCCGGGATTTGTGATTGGTTTTGACTCGGATTATGAGTTCGGAAATGATTTGATGTATTTGTAATGATTTGTGGGTATACTTTATGGATTTATATGAAATTGGCAACTGAGGTTGCGATTGCACTGATTTGCGTGAAAATGATATTTTGGGCTTGAGACCCTATTGGATAGTGATTTTGACTCGGATTTGGAGTCACATGTGAATATGATTAAATTGATGATTTTGATTTATAAAGTGAATTCTGGACACTGTTTTATGATGGATTTGTGGAACTTGCTTTGTGAAAGCTATGTTTCGGACATAGGCCTTGTTGAAATGTTTTTTATTTGATTTGAGACATGAATGGTTTTAAAATGACATTACTGGATTTGGTGATTGTTCCTCATATACCATCCTCTGTCATTTGATAGTCTCCTCTAGACGTCGTAGATCCTGGAGTAGTCACGATCCACTGCCTGAAGATGAGTAGCTCCGAGGAAGGCTCAGTCTCAGGAGTGTGAGATTATGATGATATCCTGCAGACGTCGTAGATCCTGGAGATGATATCTGTAACGCCCCGGACGTTCTGAAAATGTAATATTGTAAAATATTGAATAAAATGACGTTTTTACCCCTGTGTTTTGTGTGGTCAATTTGTTGACTTTTTGATTGGGGGGTCGAACGGACGTGGAGTGATGACCGTGACGTAGTTCGGGACGTCACGAGTTCATAGACAGGTGGCACGTTCGATTCGGACGATCAGGGTGAAAGTTATGATGTTCGGAAGTTCAGGGGCATTACCGTAATTGGGCGTTGTTATGGGGGAAAAGTTGACTTTTTGTTTGACAATTGATATGCATTTGACTCGAAGACCGTTATGTTCGTCTCGATGCCCTGAGTACAACGACAGGCGGCACGCTTGAAACGGACATCGGATGACCGAGTTATGGGTCACGCAAGCTGGAGGGCAATTTGGTAATTATTGCACAGAGGGGCATTTTGGTCATTTTCACGGTGGTTACTGTAGCACCACCGTGAAAAACAGAGTGCGGCCGTGGAGCTTTGTGCGTGCAATTGTTTATGGCTAAGTGGACTGGTGAGTGGGGTTAGTTTATGAATTTTGAGATTGTGGGAAGCATCCCTGCGTGTCTGGGCAGAGACTGAGTGCACGGGCTGGGTTAAATAATGGCTATGGCTTCTGTGTGCGTGGGAGACATTTTCAGAAATCTCAGTTGGTCTCCCACGGGTTGCTGGCCGTTTGAATCGATCGACAGAGTAAAGGAGTGGGGAGAGGACTCAGTTGGGTCATTTGGTTCAGTTTAGGAGCTGAGTTGAGAGGAAACCGTGAGTGAAACCGTGAAGAACCATTTTCGGGTTTTTGGGGGGAAAGCTCTGAATTCGACTTCTACGGGTCGAGAGACAAACCTAAACACATTGAAGGACTTCTGGGAGTGAAAGGACCATGTTGGTGCAAGTTTTGGGTGAGGACGACCACTGTTGGCCCTAGAACCCAAGTCACTGCACAGGGAGGAACCAGTTGGAGGGAAAAATCCCATTCAATTTCTAGAGCCTGTTGATCGAAACCAAAGGCCGTGTTAGACTTCTGGGGTCACTTCGTGCACAACCGTGCAAGAATTGAAGGAGGAGGAGGACAGTTTGGCCGGGAACCTGAGTCTCAGTTTCAGGGGAAAACCAGTGCTGAGGACGACGACTTCTAGGTAACGGCGAGCTAAATTGATTGTACCAGTGTGTTCGTATAAGTTTCCTTAAGCTACTGGTGAAATTAATTTGAGAATGGGGTTAGTTTGGGTGAGTTCCAGAATGTCGATTTGTTCGACTGTTCGAGTTTGAGTTGGGTCGTTTGGGTACTAGTCGAGGTTAATCTTCAATACAGACCTAAAATTAAAGGATTAGAGAAGATAATAGAACCAAAAACGAGAGGAATTGATTGAGAATTGGGCTTGAACTGGTCGGGTTGAGTCGCGGGTAATAGACCCGTTTATCAGTTGATTCGGGTAAGGACGAAGGTACTGTAGCTTGGCGCGTGGCTTTCACGCGCAGCCACTTTGGGCGGTGCGTGACGGCGCGTGTGACGTCAACTCCGATCACGGTCAACATGAGAATTAATCCTTACAGTCTAATTAACATTTTATCTTTAGAGTTCGAATCGATCGGGAGTCACTCGGGATAATTTCGGGAGTCCGGAAGATTAAGTCTTTAAGTTTATTTTCGCCGAAAAATCCGGAAAAATTAGGAAAAATCCTACGAGTTATTTTGGGATGTTTGTAACCTTTCTTGTACGTTTTCACAGGCCCGGACACTTCCGAAGCTACGGAGGAGCGCGCGGGACGCGATTGACGCGTCCTAAAACCGTGAGTGGACTTTTTGATTTCCTAAATTGGGCATGCATGACTATTTTGCTTATTTATCTCATGGTTTTACATATGATTTTATGATGGTGATATGTTATATCGGTTTTACGTGTTTTCACGTTTTTCGAGATATTTACCGTATTTCACGCATTTCGAGGTTACAATTTCCGCTTATGCATGCGTGATGATTTTGATAAAGTACCTGGATATGAATATGCATGTTTCGGATTTATGATGTTTGATCACATTGTGAAGTAATTTCTGGAAATTGCATGTGTTGGAATTTGCATGTGAATTCGGACATGAGTCCTGTTACGATGAGAAATGTTTTTGGAATAATGTTGGGAAACGATTTGTGATGAATCCTGGTTTATTGTGTTTAAAAACGGTTTTGGGTTTAAAGACCCGGTTAATGGTTGGATCTGGTTTTGGGTTTAAAGACCCGGTTATTTAATGACGGGGGCGGGCCCGAAAATTGGGTTTAAAGACCCGAATTGAGTTTAAAGACTCGTGAGTTTAAAGACTCGATTATTATGATACCCCCCGAGGCCTATTAATCATGTTTTGAGTTTAAAGACTCGTTGATATCCCGGGAAGGCCTAATGTTGAGTTTAAAGACTCGGATGGATCCAACGGCATAATTGTGGTTAATGATTCACGTTTTACTTGATTTGTACAAATAATGTTTCAAAATGACGGTTTCTGAAACCTGGAATTATTAAATGGTTTTTACATGAATTATGGTGATCCTTGTAACGTTTTCCATGTGTTTCGGAAAAAGAGTTTTCAAAAGTTTAAAATGCAAAATTTGAATCTTTGGTTATGCATGTGTGTTACAAAACTGGAGGGCGAACCCGATTTTGGAAAAACTGTTTTCCCTATAAAGCTTATGTTTCGGTCCACTCACACCTTGTTGTTTTAAATTCCCTCCAGGTCGTGGTACAAGCGTGGGGGCAAGCGCCGAGGCAGAGGCGGAGGCATAAAGTTTTCCGTTGCGGAGTAGTTAGTTCACAGAGTAGGACTTGTTCTTTAATTTGTTTTGTAATATTGCTCTGTGAAACTGTGGACTAGACGTCCAGTCGGTTGTAATCGTTTAATCTCCCTGGTCTGACAATGGGTGTGTGGTAATATTATTTAGTTTTCCGGTCTTTTGGATTCGATTGTCAGACGGAAGCAGGATGCTTCCCGATTATCGAGGCGATAATCGGGGTGGGTCCTGTCAATTGGTATCAGAGCCTAGGTTTACGATTCGTGTCCGGCACTCGGGTGTGCCTTGATTATTGTACTAACTTATGCCTCTTTCAGAGAAGGACGACCGGCCATGCCTCCGCGACGCGAACCCCCTCCACGACCTGATGGCGATGCTGAGAGCGCTTTGATCGAGCGAGCCCAGCGTCTTGGGGCTACGGTGTTTAGTGGTGGAGCGGATCCCGAGGATGCTCACCGCTGGATTTCTCGGATTGAGCGGATCTTCACTGTGATGCACTGTCCTCATGAGGAGCGTGTGGTGTTGGCCACATTTTTACTTGATGGATCTGCTTATGAGTGGTGGTATACTCTGGAGTTGTCGGGCTGGGATGCCCGTACAGTGACTTGGGAGACCTTTCGTGAACGGTTTCTGGATCAGTATTATCCCCGTTCATTCCGTGATGCTAAGGAGACCGAGTTTCTGCAGCTCCAGCAGGGGAGCATGTCCGTAGCTGAGTATGAACAGAAATTTCAGATGCTAGCTCGTTTTGCTCCTACCTTTGTATCTACTGAGGCTGAGAAATGCCGTAGGTTCGAGCTTGGCCTACGGGGTGAGATACGGGCCATTGTGACGGCCGGAGCTTTTGCTACTCTCAGGGAGTTGTCTGATGCCGCGGTGCGGGTTAAGGCTAGTCTCCCGACACGTCCACAGTATTCTGGTGGTGGACAACGTCGCGAGCGTTCATATCCTGGATCGTATGGTCAGAGAGCCCCGAAGAAGGGACGTTACAATGGAGCCTCATCTGCAGGCAATGATTGTTATGGCAGGCCTGGTAACTATCAGGGTTCCGGATTCCGAGCGCCTAGGGCGCAGACTGCTCCGCAGGCGAGCGCGACTTCTGTTGCTTCCACGGGACGACATGGTGGTGGTTTTGTTCGAGATGCTTCCAGTGTCATCTGTTTCTTCTGTGGCGAGCGGGGCCACTACCGGAGGGATTGTCCATCCTTGCCACAGGGCGGTGGCGCAGGTCGGGGTGGAACAGAGCAGGGACGGAGCACAGCTGCAGTTTCTAGGACTGGGAGCACTCGCGGAGGTGGTACTGGAGAGGCTAATGGACAGAGGGGCCGGGGCCGTGGGCGAGCAGCTGGACCACAGGGCCGAGTTTTTGCTGTTACGCAGCAGGAGGCCAAGGCAGCGCCTGGTGTTGTGACAGGTACACTCACGATCTTTGGACATGATGTTTGTGCTTTAATTGATCCCGGAGCTACTCATTCATTTATTTCACGGGACTGTGAGTTGTTGGCGGGTAGAGAGGTGTCCGCACTGGACTGTGACATGGGAGTGAGTACGCCCACCGGAGATGTGTTTGTGGTGAATCAAGTGTTGCGGGAGTGCCCCGTAATGGTGGGTGATGTTGGTCTGGTGGCAGATTTGATACTCTTGGACTTGCATGACTTTGATGTCATCTTGGGTATGGATTGGTTGACGCTCCATCATGCCTCTATCGAATGCGTCGATAAGAGGGTTACTTTTCGGAGCCCGGGGTTACCGGAAACCACTTTTCAGGGGATTCAGCGAGCCACTCCTATCGGAGTGATATCAGCCCTGAAGGCAAGTAAGTTGTTGAGGAAAGGGTGCCAGGGATACTTAGCTCAGGTGATGGATTCACGAGCTGCACCATTGAGGGTGGAGGATATACCGATAGTACAGGAGTTTCCGGATGTCTTTCCGGAGGATCTACCGGGATTGCCACCGCATCGAGATGTCGAGTTCATTGTTGATCTGGTTCCAGGTACGCAACCTATCTCTCAGACTCCGTATCGTATGGCGCCAGCCGAGTTGAAAGAACTGAAGGCGCAGTTACAAGAATTACTTGAGATGGGGTTTATTCGACCGAGTGTATCCCCCTGGGGAGCCCCGGTGTTGTTTGTGAGGAAAAAGGATGGGAGTTTAAGACTCTGCATCGATTACAGGCAACTGAATAAAGTAACAGTCAGGAACAAATACCCGTTGCCTCGGATCGATGATTTGTTCGATCAACTGCGGGGAGCGCAGTACTTCTCCAAAATTGATCTACGTTCTGGGTATCATCAATTGCGGGTTAAGGATGAGGATGTACCCAAGACAGCTTTTAGGACCCGTTATGGTCATTATGAGTTCCTTGTGATGCCGTTTGGTTTGACCAACGCGCCCGCAGCATTTATGGACTTGATGAACCGAGTGTTGCAGCCATACTTGGATCATTTTGTCATCGTGTTCATCGACGATATCCTGGTCTACTCGAGGAGTGCGGAAGCGCACGAGGAGCACTTAAGGATGGTGCTAGGTACCTTGAGGGAAAACCAGTTGTACGCGAAGCTCAGCAAATGTCAGTTTTGGTTGACGAGCGTGAGTTTCTTGGGGCATGTGATCTCAACTGACGGGATCAGTGTGGATACTCAGAAAATTGAGGCAGTGGCGAAGTGGGAACAACCGAGGACCGTCACTGAAGTCAGAAGTTTCTTGGGTTTGGCTGGTTACTACAGGAGGTTTGTAGAGGGTTTCTCTACCATTGCTGCCCCGTTGACGCGACTGACGCGGAAGGGAGTCAAGTTTGTGTGGGATGACGATTGCGAGCGTAGTTTTCGGGAGCTAAAGGAAAGGTTGACATCTGCTCCCATACTGACCCTTCCGGACGATAGTGGGGAATTTGAAGTGTACAGTGAGGCATCCTTACAGGGTTTGGGATGTGTACTAATGCAGCATGGGAAAGTGATCGCCTATGCTTCGCGCCAGTTGAAACCGCATGAGCGCAATTACCCTACGCACGATTTGGAGTTAGCTGCTGTTGTGCATGCATTGAAGATTTGGAGACATCACCTGTATGGTGCGACTTGCAGAATGTTTACGGACCACAAGAGCCTGAAGTACTTGTTCACTCAGAAGGAGTTGAATGTGAGGCAGCGACGGTGGCTAGAGCTAATTAAGGACTATGATTGCACGATTGAGTACCACCCGGGAAAAGCCAATGTGGTGGCTGATGCTCTAAGCCGGAAGTCAACGCATTCTGTAGCACATCTACGGACGGTTCATTTACCACTTTTGGTTGAACTCCGTAAGAATAGCATTGATTTGGGTTTGGATGGCCAAGGTGTCTTGCTGGCTAATTTTCATGTGAGACCACTTCTGGTCGATCGGATCGTTGAGGCTCAATCTCAAGATCCTGTCTCATGTGTACTTCGGAGTGAAGTGGAAGCCGGTGAACGGCTAGATTTTACAGTCAGGGAGGATGGAGCTTTGCTAAAAGAATGACGGTTGTGTGTGCCCGGCGAGGAGGCACTGAAGAAGGAGATCTTGGACGAAGCTCATAGTTCGGCCTACGCGATGCACCCTAGTGGGACCAAGATGTATCGTACCTTGCGAGAGCACTACTGGTGGCCGGGGATGAAACGGGAGATTGCCGAGTTTGTCAGCAGGTGTCTGATTTGCCAGCAAGTGAAGGCTGAGAGACAACGACCTTATGGAGCCTTGCAACCACTACCTATTCCAGAATGAAAATGGGATCACTTGACGATGGATTTTGTGTTTGGACTTCCTAGGACACCCAGGGGTCACGATGGAGTTTGGGTGATTGTGGACAGGCTTACGAAATCAGCTCACTTCTTGCCAGTGCGAGAGAACTTCAGGATGACACAGTTGGCCCAGTTGTTTATTGACGAGATCATCCGTTTGCACGGTACTCCGGAATCAATAGTTTCTGACCGAGACCCAAGATTTACTTCTCGATTTTGGCAGAGTCTGCAGGAAGCATTTGGGACAAAACTTCGTTTCAGTACTGCATTTCATCCTCAGACTGACGGCCAGTCTGAGCGGACCATCCAGACATTGGAGGATATGATGCGAGCTTGCGTTTTGCAATTTCAGGACACTTGGGAGTCACATCTAGCCTTGATGGAATTTGCCTACAACAACAGCTATCAGGCGAGCATTGGGATGGCTCCGTACGAAGCCTTGTACAGACGGCAGTGCAGAACTCCGTTGTGTTGGACGGACGTGGGTGAAAGGAAGCTGACTAAATCCGAATTGGTGGAACTGACGACCGAGAAGGTCAAACTCATCAGGGATCGGCTCAAGGCAGCCCAGGACAGACAAAAGAGCTATGTAGACCATCGGATTCGAGATCTAGAGTTTGCGGTCGGAGATTGGGTATTTCTGAAATTGTCCCCTTGGAAGGGTGTTGTGCGATTCGGCAGGCGAGGAAAGTTGAGCCCTCGTTATATTGGACCCTATGAGATTACCGAGAGGATTGGCCCGGTGGCCTACCGGCTGGCACTACCGCCAGAGCTTTCGAAGGTCCACGATGTTTTCCATGTGTCGATGTTGCGGAAATATGTGTTCGACGCATCTCATGTACTAGAGGATCAGCCCATTGAACTTCGAGATGATCTGAGCTTCGAGGAACAGCCGGTACAGATTTTGGATCGAAAGGATAAAGTACTACGTCGGAAAACCGTTCCTCTGGTAAAGGTTCTCTGGAGGAACCAGAATGTGGAGGAAGCCACATGGGAACCCGAGGCGCAGATGCGAGAACAGTTCCCCTACTTGTTTCCTTGAAATTTCGGGACGAAATTTCTTAAGGGGGGGAGATTGTAACGCCCCGGACGTTCTGAAAATGTAATATTGTAAAATATTGAATAAAATGACGTTTTTACCCCTGTGTTTTGTGTGGTCAATTTGTTGACTTTTTGATTGGGGGGTCGAACGGACGTGGAGTGATGACCGTGACGTAGTTCGGGACGTCACGAGTTCATAGACAGGTGGCACGTTCGATTCGGACGATCAGGGTGAAAGTTATGATGTTCGGAAGTTCAGGGGCATTACCGTAATTGGGCGTTGTTATGGGGAAAAGTTGACTTTTTGTTTGACAATTGATATGCATTTGACTCGAAGACCGTTATGTTCGTCTCGACGCCCTGAGTACAACGACAGGCGGCACGCTTGAAACGGACATCGGATGACCGAGTTATGGGTCACGCAAGCTGGAGGGCAATTTGGTAATTATTGCACAGAGGGGCATTTTGGTCATTTTCACGGCGGTTACTGTAGCACCACAGTGAAAAACAGAGTGCGGCCGTGGAGCTTTGTGCGTGCAATTGTTTATGGCTAAGTGGACTGGTGAGTGGGGTTAGTTTATGAATTTTGAGATTGTGGGAAGCATCCCTGCGTGTCTGGGCAGAGACTGAGTGCACGGGCTGGGTTAAATAATGGCTATGGCTTCTGTGTGCGTGGGAGACATTTTCAGAAATCTCAGTTGGTCTCCCACGGGTTGCTGGCCGTTTGAATCGATCGACAGAGTAAAGGAGTGAGGAGAGGACTCAGTTGGGTCATTTGGTTCAGTTTAGGAGCTGAGTTGAGAGGAAACCGTGAGTGAAACCGTGAAGAACCATTTTCGGGTTT
The DNA here is from genome assembly GCA_032719365.1 of Prinsepia uniflora. NCBI lineage: Eukaryota > Viridiplantae > Streptophyta > Magnoliopsida > Rosales > Rosaceae > Prinsepia > Prinsepia uniflora. The sequence goes on along the minus strand of CM064865.1, from coordinate 65,641,492 downwards.
TTGGGGGGAAAGCTCTGAATTTGATTTCTACGGGTCGAGAGACAAACCTAAACACATTGAAGGACTTCTGGGAGTGAAAGGACCATGTTGGTGCAAGTTTTGGGTGAGGACGACCACTGTTGGCCCTAGAACCCAAGTCACTGCACAGGGAGGAACCAGTTGGAGGGAAAAATCCCATTCAATTTCTGGAGCCTGTTGATCGAAACCAAAGGTCGTGTTAGACTTCTGGGGTCACTTCGTGCACAACCGTGCAAGAATTGAAGGAGGAGGAGGACAGTTTGGCCGGGAACCTGAGTCTCAGTTTCAGGGGAAAACCAGTGCTGAGGACGACGACTTCCAGGTAACGGCGAGCTAAATTGATTGTACCAGTGTGTTCGTATAAGTTTCCTTAAGCTACTGGTGAAATTAATTTGAGAATGGGCTTAGTTTGGGTGAGTTCCAGAATGTCGATTTGTTCGACTGTTCGAGTTTGAGTTGGGTCGTTTGGGTACTAGTCGAGGTTAATCTTCAATACAGACCTAAAATTAAAGGATTAGAGAAGATAATAGAATCAAAAACGAGAGGAATTGATTGAGAATTGGGCTTGAACTGGTCGGGTTGAGTCGCGGGTAATAGACCCGTTTATCAGTTGATTCGGGTAAGGACGAAGGTACTGTAGCTTGGCGCGTGGCTTTCACGCGCAGCCACTTTGGGCGGCGCGTGACGGCGCGTGTGACGTCAACTCCGATCACGGTCAACATGAGAATTAATCCTTACAGTCTAATTAACATTTTATCTTTAGAGTTCGAATCGATCGGGAGTCACTCGGGATAATTTCGGGAGTCCGGAAGATTAAGTCTTTAAGTTTATTTTCGCCGAAAAATCCGGAAAAATTAGGAAAAATCCTACGAGTTATTTTGGGATGTTTGTAACCTTTCTTGTACGTTTTCACAGGCCCGGACACTTCCGAAGCTACGGAGGAGCGCGCGGGACGCGATTGACGCGTCCTAAAACCGTGAGTGGACTTTTTGATTTCCTAAATTGGGCATGCATGACTATTTTGCTTATTTATCTCATGGTTTTACATATGATTTTATGATGGTGATATGTTATATCGGTTTTACGTGTTTTCACGTTTTTCGAGATATTTACCGTATTTCACGCATTTCGAGGTTACAATTTCCGCTTATGCATGCGTGATGATTTTGATAAAGTACCTGGATATGAATATGCATGTTTCGGATTTATGATGTTTGATCACATTGTGAAGTAATTTCTGGAAATTGCATGTGTTGGAATTTGCATGTGAATTCGGACATGAGTCCTGTTACGATGAGAAATGTTTTTGGAATAATGTTGGGAAACGGTTTGTGATGAATCCTGGTTTATTGTGTTTAAAAACGGTTTTGGGTTTAAAGACCCGGTTAATGGTTGGATCTGGTTTTGGGTTTAAAGACCCGGTTATTTAATGACGGGGGCGGGCCCGAAAATTGGGTTTAAAGACCCGAATTGAGTTTAAAGACTCGTGAGTTTAAAGACTCGATTATTATGATACCCCCCGAGGCCTATTAATCATGTTTTGAGTTTAAAGACTCGTTGATATCCCGGGAAGGCCTAATGTTGAGTTTAAAGACTCGGATGGATCCAACGGCATAATTGTGGTTAATGATTCACGTTTTACTTGATTTGTACAAATAATGTTTCAAAATGACGGTTTCTGAAACCTGGAATTATTAAATGGTTTTTACATGAATTATGGTGATCCTTGTAACGTTTTCCATGTGTTTCAGAAAAAGAGTTTTCAAAAGTTTAAAATGCAAAATTTGAATCTTTGGTTATGCATGTGTGTTACAAAACTGGAGGGCGAACCCGATTTTGGAAAAACTGTTTTCCCTATAAAGCTTATGTTTCGGTCCACTCACACCTTGTTGTTTTAAATTCCCTCCAGGTCGTGGTACAAGCGTGGGGGCAAGCGCCGAGGCAGAGGCGGAGGCATAAAGTTTTCCGTTGCGGAGTAGTTAGTTCACAGAGTAGGACTTGTTCTTTAATTTGTTTTGTAATATTGCTCTGTGAAACTGTGGACTAGACGTCCAGTCGGTTGTAATCGTTTAATCTCCCTGGTCTGACAATGGGTGTGTGGTAATATTATTTAGTTTTCCGGTCTTTTGGATTCGATTGTCAGACGGGGGCAGGATGCTTCCCGATTATCGAGGCGATAATCGGGGTGGGTCCTGTCAATATCACCCCAAACGTCGTAGATCCTGGGGAGGTACTCGGACATGAGACACCCGAGTTTGCACGTGTTGCATTGATATCGTGACGGTTACTTGGATATTGAGATTGGATATTGAGGATTGGTGGTACTTGTGATTTATTGATATTTGTGTCCAGATACTTTATATCGTGAACTGATTTGATGAACATGAGTTTTATGGACCATGGGAAAACATGTTTTGATTTTATCGGTCCACTGTTCATACTTGATTGATTTCACGCTATTACTCATGTTTTATGATATGCATGCATGTTTGTGAAACTGGAGGGTAAGAATGTATTTTGATAACTGTATTTCTATAACTTTATTTTTGTCGACTCACACCTTTTCTGTTTTATTGACCCTCCAGGTCGTGGCGCGGTGATCGAGGCTATTCGAGAGGTGGATGCATGAGTAGGTACAGGTGCGGTTATCCCTTGTTTAGAAAGCGCTGAGGGTAATTTCGGAACTTCAGTTGACTTGTCAAACGGGAGCAGGACTGGGCACGGTTATCTATGTCCTTCAGGGACGGGTCCTATCAAATTGGTATCAGAGCACTAGGTTGCTGATTCTGTTGCGACATCATGCCTCCGAAACGTAAGCCTCGTGCGCCACCTGGTAGTGAGACGGGTATACGAGGGTATATGAGACCTCGTGATAACTCTCGTAATGAGATTGGCCCTGGATTGGGGGTCAGATGTTAATTAGTGTACACTGTGAACTACTAACTGTTAAATAAGGATTTGTGTGGGTCCCAAGAATGAATGAGCCCAAACGCTAGAAAGGTAGCACAAATGGGCAGGTTGGACCCGAGATGAGATTATTCTCAGTGAATTCCTTAAGTGGAATGTGTGTCTAAAGAGTATAGTATGTGATGGGATATCCCTTAAGCCTTATTAGTCGTATAAGATGTGGCTCGCCAGCAGTAATTGCTTGGTGACCGGGTATGCCAATGATGGCATGGATGATTGTTATGAGATTGGACTCAGAAGGAGACACGATTGGACTCGAGAGGAGTCGAGACAGGAAATGGGACTTCAAGTGAGTCAGGAGATCGGTTAGGACTCGAGATGAGTCATGGTAATGTATCAGGGCTCGAGATGAGCCGTAAAGGTTGAAATATAACTATGGTTGTTGACACGGCTAACCCTTGATTGAGGAATGTTTGGCACCTGGGATGCCGAGGATTGGGATAGGGTCAAATACTGATGGGTCATGAATGTATGGATTGGTATTATTTAACCCTGTTTACTGGACTTATGGACTTGAATGGGTCGTGTCAATTTCACTTAGTAATTGAAGGTTCGGGTAGAGAACCGCAGTACATAGAGATTTGGACTTAGGAGATGGTCCAGTGCAATGGAACGCCAGTTGGGTCCACTGTGTAATAAAATGTTAAGGTTAATGGTTGCTCATAATTGTAGGTCGCCTGGTCACATCATAAAGAAATGGTTACATAGATTGATAAAGTGATATGGAACCATTTGGGGTGCAATAGAGCAAGAATTTGCTCCTGTAATGATTTTTGATGTGACAGGCAAGGGAAAAGTTGGTAGGTCGTGATGGACCATATGGGCGTGGTCAGTTGGGACCACATGCCCGAGGATTGGAATTACTTGGCAGGAGGCCTGAGTAGCCTCTGGAGTGGTGACATGGATGTAAGTTTAATCAAGACATATGTATTTGGTAGGTCTCGGGCTATCCACTCTTCCATGTCTTAAGATTGTACATTAGATGGATACGGAGATGTCCATGATTGGTTAAGGTATGGTAGTCGGTGAGTCGACTAGAATTACGGATGTGATAAAAGTGATGATATTTATGTGGTAACCTTGGTAAGGTAATTCTATATGGTGAAATTGGTGAGACCTAAGGGGGGTAGACCTATCGATGTGAGGCTACCCAGGATGATAGGTGTTATTCGCCTGGTGGCTAGCCTAGGGTATTCTTGGACTTGGATGATTTGGATGTAATCCATGGGATGGATTGGTTGATGACTCATGATACCTCTATCGCGTATGTCGATTAGAGAGTGATATGTAGAGTCCAAGCTTACCAGAGGTTGTATTTCAGGGAGACTCGAGGATGTTACTCTCTAAAATGCTATTGAACCTCACAATCAATGGACTGTTGGTATGAGGTAACCAAAGCTCACTGGTCAGATGTGTGGCATATGTGATTAGTGTATGAAATGCCCAGTGAAGGCTGAATATGTACGGATTTTTCAACAAATTTCCTGAGGTTTTGCCAGGATGAGAGGTTGAGTTGATAATGGAGATTATGTCGAATATACAAGTTGTTTCTCGGACGCCCTGGTGTGTGGCACCTAGGAGTCATAAGGACTGAAGGTGCAAGTACAGGACTTGATAGACACTGGTTTGTTCGGTCGAGTGTCGCCATGGGGAACCCAGTGGTATTAAAGAGGAAAAAAGGGATGATGGTCCGAGCTTACATATCGATTATGGAAAACTTAATAAGATAAAGGTATGGAATAAGTATCCCGAGCTAATGATTTGTGATTCTATTGGAAATATGTGATTATTAAGCCTATTGAGAGAGGCTAACATGGTGATGACTAACAGTCATGAGTAAAAGGGAAAAATATGATGTTCAGATTTGATATGGTTAAGGTTAGTCGATGGTGATACCCTTGGATGGCCAAATGGACCGGTTATATTTGTGAGATGATGAGTCAGGTATTCTGACCACATTTGGATGGTGTATGGTACCATGATTGATGATTGGTTGGTGTACTCACATCTACGGATGAGCATGTGATATACTGAACAGATGTAGTGAATGCCCTTAGAGAGAAAAATATATGGTTGGATAAGTGTTAGGTCTGGTCGACCAGAGTAGGTTTGTGGAACATAGACGAATGACAGTCAGGATTAGTGTGAATCCCATGAGAAAAAGGTGTATTGGTCAATGGAAAATAATTAAAGACTGTCACGGGGAACATGAGTTATTTTGAGATTGGATGAATACCACAGAGGATTGTAGAGGGGTTCTCTACAATGTTTTGCCAGTTATGGTGATTGACCCGGAAGGAGGTCAGAGTGATGAGGTGTGCATAGTGATATGTCACTATGAGATTTGGGATGTGGTAAGGTGTGCTCACGGATTGAAATATCGACCGATATGGCCGATATATCGACAATATATCGTCAAAATTGGTCGGCGGCAGGTAAGGGGGGGGGGGGGGGTAAGAAATTGAGCGAAATATCGACATGTTTTCTTGATTTAAGCCCATCGATCTCTTTATTTCATTAAAAAAATCGAGATAGGAACAAATTTCATGAAAATTGGACGAAAAACGATTGAGTTACAATCGGGTCATGCCTCGCGGGTCAAAAAACCGGAATTGCAGACCCGCGCGAGGAGGAAGAAGACTGTTTTTAACTTAGTGAGTATGCTTTATATATTATTTGCTTACTTAAAATAACAATTGGTCTTGTTAGTTGAGTTGGTTTGGTTCATTTAAGCAGTTGCGCACTCACTTGGGTTCGACCCCCCTTGTGTGCATGTTGCTTCCTTTTTTTATTTTTTACTGTTTTTAACTTGGTACGTATACTTTATATATCATTTGCTTACTTAAAATCACAGCTGGGCTTGTTAATTGAGTTGGTTTGGTTAATTAAAACGGCTGCATATCCACTAGTGTTCGACCCCCCTTGCATGCATGTTTTTTTTTTCCATTTATTCCCTATTTTGAATTATATTTTCCATTTATTCCCTATTTTGAATTATATTTTCCATTTATTCCCTATTTTGAATTATATTTTCCATTTATTTCTTGTTTTGAACTATATTTTTCATTTATTCCTTATTTTGGACTATATTTTTCATTTTTTCCTTATTTTGAACTATATTTTTTATTTTTTCCAATTTTAAATATATCAATCATTTCCAATTTTAAATATATCAATTCTTTCCAATTTTTAAACAAAGATTGACTCTGTTTTTTTTTTCTTTTTTCCAATTTTAAATATATTTACTCATTTTATAATTTTTCTTCCATTCAATTTTTTTTTATGCTTATTGTTATGTTTTTAATTATATTAACATTCAATTATAGTAATTCACTTCAATTTATGTTTATGTTTATATTTTTACATTACTAGTCATCGGTAGAACCCTATTGTATCATATTATTCATCATATATTTATTATATCAAAGTCATTTTATAGTTTTTATTAGTCCTATATAACCATCATTGGGTACTTAAGTTTTTTCCAAAGTTTCATTCCAAATTTCCAACTTTTAGATCGAATTTCCGTCATTTTTGTTAACCGTAAACGATATCGATATCGTTATCGATATTTGGGGCGAGATATCCGTAAATTTGACTAGTGATATATCCGTCGATACCGATATTTTAATCCTTGGGTGTGCTTTGGTAGCATAGGGCTGGGATTGCCGATGCTAGCTGAACTCTCAAGAGCTTTACTTCTCTTGCATGACTTGTGATCGATCATAGTGATCCATGGGTCGAGTATGCAGAAGTTATACCCCTGGAAAGAAATATACGAGTGTTGTATTGACCATCAGGATTGGTGATGAATGGTAAACAGAAAGGCCTAATGACTGATAAGGCGATGGTTGGGATACATTGAGATTAAGACCGCATTGTCGGGTCAGGTATCATTCACGAGGAGGCTAATAAGATAGTCGGTCAAGAATCAACATGTTTGATAACGTAAGGATAGGTGCAATCCTGTTATTAATGGAATTCCATAGGATTGGAGTGGTACATGTTTTTTGATCATTTATACGACTGGAGTCCAACTGCAGGATCATACTTGGTGTATGACGTTGAATGGAGTCGAGGTTAAGGAATGGATATGATTTGCGATATTGTATGAATGATTGTACTAAGTGTTGGTTATTAGAAGGAGGTAGGCATCAGTGAGGCCTATGAGGATAAACATAACAGAAGGAAAGGTTTCATTCATTATCCTTAGAGCCCCTGGAAAGTGGTATGAATGATTGACTTAACAAGGGGAATGAGCTCCCGAATTATTGGACCTTATGAGGTTATTGGCCTGATGGCCTGAGATGATAATACTGGTACTTATGAGTCCTAGATCATGTATACTCGGACGTTGAGCATGGCTCCGTTTTTCAAGTAGACTTGGATATGACTGCCCGTGGGGCAGAGGTTTATAGAGAAAATTGTCTCGATATTGATCGAGGGATGAGGACTGAATTGTCTGGTTTCTATAAGTTTGACTATGCTTTATATCCGGTTGGACCGGAAGGGTATGTGGTTGCTTATGTTTCTGGTTCACATACATAGTCCTCAGGAGAATTATCATGGTACCTACTCATTGGAATTTCATGGACGAAATTCTTTAAGGGGGGTAGGTTGTAACGACCCGGAAATTCGAAAAGGGAAAATTTGAAAAATTTGAAGGAAATGACGATTTTCCCCTGGTTATAAAGGCTGAAAATTTAATTTTTGATCGGAACCTCATTTGGAATTTCCGTGAGTACAGTTGGATAGGTCTCGAGACGCTGAATCCGTAGACAAGCTGCATGCGTCAGTCGGGGTTCGGATGAAAAAGTTACGGGCCTGAGAAAGTGAAGGGCAATTTGGTAATTTTGCAAAAGAAAGGTAAAATGATAATTTGATGTGGTCATGTGATGAATCAGTAAATTGGGTGACTCATTTGGCTTATTAAGTGACATCTGTCACCTTGTTAATGAAGATTAGTGGCAAGTGTCTATGTGTTTGGGTTGGCGGTGGAGGATGATGTATGTATATTGTATGTGTGTGTTTGAACAAAGAAAACAGAGGATGGGTAGATGAGTACAAGGCAATGAGAAATCCATTAAATTGGAGCCGTGAGATTCAGTTTGAATGGAGAGTGAAATTGAGAGAAACAGAGAAGTAAACAAGGAAGAAATAAATGGGAATTGCAAAAGAAAAATCCAGAACCCGAATTCAAACCCTTCGAACTTTCAAATGGATCAAAACTTCGAATTTGAAACTCTGAGCCATAAACACTGAAATTGGCCTTGAATTAAGCCTCCTGAGCTCAAGGCGAGTCAAACCCAATCAAGAACGACGACAATTCGTGTTGTTTTGGCCTAGAACAGACATGGTGGAAGTCGGGAAATCACGAGCTTGAGTTAAGTAATTGGAGGCAAGTTTTTGTGAAATTGATTTCCAAATCATCTTTAAAATTAAGCTACGATGCTATATGACTAATTAATTGAAGGATTCAATGATTATTCGACGAACTCAGACGATGAACATCCTTTTGAAACTTGAATTAAGTCGAGATGGTTTGGAGTAACGAAACCTGAAATTGATGTTAGAGATCCATAATTCAGTTGGTTATGAAGCTATTGGAATGTTAAATTGTTGAAAACGACGTTGAATTGATGGAAAACTAACCAGGTCAACACGCGGGCTAAAGGACCCATTTTGCAGGTAAACGGGTAAGGACGATGCACTGTAGCATCACTATGCATGGCGCGTGGGTTTCACGCGCAGCCACTCACGGCAAAGCGTGGGACCGAATCTCGAGGTGAGTTCAACATGAAACTTGCTCCTTTTAATGTAACGAACATTTTGGCACTGGTTTTAAGGAAATCGGATATCATTTCGATAGCGTTCAGTATATCTGAAGTTTTAATATACGTTTAAAATATGTATTTAATTCCCGAAAAAATTGGGGGAAATTGTACAAGGTATATTGGAGTGTTAGTGACCATCGATAATGATTTTGGACAGGAATGGTGACTTCCAGAATTTATGGGAAAACGTGCAGCTCGGAAAGCGAGCGATGTGGACGGTGTGTGAGTGGACTTTTGTTTTCTTCCCAGAATGCATGCATATATGTTTTAAATGCTTTATTATATGATTTGACTTGATTGATATTGTGATATGATGATTTATCGATTTTATGGATTATTATATTATTTGATGGGCACGATTTTCGAGAAACTATGAAATTGTTGTTTTGGGCGAAGACCAGGGATTTGTGATTGGTTTTGACTCGAATTATGATGGATTTATGGAACTTGCTTTGTGAAAACTATGTTTCGCGCATAGGCCCTGTTGAAATGTTTTTTATTTGATTTGAGACATGAATGGTTTTAAAATGAGATTACTGGATTTGGTGACTGTTCCACATATACCATCCTCTGTGATTTGATAGTCTCCTCCAGAAGTCGTAGATCCTGGAGTAGTCACGATCCACTGCCTAGAGATGAGTAGCTCCGAGGGAGGCTCAGTCTCAGGAGTGTGAGATTATGATGATATCTTCCAGACGTCGTAGATCCTGGAGATGATATCACCCCAGACGTCGTAGATCCTGGGGAGGTACTCAGACATGAGACACCCGAGTTTGCACGCGTTGCATTGATATCGTGACGGTTACTTAGATATTGAGATTGGATATTGAGGATTGGTGGTACTTGTGATTTATTGATATTTGTGTCTAGATACTTTATATCATGAACTGATTTGATGAACATGAGTTTTATGGACCATGGGAAAACATGTTTTGATTTTATCGGTCCACTGTTCATACTTGATTGATTTCACGCTATTACTCATGTTTTATGATATGCATGCATGTTTGTGAAACTGGAGGTTAAGAATGTATTTTGATAACTATATTTCTACAACTTTATTTTTGTTCACTCACACCTTTTCTGTTTTATTGACCCTCCAGGTCGTGGCGCGGTGATCGAGGTTATTCGAGAGGTGGAGGCATGAGTAGGCACAGGTGCGGCTATTCCTTGTTTGGCAAGTGCTGAGGGTAATTTTGGAACTTCAGCTGACTTGTCAGACGGGAGCAGGACCGGGCAGGGTTATCTATGTCCTTCGGGGACGGGTCCTGTCATTGTACTTAATTGCTATCTTCTTCTTCTTCTTTGTTATTTATTTATTTATTTTTTTTGGAAAAGGCGTTATAGTATTTTGTTAAGGTGAATTTATCTATCTTAATTAAAAACATAAATGGTTGGCACTAAAGAGGGATGAAGGGTTAAGAAAAGTATTATTAGAAAAGTTAAGTTTCCTTTTGATGTATTCCTATAATCTTTTTACAATAAAAACACATTCATTTTTACCTCATGAATACGTTAAATTTGAAGAGTTATTCAATTCGATCCAATCTCGATCATGAAAGGTGGTCAATGTCTGATCTCATTTAATCTTACTACAACAAAACACCTCTTTTTTTAATGAATTGTTTACTTTAATATCGTCTAATTCCACTCGCCAAACGTGACCACTATAAATCAGCCATAAGCATCAAATTCAATATAGATATATCATTTTTTACGATTCAAAATTAAGAATTATATCCTTTGGTGCCTCTGGCAGGAGAAGAATAACATGACCTGGATTAGAACTCACATACCTATCCAAGATATTTCTAGGAGCAATGCAGCCTGTCTTTCTTCTTTCCATAAATTTCATTTTCGGCAGAATAGATGATCCAATCAACCAATTACCCCATTATCTGCTCCTTGCGAAGGCTAGTTTAAAATTAATTTTAATGGGGGCATTTGTGGAGGCGACTAAGAAGTGGGAAGATTTGTGGCAACGAGTGCGGTTAGTGGGGAGTTGTCTCTTCAGCTCTACATGTTGAAGTTGCGTGGGCTAGGATAGGTGTGCAACTCGGGGTGGAGTTGGGTTTACATGCGGTGGAGTTGGGTTTACATGCGGTGGAGGTGGAGGGAGACTATTTGTTGGTGATCTCTGCCCTCACACAACGCTGTGATGATTGTTCAGAATTGGGCCTGATTCTCAACGACACTACGCACTTTGCGCACGAGTTGGAGCGAGTTAAATTTTGGTTCACCAGGAAAGAAGCCAATGCAGCAACTGATAGTTTGGCAAAATTTGAGATCGCTTCTACCTTGGATGTTTTATGGTTTGAGGAGCCCCTAGATTTAATTTGTGATTTACTATTAGAAGATTCTAGATATTTGTAATTGCGCGTGTGGTACTTTTTTTTTCTTAAACCGGGTTCAAATCCCCGATAATGTTTTAATGAGGCCACACTCAATACACCGACTAAGTTTTGTATGATTTTCTTACAAGTTTCAATGAAATATCGTACTTTCTTTAAAAAAAACCTTATGTATAAATAATGAGAAACTTAAATATTTATGTCACTATCAAGTGCCAAACATTATTAAAAAGTTACTCTCATCGATGACAAAATATGCCCATGAAACGTACAAGCTTAGGCACCAAGTTTTTATGATTTAAAGTGAATAGGACGACATAATAAGCTAACCCTAATTGGGTGTGTCCTAACCTATGGGCTAGCCCCTCCAAATAAGGAAAAATGGTTACAAGTCCTTATATAAATGAAGGGCAAGTCCATTGACTAAACCAATAAATTTAATTGCATACACCTAAATATAATAATTTCTTTTTATTATTACAATAATTACAATAAATAATAATTATTTTATTATTGCAAATGATGTGGAATTACGTTGGAATGCATTGGGATTCCTCAAAACCGCAAACAGATATTTAAGTAGCTCAAAGGATCCATGATTATTTACTATAAAAATCTATGGTTTTTATATGACATAAAATCAAGAAGATGAAAAAAAAGCACTCCATCTAAATTAAATTGATACAAGGGGATGTTGTCCTTTTTTGCTTGAGGCTAAATGGATGGGTACAAAAGTTTATTTGACATTAAAGGGAATAATAAAAGTGTAATGAAATTTGATCGGTGCATTGTGTACTTTAAAGACTATAGCTTTGACAGTCCAAGCTAAATCTATAAATTAATGAAAATAGTTAAAACATAAGCTACATTGTAATAACTTGATTAAATATGGGTAAAAAAAAATTAATTATTATACTCAATCAGGCACAAATTTCAGAATTAAAAATGAGTTTTGGCTAAATTTTAACGTGATTTTTTTTATCAAATTTTGTTGGTATTAGGTGAATTTCATTATTGAAAAAAATAAACCTACTAAAAATACATACATTATGCAAAGAAACAACCAATAATCATGTAATAAATGCAATACAAAATACTTAAATTGCAATAAGATCATCTTTTATACGGATAAGATATCATATGATCTCCAAAAAAAAAAATTATCTTTCCTTCTATTTAAGTGTATAATAAATCAATAAGTTTGGCTATACAAGTTAACATTACATAAAATTTTCCTTTGAGTCAATAATTTTAGGTGGGCTGGAGCACGCCTCAGCCCGTGTTGGTGGCCCGTGTCGAGACTCAACATCGATCAAAACAGTTTACTGAGAATAACACATAAACAATATTCACTATGGTGGTCTTTCCCTCGCGTTACTTCTACGCTATCAGTCAATTGAGGAATACTTGATGTGGTAATCCGAGATGAAGCAGGAGGGTGTTTGTGGTTATTGCTCATTCATTACTTTACCCATTACGCTTTGTCTTTTTGGTATGTAGTACTCTTTTTTCTTCAACCGGGTTAGAAACTTCTAATGATATTTCAATGAGGTCACTAATAGCACTCATATCTTTATGTTTGTTTTTCTTCGAATCAATGTATTCTCTCAACAAAAAGAAAATCTCAAATTACACCAAATGAAAGTACACTTCCATGGTTAGAATCACCAAAATAAATTCCAATCATTATTAAAAGTCAACTTACACCTAGCTCTTATCCTTTGCATTCATGATCAATTCTATGATTACTTATCTCCTTAGTATTTTGCTCAGTATAATGTCCTTTGCAATTTAGACATCCGGATACCAAGTTATAATTGAAAGAAACCACCAAATGTTAAGATAAACATTCTAGATTTATCGTGACATTCATTAAAGCCAACTCATCAAGGCATATATCCTCCTGTTGTTATGGTAAACCAATATGGTATCCAATTCATCATTTTTTATGGGATCCAATTCATCATTATTTTTTTTTGGTAATTTCACTCTTTATATCGATTGAACTAAAAGAGATTGAGTTTTTTGACAAATACAAAAAAGGTTTAAATTGAGTTTATATTAAATGACCTAATCTAGTTGCTTTTCTCGTTTGAATTTGTAATTTTACTTTCCCCCCATATGATCTCTTTGCATATTTAGACCTAAATATGCTATTTACATATGAGATATCTTTAAAAATAAGGCATATTTAATTTAAGCTAATCTAAAATGTGAAAAGAAACATATAAACTTGAATTCCAACCAGCAACTCATTGTTAAATAAACGAGTGCATATATAATAATATATCACTTTAAATTAATTTAACTAATTTGATGTAACAACTTGAAAATTCGGAAAAGGGAATTTTGGGAATTTGAAAAGAAAATTGACAACTTCACCCTCGTTGCTAATAGAAGTTCAAAAGTTGACTTTGTAAAGAGAGGGTTTTTCTCACGTTTATCGATGACCGTTACGTAGGTTTTGAAAAACTAAGTCCGCAGGCAGGCAGCACATTAAAATTGGAGACCGCATGGCCGTGTTATGGGTCCAAAATGGATCTACAGTTACTTACGAGTGTACAAAAATGTAAATATGGATTTGTGTGTGGTCAATCCCTAATTAGTGGCATTGCTCAACCCGTTTTGCTTGATCGAGTTCGAAGAAAATGAAACAAAAAGGAGAGGAAAGTGGGGAGAAGAAAAAGGAAAAATGAAGAGAGCAAGAGGGGAGGACGACCTGGGGCATAATTGGGAACCAAAATCATCATATTCTTTGTTTCTGTGTAGGCTGGAAAACGAGGAACCAACCCAAAACATTATCCGAAATACAGATTTTTACCCCCTTGAAATTAAACCATTGGATTTTGAGTTTCAAACATGAAATTAAGGTCACATTTAATTTCCTGGATTCCTTACGATCCAAAAAAAACAAAGTTTCAAGGGATTTTGTATAGCAGAGTTACCAGAATCGTGTTTAAAGTTCAACTAAAACTTGGACGTTGGTGACTTTGAATTCAAGATGATGAATTCATGTTTTAAGATCGTAGAACATTGATTAGACTCGATCTAATGTTTAAAATGTGGATTTTGGATATAAAATGCTAAATTTTAGACCGAGTTGGGGTCGCCTAGGTTGCACCTAGTTGCAGACCTATGGGCTGGTGCGGTTGGAAGTTGAAGGTGATTATGGCAAGTGGGCTTGTGGGCGTGTGAGGTGACGTTGCCCGGCCGGCCACGATGCATGGCAGCTCGTGGTATCAAGTCTCCAGTCGCCATCGACATGATTTTTCATGTTTTTAATGTAATGAACATTTTGGCGAAGGTTTTGAGTCGATCAAATATCGTCTCAGGGTAGTTTGTGTATCTAAAATGTTTATATTTAGATTTTAAATCTGTAGTTTATTCCGAGAATTAAGGGATTTTAATGTGAGACTACTCTGGGCGTTAGTGATCCTCGTTAATGATTGTATGACATGTCAAACTACTCTAGGGGCTTCCGAGAAGCGTACAGCTCGAAATTGAACTATTTGGACTGACTGTGAGTAGACATTTATTTTATAAACTGTGATGCATGTATAATTAAATGTTTTCTTACATGAGTTCGATTGCAATGGGCTGAATAAATGATTCTAAATGTGTTTTGATGATTTTTTTGGATTTATAATATTTATTCAGGATTTTATTGGTTTATGGATATAGATTTTACGATTATTTTGTGAAAACAGTATTTTGGGCTCAGGCTTGATTTGGAAGCATTTTTTACTTAGTTTGAGTAAATGATTTAAAAGCAACTTTTCTTGGTTTTTATAACTGTTTCCTCTGGTTAACCATCCTCGTTTGATATTGTTCCCTCCGGATGTTAGTTTGGAAATTCATTCTCGGAGAGGTCACGATATGACATTGCCTCGATGTCAGTTTGAAGACTCGTTCCTAGAAATGTCATAGTTTAGTAACGCTTGGACATCGATAGTGCCTGGGAATACCACTTAGAGGTTGTCTATTCTCAGAGATGTCAGTACACTCCGAATGTGAGTATGTTCCTAGGTTACCACCTAGATGTTGACTTTGTTCCCAAAGGTGACACGAATAATGCGAGAGTGCAGTTCTAGAGTTTGCCTACACATAGCGCTGATTGATCATCGTGACTGATGCCCAAGTATTTGAGGATTGATTGTATTTGATTACGGATATTTATGTCCTGATAGTTTCATATGATTTGATAAGTAGGGATTTCAGGGAAATGTGGCGATTTTAAGGAAATGTGGCGATTTTAGGGAAATGTGGCGATTTTAGGGAAATGTGGGTCACTTGCTTTTAATACATTTTATGATTTACGACTCCATGACTTATGATTTTATTTGAATTGAAATCCGGTTGTTCATGTTTTACGCATGCATGCATTTAGAATTTGATTTGATTCCATTTTATGCATGCATTGTAATGACACGTCCCGAGTATTGGGATTAAATATTAATTAATTATGGATTTAGTATGACTAATCAGGGATTAGTTGAGAGAATTCGGACGGAAGGTGTAAAATGACCGTTTTGCCCCTGAAATTGGGCAAATTGTTGACTTTTGACCCGGGGAGTCAAACTTACAAGGATCGATGACCGTGATGTAGGTTGGGACATCACGAGTCCGTAGACAAGCGGCACGTCGAAATTGAATGTCGAACGGGGAAGTTATGGTCACGGGAGCGAAATCGATTAATTAGCATCCCGAGAATTCAATTAAAATAATAATACCCTTGGATGAGTGACAAATGTCACTCATCCTGTGGCTCGAGACCCCCAAATTGTGGATCTTGTTCCCATTGGTCCATTATTTAATTGTGCTAAAAAACACTCACACCCATCTCACATCTCACATATTTTCCCCACCGTTCATCTTCCTCTCAGCCCTCTCATCCTCACCATCCATCTTCATCATCAACATCACCATTTCCCTCATTTTCCCTCCATGACCGTGAACCCCAACCCCATATTATCCCTTCAACCCTCATCGATCATCCTTGGGCCAGGAATGAATATTGGAGAGTGAAGGCAGACGATAATGATGGTGGCAACGGTGTCGACCGTCGTGGATGGTGGTGGAAGTTCTAAGGTAATACCCAAACTCTGTTTTTAGGTTCAAAAATGGTGAAATTGATTTCGGTGGTTATTGATCATTTATGTGGTTGGGATGATGTCCCTAAGGTCAAGATGAACTCGAGGAGCCTGGAATCAAGGCTGGAGGAGGTTTGTGGTGGCCAAAAACAGAGGAGGAACATGGCCGTGACTGTTCTTGATTTTCAAGGGTGAGTTTCAGTTATTGTTTCAGTGTTTTAAAGTGTATAGATCAATTGGGGAGGTTTAGACGAAACAGTAGGAACCAACGGCTTTGAAAACGGATTAGAAATGAAGGAAAACCGGTCTCGCCAGTCCGGTCGAATCGGATAATTAGATAACTGGGCTGAATCGAGTTGATCGAAGGAAGACAATGACACTGTTCATTGGCGCGTGAGTTTCACTCGTAGTGGCTTTGGGTGACGCGTGAGGGCGCGTGAGCCCGTGTTTCGAGGCATGGCCAACATATAATTTTATCCTTTAGATGTAACAAAAATTTTGGGATAAATTTCGAGTCGACCATACATCATTTTGGGGTAGTTTTTGGTGTCCGAAGATTTAGGGTTTATTTTAAATACGTTTAAAAATCCCAGGAAATTGGGGGATTCAATGTAGCCTATTCGAAGTCGTTAGTGACCTTCGGGTGTGATTTAGACAGGTCCGGATGTTCTGGTGATGGTGATTTAGCCCGAGGAGGCTTATGGCACGCGTATCAAGACGGCACCTAGAACGGTCTGTGAGTGGACTTTTTTTTTTCCCAAACTATGATGCATGCATAACTATTTTATATGTTTTACATATGTGATTTTTATGATGATGATTATGGTATTGGTGATTTACATATTTGCACGTATTTCGAGGTAATTTCTGTATTTTCACGTATTTCGAGGTTTACGGTTTTATACTGTATATTCTATGTAATTGTGATTTTAATGATGGTTCAATGGTATGATTTCGGATTTGGAAATATGAAACCGGGCTTGAGACCCATTTGATTTACGAACCCTCGGACTTGGAGTGCATTTGATTTAGTAAGGCATCGGGGAGGAGACCCAGTTGGTTTACATGACCAGACTTGAGGCCCAGTTGACTTACATGATCGAGCTTGAGACCCAGTTGATTATGATATCGGGCATGAGTCCCATTTGTGGTTTATAAATGTGATTTTGGGCTCGGAGACCTTAAAATGGATTTGGATTTGAGTACTTGGATTTCTGGATTTACGATGGTTTTATGGAAATCCCGGGCATAGGCCTATTTGGAAGGTTTTAAAAGGATTTATGAAACGTTTTCCATATACTATCCTTATGTCTATGAATTGTCTCATCCAGTCATCTGGGGCGCTGGAGTAGTCACGGCGCATTGCCTGCGAGGGGTCATTGCACGGAGCGACCAAATTGTATAGTGACTCAGGAGCAGGATTGCTACACGTCTGGGACGTCAGACATCTGTGATGTTAGAGATTGGCTCGGGTTGAGACCCCGGGTAGCACGCGTAGTTTGGATCGTGACATGACATCTAGGATGTCAGGCGTCTGGGACGCCAGGCATCTGGGATGCCGAGGATTGGTATATAACGGTATTTGATTGAATTGTGATTTATGGATTTACTGGATTATGTATTTGGATTTCAGATTTATTGGACTTATGAAATGGTACTTCAGTGTTGGTAGTTTTGGGCAGTGGCCCAAATGATTGGATTTACGGTTTTGAGCTGAGTTCCCACATACTTGGATTTATGGTTTTAGGCTAGACCCTAATGATTTATTAAAGTAAATGGTTTGATTATTGGTTTTTGAATGCATGCATACTTTTTTAGTGAAGGTCATAAATGTCTTCTTATGAAATGAGTTTTATTAAACTGTTGTTTTTCGTCCACTCACAGCTTTTAATGGTTTTTAATGCCCTTCAGGTTGATCGCGGATGCGGGCTGTAGCAAAGACCGAGACATCACACTCCTCCACCGATCCTAGAGCGCTCTGAAAGCCCCGAAAGGGCTGAGGTTTCGAGTTATCCCTTGTCTAACACTTCATGTCAAACGGGAGCATGTCACATCCCACGCTAATCCCGGGGGGATTTGGGATGGATCGTGTCATGCATGCATTTAGAATTTGAGGGTAAAGGTTTATTTTCTCGAAAATGTATTTTCAAATGATTATTTTTGTCTACTTACACTTTTAATGGTTTTGTTTCCCTCTAAGCTATTGCAGAGAAAGACCAGGGCTAATTTAGAAAAGGAAACATGAGCAGGACACCAGTACCGTTATCCCTTGTCTGGCGGGTGTTAAAGGTATTTTTAGAACTTCTAGCTATTTGTTAGACATGAGTAACACTTGGCACAGTTATCAAAGTGTTTTCAAAGTGGGTCCTATTAATGGTATCAGAGCATTGTGGTATTGATTTGTGTTTCTTTTAGCAAGAGTCATGCTTCTAAGACTTAAGTCTATGCACGACTAGTAATGAAGACAAAAAAGATATTAAGAGAACTACACACGATCCTAAGACATACTTAGAGATGAGATGGACCCAAAATCATTTGGATTAGACATCGGATATTGCGCCCCAACATAGAAGGATTTATGTGGGTCCATATATTGAGTGAGCCCAGAGGCTGGGGTGATACAGGTGAGCTGGAGCTGAATGGGACAGACGAGTAGGGGTTACTCTATTATAGTGAGTATTCGATGTGGTGAGGTGTCCTCTATAGGATATGGTAATTTAGCTATATTTTTTTTGGTGACTACGCATGTCAGCAGTGGAATGAATTATGAATATCATGATAGAACTTGGAAAAAGTTGGAAAGCCGGGATATCAGTTATGTAATGACCCGTCCCTGATTTTAGGGATTAATTAAGACTAATTATGGATTAGCCGAGGATTATCGGACGTTCAGGACGAAATTACGATTTGGCCCCTGAACGAGAGTAAAAAGTTAACTTTTGACCTGGGAGGTCTAATGCCCGAGGGCCGAGGACCGTTACGTTGATTGGGTCGATACGAGTCTGTAGACAAGCGACACGTCAAAATTGGATATTCGACATGAAAGTTATAGTTCACGGAAGTTCCGAGGAACTATTACACGAATTACGAGGCGAGGTGGCATTTGTCCTCATGTGGGCCCAGATATTTGAGGCAGACCCAATGGAAGGGTGACAAGTGTCACCCATCCATTGCTCCCATTACACAGATACATGCATATCCCTGCCTTCTATTTCATTCATCTTCTTCGTTCTTCTGGACAGAGACACAAACACACCACTACAACCCATCCCAACCTACATAAACCTTCATCTT
Source organism: Prinsepia uniflora (assembly GCA_032719365.1). Lineage (NCBI taxonomy): Eukaryota > Viridiplantae > Streptophyta > Magnoliopsida > Rosales > Rosaceae > Prinsepia > Prinsepia uniflora. The sequence goes on along the minus strand of CM064865.1, from coordinate 65,621,938 downwards.
TTGTTGATGGCACAAATAGAGAAGTGAGAGGGGAGGCTGAGACATGGTCGTTGGTGGCCACGGTGGTGCAAACACGGCGGTGGAACGTCCGTGAGGAATTTTCGATGGCTATCCACCGAATTCAATTTCTAGCAAGGTAAGCCTAAACTAGTCCCCTAAACCTGTTTTTAAGGTTCCTAGAAACTAAATGAAGTCCTTAGGGAGTAGTTTTGACCCTTAGAGGTGCTCAGACCGTGGGAGGAAAGATTGGGCTTTAAATGGTTTATTGAACCACCATGATTTAGGTTAGTTTTCTTGGATTTAGTTGCATAAAACAATTCCTAGGATAGATTAGAGAGGATTGGTGGAAAAAAGGAAGAAAATTGATGAAAACATGGGAAGATATGGGCCTGGACCAGTCACGCTGGTTCAGTTGGACCAGCTGACCAGTTGACAGGTCTGGACTGGCCGAATCACGAGGGAGAAGATGAACAGGTGCAGGCACGTGGCTCCCACACGCAGGGCCTTCGAACGGGGCACGTAGGGCACTGTTTGGGGAAGTGTTCAACATATGAAATCATCTATTTGATGTAACGAAGATTTTGGGACTGGTTTCGAGTTGATCGGACATCGTTTTGATATAGTTTGGGATGTCCGAAGGTTTAGGATCGAGTTTAAAACATGCTAAAAATCCCGGAAAATTAGGGGCCTTTTATGAGAGGTTATTAAGATAGTTAGTAACCCTCTAGTATGATTTGTTAGGTATTTTCGGAGGAAAATGTGCTAGTGCACGTAGTTTGAGATTTCCGTTTTATCTGTTGTTTAGGCTTCGGCCAAGTATACTACATGCATGAGTTATATGTGATTCCGAAGGTTTCACTGAGAGGCGTGAAACTGAGGAACTGATTTAAGGTTTTGGAGGATTTCATGGAGATGCATGAAATCGAGATTCGGGCATGAGTCCCAGTTGAACTATGATTTGAAAGTGTTCTAGAAATGAGAACTGATTTTCAGCTTTGGAAATATCTTTCAAGCATATGGCCCATGGATTTAAGGTTTGACTTAGAGTACAGTCAAATGCGAGATAAGTCGGGCAGAGACCCAGTTATGAGTTTTACGGAAGGTATTTCGAGCGTAAGACCCAGTTGTGGATTTGATAGGATTCGAGGAATCCTGGAATATGAAGTGTCGTTGTACACTGGTTTTCAGGTTGTGACCAATTTGGTGATATTTCGGGCATATGGCCCCATTGATGATTTTCGGGTCAGAGTCGTAGTTACGACGAGTGCTATGTGCGCGACGACGAGATCGATCTATGATGTATTCCTGATGATCTAGAGTTGGCTGCGACGAGTGCTATGTCCACAACGACGAGATCGATCAGCGATGTGTTCCCGATGATCTAGAGATGGTCGCGACGAGTGCTATGTGCGCGGCAATAAGATCAATCAGTGATCTGTTCTCGATGATCTAGAGATAGTCGCGACAAGTGCTATGTGCGTGGCGACGAGATCGATCGGTGATGTGTTCCTGGTGATCTAGAGATGGTCGTGACGAGTGCTATATCTGCAGCGACGAGATCGATCGGTGATGTGTTCTCGACAATCTAGAGATGGTCGCGACGAGTGATGTGTTCATGGCGACGCTGAAATGAGGATGGGATATGTTCCCACGTGTTCTATGTTTTGGGCAGAGATCCCACAGGTTTTATGATTTGGGCTGAGACCCGTACTGGTTTTTTATGATTGAGTTTTTGGGCTAAGTCCCTATTGAGATGATGGCTTCGATTGAGAAGCAGTTTTCACTGTGTTTCGATTTGGGAAGCAATACATCTTGATTTCGAGAATGGATTTGAAATAAAGAAGTTTTATGATGCATGCATGCTTTTACGTGAAGGGTATAAATGATTTTTTTTGAAATGTTTCAAAATAAAGTTGATTATTTTGTCCACTCACAACTTTTATAGTTTTAATACCTTTAGGTTGATCGCGGTTGCGAGCTGTAGCAGAGATCGAGACATCATAAGCCACCACCGATCCATGCGTACTCTAGTTAGCCCCGAGCGGGGGTCGAGTTTATCCCTAGTCTGACACTCAGTGTCAGACGGGAATGGGAATGTCCCACGATAATCCTTGAGGATTGAGACGGGTCCTGATAAGTTAACATTCAGGATATCGAATGAGGGCTCAGGTAAGAGCCTGAGGCACTAATGTAACGACCCAGATTTTCTTTAATATTTAATTAAATGGAAATTATATGTAAAATGACTATTTTACCCATGGTCAAGGCAAAATGTTGACTTTTGACCCGGAACGTTGTTTAACCTTGAACCTTTGACTAATTCGTAGATCGGGTCGCCCTGAATTCGTGGACAATCAGCATGCCGAATTTGGAGACCCGGAGTGGAAGTTATGAGTCACGGACACTACGAGGTACTATTTCGTTTTTCTAGAGTTGAGACACTTGGAATGAACTTGTGGGTCAAACTTGGTCCTTTGAACCAATCAGATGAGTGACAAATGTCACTCATCTAACTGGCCCAAAAGCCCAAATAATTGGGTGCATGAACCTCTTTGATTTTCATTTGCCGTGAACCCATTTTCATCGACCCAAACCATCCCTTCATTGCTCTTCGATTTCTCCCAGCCTAGATCAGTCCCTCACCATCACGAAACAACATCCTTGTCCTTATCACCGTCGTCCTCACCGCCTATAAACCCAGCTAACCACCAAACCCGCGACGGACCAACTCACGCCAGGACGTCGACCGTGCAACCTACCCCATTTTCCCTTCAATCTGGAGCTCGACGGTGAACACAGACGACACCAAGACGCCTGACTAGACCTCACGATGGGCTGGTTCGAAGCTGAAAACGCCTAACGCGAAGGAGTGGGAAGCTGGGAAACAGAGTCGACGTTCTTCACACCAGAGGTAACCATTTCGATCTTTCTTTGAGTTTTGAGGGTTACTGACTTCTAGAGTAGGTTTAGACGAGTCGTTAGGGCCAAACCGTGATGAAAATGGTGACCGGAGGAAGGTTTTCTGGGCGGGCCATAGCGACTCCGCCACTGGTTCTTCGGTAGGTTCCAACTGAGCAGCGCCGCAGAGCTTCGGTACAGGTCAACCGAACCGTGGCCTGGGTCTTCGGTAGGAGTCCACCGATGATGACGTCATCATTCTGACACTGGTTTGACAGTATGATGACGTCATCTTGTCAAAAAATGTCAGAGCAGGGACTGACACGTGTCGTCTGACACATGTCAAAGGATGACGTCATGCTGACGTCAGCATTTACTGTAGCACCGGTGACCGTGCGTTGACCAGGCGCGTGGGGGCACATATGAATAGTAATTTTTGTGGGGTCGGTACCATTTTCAAGGTTTCAACGATACGAATCCAATGGCGGTGTTTTCGTGTTGATCGGAGATCGTTAGATTGGTCAAATTGAGGAAATTAGCCTCGGGAAGCGTGTTCGGAGCGAGTTCTCGGGCCGATTTCGTCCTAAGTTTGAATGCTAGACCTAGTAGGGTCAATTAGTGACCCTTAAGTATGTTTGGGCAGGTTCGGACGATGTATTTAGCTTCAGGACAGGTGTAAATGGTTCGTTAGCGCAACAAGGACTGGCAGGTTCAACGGAGGACAATCATCCTACAGTGGGGGATCGTCGAGTGGTGGTTTGTTTGGTAGGTTCGAGAGAGGCCGTGGGGTCGGATACAGTGTACTGCAGCTGAGTGGCACTTCCATGGGGTCTACAAACTGGATGAGGCACACAACATGCTATACTTGTGGTGAGACTGGTCATGTATCGAGGGGATGGCCATAGTGGTCGAGTGGTAGTGTTGCAGGGCAGACGCCGAGTACCATGTCAGATGCTTCTAGAGACAGAGTACAGAGCGGTTATCGAGGCGATCGCGGGGGACCACTAGGGCGTGGTCGTGGAGCAGGACCCCAGGCACGAGTGTTCGTGATTACTAGGCAGGAGGCCAAGATTGCTCATGAGGTGGTGACAGGTACCCTTACTATTTCTGACGTGTCTGTACGTGTATTGATGGATCCGGGAGCCACCCATTCCTTTATTTCACGTAGTTGTGTTGGGTTGTTGGATCGAGAATTGTCTGTACTTGAGGATGACTTAGTGTTGGCACCCCGACTGGGGATGTGTATATAGTTAACCAGGTGTTAAGAAACTGCCCAGTTAGGGTAGGGGATTTTGAATTACTGGCAGATTTGATAGTGTTAGACTTGCATGATTTCGATGTGATCCTTGGTACGGATTGGTTGTCCGAACATGGAGCGCTGATGGACTGTAGAAAAAAGAAAGTGTTAATCCAGAGTCCGGGCGTACCTGACTTGAATTTCCTAGGAGACGTTGCAAATTCTTCACCAAGAATTGTTTCGGCCCTCACTACGCGGAAGTTATTGAAGAAAGGTTGTCAGGGGTATTTAGCTCATGTAGTGGACACGAGTATTGCAACCCCAAGAATGGAAGATATACCTGTGGTGCGGGACTTCCCAGATGTGTTTCCAGAAGATTTACCAGGACTGCCCCCACCCCGAGAGATTGAGTTTACAATAGAGCTACTTCCAGGGACTGGACCTATTGTACAAGCGCCCTATCGTATGGCATCAGCAGAATTGAGAGAACTAAGAGAACAGCTACAAGAGTTACACAAGTTGGGATTCATCCGGCCAAGTGTATCGTCGTGGGGAGCACCGGTCTTATTTGTGCGGAAAAAAAGAGGGTAGTCTTAGACTATGTGTGGATTACCGACAACTGAACAAGGTGATAGTGAGAAATAAATATCCCTTACCTCGGATAGACGACCTATTCGATCAGTTGAAGGGAGCAAGGTACTTTTCAAATATCGATTTAAGGTCTGGGTATCATCAATTACGGATAGCCGAGAGAGATGTCCCGAAGACAGCTTTCCGGACCAGGTATGGGCATTTTGAGTTTTTAGTGATGCCCTTTGGTTTGACCAATGCACCTGCAACCTTTATGGATTTGATGAACCGAGTGTTCAAGTCCTATTTGGATAGGTTTGTAATTGTGTTTATTGACGATATTCTGGTATATTCAAAAGGCGCAAGGGCACATGAGAAACACTTAAAGTTAGTGTTGGCAAGGTTGAGGAAGGCTCAGTTGTTCGCTAAGTTTAGCAAGTGTCAATTCTGGTTGGAAAGTGTTGGCTTTTTAGGCCATGTGATTTTGGTAGAGGGATCAGTGTGGACCCCCAAAAGACAGAGGCAATCACAAATTGGGAACAACCTAAGACTGTGACTGAAATTCGAATCTTCCTGGGGTTAGCAGGTATTACAGACGTTTTGTGGAAGGCTTCTCTTCTATTGCAGCACCTTTGACCCGCCTGACGAGAAAAGGGGTTAACTTCGTTTGGACCGAGCATTGCAAAAATAGTTTTCAGGAACTAAAGGAAAGGTTGACCACTGCTCCTGTTTTGGCTTTACCTAGTGATGGCGGAGAGTTTGTGGTTTTTAGTGATGCATCCTTACAGGGTCTGGGATGTGTGTTGATGTAGCACGGGAGAGTTATAGTGTATGCCTCCCGACAGTTGAAGCCACACGAGGTGAACTATCCGACTCATGACTTGGAGTTAGCAACAGTGGTGTACGCTCTGAAGATTTGGAGGCACTACCTTTACGGGGAGACATGTAAGATTTTTACTGACCACCAGAGTCTAAAGTACATTTTCACTCAGAAGGAGTTAAATCTGCGACAAAGAAGATGGCTAGAGCTAATTAAAGACTACGACTGCACCATTGAGTACCACCCTGGAAAAACGAATGTTGTGGCTGATGCCTTGAGTAGGAAGGCAATTGGTTTGGTTGCCCATCTGCGTATGATCTATTTATCATTACTAGTAGAACTCCGACGGGTCGGAGTTAATCTTGGGATGGATGACCATGAGGCCCTTTTAGCAAGCTATCATGTGAGGCCCTTACTTTTGGACAGGATCTGCGATGCTCAGCTTAGTGATGAAACATTGTGTCGTGTCAGATTGGGAGTCGAAGCCGGGGATAGACAAGATTTCACCATCAGGGACGACGGTGCGGTGTTGAAATAGGGTCGATTGTGCGTGCCAGAGGATACGGCACTGAGGACTGAGATACTGGAGGAAGCCCACAGTTCGGCATATGCCATGCATCCTGGGGGAACCAAAATGTATCGAACACTTCGAGAATAATACTGGTGGGCCGGAATGAAGCAAGAGATTGCGAACTTCGTAAGTCGGTGTTTGATCTGCCAACAGGTGAAAGCTGAAAAACAGAGACCTTATGGACCCTTGCAGTCCCTTCCAATTCCCAAGTGGAAGTGGGATCATATTACTATGGACTTCGTGTTTAAGTTACCAACTACCCGAAGTGGATTTGATGGTGTTTGGGTAGTCGTGGACCATCTTACTAAGTCGGCGCACTTCTTACCCGTGCGCGAAATCTTTAAGTGTAATGACCCGTCCCGAATATCGGGATTGAATATTAATTAATTATGAATTAGAATGACTAATCGGGGATTAGTTGAGTGAAATCGGACGAAGGGTGCAAAATGACCGTTTTGCCCCTAGCATGGGCAAAATGTTGACTTTTAGTTCGGGCGGTCAAATGGACTTTGGCCGATGACTGTGACGTAGTTCGGGACGTTACGAGTTCATAGACAGGTGGCACGTTCGATTCCGACATTCGAGGTGAAAGTTATGATGTTCGGAAATTGAGGGGTATTTTGGTAATTTGGCATATTAGGGGCCAAATGTTGACTTTTTGATCGGGAGGTCCGATGGACGAGGGCCAAGGACCGTTACGTAGGTCTCGTCGATGCGAATCCAACGACAGGCGGCATGCCGAAATCGGAGATTCGACGACGAAGTTATGGTCACGGAATCGGGCTCGGTTAACCGAACGAACCGGGAATAAAATAATATTTTAATATGAACAGTACCCGGTGACTGGACACACTTGGATGAGTGACAAGTGTCACTCATCCCTTAAATTCAGGCATGAAACCAGATCCCATGTTTTAGGGAAGACACAATTATGATGTTATATTAATTAATTATGTTTAATTATATTTCTTTCCTCCATTAATCATCCATGTTCTTCAAACCGTGCAAAATTGGGGGAAACAAAATTGAGAGAATTCAGCTCCCTTCCACTGCTGGTTCTGAGGGGAAACTTGAGAGATTTTTGAGATTGAATTGTCTGGGAAAAACGGGAGATTGAGAGTGAGCTAGGAACTGGAAATTCGAAAATTTAGTTTTTGGGAGGAAAAATCGAATTGGAAGAATTGGGCCGTGAGGAGTGGAATTGAAGCTCGAGTTAGCTTCCTGAGGTCTGTACGAGTCGAACCACATCAAGAACGGAAGAAATCGAGGCCCAATTGGCTCTGAACTGAGTCGGGTAACCATGAAAATGTCGAGTTTGAGTCGTGGCGTTTGAGCCATGAATTGATGCAATTGAGATGGGGAAAGAGTTTACCTGAATCCACTGAAGCTGCTGGTGGCATCAATTGAGAGAAATCGATTGAAAATGAAGGACTTCGAATGATGAACAATGGCCGGAGGACCTTCGAATGATCAACGGTGATCGTGGGGTTATAGGTACGATTGTTTGAAATTGAGTCCACAGATCGTTAATTGAACTTAATTCGAAGCTGTATGAATGTTCAATTGATGAATTCAGTGTGGAATTGACAGAGGACCAACCGGGTCTGTTCGCGGGTTAAACGACCCGTTTACCAGACAAACGGGTTGGGACGGTGACACTGTAGCAGGCGCGTGGATTTCACGCGCAGCCACTCACGGCGGCGCGTGGGGGCGCGTCCGGCCTAGTCTCAAGGTGAGGTCAACATGACTTTTGATCCTCTCAGTGTAACGAACATTTTGACGTTGATTTCGGGGAAATCGGATATTGATTCGATAATGTTCCGCGTATCCGAAGTTTTGTATTACGTTAAAAATACGTATCCCGGAAAAATTGGGGAAAATTATATGATGTATTTTGAGATGTTAGTAACCCTCTATAATGATTTTGGACAGGAGTTGTGATTTCCAGATTTTACGGAAAAACGTGCAGCTCGGAAACGGACCGTTTTGGACGGTGTGTGTGAGTGGACTTTGTTTTCTAACCGTGATGCATGCATATATGATTTAAATGCCTTATTATATGATTTTATATGCTTGGGCATGATTTGTGTTTCAATCTGGTAATTTCTCGGTTTTATGATTATTATATTATTATTTTGGGCGATTTTCGAGAAATTACGAAATTTGGTAAAAATGATGTTTGGACTTGGTTTATGAGTCCGGGATTGAAATTGATTGAAAATAATGTTTGGACTCGGATTATTGAGTCATGAACTGAAAAATGATGTGATGACTCGGGAATGAGTCGAGGGTCAATTTCGTGGATTTACGTGAAAATGGCAACGGAGGTTGCAACGCATGGATTTGCGTGATAATGTTATTTTGGGCAGGAGAACCCAAGTGATTAGTGATTTTGACTCGGATTTGGAGTCATTTGTGAAATTATGAAATTAATGATTTATTGGGATTTTATGATTATTTTAATCAGACTTTCGGGCACGTTTTACGAGGAACGTGCAAATGATGTTTTGGGCTAGGCCCGGAGTTTAAATGATTTCTAAAATAATATTTTGACTTGGTTGGTGAGTCAATGATGATTTTCGGATTATTCTATTGATTTAAATGTGATTTTAACGGTTTATGTGTAAAAGGTATTTTGGGCTTGAGACCCAGTTGAGAATGACCTTGACTTGGTATGAAGTCAAGATTTGATTGAAATGTTTTGGGATGTAATTCCCGGGATGGTTTTCATTGTGATTGTGATATTCCCAGACGGTCGGTACTTGGGGGGATTACCCAGACGACCGGAGCTTGGGGGATGTGATTGTAGGATCGGGAGTTGATCCTATGGTAGTCAGCTTCTCGGATGATACTGAGCCTGGATGTACCACTCGGAGGTGTCTGATCCTGGGGATGTGTTCGCCCAGAGGTGACTGAGCCCGAGGAGGTTGAGCCCAGAGGTGTTTATTCCCGAGAGAGTGACTGGATATTGGCCTACGCGTAGTGCAGCACTTGTGAGTAGTACAGTTTGATTGATTGTGCACTGGTGAGTAGTGCAGATGTGATTGGTGATATTTTATGCACTCGTGAGTAGTGCGGATTGATTGGATTGATATATTTATTGTGCACTGGTAAGTAATGCTGATTGGTATTGATTGTGATGATGTACTGGTTTTGAGTACGGGTTTTTGGTCCTTGTGGCCAGGTGATTATGTTTTCACATGTTTTGGCCTGAGAGCCGGGATTTGATGTTTTATAACATAAACTGATTTGGTGAACATGAGTTTTATGGACCATGGGAAAATATGTTTTGATTTTATCGGTCACTCATGTTTTACGTTATGCATGCAAGATTGTGAAAACTGGAGGGTAAGATTGTATTTTGAAATATGTTTTTATAAGAGGTCATTTTTGTCCACTCACACCTTTTCTGTTTTGTGACCCTCCAGGCCGTGGTACGACGCTCGGGACTGATCGTGAGGCAGTGACAGCAGCAGAAATCCGCGCGAACATCCCTTGTCTGGCAAGCACTGAAGGGGAGTTTCGGACCTTTAGTTGACTTGTCAGACGGGAGCAGGACCGGGCACGGTTTTTGACGTCCAGTTGGGACGGGTCCTGTCAAATTGGTATCAGAGCATTTGGTTCTTGATTTCTGTTGATACGTCATGCCTCCGAGTCGTGCGTCCCGTACACGGTCTGAAGATGGGAGGGGTGAGAGTAGTGTTAGTAAATGCCCAGATATTGAGCGAGCTCGACGGTTAGGAGCCACTGTGTTTCGTGGTGATTCGGGACCGGATGGTGCCGAAGATTGGCTTACACGATTGGAAAGGATTTTTGAGGTTATGATATGTCCCCTGGAGGACATGGTACCCTTAGCCACTTTTCTTTTGGATGGCTATGCTTACAGGTGGTGGCATAGTTTACAGTTGACTGGCTGGGATGCCCGTACCTTGGCATGGGATGCATTCCGAGAGCGATTTTTGGATCAGTTTTATCCTCGCTCATTTCGGAACGCTAAGGAGGTTGAGTTTCTCCAATTGCAGCAAGGGAATCGGTCAGTGGTCGATTATGAACAGCAATTTTTGCACTTATCTAGTTTCGCTCCTCTGTATGTGGCTACAGAGGAGGATAAGTGTCGAAGGTTTGAGCAGGGATTGAGGAATGAGTTACGAGGTGCTGTAACTGTTGGCTCGTATTCTACCCTGAGGGAATTATCGGATGCTGCTATCCGAGTGGAGGCTACTATTTTACCTGTGCCAGAACAATCTTTGGGCGTTGGACGACGCCGAGAGCGTCAGGATACTGAACAGATGAGTCAGGATACAACGAAACGAGTTAGCCTTCATACTCTTGTGTCACAATCCTCGGTAGGCGTTCATTCGGGTGGAACTTCAACCCAGTCGACAAGTAAGCGGCGTGGTGGGGCAAGTCGCCTCAGCACTGCCACTTGTCACTTTTGTAGGAACCTTGGACATTTGCGAAGGAACTGCCCCGATCGACTTGACCGTAGGTCGAAATAATTGTATTGATACCTTGTAAATGGTTTGTATTGTCCATTTGTGTTGTAATATTGTATCATGTGTTTTGGGTGTGTCGGACTAGTATGGGTCCGGATGGTTGTTTTTGTTCACAGTTTGGTTTGTAGATGGGCGTGTTGGGCCCAGAATAAACTTGACCCGGGGATGAATATTGGTGTTATCGTTTGGAATCATCCTTGGTTTTCCCTAGGTGGGATGGCAAGGGTAGATATGAGGTAATCAGTGAGAACCCACAGTCGCGGCATGTCTCGTCGTTGACTGAACTTTCTAATTGTGGGCGTTAATTGTCAAACGTTGTGACAGTATGCGAATTAGATGAGGGTGTAAGACCCTATGGTTCCTAGTAGTTAACCGTGTGGATCCTAGGTGGATCGGGTTTGTGATGTCATGGACATTGGGCATTGTGACAATCTAGGAGCGTGATGTTCATGGTCAGCCGACGTCGTGATGGATCTGGACCGTAATCCTGATGATCCAGTTGGGTAGAGAGTTTGTCACTCTTACTCCGGTATGTGAGTCGTAAATGACGGGACCGAACTTCTTTTCGAAGTGGAGCCCTTTGTGGTATATTATACGAGTGAGTAGGTTTCCGAAGTGGTCGGATTTTGTCAACCTTAACCGTGTGGTTGTTGGATTGGCTTCCTTATGAAGTCAACCGAGTATAATAAATGGGTAACTGATAGGTTCGGTTTTGGTGTGTCCGAGTGGACGTGAACGAGATTTCGGGTTTTGGAATCGAATTTCTAGGTGACGATTCAGGATTCGATTTTAGAACTTGAAAGTGGAATACTGGATTTGGGTGCGGAATGATTATTCCAAAATGCTAGCTTACTGAATAATGATTCCGGATTCGGATTTGGACATGAATTAAAAATGTGATGTATGGGTTTGGATTCGGGATTTCTTACGAAATTGCGGATTCGGATTTGGAATTGGAACTAGCTGATTCGTGGAGTATCGATTTGTCTCTTGCTGGTTTGGGCAAATGGACTCCATTATTGGAACGTGTTTGGCTATGACCTAGGTGGTTGTAGTCTTGTCAATGGATAGATGTATGTACCTTGTTTATGGTTTGGGGTACGATACTTTGCAGACTTGTGGTGTCGGGTGACGGTATACGGGTTATACCAGTAGTACGTTGGTGAACGTGTTAGTAGTCGGCTTAATCCTGATACCATTGGATGGGTTGTGAACGTGAACTGGACATTGAACACGATGTACTGGGCAGGGTGATTCTGATGATTTCAGTGATTGTTTGAGCAGGTGCTCTTAGCCATGGTTGGCCAGTATAACTCTAGTGATGGGTTGTGTGATCACTGCTAGGCTGGTGTTCAATGTGTTCCAGTTACACCGTCTGTTTGAGTGTGATGACGGTATGCATATACTCAGGATGAGTGAGTTGGTGGTTAGTGTGACCGCAAGTTGCTTTGCGGCGAGATGTTACCTTGTCGTGACCTTACCAGCATCTGGGATCGCTGAGGGGGTGACAGTTGTGGATACTGCTGTTGGTATTTGTCGCAGGATTGAGTTTGCCCCGCGAGGGGAGATCGTGTTGTTGATCTTGTGCTACATTGACGGACGTGGTGGTATGATGTGTTGTCAATAATTTGTTACTGATTGGCGCTTTACAAGGGTGGTAAAGCTTGGTGGTGACAGTTTGGCTTGTGGTGTCAGCATGGACTGACAGGTGAGTTTTGGTGACTCTCTATGAGAGCGGATGTCAGGGCACAGTAGTGATTACGTGGGGCCGTCAAGCTGAAAGAGTTAGCTTAATGATGACATTGCCGATTTCTGGTGATTAATTTTCACTCGGGGTGGTCGAGTGTAGTTAGTACGACGTGCATCTGTGATGTGACGTCTGAGCGCAGACGAGTTCTGCATTGGCTAGTGGGTGTACAGGTGTATACGTGTGGTGAGGCCCATTTGTTTTCCACGAGGTAGTTGGGATACGAGTAGTTGGAATTTCGGGGACAAAATTCTTTAAGGAGGGAAGGTTGTAATGACCCGTCCCGAATATCGGGATTGAATATTAATTAATTATGAATTAGAATGACTAATCGGGGATTAGTTGAGTGAAATCGGACGAAGGGTGCAAAATGACCGTTTTGCCCCTAGCATGGGCAAAATGTTGACTTTTAGTTCGGGCGGTCAAATGGACTTTGGCCGATGACTGTGACGTAGTTCGGGACGTTACGAGTTCATAGACAGGTGGCACGTTCGATTCCGACATTCGAGGTGAAAGTTATGATGTTCGGAAATTGAGGGGTATTTTGGTAATTTGGCATATTAGGGGCCAAATGTTGACTTTTTGATCGGGAGGTCCGATGGACGAGGGCCAAGGACCGTTACGTAGGTCTCGTCGATGCGAATCCAACGACAGGCGGCATGCCGAAATCGGAGATTCGACGACGAAGTTATGGTCACGGAATCGGGCTCGGTTAACCGAACGAACCGGGAATAAAATAATATTTTAATATGAACAGTACCCGGTGACTGGACACACTTGGATGAGTGACAAGTGTCACTCATCCCTTAAATTCAGGCATGAAACCAGATCCCATGTTTTAGGGAAGACACAATTATGATGTTATATTAATTAATTATGTTTAATTATATTTCTTTCCTCCATTAATCATCCATGTTCTTCAAACCGTGCAAAATTGGGGGAAACAAAATTGAGAGAATTCAGCTCCCTTCCACTGCTGGTTCTGAGGGGAAACTTGAGAGATTTTTGAGATTGAATTGTCTGGGAAAAACGGGAGATTGAGAGTGAGCTAGGAACTGGAAATTCGAAAATTTAGTTTTTGGGAGGAAAAATCGAATTGGAAGAATTGGGCCGTGAGGAGTGGAATTGAAGCTCGAGTTAGCTTCCTGAGGTCTGTACGAGTCGAACCACATCAGGAACGGAAGAAATCGAGGCCCAATTGGCTCTGAACTGAGTCGGGTAACCATGAAAATGTCGAGTTTGAGTCGTGGCGTTTGAGCCATGAATTGATGCAATTGAGATGGGGAAAGAGTTTACCTGAATCCACTGAAGCTGCTGGTGGCATCAATTGAGAGAAATCGATTGAAAATGAAGGACTTCGAATGATGAACAATGGCCGGAGGACCTTCGAATGATCAACGGTGATCGTGGGGTTATAGGTACGATTGTTTGAAATTGAGTCCACAGATCGTTAATTGAACTTAATTCGAAGCTGTATGAATGTTCAATTGATGAATTCAGTGTGGAATTGACAGAGGACCAACCGGGTCTGTTCGCGGGTTAAACGACCCGTTTACCAGACAAACGGGTTGGGACGGTGACACTGTAGCAGGCGCGTGGATTTCACGCGCAGCCACTCACGGCGGCGCGTGGGGGCGCGTCCGGCCTAGTCTCAAGGTGAGGTCAACATGACTTTTGATCCTCTCAGTGTAACGAACATTTTGACGTTGATTTCGGGGAAATCGGATATTGATTCGATAATGTTCCGCGTATCCGAAGTTTTGTATTACGTTAAAAATACGTATCCCGGAAAAATTGGGGAAAATTATATGATGTATTTTGAGATGTTAGTAACCCTCTATAATGATTTTGGACAGGAGTTGTGATTTCCAGATTTTACGGAAAAACGTGCAGCTCGGAAACGGACCGTTTTGGACGGTGTGTGTGAGTGGACTTTGTTTTCTAACCGTGATGCATGCATATATGATTTAAATGCCTTATTATATGATTTTATATGCTTGGGCATGATTTGTGTTTCAATCCGGTAATTTCTCGGTTTTATGATTATTATATTATTATTTTGGGCGATTTTCGAGAAATTACGAAATTTGGTAAAAATGATGTTTGGACTTGGTTTATGAGTCCGGGATTGAAATTGATTGAAAATAATGTTTGGACTCGGATTATTGAGTCATGGACTGAAAAATGATGTGATGACTCGGGAATGAGTCGAGGGTCAATTTCGTGGATTTACGTGAAAATGGCAACGGAGGTTGCAACGCATGGATTTGCGTGATAATGTTATTTTGGGCAGGAGAACCCAAGTGATTAGTGATTTTGACTCGGATTTGGAGTCATTTGTGAAATTATGAAATTAATGATTTATTGGGATTTTATGATTATTTTAATCAGACTTTCGGGCACGTTTTACGAGGAACGTGCAAATGATGTTTTGGGCTAGGCCCGGAGTTTAAATGATTTCTAAAATAATATTTTGACTTGGTTGGTGAGTCAATGATGATTTTCGGATTATTCTATTGATTTAAATGTGATTTTAACGGTTTATGTGTAAAAGGTATTTTGGGCTTGAGACCCAGTTGAGAATGACCTTGACTTGGTATGAAGTCAAGATTTGATTGAAATATTTTGGGATGTAATTCCCGGGATGGTTTTCATTGTGATTGTGATATTCCCAGACGGTCGGTACTTGGGGGGATTACCCAGACGACCGGAGCTTGGGGGATGTGATTGTAGGATCGGGAGTTGATCCTATGGTAGTCAGCTTCTCGGATGATACTGAGCCTGGATGTACCACTCGGAGGTGTCTGATCCTGGGGATGTGTTCGCCCAGAGGTGACTGAGCCCGAGGAGGTTGAGCCCAGAGGTGTTTATTCCCGAGAGAGTGACTGGATATTGGCCTATGCGTAGTGCAGCACTTGTGAGTAGTACAGTTTGATTGATTGTGCACTGGTGAGTAGTGCAGATGTGATTGGTGATATTTTATGCACTCGTGAGTAGTGCGGATTGATTGGATTGATATATTTATTGTGCACTGGTAAGTAATGCTGATTGGTATTGATTGTGATGATGTACTGGTTTTGAGTACGGGTTTTTGGTCCTTGTGGCCAGGTGATTATGTTTTCACATGTTTTGGCCTGAGAGCCGGGATTTGATGTTTTATAACATAAACTGATTTGGTGAACATGAGTTTTATGGACCATGGGAAAATATGTTTTGATTTTATCGGTCACTCATGTTTTACGTTATGCATGCAAGATTGTGAAAACTGGAGGGTAAGATTGTATTTTGAAATATGTTTTTATAAGAGGTCATTTTTGTCCACTCACACCTTTTCTGTTTTGTGACCCTCCAGGCCGTGGTACGACGCTCGGGACTGATCGTGAGGCAGTGACAGCAGCAGAAATCCGCGCGAACATCCCTTGTCTGGCAAGCACTGAAGGGGAGTTTCGGACCTTTAGTTGACTTGTCAGACGGGAGCAGGACCGGGCACGGTTTTTGACGTCCAGTTGGGACGGGTCCTGTCATTAAGCCCAACCGTCCGGTACAATTGTTTATTGATGAGATAGTCCGATTGCATGGTACTCCAGAGTCAATTGTGTCAGACCGAGATCCCCGGTTTACCTCGAGGTTTTGGCAGAGCTTACAAAGAGCACTTGGTACGAGATTGCACTTCAGCACGGCATTTCACCCTCAAACGGATGGACAGTCAGAGAGAACCATCCAGATTTTGGAAGACATGATGAAAGCCTGTGTGTTACAGTTCCAGGGCACTTGGGATGCCTACTTGCCCTTGATGGAATTTTCTTACAACAACAGTTATCAAGCGAGCATTGGGATGGCGCCGTTTGAGGCACTGTATGGGCGACAGTGCAGAACACCTTTGTGCTGGACTGGGATTAGGGAGAGGGCTTTGTTGACACCAGAACTTATGGATGTAACCCAAGAAAAAGTTAAGATTATCATGGAACGATTGAAGGCAGCTCAAAATCGTCAAAAGAGCTACGTAGATCGTAGAGTGCGGGACCTTGAGTTTGTGGTAGGAGACTAGGTGTTTCTAAAAATATCGTCGTCGAAAGGCATTGTTCGCTTTGGAAGACGAGGGAAATTGAGCCCTCGATATATCAGACCGTTTGAGATACTGGAGAGAGTGGGTAAAGTGGCGTACCGCCTGAATTTGCCTCCGGAGTTAGCACGTGTACACAGTGTGTTCCACGTGTCAATGCTTCGAAACAGAAAGTCCTAAGGAACAAGACCATTCCGTTAGTAAAAGTTCTATGGAGGAATTCTGTGGTAGAGGAAGAAACTTGGGAGCTGGAAGCCTTGATGAGAGAGCAACACCCCTACTTGTTTGAGTAATTTCGGGGACGAAATTTTTGTAAGGGGGGTGGATTGTAACGACCCGGATTTTCTTTAATATTTAATTAAATGGAAATTATATGTAAAATGACCATTTTGCCCTTGGTCAAGGCAAAATGTTGACTTTTGACCCGGAACGTTGTTTGACCTTGAACCTTTGACTAATTTGTAGATCGGGTCGCCCTGAATTTGTGGACAGGCGGCATGCCGAATTTGGAGACCCGAAGCGGAAGTTATGGGTCACAGACACTACAGGGTACTATTTCATTTTTCGAGAATTGAAACACGTGTAATGAACTAGTGGGTCAAAATTAGACCTTTGAACCAATTAGATGAGTGACAAATGTCACTCATCTAATTGGCCCAAAAGCCCAAATAATTGGTGCATGAACATCTTTGGTTTTCATTTTCCATGAACCCATTTTCATCGACCAAAACCATCCCTTCATTGCTCTTCTATTTCTCCCAACCCAGATTAGTCCCTCACCATCACGAAACATCATCCTTGTCCTCATCACCGTCGTCCTCACCGCCTATAAACCCAGCTGACCACCAAACCCGCGACGGACCAACTCACTCCAGGACGTCGACCGTGCAACCTACCCCATTTTCCCTTCAATCTGGAGCTCGACGGTGAACACAGACGACACCAAGACGCCTGACTAGACCTCACGATGGGCTGGTTCGAAGCTGAAAATGCCTGACGCGACGGAGTGGGAAGCCGTGAAACAGAGTCGACGTTCTTCACACCAGAGGTAACCATTTCGATCTTTCTTTGAGTTTTGAGGGTTACAGACTTCTAGAGTAGGTTTAGACAAGTCGTTCGGGCCAAACCGTGATGAAAATGGTGACTGGAGGAAGGTTTTCTGGGCGGGCCATGGCCATGGGTCACGGCGGCTCCGCCACTGGTTCTTTGGTGGGTTCCAATCGAGCAGCGCCGCAGGGCTTCGGTACAGGTCAACGGAACCATGGCCTGGGTCTTTGGTAGGAGTCCAACGATGATGACGTCATCATTCTAACACTGTTCTGATAGTATGATGAAGTCATCTTGTCAGGAATGTCAGAGTAGGGACTGGCACGTGTCGTTTGACACATGTTAGAGGATGACGTCATGCTGACATCAGCATTTACTGTAGCACCGTTGACTGCGCGTTGACCAAGCGCGTGGGGGCTCATGTGAACAGTACATTTTATGGGGTCGGTACCATTTTCAAGGTTTCGACGATACAAATTCATTGGAGGTGGTTTCGTGCCAATCGTAGATCGTTAGGTTGGTCAAATTGAGGAAATTAGCCTCGGGACAGGTGTATTTGACGATTAGTGACCCTTAAGTATGTTTGGGCAGGTTCGGATGATGTATTTAGCTTCAGGACAGGTGTAAATGGTTCGTTAGCGCAACAAGGACTAGCTGTGAGTGGACTGTTGATTTCATAACTGAATACATGCATAACTATTTTACTTGTTTTCTAAATTGTTTTATGCTAAATGTTTTATGATATTGGGATTTGAGAATTGGATCACGGATTTCAAGAAATGCACTGATTTACGTGAAAAATGGTAGTATCGGGCCTGAGACCTATTTGACGAGCGTTGACTCGGATTTTAAAGAGAGTCAGCGATATTTCGAAATGAATTGTGAACTAATGAAAGTATTGATGATTTGAGACTTTAGACCTAAAGATTTGGTTTATAAAGCATTCTAGGTAAAGGTTTGACATGATTTGAAAAGATGGTTTTGCAAAGGTTTTCATACACATATGTATATACCCTTCCAGCTTGCGGATTGGTCTCATCCAGACGTCGACCTGGAGGGTTACGATCCACTGACCAGAATGGGTATCCCCATAGGGATCCTGTTCTAGGAGTGGGAGATTGTAGTGGTCCCATACCATATTCTGGAGAGTTACTCGAACTAGATCCGGGAGAGAGCTCGAACTAGGTTCAGAGATTGAGCCTCCCAGACGGAGAATTCCTGGGAGTAGACTCGGAGTGAAACCCCGAGTGGTGTGCACACTTTTAGATATGAATCGTGACCATTATCAGGGATTTGATCCCCAGGGGCTGTGTGCCTCGAGTAGGCGTCGAACTTGTTTTCGAGGCCGAGGAAGAGGTTGTGGATACATGGTTGCTTTAAATTGATGTTATGCTTGCCCAGATGTGTTTTTGCTATAGATATACGTATATGTATAGAAATGTTACATGTTTTTATAATTGATCGTATTTCCATGTTTTCTACTGAATGCATGTATGTTTACATAAATGAAGGGTCAAAATTATATATATGTTTAAATGGATTTATAACTACTTTATTTTGGTCCACTCACACTTTGAATGTTTTTTCTGACCCTTCAGGAGAGGAAACCGAGGAGGGCGTAGACTCCGGGGCTGAGGCACAAGTATCACCGTTGCGTTTGGACCACCATGAGGGGTAGGTGTTATCTTTATTTGTATTAGTACGAACATAATGCTCATTTCCCTTGTCTAACGTGTTGTATTTTGAAATACACCGGTGTGTATCTAGAACCCCCAGTAGGGGTATTTGTGTAATAAAACCCTCGGAAGGGTATTTGTGGTATTTTGGATTACTTGTCGAATGGGAGCAGGCCTTCCCTAGTGATCCTCAGGGGGAAAACGGGGCGGGTCCTGTCAACTAATACGAGCCCAGTATCCCAATTGTTTAGCAGTCAAGTTTGAGTTTCGGGGATGAAAAACTTTAAGGAGGGTATATTGTAATGGTCTGAAAAATCAGAAAAATGAATTTTATGAATTTGAAAAGGAAATTGACTATTTTACTCTCGTTACTAATGGAAGGTCAAAATTTGACTTTGTAAATGTAGGGTTGTTGCATGTTTATCCAGAACTTTATGTAGGTCTATGAATACTGAGTTTCCAAAAAGGCGGAACATTAAAATTGGATGCCGTATGATTATGTTACGGGCCTAAAATAGATCTACAGTTATGCACGATTGTACATGAACGTAAATATGGATTTATGAGTAGGCAATTGCTAAGTCACCATTATATACCTTTGGGATAATGACACATGTCAACATCCTGCATTGGTTAGTGGCATTGCTCAACCCGTTTTGCTTGAACGAGTTTGAAGAAAATGGCACAAAAATGAGAGGAAAATAGATAGAAGAAAAAGGAAAAAGGGAGAGAGCAAAGGAAAGGAAGACCTCGAGCATAATTGAAAACCAAAATCATCATCTTCTTTGTTTCTGTGTAAGCTAGAAAATGAGAAACCAACCCAGAACAAAACCCGAAACAAAGATACGTGCCCCCCCTGAAATTGAACCATGATATTATGAATTCGAAACACGAAATTAAGGCCACGTTTAATTTCCAAGAATCCTTACGATCCAAGCTAGCCAAAGTTTTGAGGGATATCGTATAGGAGAGCCACTAGAACCGTGTTCGAAGTTCAACCGAAACTTGGACGTTGGTGACTTTGAATTCAAGGTGATGAATTCATGTATTGAGATCTGATGTTTAAAACGTGGATTTTGGATAGAAAATGGTAGATTTTGGACCAGGTTGGGGTCGCACGTGTTGGACCCATTTGCTAACTCATGGGCCGACCCTACGATAGGTTGAAGGTGACTCTAGCACATTGGCACGTGCTGCTCGGCATGTCACTAGCGTGTGTCGTCGAGTCTACGCTCGCGGTCAACATGATTTTTCATACTTTCGATGTAATAAACATTTTGGGGTAGATTTCGAGTCGATCAAACATTGTTTCGGGGTAATTTTGTGTTCCCAAATTGTTTAGATTTAGATTTTAAATTTGTAGTTTATTCTGGGAATTAGGGAATTTTAAGGTTACTCTAGACGTTAGTGACCCTAGTTATGATTGGGTGATGGGTCTGACTACCCTTAGGGCTTCTAGGAAACGTACAACTCGAAATTGAATTGCTTGGACAGACTGTGAGTGAATATTTGTTTATAAACTGTGATGCATGCATAATTAAATGTTTTAAATGTTTGATTGCATTAGTTTGATTGCAATTAGCTAACTAAATGATTTTAAATGTGTTTTGATGATTTTCCGGATTTAGAATATTTATTTTGGATTTGATTGGTTTTTAGACATGGATTTTATGATTATTTTGTGGAAACAGTATATTGGGTTCATGCCCGATTTGGAAATGTTTGTGACTTGGTTTGAGTCAAGGATTTATATAAAAACTAGTTTTCTTGGTTTTTATAACTCATTTCCATGGTTAACCATCCTCGTGTGATGTTATTCCTTCCATATGTCAGTTTGGAAACTAGTTCATAGAGAAGTCATGGTATGACATTGTTGGGCGTTAGTTTGGAGACTCGTACCCAGAGATGCCATGGTTTAGTATCGCTTGGACATCGACAATGCCCAAGAATACCACCCGGAGGTTGTTTGTTCACGGGGATGCTAGCACACTCTAGATGTGAGCATGTTTTTGAGTTATCAATAAGATGTTGACTATGTTCCCGGATATGACTCGGATGATGCGAGAGTGCAGTTCTGGAGTTTGCCTATGTCCATTGCTAACTAATCATCGTGACTGATGTTTGAGTATTTGAGAATTGATCATGTTTGATTATTGATATTTGTGTTTAGATGGTTTCACAAGATTTTATAAACAGGAGTTTCAGGGAAATGTGAGCTATTGGTTTTTGATACATTTTATGATTTATGGGTCCACGACTTATGATTTGATTTGAATTGAAATCCGATTGTTCATGTTTTGCTTATGTATGCATGTTTTAAAAATGTAGGGTAAATGCTTATTTTCAAATAATTATTTTTTCTTGCTTACACTTTTAATGGTTTTGTTCCCCTCCAGGATGTTGTAGAGAGAGACTGGGGTTGATTTAGAGACGGAGGAATGAACGGGATATCAATGCTGTTATCCCTTGTCTGACAGGTGTTAAGGGTATTTTTGGAACTTCCAATTTATTTTCAGAAGGGAGCATGACTTGACATAGTTATTAAAACGTTTTTGGAACGGGTCATGTCATTTGAATATATAACATCACAACCACTCAAATTAACGTGATTACTGTTCACGTTTGTAAAATATATGACTTTTGTTTGTATGATATCAGGTCAAAAGAAGACAATACATTTTTGTACTACTAGAGCATTTTATTTAGAAGAAAAAAATTTGAATATACATATTAAATATCGATTTTTATATAAATATCAAAATTTTCATTTATATATATATCAAAATTTTCATTTATATATAAAAACAAAAATGATACCCTAGTATAGTTACTAGTGACACAACTTAAAAATTCAAGTAATTATAAAGATTTTGGGAAATCAATTGCTACCGTCAATAAATTTACACAATTTGAGCTATTATTCATGATATTTTTTTTTTATTAGTAATAGACATCCATGAACTATATGTAAACGTCTAGGAAAAACCATTCTATTAAAAATTTCAATGATTCTAATTTAAAATAAGAGTAAAGTTTTCACGTAAGGTGTGTTTTTTTAACCAAAATCGTTAAGAAATTTAACAAAAAAATTATTTTTGCTCGTTTAGACATATTCAAGGATGTATACTACGAATAATTAAATTTATGAATAATAGCTAAAATTAATATAAAATTTACGGATGCTAGTAACTATTTTCGAGAATGTAAAATTAAAAAAAGCTAAGAACTATTTTCCCGAAAGACTTTCTTCATAGACGGAGGAGAGCATTCAGGCTAAGGTAAAAAAAAAAGGTATTGTACATGTATAATTAATTAAAAAAGGAAATTTAGCCAAGTTTAAAATATTAAAAGTGTCATAAGAATAAAAAAATATTTAAAATTTATATCCTAGTCTGATTCATTTTTTAAGATAACTCGTATTTTTTTGACGTATATTAATATTTAGACGACAATGTAAACCTTATTTTGATTTGTTAATATTATTTTACTGGTCAAACTTTTTAATTTTCTTATAATTCTAACTATTCCATTGCTTTTATTTTCTTCTTTATTATTAGCCGAGCATTAAAAATTAGAATTGAAAGATTAATGGCTAATTGGCTGTAATTTCAGTAGCTATTTAAAAGATTAAAAAAATAATTTAGTTGTTAGATCTAAATACAATTAGTTTTAATTTAATTTTTTTTTTCTAGTACTATATATACTCCAAACAATACTTGCGTGTTTATTAGTAAGGATGACATTATTTTTATTTCCATTAATTTGATGATAATGTGTATTTATTGTAATAAACATTAAAATTAAATAAACATCATAATTAATTTGTATAAAAAATTATACAAATGATGTAATATTATTGATTTAAATAAAAAAAATTTCATCATTACTAGTAAGAATTCAAATTACCTATATAAACTAGGCTTAATATAAACATACTTCCGTCATTGACTTTCATTCCAATGTCGCATAAAGACATAGACCCTTCACTTAAGGGACACCAAGGGAAAAAAGGCAAAAAGGAAAAAAAAAATGTAACCATTGTTATCGATGCGCACACTTGAAATGGGAGTATCTTTAAGTACGACCCTTCTTTCCTTCCTACATCCATCCAAGCCTGCCCGTTCGTAGCACGACAACGCCACTTACCAATAGAAACACAACTACTTTTCCCACCTCAACGCCGTTACTTGCTCCTCGTCCCGGTCCACAAATCACTCCTCGCCACCTGGATAAAGTCCTCTACGCCGTTACAAGCCACTCACTCAAAAGCACGAATCAGCAAACGCCACCTGGGAAACGGCGATCTCCAACGTCGTTTGAAACTTTTTTTTTTAATAATTGACGTCGTTTGTAACTTTAAAATGTCCCAAGCCGCCTTTATTATTGAGACACGTATGAGTGTTGTCGCTGTATGGGGCGTGGGCAACGGGGTATAGCCGGTTACAAAGGTCTGGGTCACCGGTGAATAAGAGTAGCTCATACTTGGTTAGAAATTGACCGCGGTTGAAAATCATTGCACGCTGTTTTGACCACTCGGGTTAAAGCCCCTACCATTTGTCAGACACTCAAGAGTCTCGGACAGAGAGAGATAGGGGGAGGAAAAAAAGAGAAAAAGCTTGGAGCTGCTTTGTTTCGCGCAGAGCCCAGGTGAAGACCAGAGAGACAAAGAAGAAGAGGCTGTCAATTGCAGAGGAAGATAAAGGAGAGGTAGAGGCGGACATTGATGGTCGAATCGAGAGAATTGGTTGAGAACTGCGCTTTGAGGGCTGAAACCAAGGGATATTCGACGAGCTATACACGTACGCAGAGATAGAGAAGGTTCTATAGGTGAAAATTGGAGTATTTTGGTAGAGGCAGCTTCTGGTTTGAGCTAGGGTTTCGATTGAGGTCTGAGAGAGGGAGACAAAGAGGTGAGAAGACACAGAAGCTCGTGGTGGAGTAAGAAGGTGGCTATTGGGTGTTTGGATCTCAGGGTGGGTGTGAAAGTTGAGAAATCGCAGAGCGGAACGTATCAAATGAGAGATCTGTGCTGAGCCTTTGAGGAAATGATGTCATCGGAGGTCTCGATAAAGGACAATTGCGGAAATCCGAGAGGAGAGAGCTTCTCGTCGGGTTTTAGTGACCACAACGATGGTAGGAACAACGCTGAGGGGCAAAAAGGTCCTTCCACTGTATCCGCCGGCGGTAGAGGTAATTCTGGCGAATTTGGTTTCATCTGTGCCGACAAATTGTGGGTTCCGGAGTTGTCCTTGTGCTATGAGTTCTGATTGTAGGCTTTTTCTGTTCTTTTGATCTCTGTAGATGCTGAGACTGCACTTTACACGGAGCTTTGGCACGCCTGCGCTGGGCCGCTCGTGACTGTGCCGCGTGAACGGGAACGTGTATTTTATTTCCCTCAGGGACACATCGAGCAGGTCGGCTTTCAGATTCTTTATTTATCTGCCACGCTCGGGCTTTAACTCCAATTGTTTCAAATGCTTTCATTTTCTTCGATTTTCTATGTGTCTTCCTTTGGGTCTTCAGTTTTCTACGAGACTAACAAGTAATTAATTCCTTCGTTTTGTCTTAATATATGTGAATTTGAGTCAAAATATGCTCACTATTTTTTCTCGAGAAGTGACGTATTTTTTTTTTTGAAGGGTTTTACATATCTCATTTGGGGTTTTACAGCTAACGTATTTGAGGTATTGTATCTCTGGGTTTTTGGTAGTAGTCACTGATTATTGATTATGTTTTCTGGGCCCTCAATTAGGTGGAAGCATCCACCAATCAGGTGGCTGACCAACAGATGCCAATGTATAGTCTTTCGTCGAAGATCCTTTGCCGGGTTATCAATGTACAATTGAAGGTACTCGCTTTCCGATCTTATAAAAATTAGGAATTTTGACTTGAGGAGGTCTATGAGCTTGTCTTGATTTCACTTCATGTGCGCTTGAGGCGTTTTAGCTGTGCAAACAAACTAATGGGCTTTTTCCCACTGCATTGCAGGCTGAACCTGATACTGATGAGGTTTTTGCACAAGTGACTTTACTCCCCGAGCAAAATGTAAGTTGCCTCATGAGGACTCTGGCTCATTGTTTTTTAGTTGAATTGATTTGGGTTGAGAGTCTGATTGTTTTGTGTTCTTTTAATTCTAGCAAGATGAGAATGCAGTGGAAAAGGAGCCTCCCCCACATCCACCACCCCGATTTCAAGTACATTCATTTTGTAAAACCTTAACGGCTTCAGATACAAGCACTCATGGTGGCTTTTCAGTTCTGAGGCGACATGCAGACGAATGCCTTCCGTCACTGGTTGGTTTTTATTAGCTTGTAGTTGTGTTGATTTTTCTCCACATAAAGGTTTCATGTTAATATCTTTGGCTTGTCTTTGGTAGGACATGTTCCGCCAGCCTCCAACGCAGGAGTTGGTTGCTAAAGATTTGCATGGAAATGAGTGGCGCTTTCGCCATATCTTCCGAGGTAACTGCTATGCATTTTTTTTTCTTAAACCTATTCTTCATGTATGAGGGCTGGTGGTGTTACCCAACCTCTGGGGACCCTTATAACCAGTAGTAGTGAAATAAATGAGACTGAGTTTGTTAATATAATTGTTCTATATATCTGTATGTTTATTTTATTTTATTTTTCGGTGACAAGTAAGCTTTGCATCTTTTCTAGCTTTCTATCGCTTAATTTGCATGATGTTGGTAATGTCAGGTCAACCACGGAGGCATTTGCTTCAAAGTGGTTGGAGCGTTTTCGTCAGCTCCAAAAGGCTTGTTGCCGGAGATGCATTTATCTTCTTAAGGTTCGGTGATTTCTTACCTGTTTGTATTTTCATTGACTTGGCTCATTTACTTTTCTATTTTCTTGGTTTCTTTTTTCTGATACGGGACTATTTTGTAACTTTCAGGGGAGAAAATGGAGATCTTCGTGTTGGTGTTAGACGTGCAATGAGACAGCAAGGCAGTGTTCCATCCTCAGTGATATCTAGTCATAGTATGCATCTTGGTGTGCTTGCAACTGCATGGCATGCTGTCTCAACAGGAACCATGTTCACTGTCTACTACAAGCCAAGGTGGGATATGCACGATATAGGCAGGGAACTGATTTCTACACTCCATATTGTACTTTCTACTTTCCACTTTATTTTTATATGTTTCTTCAAAGTGGAGTGCAGAAAGTAAAACATGGAGTCTGGAAATCACTTCCAAATCTTATGAAATGAGCAGACATTTAATATTCTTGTTCCTGATGATAGGCATAGATTTGAATTTTTTATTAAAAGTATTATTGTAATCGTTTGTTACAGGACAAGCCCTGCTGAGTTCATTGTTCCATACGATCAGTACATGGAGTCTGTTAAAAACAACTACTCCATAGGGATGAGGTTTAAAATGAGGTTTGAAGGTGAAGAAGCTCCAGAGCAAAGGTATGTTTCATTGGTGCTGATTTTGTTTCATGCTTTTTCTCCACTTTTATCTTATCCACCAGAAGATTTATTATGTTCTTTATATTGTTGTAGGTTTACTGGCACCATAATCGGAATCGAGGATGCGGATGCCCAAAGGTGGCGGGATTCCAAATGGAGATCCCTTAAGGTAGTACGTTTTCATTAAGACAGCATGTGTTGTTTTTTGTGTTATAAATTAACGTTCTTATGATCTTTAAAGGTGAGATGGGATGAAACTTCTACGATACCTCGTCCAGAGAGAGTTTCACCGTGGAAAATAGAACCGGCTCTTGCTCCTCCTGCACTGAATCCCCTTTCAATGCCCCGGCCAAAAAGACCTCGGTCAAACATGGTGCCCTCTTCCCCAGACTCCTCTGTTCTGACCAGGGAAGGTACAGTTACTGATATTGTAATATGTTTAGATAACTTCAAAAGATTTGTAGTTTTCTTCTTACTGAAATTAACTATTTTTTTTTCTCCTGTGTTAATGTAGTAGGTTCATCAAAAGCAACCGTAGACCCTGCACCGCCAGGTGGATTTTCGAGGGTCTTGCAAGGTCAAGAATTATCGACCTTGAGAGTCAATTTTGGGGACAGTGAGTCTGATACTGGTGAAAAGTCTATTGCATGGCCACCTTCACTAGATGAGAAGCTGGACTCCGTCTCTGCCTCAAGATATGTTTCAGAGAACTGGATGCCAACTGGGAGGCATGAACCGACTTACACAGATTTGTTATCAGGCTTTGGGAATAATGTTGATTCCTCACATGTAATCTGTCCTTCATTTATTGATCAAGCTGTAGTATCTGCTAATTCAATGAGGAAACATCCATTGGATCAGGAAGGGAAGTTTAACTCGCATTCATGGTCCATGTTGCCCTCATCTCTGTCACTTAGCTTGGACTCTAATCCGAAGGTTCCTCCTCGAAATATGTCTTACCAAGCACAGGGTAACATTAGATATGGTGGGTTTGGTGACTATTCTGTTCTGAATGGTCAGAGAGTTGAGCACCCACATGGAAATTGGATGATGCCTCCGCCACCTTCCTCCCATTTTGAGAATCATGTAACTGCAAGCAAGGCAATGCCAAAACAGATATCAGTTCAGAAACATGAGGCTGTGAAACCTAAAGATGGAAACTACAAGCTATTTGGTATTCCCCTCATAACACCAGGGCCTACATTGTCACACAGAAATGCAATGAATGAGTCACCTCATCATACTCACGCTAATACTTTTGAGTCTGACCCGAAGTCTGAAAAATCAAGGGGTTCAAATTCAGCGGATAATCACTTAGCTTTTAGTGACTCTGAGAGACCATTACAAACTCCCCCGCAACATGTCAGAGATGTCCAGGGTAAATCACAGGCTGGTTCAACTAGGAGTTGCACCAAGGTATCTTATATATTCTTTCTGATTGGTATTTTCTTGAACAGTATTTGCATCACTAATGACAATATGATTGCTTATCAGAAGTGGAACTAAATAAATTGCTTTTGATTTCCAGGTCCACAAGCAGGGCATTGCACTTGGTAGGTCTGTTGACCTTACCAAATTCAACAATTATGAGCAACTGATTGTTGAATTGGATCAACTGTTTGACTTTGGTGGTGAGCTAATGGCCCCAAAAAAGAATTGGCTGATTGTGTATACCGATGATGAGGGTGATATGATGCTTGTTGGAGATGATCCCTGGCAGTAAGTAAAATGATCCATTTGTTTATCAAGTCAAGTAGAGCTATTTTTTTTTCTTTTGTGACCGAGGCATTTATTGAGCAATTGTTTCTTATATGTGGGTCAGGGAATTCTGTGGCATGGTCCGGAAGATTTACATCTACACCCGAGAGGAAGTCCAAAAGATGAACCCTGGGACTCTAAATTCACAGGGGGAGGAGAATCTGTCTTTGGCTGCTGAGGGTGCGGATGGAAGAGAGGGGAAGTCTCAGCCACTTTTTTCTGCGTCTAATTCCTAGAAATGTTAGACTGGCTTCTCAAGATTTTTAGGTATATGACTAGGTAGGTATATACATATTATCCTTGTTCAATTATAGTTTCCTTTTGTGACCATTTTATTTTCCCCTTGAGGCTAATTTTAATCGTACTTTCTGGCTGAAATTGTGTAGAGTTTTGGGGTAAAGATGATTGTAATG
This sequence comes from Prinsepia uniflora, assembly GCA_032719365.1. Classification (NCBI taxonomy): domain Eukaryota; kingdom Viridiplantae; phylum Streptophyta; class Magnoliopsida; order Rosales; family Rosaceae; genus Prinsepia; species Prinsepia uniflora. The sequence continues at coordinate 65,593,229 of CM064865.1, read as the reverse complement.
CTGGTGCTTTTGTGAGAGGTCTTATTTAACTATTCGGATACATGTAGTGGTGGAGATGGATGTGAGCAGTGAGCGGTTTCTGTATTGGACATCAAATTCTTATGAGACGTCGCAGGTAGATGGTGCGCATGCTATTCATCCTGTTTTGGACATGTTCTGTAGGTAGTTTACTTGGAAGTGTCGGTTTATATAGGTATAGATAAAGTATGTATTACCCGCTCAGTCTCTATGATTTTAACTTCCAAGCAAGATGATGTGTGATGTGAAGGGGCCTTGCCGTTTTCGAAGAATTCCACCATCTTTTGTACATGGGTAGCCATTTTACCTTGTTTTTCTCGACCTTGTATGTAGTAGTAATTGCACAGATCGTCTAATGCTATTGCTTTTTGTGTTTTTAAGGAAATTACCTGATGTTTTCAGTTTTGTTTGGCATTGTTGGTTGAACGTGTCAGTTGGCCACTTTTTAGGCATGAATTTGGATATACTTGCGCACTGGAGGGACATTATTTGTTACCACAAGTCACGAAGTTGGCATGATTTCCTGATTCTCCCGAACTTCTTGGTACTTGGTGGTGTGATTGTGATATGTTGTTAAAAATGACTGCTAGTGCGCTGGTGTATGAAAATCAAATAGACTCGGCACTGGCGTACGAAATCCCAATAGACCCGGCACCGATGTTGAATGCGAGTCAAGTAATTGGAATATTCAGTCCAAATTCGTTTATGCCAACACAATCACCTCATTCATCTCACCTTTATTGGAGTCTGGACTATTGGTCCCTGGGTCTCGATGCGTCCCATTCTGGTTTGATTTTCTCCTACTTTGCTAGGTCTCAATTATCGTAGCGTCATATCGCGATCCTACCGACTGGAGTACAAAGTGATTTATTAAGCTTGAATTAACTTGTTTGTCCAATAAAAAATAAGGGACTTTTTAGTCCAAATGCTTCAAAATTGTGCGACATGTCTCGCTCAAGCTTTGAAATTGTCTCTCTTAACCTTCGGAATCGTGAATCGCTTTACTTATCCTTAGGCACTTATATTCCACACTTAAATTACCTCACTTTGCTCCAACTCTATTAACTCTTCATTTTACATTGGAGTAAAAGACAAGATTTATCACTCAAAATGCTCTCATAACTAGATATCGAATCTCATTTTACCTTCATAACCGAAAATCGTTGCAATGTACTGCCATAATATATCTTTTATTATATCCGTTGTTACTCCATATTAGTGACGGCGTCAGTTGTGCTTAGGTGACACCTATATGGCAATAAGCTACTCGTAGTATCTACTATCGCGATGTGGATCAGTAGACGCGGCAAATCATTGTGCAAATTGAGGATTCTAGGGCTGAGCGATTTCGAGGGTTTCTAGAGAAAAAGGAAGAGGAAGACGAAAGAAAAATGAGTTTAATCAAGTCAATTGCTATTTAGGGTGTGAATCAGACAGGAAGACGAGTTTGATTGCTATAGATGACAATCCCTCGAAAGCTTGGTGTTTGTGATTAAAATATTAATTCATGTAGTTGGTGTTTGTGTGCAATATTTTCCACTTCAAATTGTTTAAATTTTCTAGGTTGTTGGTGGATGTGAATATGATAGGCTGTGAGTGTTGACTTTGGAAAGTTGCGAGTTGTGATTATGGTCGTGTGTGGGGTTAAGGGATGCACATTTTTTATTAGTCAAGGATTGCATATTGGGCATTTCATATTAAAGAGTTTAGGGTTGGAATAGAGACTTCATATGGATATTTGGATTAGAATTGATATTTTGATAGTGCATTGGACTGTGATGTTGGCTTTAGGTTTAGGTTTATGCTTATGCTTTAGGTTTAGTCTGTAGGTTTAAGCTGTTCGTTTAGGCTTTAGGTTTATGGTTAGGGTTTTGATTGTGTGATATTTCATAGTTTCTGTTGGATGTGGATTCTTTATACTTTTTAAGTAATGTTTGTTATTTGATTGCTTGCTAAAGGGGATTGCGATGACATTGTCTCCATTGCCTTACAACACAGTGAAAAGATAGTACATAAAGAAGGAGAGTGAAGATATGCGGAGGGGTCATTAAAATGGTTTGACTGGTGTTGTAGGAGTACTCATACTTAGTAGAATTGAACACACTAGTGAAGCATGAAGGTTACATTCAGGATATGGTGGATTTCTACATACAAGATGAAGTTAGTAGACAAATTTTCAAGCTATACACATATCAGCTGTAACGACCCGTTCCGGAAATTGGGGCTAAGACAGTGTTTAAGATGAGATTAGTGAGCTTAATCGGGGGTTAGTTGGTGAAGATAAGGTCGTTAGCCTAGAATGACAATTTTGCCCCTAGTTCGGGCAAAATGTAGACTTTTAGTTCGGGCGATCAAATGGACTTTGACTGGTGACCAGGATGTAGTTTGGGATGTCACGAATCCGTAGACAGGTGGCACGCCCGATTCCGACATCCGAGGATGAAGTTATGATGTTCGGAAGGTAGAGGGCATAACCGTAATTTAGCTAAACTAGGGGGAAAAGTTGACTTTTCGTACGAACGGGCTTTTGTACGTTGACCTAGGACCGTTAGATAGATCTTGTCGTCCTGAGTTCGATGACAGGAGGCACGTATTCATCGGACTTACGATGTGTGAGTTGCGAGTCTAAAACGGTAAGGGCAAAATGGTAATTTTGGCTTTAAAGGAAGGGCATTTTGGTCTTTGTGCTTTGGGCCTGGTGCAAAAGAGAGGGACAAATGGAGGGTTGAGATTGAGCCACTTGGGAGAGGAATTGTAGGATTGTGACACGCATAGGGGTTCTGGTTGGTTCTAGGCTTGTGCACGGTCCCAATTATTTGGGGTAATCGTGTAGGTGTGTGCTGTGTGTGTGTTCGAAGAACAGAAACAGAGACTGAGGAATTGGGAGATTTGGACGGTGACGGTTTGAGTTTGTGTAAATTGGTGAGGGGGTGAGTGATCAGAGATTGAGAGGGAGGCAGTGAGAAGGTTAGAAGGTGTGGTGGTTGTGTGTGGGTGAGTTGTGAGCCACGGGAAACCAGGGAGGAAAATAGAGTGAACAGAGAGATCGTGGTGGTGGTTGAGCCGTGTGTTGGCCTAATTCAAGCTAAGAGGAGACTCAGAAGGTTGCAGGGGACTCAGTGGACACCGTGGTGCGCAGCGGTTCGAACGGCGGAGGACGAATCGTAGGTAAGCCTCCAATCCTCTGTTTTTTCGTTTTGCTCAGTTTGAAAGTCGTGGACTTAGGGACTGATTCGAGGGTTTCTGTGTGTTGGGTGAGACTTAGGAAGGTCCTAGGAAGAGTTTAAGACAGCCACCGTGACGGGGGAAGACCTGGGTGGTCGGAGAAGAAAACAGGGGTTGTACGGGGTTTTGTTTTGAGTTGATGGGTTTTAGGCCGTGTCGAGGTGTTTGGAGTAGAGGAAAGGGTAGCTTAGGTCTGAACGATGAATATGGTGAAGATAGGGGTTGATTCGGTGGTGGAACGGTGGAGAACTGTCCTCGCCAGTTCGAATTGCAGAGGCCGGTTCGACCGGGTCGACTCGAGGAAGACGATGGTACTGTAGCTGGCGCGTGAGGCCCACACGCAGCCACTTTGGGCGGTGCGTGGGGGCGCGTGCGGTGGTTCTTGAGGGAGTTTTCAACATAGTTTTTGGTCTAGGAGTTGTAACGAGTCTAATGGAATTGGTTTCGGGTTGTTCGGACGTCGTTTGAAGTTATTTCCGCGAGGTCAAAGGTTTAGGGTTCCGGTTCGTTTCGTTTAAGATCCGGAGATTTTTGGGGGAAATTAGGTGGACCTTCATAGATGTGTTAGTAACGTACTTCGGTGATTTTTGACAGGATCGGGACTTCCCGAGGAAGCTGAGGAACGTACGAGACGTTCGGGACGCGATTGAGGGCTCGGTACTGTAAGTGGACCCTTTCCTTAAACTCGAGCATGCATAACTGTTTTTCTATAATTGTTTTATGGTTTTATATGTGATTTCATGAATGTTGAATATACTATGTTGGTTTTACATAATTGCAAGGTTTTCGAGAAATAATGTATTTGGCACATTTTACGAGGAATGTTGATTTCTGAGAATAATGTTATGGTTTTGGGATTTCAATGGATAAGTGGTTTGAATGTTCATAAAGGGATTTTGAAACATGATTTGGTGATTAAAGGGTTTCGGTTTTGAAATCGGATGACGGTTCTGGACGCCGGAAGGGCATCAGACCGGTGATTTTGAATTCGGGTTTGGATATGGATTTCGAAATGGTTTTCAACAGTTTGGATTGGATTTGCTGGATCTGGTTATTGGGTTTAAAGACCCGGATATTGATTTGACGGGGGACGGGCCCGGATTGGGTTTAAAGACCCGGATTGAGTTTAAAGACTCGGGAGTTTAAAGACTCGGATATATTGATATTTCCCCCGTAGGCCTATTAATTTTAAAGACTCGGATATTATTGAGGCCTGGATTGAGTTTAAAGACTCGGGAGTTTAAAGAATCGGATAGATCCAGCAGGTTTGATCGGTTGGTTATGGCTTGGTATTTATGTTTTCTGATACAGTTTTATGACGCTGATGATATGATTTCTATAACTGTTTTATAGTGTTTCTGTTTTTATGATGAGGTTTATGTGATTTATATTTGTTTTAATAACTAGGTTGTGCATGTGGTTTCAAAACGGAGGGCCAAATCCGGTTTTCTTATAAATGGTTTTGGAAACTTCTCTTTTATTTATGGTCCACTCACACCTTCTGTTTTAAATTGCCCTCCAGGTCGTGGAGCTAGAGCGGGGTTTCTGCTTCGTGACAGCGTCGGAGGCATAGAAGTCACGAGAGCGACCCCGGAGTGTTTACTTTTCCGTGTGCGTGTATCTAGTTTATCGGTTTTCTTTCATTTGTATTTAGAACTATGTTCTGTAAAACTTGACTTCGGGATGTTTGTAGTTCTCCTGCGTCTGACTGTGTTCTTTGGTGGTTTAGAGTGAGTACTTTTGTGTTGTGTCGGGATGTCAGACGGGAGCAGGGTTTACCTCGGTTTTCGGGGTGAAACCGGGGCGGGTCCTGACATCAGCAACTGTTGGCATTCATTAGAAAGTCTTTAATAAAATTTGAGAAGGTCGTCCATATGTATGCATCCCATCATGTGGACCAAGTTACAGATAAGGATCTGGTGCATACTTAAGAGGCTGGTCCAAGCACTAGGGAGGCTAGTCCAAACATAGAGGCTGGTCTAAGCACAGTGGCTGGACCAAGTAAAGAGACTGGTCCAAACACAGAGGCTGGTCCAAGCAAAGAGACTGGTCTAAACACAGCTCAGGAGGAAGATGGAGAAGACGTGTCAGATTATGCTAGTCATGAAGAAGAAAGTAGTGATGCTGATGATAGTGATGATGAATTGTATGAAGTTTGAGTGGAAGATGAAAATAATGAAGAGGTGGATGAAGGTGAAGAATTAGAAGAAGAATTGGATGAGCCTGAATTGAGGGAACCTATAATGCAATCAAGTTGTGGCCAACGTAGTCAGAGGCCTAGAATGCAATCAAGTGATGGCCAGCATAGTCATGAGCATTTTGAAAATGATGGTTATGGAGAAGGGGATGCACATGAAATATGTCTAAGCGATGATGATGACATATTCCAGATGAATGAAAAAGGGATAGTTCCTCATCATCCACAGGCCGAGGATGACTTTGAAGAAATATATGTTCCATTGTCACTTGAGATTGCTATAGCTAGTGGAGAATCAAATAATGACGTGGAATATAAAAAAAGGAAGAACAAACATCCGCCAAAGACAAGGAATTTTATTCCTGTAATAGAGATGAAGGATCCTCAATTTCAGCTTGAGCAGAAGTTTGAATCAGCTGCCATTTTTAGGGAAGATATCAGGGTCTATTCCGTAAATACTAGAAGGCAAGTAACATTCAAAAGGAATCAACCAAGCAGAATTATGGTGGTTTGAAGTAGGAATGGATGTGAATTTAAAGTATAGCATCATTGAGAGGAGGCACCAAGACTATGCAAATTAAGGAAATGAAAAGTGAACACGATCGTGGTGAAGGGACTACGAACATACATGCCAATGTTAAGTGGTTAACTTGGAGGTATGAAAAGAAGCTGGCAAGCAACAACTGGGATTGGGTGGAATTCCAGGCCCTGGTGAGTGCAGAACATGGGGTAAGACTATTTAGGGCAACATGTTTTAGGGCAAGGGCTAGTGCTCTACAAGTTGCTGAAGGAAAGTACCTAAGACAGTATGAGATGTTGGGTGAATAATGCATCCAATTCTTGAAAACTAATGCTGATGCTACAGTGATAATCAAGTCATAATTAGAAGCTGATGGTTCCTCCCGATTTCAGAGAGTGTATATGTGTTTTAAATCTTGCAAAGACTGTTTGATGAAAGGATGTAGACCCTTCATCGGTCTTGATGCATACCATATTAAGGGCATTCACCGTGGACAATTTTTGGCACTGATAGGGGTGGATCCAAACAATGGGATGTTTCCCATTGCCTATGCCATATGTGAAGATGAAAGCATCAGTAGTTGGCGGTGGTTTATGGAGTTGTTGAAAGAGAATCTTCAAATTCAGAATTCTAAGGGTGTAGTGATAATGAATGATACGCAAATGAGCTGTTATATGCAGTGATCCAAGTATTCCCTCTTGTAGAAAGTAGGTATTTCTTGAGGCATCTATACGGGAACCTCAATGCCACACATAAAGGGTTGGCTGTCAAGCTGCAACTTGAGAAGATTGCTAGGGCCACTACTATTGTAACGACCCGTCCCGAATTCCGGGATTAGTTTAGTGACTAATCTTGATTAGCGAGGTTGAACGGTGGTTAGTAGGGCGGAATCGGACAAATTGTGCAAAATGACCATTTTGCCCCTGGTCGTGGGCAAAATGTTGACTTTTTGTTCGGGCGGTCAAATGGACTTTGACCGATGACCGTGACGTAGTTCGGGACGTCACGAGTTCATAGACAGGTGGCACGTTCGATTCCGACATTCGTAGAGAAAGTTATGGTGTTCGGAAGTTGAGGGGTATTTTGGTAATTTGGCTTATTAGGGGCCAAATGTTGACTTTTTGATCGGGAGGTCCGATGGGCGAGGGCCAAGGACCGTTACGTAGGTATCGTCGATACGAATCCAACGACAGGCGGCATGCCGAAATCGGAGATCCGACGACGACGTTATGGTCAAGGAAACGAACTAACGAACCGAGGCCGGGATTAAAATAATAATATAATAATGAATAGTGACCGTTGACCCTACACACCTGGATGAGTGACAAGTGTCACTCATCCCTTGAAATCAGAATCCATGTTTTTGGGGGAGACCTCATGATGATGTTTTAATATTTATTAATTAATTAATTAATCATTTTAATTTCCATTAATTCCATTTGTGTTTTCTTAACCGTGTACAACCAAATCCAGTTTTCTCCCACCCTTGATTCCTCTTCCATTGCTGAACCTGAGAGTGCGAATTGTGAGTGAGTTGAGTGTGATTTCAACTGGGTAAACACGAGAGAGTGGCAGTGAGGAAGAACTGAGAATTCGAAAAATTGAGTTTTGGGAGGGAAAATCAAATTGAAGGAATTGGGCTGTGATGATCGAATTGGAGGTTACAAACATCTTCCTGAGGTTGAGACGAGTCGATCCACATCAAAAACGAGAAGGAATGGTGCCGTTTTGGCTCTGATCGAGCTTGGTGACAGAGGAAGAAATCGAAGCTGAGTCGTGGAATTGGAGGCTTCGTTGGATGCAATTGAGGTGGGGAAACTACTTCTCATGATCCCACGATGCTTCTGGGTTCATCAATTGAAGGAAACTGATCGAGATCGATGGACCTCCATTGATGAACAGTGACGGTGCTCGAGTTTGTGTCGTGACGATTGAGCACTGGATTGAAGCAATTGGGTTGGGGGAAATGATCTACGGAGTCCATGGAAGCTTCTGGTTGAATCAATTTCAGGATATCGATTGAAATGGATGGGGTTCGAAGGATGAACAACGGACGGGTGTTCTTGGTGTTCATCATCGAATCGTGGAGTTGTAGGTACGGTCTTGTGTAATCAATGTTACAGAACTTAAATTAAACTTAAAACGAAGCTAATGGAATGATCAATTGTTGTAATTCAGGCTGAATTGATAGGATTGGAACCGGGTTGTGTCGCGGGTGAATTGGACCCGTTTACCAGACAAACGGGTTGGGCTGGTGACACTGTAGCAGGCGCGTGAGTTTCACGCGCAGCCACTCACGGCGGCGCGTGACGGCGCGTGGGCGCGAATCTCGAGGTGAGGTCAACATGACTTCTGTCCTATTTAATGTAACGGACATTTTGGAATTGGTTTCGGGTCGATCGGACACCGTCTCGATATTGTTCGGGATGTCCGAAGGTTTTAAATTAAGTTTAAAAATAAGTAACAATTCGGGAAAATTACGGGACTTTGATAGGACGTTAATGATGAGGTTAGTAACCCTCTAATGTGATTTGGACAGGATTGGGAGTCCCGGTGTTAGTGGTGTGGCCCGGGAGGGCCGGTGGCACGCGTATCGAGGCACACGGTTAAAACGGTCTGTGAGTGGACTTTGGTTTTATAAATCCTATGCATGCTTAAATGTGTTATATGGTTTATATACATGATTTCTATGATGGTATTTGTGAGCATTGATTTTGGATATGTTGCACGTATTTCGAGGTGTATTCCGTATTTCACGTATATTGGGATTAACGGTTTATTTGTGGTTTTGTGTGTTTGTGGTTAAATAAATAATATGATGAAATGGTTTTGAAATTGGAAATATGAACTCGGGCTTGAGGCCCACTTGTTTTGGAAATTTCGGACTTGGAGTCCATTTGAGAATCGGGCCGGGGGCCCAGTTGGTTAATGAAATCGGGCCAGGGGCCCAGTTGGTATGAAATCGGGCTGAGACCCATTTGAGTTATATGATCGGGCCAGGGGCCCAGTTGATTTGTGAATTCGGGCCGTGGGCCCAGTGGGTTTATAAGTCGGGCTGCGGGCCCAGTTGGTTTACAAATCGGGCCGTGGGCCCAGTGGTTCATAAAATCGGGCATGAGGCCCAGTTGGATAATAAATGTGATTTTGGGTCAGGGACCCTATGTTTTATAATGGTGATTTTGGGTCAAGGACCCTAAATGGAATTATGTGGTTTTATGGAAATTTCGGGCAGGGCCCAATGATAATAATGTGATAAAAGGATTTAATAAAACTGTTTTCCATATACCATCTGGATACAAGGATATATGATGGTCTCCTCCAGATGTCTGGGACACTGGGGAAGTCACGGTGCATTGCCTGCGAGGGGTCATTATACGGAGCAGCCGGACCGTATGATGACTCAGGAGCAGGATTGCTATGATTGACGTCAGGGACGTCAGACATCAGGGATGTCAGATATATGGACCCGGAGAGACCCCGGGCAGCACGCGTAGCTTATGAAACCGTGAGACATGACGTCAGGGACGTCTAGCATCAGGGATGCTGGTGATGGTAATGGTAAAATATGAATTAATGAAATGGCTTTCCGGGTGGATTTATGATTGTGTGATTTTAATGAATTAATGTTCATTTATGGTAGTGGGTGGTGACCCACATGGTTTTAATATGTATGGTGGTGGTATTCCACGGTTTTGGTTAACGGTTTTCGGGCTAAGGCCCTAATGGCTCGGTTGAGCAAACGTTTTGGTTACTGGTTTTTGGTGGCATGCATACGTTTTTATTGGAGGGCATAAATGTCTTATAAATGTATTTGGTAAACTTATTGGTTTTTGTCCACTCACAGCTTTTGGTTTTAATGCCCTTCAGGTTGATTACGGATGCGATTGCAGCAGAGACTGGGACATTGCACACCTCCTCCATCGGTCCTTGCGCACTCTGGATGGCCCGTTTGGGCAGTAGCTCTTGGTTATCCCTGGTCTGACACCCCTTGTTGGACGGGAGCAGGGCACATTCCACGGTAATCCCGGGGGGATTGGGATGGGTCCTGTCAACTTGGTATCAGAGCATGGTTGCTCTATTTGTGCGCGCAGGTCGAGGGTGTGATGTCTCATTGGGCTGCAATTCGTTATCAACCTGATAGATAGTTTTTGGGTTTGGATAGTGGATGGAGTGCGATTGGCCCGATACGCCGTGCGTTAATGTGATTCGACCCAAGTGGGGTTGATTGTGGTGAACTGGTATAGTGGGACCGTCGGTTCGGTCATGTGATATTGGATTGTTGTGCTGCTAGGTGCAGCTAGGTTCGGGGAACCTCATGTGAGTAATGGTCTAAAATGTGAACCCTTGTGGTGGTTTCTAGTGTGAGGGATGTTGGTTCATCGGAGTTGGCCGATGACCTAGTGGTGGAACCCACGTTGATGGGATGGTAGGATTGGATTTGATGTCTATTCGATGTCTAGACCGCGGGGTCGGTTGGGATGGCTCTGGTGAGTTTAGGCAGAACTATGGGATTCGATGTACGGATACGGTTCTGAAATAAATTATGGAATCCCGTGTTGGATCGGGTATTGGTGTGATGTGTGGATGCGGATCTCGATAGCAATGACAGTTAGTCGGAAGTCATATGGAGATGACTGGCTATCGAGGGTAATTGGTATGGTTCTGATACTTGGGGATCAGGGGACGTTCGGGGAACGTTCATTTTCCTGATAGGGATTGTCAGAATAGTGGTACCCATAGTCGTGAGGTACGGGATCGTCGTTCCGTATGAACGGAGATCCAGGGTTGTCGTATTTGCACACGGTGTGCAAGTATGAATGTTTGTGGGTTAGTACTTTTGTGTTGATGCTAGTATGGATGCCTGTGTGCTGATACTAGTGTTGTTGATAGAGTGTTGGTGCTGGTACTAGCGCTGGTGCTAGTGTCGGTAATGGTGTTGACGATGAGCCACAAATTGGGGTGTGACTCCGTCATGATGAACATATGTTCGGTCTTTGAGATTCGATAGTGGTTGAGGGATGGACTGGATTGGATCCAGTTAAGATTGTGCTGTGTTGGGATAAGTTCCAATAGTGGTAAGATAACCAGTAAGGAGTGGATTAAAAAGGGTGTAATTGAGACTTGAGTAATCTTGGGATGACGTCCCCTATGTCATGTTAATTGGTGGATTTGGGGGAGTTTTTGGCAACTCCAAAGTTAGTGTGATTTATGTTTTTAAATATCCCTAAAATGTACATGGAAATGATTAAAACTGGAAAAGACGAGGAAAACCATTAGTGGTATAAAGGTAGGAATTTGTAATTGAGAACTTGGAAAACCGAGTGTTGAACCTGTAGAGGTCGGGATGTGCGAACGGGACAATAACGGATCGATTGTGGACACGTCGTCCAAGTGAGTTGAGGAGGTAGGAAGTCTAGTGGTTAGATTTGACGTCTTGTTGGGAGCATGTCTGTTTCCAACATGGTTGGAACCTTAGTGTCGAAGAGCGTTGTGATTGTGATTGGGGAACGAGAGTGGTGCTCGTTTTTGGTGATTGGTATTCCGAAGTTATTGGGGTTGACTTCTTGCTTTCTGCCCTGGCAGACGTTGACTGTAGTTACCAGTACGTTGAGCGTGTATTGGTTGGTGGGCCCAGGTGTAATTGCGAGGTCATTAGGAGGAGCTACGTGTTCGAAATTAGGTAAACGAGATTTTTCATTTTCTGCTTGGTGGCAGACAATGTTGCGGTACATGGCGTGGTGAGTGCAGTGAGTTTTGTTGCATCCACGTCGGATGAGTATTGGTGTCATCATGTTGGATCATCCTTGGTTTTTCCTAGGTGGAATGACAAGGATTGATACAAGGTAATCCGTGAGAATCCGCAGTCTCGACGTGTCTCGTCGTTGACTGATCTGTCTAGTTGTGGGAGACGGTTGTCGATCGTTGTGGCGATCTAGGATGTTGACGTTATCGTCAGGGACACAGTGTCTATCTGGGTCGTGATCTTGATGATTCAGATAGGGGGAGAGTATATCACTCTTACCTTGGTACATGAGTCGTAAATGACGAGGTTGAACTTCTTTTCGAAGTGGGGCCCGTATGGTATTCTACTCGGGTGAGTAGGTTTCCAAGGTAGTTGAATTTTGTCAACCTTAGACGTGTGGAGGTTGGATTGGCTTCCCTATGAAGTCAATCAAGTGTATTGAACGGGTAACCGATAGGTTTGGTTTTGGGGTGTCTTGGTAAATGTGAACGAGATTTCGGGATTTGGAATCGAATATCTGGGTGACGATTCAGGATTCGATTTTGAAACTTGGAAGTATATTTCCGGGTTTGGGTACGGAATGATTATTCCAAATGCTAGCTTACCGAATAATGGTTTCGGATTCGGATTTGGATATGAATTAAAAGGTGATGTCTGGGCTTGGATCCGGGATTTCTTACGAAATTGCGGATTCGGATTCGGAATTGGAACTAGATGTTGGGTGGAGTTTCGATTTGTCTCATGCTGGATTGGGCAAACGTACTCCATTATTGGAACGCGTTCGGCTATGACCTAGGTGGTTGTAGACTGGTTATTAGGTAGATGTGTGTACTTCGTACTTGGTTCGAGGTACGATACCTTGTAGACTTGTGATGTCTAGTTACGGTATACGGGATATACCCGAGGTGTGTTGGTGAACGTGTTGGTAGTCGGATTGGTTCCGATACCATGGGATTGGTTGTGGATCGGACATTATTATGCAATGGGTCATGGTAATTCCGATGTGTTTAATTACACACAGGTCGTGTGAAATGTCGGTAAGGGTATTGGTGAGTCGTGTACGTTGGTGGCATGTGTAGCCACGAGTGAGTCTAGTGTCAGTTTTCGACTGACAACAACTGTGTGGTGACAGTTTGTCAGGATGTGTCAACATAGATTGTTGAGTGGGGTCAGCTGACTCCTAGTGGGAGTGGGAAAGGAACCGTCGAGTTGTTGCGTCAGCGAGAGGGTGGATTTGACAAGTGGTGTCAAATTCGAAACAAGTAGTTTCAGTCATTCGACGGGGTCGAATGTAGTCGTTGCGTTTTGAGTATTAGTGGTACGTAGAGTGCAGACAAGTTTTGCCTGGTTAGTTGGTGTGCGGGTGTACATGTGTTGCGTGGTCGATTCCACTTTCCACGGGGTGTTCGTGGAATCAGGGTAATCGAGTTTCGAGAGCGAAACTTTTTAAGGAGGGAAGTACGTTGAGTTTAGAGCGGTTGGAATTTCGAGGACGAAATTTATTAAGGAGGGAAGGTTGTAACGACCCGTCCCGAATTCCGGGATTAGTTTAGTGACTAATCTTGATTAGCGAGGTTGAACGGTGGTTAGTAGGGCGGAATCGGACAAATTGTGCAAAATGACCATTTTGCCCCTGGTCGTGGGCAAAATGTTGACTTTTTGTTCGGAGCGGTCAAATGGACTTTGACCGATGACCGTGACGTAGTTCGGGACGTCACGAGTTCATAGACAGGTGGCACGTTCGATTCCGACATTCGTAGAGAAAGTTATGGTGTTCGGAAGTTGAGGGGTATTTTGGTAATTTGGCTTATTAGGGGCCAAATGTTGACTTTTTGATCGGGAGGTCCGATGGGCGAGGGCCAAGGACCGTTACGTAGGTATCGTCGATACGAATCCAACGACAGGCGGCATGCCGAAATCGGAGATCCGACGACGACGTTATGGTCAAGGAAACGAACTAACGAACCGAGGCCGGGATTAAAATAATAATATAATAATGAATAGTGACCGTTGACCCTACACACCTGGATGAGTGACAAGTGTCACTCATCCCTTGAAATCAGAATCCATGTTTTTGGGGGAGACCTCATGATGATGTTTTAATATTTATTAATTAATTAATTAATCATTTTAATTTCCATTAATTCCATTTGTGTTTTCTTAACCGTGTACAACCAAATCCAGTTTTCTCCCACCCTTGATTCCTCTTCCATTGCTGAACCTGAGAGTGCGAATTGTGAGTGAGTTGAGTGTGATTTCAACTGGGTAAACACGAGAGAGTGGCAGTGAGGAAGAACTGAGAATTCGAAAAATTGAGTTTTGGGAGGGAAAATCAAATTGAAGGAATTGGGCTGTGATGATCGAATTGGAGGTTACAAACATCTTCCTGAGGTTGAGACGAGTCGATCCACATCAAAAACGAAAAGGAATGGTGCCGTTTTGGCTCTGATCGAGCTTGGTGACAGAGGAAGAAATCGAAGCTGAGTCGTGGAATTGGAGGCTTCGTTGGATGCAATTGAGGTGGGGAAACTACTTCTCATGATCCCACGATGCTTCTGGGTTCATCAATTGAAGGAAACTGATCGAGATCGATGGACCTCCATTGATGAACAGTGACGGTGCTCGAGTTTGTGTCGTGACGATTGAGCACTGGATTGAAGCAATTGGGTTGGGGGAAATGATCTACGGAGTCCATGGAAGCTTCTGGTTGAATCAATTTCAGGATATCGATTGAAATGGATGGGGTTCGAAGGATGAACAACGGACGGGTGTTCTTGGTGTTCATCATCGAATCGTGGAGTTGTAGGTACGGTCTTGTGTAATCAATGTTACAGAACTTAAATTAAACTTAAAACGAAGCTAATGGAATGATCAATTGTTGTAATTCAGGCTGAATTGATAGGATTGGAACCGGGTTGTGTCGCGGGTGAATTGGACCCGTTTACCAGACAAACGGGTTGGGCTGGTGACACTGTAGCAGGCGCGTGAGTTTCACGCGCAGCCACTCACGGCGGCGCGTGACGGTGCGTGGGCGCGAATCTCGAGGTGAGGTCAACATGACTTCTGTCCTATTTAATGTAACGGACATTTTGGAATTGGTTTCGGGTCGATCGGACACCGTCTCGATATTGTTCGGGATGTCCGAAGGTTTTAAATTAAGTTTAAAAATAAGTAACAATTCGGGAAAATTACGGGACTTTGATAGGACGTTAATGATGAGGTTAGTAACCCTCTAATGTGATTTGGACAGGATTGGGAGTCCCGGTGTTAGTGGTGTGGCCCGGGAGGGCCGGTGGCACGCGTATCGAGGCACACGGTTAAAACGGTCTGTGAGTGGACTTTGGTTTTATAAATCCTATGCATGCTTAAATGTGTTATATGGTTTATATACATGATTTCTATGATGGTATTTGTGAGCATTGATTTTGGATATGTTGCACGTATTTCGAGGTGTATTCCGTATTTCACGTATATTGGGATTAACGGTTTATTTGTGGTTTTGTGTGTTTGTGGTTAAATAAATAATATGATGAAATGGTTTTGAAATTGGAAATATGAACTCGGGCTTGAGGCCCACTTGTTTTGGAAATTTCGGACTTGGAGTCCATTTGAGAATCGGGCCGGGGGCCCAGTTGGTTAATGAAATCGGGCCAGGGGCCCAGTTGGTATGAAATCGGGCTGAGACCCATTTGAGTTATATGATCGGGCCAGGGGCCCAGTTGATTTGTGAATTCGGGCCGTGGGCCCAGTGGGTTTATAAGTCGGGTTGCGGGCCCAGTTGGTTTACAAATCGGGCCGTGGGCCCAGTGGTTCATAAAATCGGGCATGAGGCCCAGTTGGATAATAAATGTGATTTTGGGTCAGGGACCCTATGTTTTATAATGGTGATTTTGGGTCAAGGACCCTAAATGGAATTATGTGGTTTTATTGAAATTTCGGGCAGGGCCCAATGATAATAATGTGATAAAAGGATTTAATAAAACTGTTTTCCATATACCATCTGGATACAAGGATATATGATGGTCTCCTCCAGATGTCTGGGACACTGGGGAAGTCACGGTGCATTGCCTGCGAGGGGTCATTATACGGAGCAGCCGGACCGTATGATGACTCAGGAGCAGGATTGCTATGATTGACGTCAGGGACGTCAGACATCAGGGATGTCAGATATATGGACCCGGAGAGACCCCGGGCAGCACGCGTAGCTTATGAAACCGTGAGACATGACGTCAGGGACGTCTAGCATCAGGGATGCTGGTGATGGTAATGGTAAAATATGAATTAATGAAATGGCTTTCCGGGTGGATTTATGATTGTGTGATTTTAATGAATTAATGTTCATTTATGGTAGTGGGTGGTGACCCACATGGTTTTAATATGTATGGTGGTGGTATTCCACGGTTTTGGTTAACGGTTTTCGGGCTAAGGCCCTAATGGCTCGGTTGAGCAAACGTTTTGGTTACTGGTTTTTGGTGGCATGCATACGTTTTTATTGGAGGGCATAAATGTCTTATAAATGTATTTGGTAAACTTATTGGTTTTTGTCCACTCACAGCTTTTGGTTTTAATGCCCTTCAGGTTGATTACGGATGCGATTGCAGCAGAGACTGGGACATTGCACACCTCCTCCATCGGTCCTTGCGCACTCTGGATGGCCCGTTTGGGCAGTAGCTCTTGGTTATCCCTGGTCTGACACCCCTTGTTGGACGGGAGCAGGGCACATTCCACGGTAATCCCGGGGGGATTGGGATGGGTCCTGTCAACTATACCGTGGTACAATGAAGAGATGAGACAAATGGAAATCCTCAATGCATCTGCTCACAATTGGCTAAAGGAAAATGATGCAAACCAGTGGTGTATAAGTCATTTTGGGACACAAACTAAGTGCGAAATTTTGCTGAATAATGTGTCTGAGGCCTTCAATAAATCCATTCTCCCATTTAGGCCTAAGCATATCATATCTATGGTGAACAAGATTAGGCAATACCTAACTGCATTCATGAACAAGAGAAGAGACGCATGTGGTAATTGGGAGGATCATCTAGTTGGTAAAAGAATACAAGGGATTCTAAAGGTCAATAAGAAGATTGGTCAAAGCTTGATTCCTACTTATTGTGGTGGGAACATCTTTGAGGTGAAGCATTCCCATGGAAGACGATTCTCAGTTGACTTGAATGCTCGCACATGTTCTTGTAGAAGATATTAGCTTACTGGGATTCCTTGCGCACATGCTTGCTGTCAGGACCCGTCCCCAATCCCCCTGGGATTATCGAGGAACGACCCTGATTGACAGGACCCATCCCAATCCCCCCGGGATTAACGCGGGATGACCCTGCTCCCGTCTGACACGAAGTGTCAGACAAGGGATATTTCCGACCTTTGCCCTCCCGGGCTATCAGAGTACGCTAGGATCCGGATGAGGTATGTGATATCTCGATCTCTGCTACAGTCCACATCCGCTGTCAACCTGAAGGGTATTAAAAACAGAAAGACTGTGAGTGGACAAAAATAAAGAGTTTATAAAAACATTTCCATAAAAGACCTTTATACCCTTCACTAAAAAGCATGCAAGCATAGTAAAACCATTTATCCAAACACATAAGTTTATACAACCATAATTAGGGTCTCAGCCCCAAATTCCGTACATACAAGTCACACGGGCTCCTGCCCAAAACCATTTACAGAAAACCATAAGATAATAACCATATGTGGGATCTCAGCCCAAATCCATTTATCATCATAAAACATAATTTCCCAAACCAATTTATCCATTATATTCATATCCAGAACTTGTCACGGTGAAATAGAGCTATGCGCGTGCTAACCGGGGTCTCAAACCCAAGTCTCTCCAGGGTCCACCCAGGTCAATATCCGTAGATCAATGACCCTCCCTGGAGGTAACGAACCATGCCCATCCTGAGAGTAAGGAACCCAACTAGGGGGGCGACTCCACCCAGTCAGTGCTCTGTGACTACTTCGGGGTCCACCCAGGCCAACGACCCTCCCCGGAGGAGACAATCATATATAAAGGATGAAATATGAAAAACCTTTTGAAATCATTCTTGAAACCTTTCAAGGATTCATGCCCGGCCCCCATAAGCCGTCATGAACCATAAAATCCTTTCATGGGTTCATACCGGTTCCCATAAACCGTAATGACCCGTAAATCCATTTCAAGGGTTCATGCCGGTTTCCATAAACCGTCATGACCCATAAAAACCATTTGTAATACATAACTGGGCCCTAGGCCCGAATCCACATACAAACTGGACCCCCGGTCCGAATTGTAAACCAACTGGGCCTCCGGCCCGATGCCTCGTTAAATCAAATGGACCTCAAGTCTGAGAGTTACCTTTTCAAATCTAAAATCATTTCATTAAACTATTTCCAAAACCATAAGAATGGAAAATCGGAGTAAAACCGGAAAACCTCGATTTACGTGTAAGCACATAAATCGCCTCGAAATACGTGAAACCATATAATTCACAAATATAGAAATCAACATCATCAAATCAAATTCATAATCCATATAAAACATTTATGCATGCATCACAGTTAAGAAATCAAGGTCCACTCACAGATTGTCCGAAGCCGCGCCTCGGTACACGTGCCATAATCGTCTCCCGGGTCAATCATCGTCACCGGGACTCCCAAACCTGTCCAAATTCATTTAGAGGGTTACTAATAGCCTCATTAACCTCTCATTGAAGTCCCATAATTTTTCCGATTTTCTAACTATTTTTAAAACTGAACCTAAACCTTCGAACAACCCAAAACCTATCGAAACGATTTCCGATCGACTCGACACCAGTCCCAAAATGTTCGTTACATCGAATAGATGATTTGACATGTTGGAGCTATCCTCAAATTCTCCCCCGCCCGGCCGCATGAGCCGCCTGAAGTGGCTGCGCGTGGGAGCCACGCGCCTGCTACAGTGTCATCCCCTACCTCGCGTCGACCAGTCTGAACCGGTCCGGTCTGGTTCGCCTGCAACTTGGACCAGTGTGACCGGTTCAAGCTCATTCCGGCCCAGTTTTTCACCTTTTTTCAATCCTAATCAATCCTAACCTTCCTATAATCGTCCTAGGAACCTAACCCAATTAATTAGAAGCCCTAAAATCTCTAAAACCCGACCGGTTTGATTTTTCCCTTCACAGTTCGAACATCCCAAAACCTCCCAGGGCTTCCCCGACGTCCAAACTTCATCCAAACCTTCATAAAAACTCCCTAGCAACCTAAATAACCCATCCTAATAATCCAAAACAGTCCATAACATCAAAATCCAAATAAAAATTGAAAATGGGCTTATCGGGTACCCGCTCGGGTTCTGGGTTCCAGCCACCGCCCACAGCGGTTCCAGCCACCAGCTGCCATCCCTAGTCCTCCTCTCTCAGTCTCTGGTCTCTCCAGGATCATTTGGGGTTAAGGGTTTGGTGTTTGGGTTGCACAGATGAGAGAAATGAGATCGGGTGGGTTTTTGGGTTTGAAATGAAAATGGAATGGTTTGCATGGTGCATGAATCAATTTGGGTGTCCATTGGATGGGTGACACTTGTCACTCATCCATTGGGCATCAGGACAAATATCTGGGCCCACTAGATTCCAAAAGTGAACTCGTCTCGTAATTCGTGCAGTAGTGCACTCGAACTTCCGTGAACAGTAACTTCGTCGTCGAACGTCCGAATTCGACGTGCCGCCTGTCTATGGATTCGTATCGTCCTTATCTACGTAATAGTCCTCGGCCCTAGGCCATCGGACCTCTCGGTCAAAAAGTCAACATTTGCCCCTTTTTAACCATAATTACCAAAATGCCCCTAAACTTCCGCATGTCATAACTTCTTCCTTGAATGTCGGAATTGAACGTACCACCTGTCTATGAACTCGTGACGTCACGAACTACGTCACGGTCATCGGTCAAAGTCCATTTGACTGCCTTAATCAAAAGTCAACATTTTGCCACGATCAGGGGCAAAACGGTCATTTTGCATCGTTCGTCCGATTTCGCCTAACTAATCACCGATTAGCCTCACTAATCGTGATTAGTCACTAATCTAATCTAGGAATTTAGGACGGGTCGTTACACTGATCCCGTATGACACGGAGTGTCAGACAAGGGAAATTTTCGACCTTAGCCCTCTTGGGCCGTTAGAGTACGCCATGATCCAAAGGAGGTATGTGATATCTCGGTCTCTGCTACAGTCCACATCTGCTTTCAACCTGAAGGGCAGTCAAAACATTAAAAGCTGTGAGTGGACAAAACAAAAGTTTATAAAAATATTTAATCGAAGACATTTGTACCCTTCACTAAAAAGCATACATGCATTCGAAAACCGTTTAACCAAAGAAATCATATGTGGGAACTAAGCCCAAAACCATAATGAAACCAACCATACGGGCCACTGCCCAAATCCATGTGGGACTCAGCCCAAACCATAATAAAACAAAGTACACGGGCCACCGCCCAAAACCTGTATCCTTCACACATCATATTCCATATTTCATATATCATATATACATATAATTCACACAACCAATCCTGTCACGGTTTCCAAAGCTACGCGTGTGCTACCCGGGGTCGTACACCTAAGTCTTTCAGAGTCAAGGTCAATGTCCGTAGACCACTGACCCGCCCTGAGGTTACGATCCATGCCTTCCTGAGAGTAAGGAGCCCACCTGGGGCGACTCCCACTCAGTCAGTGCTCCGTGACTACTCCGGGGTCCACCCGGGCCAACTACCCTCCCCGGAGGAGATAGAACAAGTATGAAAGGTATATGAACATATATATACATAACATAAACATTCATGCCCGGTTCCCCTGAACCGTCATGATCCATAATATCCATTTAGGAGTTCATGCCCGGTTCCCTGAATCGTCATGATCCATAACATCCATTCCATTCATATATATACATATATATATATATATATATATATATAACATCCTCCATGCCCGGTTCCCATAAATCGTCATGTACCACAATAACCTTTCCAGGGTTCATGCCGGTTCCCATAAACCACCATGAACTTGGAAATCCATCTAGGGTCCCTGACCCGAAATCATAACCGTAAAGTAAACTGGGTCTTGTGCCCAAACATATGACATCTGCTGGGCACCGTGCCCGATATCTAAGGGTCAGTCACGACTCCGATCGTAGTGATGTGTGCAACCATCCATCCAGGATCGCTCTCAATCCTGGTATGCCGCCGTGAACGAATCAACCGACGCGACCACCACAAGATCATGGTGCACTCATCACCGATTGCTATCCTGAACTGTCAGCACTCCGAAGTCGAGCCTCCCCAGGCTATCCGACCACGAATCGTGCATCGTGACCTCTCCGGAAGGAACACATTTCAATCCGGAAGCGTGCGTCACGTCTTCCGTCGCCGTGCACCAAGCATCTGCCGCGACCACGACTCGGACCCGTAGGTCGTCAATAGGGTCATATGCCCGAGACAAAACCAAATGGGTCTCATACCCGAGTTTATCCTTTTGAAATCCAAATCCATTTCATTTAAACCAATAAAGAAATACAGACCCGTATAAGCACAGTATAAGGCCGAAACCTCAAAATACGTGCTTATACGTAACCACAACCAAATGCACCCATGGCATTACCAAACATGTATTAAAACATATAATAAAAATTTATGCATGCACCAATTTAGAAAACCAATGTCCACTCACAGACCGTCCGAGCTGCCGCCTCAATTTGCGTGCCATACGACTCTTCCAAGCCAATCACCATCACCGGGAATCCCAAACCTGTCCAAATCGTAATAGAAGGTTACTAACTACTTAATTAACCTCCCACTAAAGCCCCGTAATTTTTAGGTATTTTTAACTATTTTTAAACTTGATCCGAAACCTTCCGATGCCCCGAACATTATCCAGACGGTGTCCGATCGATACGAAACCAGTCCCAAAATGTTCGTTACATCGAATAGAAGATTTCACATGTTGAAGATATCCACAGATTCCCTACCACGCACTGCCACGCGCCGCCCAAAGGGCCCTGCACGTGGGCTCACGCGCCGGTGTACTGTAGCCCTTCTTCAACCTCCAGCCGGTTCAGACCGGCCGGTTCGGCCCAATCTCTGCAACTGGACCGGCGTGACCGTTAAAACCTAAATCCATCCTTTATTTAGACATATCCATCCGTTAAAACCTTCATCTTTTTCAACCCTAATCAATCCTATCCTTCTTTATTTAGTCCTAAGAACCTAAATCCATCATCTAAGACCCTTAAAACCTTCAAAACCGACCGGTCCAATTACTTCCCTCACGGTTCGATTTTCCCGATCAGCCTCCACCGCTTCTCAGCCGTTAAACCCCATTAAAACCTTCCTAACATGTCCCTAGAAACCCAAATAACCCATTAAGAACAACCAAAACCGTCCCTAACGTGAGAAACCAAAAATCAAGGAGAAAAGGTTAAACTGATTACCTCTCGGGTTCTTCTCCTCCAAGCCGCCGTCCACTGCGGTCCTGGCCGTCCAGGAGCCACCCTCAGTCCCTCTCGACACTCTCTGGTCTCTCAGGCATGATAAAACAAGAAAGGGTTGGATTGGTTTGGTGAGAAATGAGATTGGGTTGTGTTTTGGTGAGGAAGAAAAATGAATGGTCGATGCATGTATGAATTTGGGTGGCCTGTTGATGGGTGACAAGTGTCACTCATCCAATGGGTCTCCATAAAATATCTGGGCCCCACTAGAGTCCAAAAGTTAGGTTGTTTCGTAAAACGTGCAATAGTACTTTCGTACTTCCGTGAACCTTAACTTCGCTGTCGAACGTCCGAATTCGACGTGACACCTGTTTACGGATTCGTATTGTCCCAATCTACGTAACGGTCTTCGGCCCTCGGGCATTGAACCTCTCAGTCAAAAAGTCAACATTTTGCCCCTTTTAACCAAATTTACCAAAATGCCCCTTAACTTCCGAACGTCATAACTTCTTCCTCGAATGTCGGAATTGAACGTGCCACCTGTCTATGAACTCGTGATGTCACAAACTACGTCACAGTCATCGGTCAAAGTCCATTTGACCGCCAGAATGAAAAGTCAACGTTTTACCCACGCCTAGGGCAAAACGGTCATTTTGCATCGTTCGTCCGATTTCGCTCAACTAATCGCCGATTAACCTCACTAATCGTGATTAGTCACTAATCTAATCTTGAAATTCGGGACGGGTTGTTACACTTGCAGTGCCATTAGACGAAGTAATGGCAACCTAGATGAGTATATCCACAAGTGCAACTCCCATGCAACCAATATCAGGATCTATGAAGGAATTATCAAGCCAGTGCCTAGTGAAGATCAGTGGAAAAGATTGGTGCACCAACCCTAAAGCCACCAAAGTACCATAAGTAGCCCGTGAGACCATGAATGACGGTGCTCATCCCTAATTCCTGAAAAAAAAAACTAGAACGGCCCGGCTCCCGTCTGATAACTCTTGTCAGACAATGAATATTTTTAATTTACTCGTAATCATAATAATTAATTAATCAAATTAAACTCACCTTTGAAATGGTTACTGCCCACGTCCAACCCACT
Source organism: Prinsepia uniflora (assembly GCA_032719365.1). Classification (NCBI taxonomy): domain Eukaryota; kingdom Viridiplantae; phylum Streptophyta; class Magnoliopsida; order Rosales; family Rosaceae; genus Prinsepia; species Prinsepia uniflora. Next base: position 65,569,973 of record CM064865.1, on the reverse strand, counting down.
ACCCGGCAAATAGTGAAATTTACTAGCTCGATTAGGTTCGATCTTGTTATCATTATTATACATTAGGAATCAAGATATTAGTGAAGTACAAATAAATAAAAATAAATAACCTTTTATGTATTCCTTATGTGAATAATCATATATGGTGAGAGTACAAATTATGGGCCTATATTAAGTAAGATAATTTCTTAACAGAATAATAGCTATACAATCCTTAGCTACTGTATTCCCTGGACATTCCACAAAATATATTAGTCATAAACTATTCTTAACATTTATTAGCATCATTGTTTTAGCCTTACCCTAGCATTGGTTCATTAATCATAACCCTTTCAATTAATCATCACCCCTTGCCAAGTTTAAGCCTTCAATAATTATATAGCCATACTAACAATTCACCCTTATTCCCATTTCTTCTAATATTCCAAATACTACAAATCAGATGGTCACCGTAATGCAAGCAAGATATTGAATCCCATAAGCTTAATATTGTTTACAACCAATAACCCATTAGGAACTAATATTGGGCTTGGGCTCGTAAACCCCCAAACTCACAGTATTAACATCTCACATATCATTCCATCTTCATTTAACAACTATAGCACAGATATTAATAGTGGCTTGATCATATACTTACGAGTCCATCCTTGATAATTAATCTTGAGTACTATTCTCCTTTGAATCCTTATTTCTTGTTTAAACAAACCTCTCATATTTTCCTTATATATTAACATGAAAGTGCAATTATTACATAACATTATGACTTCATAAGTATGCTCAAACGATATCCAATCTACTTAACCATTATTGTAACGGCCCGAAACTTCAAAAAGGGCAAAAATGTAAATTCAAAAAAATTTTGTATAAAAATGACGATTTTACCCTTGTGAATAGTGTGGTCAAATGTTGACTTTTTGATTGGCAGATCGAACGAACGTTGGCCGATGACTGTGACGAAGTTCGGGACATCACGAGTCCGTAGAAAGGTGGCACGTCCGATTTTGACAATCACGGAAGAAGTTATGACGTTCGGAAGTTTGAGGGTATTTTCATAATTTGGTTAACAAGAAGGAATTTGTTTACTTTTTACACGACAACTACTTTTCACGAAAATCGAGGACCGTTAGGAAGGTCTCGATACCCTGAGTACAACGACAGGCGGCACGCTGTCTTCGGACGTCAGACGACTTAGTTATGGGCCTAGATAAGTGAGGGGTAAAAGGGTAATTTGTACATTAGAAGGGCAAAATGGTCTTTTGGATAGCTTGGAATCTGTGAACACCTAGATGATGACATCTGTCCCTTTTTCATCAGAGATTGGAAGGATGTGGACACTTGGGGGAGGTCTGGTTGGTTCCAGCCCCATCTTCCATTTGGTATTTTCTGTTTTAACATTGATCGATTAAAACCATATTCCCCTATTTTCCCAGTTATAACCCGAAACAGAGACTGAGACAGATCAACCATCTTCCATTGAGGGAATTGAGTGTGTCATCAGAAGCAGTGATTGAGTGATCAGAGAAGTGTTATGAGCTTGGTGAGTGAACCTTGGTGAGGGTTTGAGTGGAGGAAAGGTCGTGAGAAAGGTGAGAAAAACCAGAAAAAATAGAGAGGCTACTGTGAACAGCCGTGGGCTCAACCGATCAAACCCATCAAAAATTGGCCTATGGTGGTGTTCAGTGAGTAGAAGGGAACCAAGGATATCGAGAACCACGGTGGAAGCCACGGCGGAGGACGGGAAGGCAGGTAAGTCCTTTCGGTTTCCTCTGTTTTTCCACAAAACGTTCAAAGTGGAATGGATGGTTTTGGAGAATTGTAGAGTGATTTTGATGATTCTTTCAGCTGTAGGAAGTTCCTATTGGACTTAAGGACGTGGAACCGTGACTGGAAAAGCTCGAGGTGGCCAGAATCAGAGAACTGAAACTCTGATTTTTATGTGTAACCGTGGGAGGTAGGGGTTAGGGTTCATTTGTATGTTTTAATTAGATGAATCAACTGAAAAGAGAAGGACGAAGCTTAGGGTGTAGAAAGGATCGAAAAACGGTTGGAAATGGGTGAAAACCGGCCTCGTCGGCTCGGTTGGACCGGACCGGTTTGAACCGGGTTGGCTGGAGGTTGACGATGACACTGTAGCAGGCGAGTGGCTCCCACGCGCAGCCCCTTTGGGCTGCGGGTGAAGGCGTATGGGGCATTTTTTGGGGAAGTTTTCAACATGGTTTTCACTCTAATCGATGTAACGAACATTTTAGGATAAGTTTCGAGTCGATCGGACACCGTCTTGGGGTAGTTTTGAGTGTCCGACGGTTTAGGGGATTATTTTATTACGTTTAAAAATCCCGAAAAATTGGGGAAATTAGCGTGAGCTTAAATGAACTGTTTGTGACCCGAAATTGTGATTTGTGACAGGTTAGAACATTCCCGAGGCATCCAAGGAGCGTACGGGACACGATTGACGCGTTCGAACTTTGTGAGTGGACTTTTATTTTCTAACCGAGCATGCATAACTGTTTTTATCTATTTATTCTATGCTTTTAAATGTGGTTTTATATTTTGGATTATGGTATATCGGTTTTACATAATTGCACGGTTTTCGAGATGTTCTGCGTATTTTGACACGTTTTACGAGACATGGGTTTATGTTATGATTTGTTATGATTCCGATGCTATAGTTTTGAGACTTAAACATATGACTGGTTTTTAATAATTACAAATGGATTTTGAGAAGTGATTTTGATAACCAGGATTTTGGGTTTTAGAATCAAATTTCGGAAATCGAGATTCGGTTTTAAAGCTTGAAAAAGAGATTTCTGGATTTGGATTCGGAATGATGATTCTGAATGCCAACATGGTTTCCGAATGGTGATTTCGGATTCGGATTTGGAAATGGATTATGGATATGAGTTCTGGGTTTGGATTTGGGATCCTGATGAGATTGTGGATTCGAATTTGGAACTGGATGAATGGTTTTGGATTGGATTTGCTGGATCTGGTTATTGGGTTTAAAGACCCGAATATGATTATGACGGCGGCGTGCCCGGATTGGGTTTAAAGACCCGGATTGATTTTAAAGACTCGGATATTGATATTTTCCCCCGTAGGCCTATTGAGTTTAAAGACTCGGATTATATTGAGGTATGGATTGAGTTTAAAGACTCGGGAGTTTAAAGACTCGGATCGATCCAACAGATTCAATTGGTTGATGATATTTGGTATTTCATGTTTTGATGATGATGTGTTTCCATAATGATTGTTATACAGATTATACGATTGTTTTCGGATACGTAGTTATCCATGCATATTTTTAAAACAGAGGGTAAAATCCTGGTTTGTTTTTATAATTGTTTTTGTTAAACTATTTACTTTTAGTCCACTCACGCTTTCTGGTTTTAAATACCCTCCAGGTCGTGGTGCAAGCGTTGGGGCTACCGTTGAGGCAGAGGCATAAAGTTACCCGTTGCGTGTTTAGCTCACAGTAGGATGCTGTACTTATCTCGTACTGTTACTATGCTCTGTACTACTGTTGAATAGTTGTATTACACTTCTCCCTGGTCTGAAAATGTATGTTTTGTCGTATTTTCTATTTTGGTCTTTTGAGTTTGATTGTCAGACGGGAGCAGGGTTCGTCCCGGTTATCGAGGTGATAATCGGGGTGGGTCCTGTCAATTATACCATACAACTCAAAACAGGATGATGAACGTTTTACCTATTGACGGATTCCCTAACAAACATCAGATGTGTGGCCACGCGTCGTTCAAAGGACCTTGCGCGTGGTGGTCACACGCCTCTCAGTCGGTTTTTTCCTCTAGCATGGTCGATCCGCGAGCTTGCACGCAGGGCCCGACTCGGCTACGTGACCTGGCCACAACTTGGTCATTTTACGTCCGATTTTGACATTCTAACCATTGATCTTCACCTTTTCATCCCTAGAAGAGATTTGTGACAGCAAAACTACGATAACGTACCTGTATAACATGGTCCAGCCATCCAAGCTCACGACCATGGCTTCCGCAGCCTTCCTTTAGCTGTCCTGAGTCATAAACTCTGATCTTCCCATCTCATGAAGGTCATATGCCCTCCAGAGAGATGTTACCGTTCTAGTTTCCAGGTTTCCTTACCCAAAACTTGAAATCCAACACCTATCTCATATTTTCTTTTACTTTCCCACACGGGTTTGGCACTTGGGCTCATTCCAAGCCACTCTTTATTCCTTTTCCTTCTTCTCTCCTTTCTTCTTTCCCTTATTTCCTCCTTTTTCTCTTTTCCTCTCCTTATTTCTCACGACCTTCACTTTTTCTTTTCTTCGGCCCATCTCCACTGAACCCTCAACACATACACTGCTTCTATTTAATTTATACTAGATCGGGGGAGGACATTAGGAGGGAAGTGTGGAGAGGTTTCTAGAATAGTTTAGGTTTCACATTGTGAAATTACCAAAATACCCCTTAGTACAAAATTGCCAAATTACCATTGCACATTTTGACCCAAAACGAATGTATCCGAACTCTGTTTTTAGCATGTCGTCTGTCTATGGACTCATGAGTCCAAGACCTTCACGATGGTCTTTTCGGAACATTAGAAAAGTTTTTCGAAAAAAAATCAACATTTTGACTTTTTAGAGGAAAAATAGTAACTCTTTTCCATTTTCTCGAATATCTGAGGTGTTACAATCTCCCCCCCTTAAAAAAATTTCGTCCCCAAATTTTAAAATGAAACCAACCTTAATCTCGATATTCGATATTATAACAATTCAAGTTGCAATCACATATATCTAAGAATCATCCAAACATGTCACATCCATGACCAAACCATATTAAAAAACCGAGCCCAAGGCCCAAAACATACTTTATTCTCAAGTCTCGTAAAACATGCAATAATACAATAAGCAGAGAAATCACTGAAAATTATGATTAATCCACATGTCATCAAAATCACATAGAGCCACTCTTAAACACGTAAGTATTCATGTAAAATAAACACTTATACACCGACTCCCAACTTTTGGTAGACACACGAATTAGCGGGATTGTGTATTGCCTCAATTTATGTTCCACCAATCCATGATCGAAACTTAATCCCTTACTATCTCAAATACCACTCGTTACACACAACAGTACTACACGCAGACCATTTACCACAAACATTATCGGAATCATCTCTAAACCAACACACAATTCACATCATCCAGGCAATCCCCCGGGGGTATCAATACTATCGGTAGTCACTCGGGAACTGGAACCCTACTCGACATCCAAGTGTAATCTCACTCAAGAATTGGAGCCCTACTCGATGTCTGAATGTGTACTGACTCAGGAATTGGAGTCCCGCTCGATGTCTGAGTCATCACAACACTAGTGTTAAGAACTGGAGCCCAGCTCGACATCAGAGACCAACCAACCACTATCGACTTAGGAACTGGAGCCTAATTCAACATCTGAGTCATCACCACACACAATGCCAGTGTTAGGAACTGGAGCCTAGCTTGACGTCTGATACTGACCATCACTCAAATTATCAAGAAAGTACAACATCCGATACCAACTGATAATTTAAAATTCCTATTCTCAACAATACATAGAAATTAAAAAAAAAAACATATACTAAAACTATATTCGTATTTGACACATTTCAAACTTTCGGGCTTGAAATCCAAATACAAGCTCCATCTCTTAAGACCATATACCCAAGTTTATTCGTGATCATTTGCAAACCAACTTCAACATCTTAACACATAAGCTAATCACATCTTTGCATCATCACATAAGATTATCAAATAGATCATATATATATATCATGATCATATTTTCATCAATCATTTATTCTTAAACCCATTTGAATATAGTAAATTATACATTAAAACAATTTCTGTAACATCATAAAAATTTACATTCAAATTATTTCACCATCAAGTTATCCCTTAAAAGCCAATTATCATTTTAAACTTAGAATTTATACTCAACATTTATCAAAATCCAACTTCAAACCATAGTTACATGATCAATTGATAACTTCAACCCAAATTTAACATCGAATTAATTAACTAGATCTCTATTTGCCAAGAAATCCCACATAATATGTATTAAAATTTTAGTGAAAATCATCGTAAAATATCCATCAACCAATAATATGCAATTCATGTCGTGAAACAATTGAAATATACAAAACCTATACTCTGATACCAAGTTGACAGGGCCCGTCCCTAATTGCAAAAAAAAAAAACGGATCCAACTCACTACCCCGACAAGTAGTGAAATTTACTAGCTCGATTAGGTTCGATCTTGTTATCATTATTATTCACATTAGGAATCACAATATTAGTGAAGTAAGAATAAATAAAAATACATAACCTTTTATGTATTCCTTATGTGAATAATCATATATGATGACAGGACAAATTATGGTTATATATTAAGATAGATAAGTTCTTAACATAACAGTAGCTATACAATCCTTAGCTACTGTATTCCTTGAACATTCCACAAAATATATTAGTCATTAACTATTCTTAACATTTATTAGCATCATCACTTATTTTAGGCTTATCCCTAGCATTGATTCATTAATCATAATCTCTTTCAATTAATCATCACCCTTTGCCAAGTTTGAGCTTTCAATATTTATATAACCGTACTAACAATTGACCCTTATTCCCATTTCTTCTATTATTCCAAATACTACAAATCCGATAGTCACCGTAATGCAAGCAAGATACTGAATCCCATACATTTAATAATGTTGACAACAAATAACCCATTAGGAACTAACATCAAGCTTGGGCTTGTAAACCCCCAAACTCACAGTATTAACATCTCACATATCATTTCATGCCTATATCCTGGATGTCATCGCAATCGTCACTTATATTTCCTCACCAGGATAACATCTTGATTTAACAAATATAGCCAAGATATTAATAGTGGCTTGATCATATACTTACGGGTCCATCCTGGATAATTAATCTTGAGTACTATTCTCCTTTGAATCCTTATTTCTTGTTTAAACAAACCTCTCATATTTTTCTTATAGAATAAAATGAAAGTGAAATTATAAGTACATAACATTATGATATGACTTTATAAGTATGCTCAAATGATATACAATCTACTTAATTATTATACCATAAGACTTAGAACAGGAAGAGGAACTTTTTACCTATTGAGGGATTCCCCATAAAACACCGGACGAGCCGCCACGTACCGGCCAAAGGCCCCTGCGTTGGTGGCAACGCGCCTCTCAATCGGTATCTTTCTCAAGCCGGATCAACCCTCGAGCCTGCACGTAGGGCCCGAGCCAACCACGTGACCCGACCACAACTTGGTAATTTTACGTTCGATTTTGACGTTCTAACCATCGATATTCACCTTTTCATCTCTAGAAGAGATTTGTGACAACAAAACTATGATAACGTACCTGTATAACATGGTCCAGCTATCCAAACTCACGGCCATGGCTTCCGCAACCTTCCTACAACCGTCCTGAGTCATAAACTCTGCTCTTCCCATCTTATGGAGGTCGTATGTCCTCCAGAGAGATGTTACTGTTCTAGTTTCTAGGTTTCCTTACCCAAAACTTGAAACCCGACACCTATCTCGTATTTTCTTTTTCTTTCCCACACGGGTTAGGTTCATTCCAGGCCACCCCTTCTTCCTTTTGCTTATTCTCTCCCTTATTCTTTCCCTTATTTCCTCCTTTTTCTCTTTTCACCTCCTTCTTTCTCACGACCTTCACTTTTTCTGACACGACCTACCCCCAATCCCCCGGGATTAAGGGCTAAGTCATGCTCCCGTCTAACTTACATACGACATGAAGGCTAAACCGACGTCCAGCCTCCATGTAACACGTAAGCTGGACAAGGGATTCCCAAAATGAACCGTCCAAAAACTTCCGGACTTTCCAGAGCGCACAGAATCTACTGTGGAACACGTGTGTGATGTCTCCGTCTCTCTCTATCAACAGCCCGCACCGCATCAATTATGGAGGGTATATAAAACATAAAAGACTGTGAGTGGACAAAAAATAATGAATACGTTCTGAAAACAGGTTATAGAAAAGTACATTTATAGCCTCCATTTAAAAACCAATGCATGCATATAAAATTCATGTCACAAAACCACTTCATTTCAAGTTATTATAACCATTCATAAAACCAAAGGCCAGAAATCATTTCATCTTCTCAAATCCCGGGCCTCAGCCCAAAACCATCGAAAAACCATTATTGAAAACCATAATTATCAAGTTCTCATTGAAATCCAAAACACGTTTGAAATCCATTTCAACCAATTGAACCTGCTGGATCTATCCGAGTCTTTAAACTCAATCCAGGCCTCAATATAATCCGAGTCTTTAAACTCAATCCAGATCTTTAAACCCAATCTGGGCCCGCCCCCATCACAATCATATCCGGGTCTTTAAACCCAATAACCAGATCCAGCAAATCCAATCCAAAACCATTTTAAAACCATGTCCAAATCTATGTCCAAATCCGAATTCGAAATCACCATTTAGAATTCCAAGCAGAATCCGAAATCATCATCCCGAATCCAAATCCAGAATCATATCCATAATCCATTTTCTAAATTCGAATCTGAAACCATCATTCCGTAAGCCGGCATCCGAAATAATCATTCCGAACCCAAATCCGGAAATCCACTTTCAAGTTCCAAAACCAAATGTCGAATCATCATTTCCGAAATCCAGTTCCAAAACCCAGAATCACGTTTATCAAAACCACTTTTATGAACTGGGATTCAAGCCCGAAATCACTTTCCAAAATCCATGATAAAATCATTGAAATCAAATCATATTTCAAATCCCAAAATCAAATCATCAAAACCATGGTCAAATCACAACATAAGTCGTAAACTCTTAAAACGTGCAAATAAGTAATCATCTCGAAATACGTGCAAAACCGAAAATCATCAAGTTCATAATCATAAACATAGAAATCACGTATAGAAAACATATAAAACATTTATGCATGCATCATAAGTTTGAAAGCAAAGTCCACTCACAGACCATTTACGCCGCTACCTCGATACGAGTGCACTTACGCCGTTCACGACCAATCCACTATCACCGGCTTTCCCGAACCGGTCCAAATCCCATAAGAAGGCCACTAATTATTTCATTAAGCTTCTACTAAAGCCCCGTAATTTTTTTCCAAATTTTTAACTACTTTTAAACGAGCCCTAAAACCTTTGGACATCCCGAAACATGTCGAAACGATGTCTGATCGACTCAAAACTAGTGCCAAAATGTTCGTTACATCGATTACATCATTTCACATGTTGACCACTTCCCCATCAGAGGCACCACATGCCTCACTATTCATCACCTCCTTTCTCTCGCCGACCCGGTTCAGACTTGTTCGAACCGCCCGGTCCAACCGAACCGACGTGAGCAGTTCGACTCCATATTTCCTTCGTTTTCAGTCCATTTTTAATTCTAATAAGTGCTATAGCTTCATCTCATCATTATCTATCTATCTACGATGTCAAAATCTAAACTTAAGAACGAGAAGTTACCGTCCCGATCAAGGCTCAAGCCGTCGACTGTCCTTCGTCCAGTTCCAATGAATCCGGCCACCTTCAGCTGTGGTTTCAGTTTTGATGAGTTTCTTGCAACCTCCACAACCTATTCGAATTCATAGAATCAATCACCAACCATCAAAAACCAGGTTTCCATTTTTAACCCAAACCTTACCCTTTCGGTGTTTGGCCGCCTTAGACCATCACATGCCTCGAATTTGAGTCCACAGAGCTCGTTTCATCCTCCATAACCTCATACAAGCCACCAGAATAGTCAAAAATTACTAGAATCTAAGCTACCATTTCAAGCCAAACCAGAGTCCTCGGGCCAAACCACCTTACCTTCGCCGTTGCAAACGCCGCCGTGACCACCATACTTCTTGTCTCAACCCCTTCTCACTTTTTCCTTCACGAGCCACTAGCAGATGATGAGAATCAAATGTAACCCGATAGGATCTCTCACAGTTTGCACTGTTTTCTGTTTTCAATCCTAACATTTGCCCGATATCCCCATTGTTTAAAACAGAAATGTAAGGCGGCTGGGGGGACCTTCCACAGCCCTCTAGAGATGGGACAAGTGTCCCAATCTCATGAAACCACCATTCCAAGTCAGCCACGTGTCCCATGGTCATTGGGTACAGATCCCCAATAATGACCAGAATGTCCCCAAAGAACAAATTACCATTTTGCCCCTCACATACTTAGACCAAAATCCTAACTATCCCAAGTCCGATGACAGCGTGCCGACTATCGTTGTATTCAGGGGATTGAGACCGACCTAACGGTCCTAGAAATACGTGACAAATCCATGTCATGTGAAAAGTCAACACATCGCCCCTTTTTAACCGAATTACCAAACTACCCTCAAACTTCCAAACCTCGTAACTTTCTCCTCGAATGTCAGAATCGAACGTGCCACCTGTCTATGAACTAGTGATGTCCCGAACTATGTCACAGTCATCGGTCAAAGTCCATTTGACTGCCCGAACGAAAAGTTAACATTTTTGCCCATTTCAGGGGTAAAATTGTCATTTCGCACCGTCCGTCCGAAATCACTCAACTAATCACCGATTAACTTCACTAATCCGTCATTAACCACTAATCTAATCCTGATTTCCGGGATGGGTCGTTACAATCTCCCCCCCCCCCAAAAAAAATTTCGTCCCCGAAATTCTGAACAACGTACGTCCGTAACTCACTAGGAGAATCCAACTAATTCACGCCCTAACTCCTCCATCATCAAGTACAGCAACTGCACCAGCAGCCAACCCTACACTTGCACCAGCAGCCAATCCTGCACCAGCTGTACCACTACACCTAATCATCCAATAGCCACCAGCCAAAAATCTTCTCCAACTTCACTCCTAGCCACTCCCATCACTACCCAAGACACTCAGCCAAGTGACAGTTCACAACATCAATCACCCATTACAAGTGGAAGGAAGCTGAGATTCAAGTCGCTTGCAAAACGTGTGAAGAAATAGTTCTTTTGCATATGAACCTTTAAATCACTTGTTAGTTGTTTTGTTTTTCTAACTTTCAAAATATTGTCCTTTTTGTTAAGTCTTGCATATGAAACTCTAACCAACTTTGATATATGAAGCACTATGGGATGTTTCTTTCACATATGGAATCTCTTGGTATTTTGAGGTTGTTTTCTTTCACGTATGGGATATGAGGTATTGAGGATAACCTAATACATAACTAAAGTGAAGGATTGAAGATGATTCCAACCACTAAGACCCAAGTAACCAAGAGCGCAACACAAAGTTTAGTCACCTTTCTCTTTTAATTCAACAATTGCTCTTCAAATCTATCAAGTTTCCTTAACAATCCCAGAATTATTGTCGTTGATCTTTTGCACATTTTCGGATAAATCACACCCAAAAATCACAACCCATTGCTCTTTTTCTACCTCTACTTTGTCCAACCTGCAGCAAAAACATTACAAATTCACAAAAATCACCAATCCATCAAAACACATTGCACATCTCATATTCTTCTCAAATGTCTTGGCCTATAGAAACCTGAAACCTAAAACTGAAACCTAAAACCTACAGAAGCCGAAAATGAGATCAACAAAAAAATGAACAAAGCCGAAAACCTACAGAAACCTAAAGCCCATATGTATAAACATAACCCATAGCCCATACACAAAACCCATAACTCAGGAACGCACCTAGAAATGAAGCCAAAAATGAAGCAAGGAACAACGCCAGAACTGTAGCCGGAAACAAAGTCATAAGCTTTCAATCAAACCCAGAAACATAATCCTAAAGCCATAAACAAAAGAAAGATAAAAAGAATTGAAACCCATTACAAATTTCCTTAGCATCTAGACAGATGACAAACCTTCTTCTTGGTCGGGTTTTCATCCGTCCATGACGTTTTCATTCTCCCCTTCTTCCCACAAAAACATATTTTCAGGTGATAATTTCGACTCTTGTTCTCCTTTATACTTGATTCTAACTGCAAATTGATTGAAGATGTTGAAGTTTTGTGGTTCACAAACATTTATAAAACCCCAATTCACACGATTTTTGTGGGATAAGAGATGAATTTTCAAAATTTCCCCTTCTAGGGTTGCGCTGTCACCTCAATTGAGGCTGATTTTTCCACCCAACTCCAACCCTAACTTTAGACTCTTTCCTTTCCATTGAAGTATTTTCACATAGGTTCCACATAAGTACAACTGATGTCGTCACTAACATAGAGTAACAATTTGGAGCAACAAAGGTAAAATAAGGGATCTTCTGATAGTAAATTGCAACGATTCTAAGTTGTGGTAGAAAAGTGAGATTCGATGTCTGATTAGGAGAGTAATTTTAGTAATAAGCCAAAAAAAAAAATTCAAAATACGGAACATAGTCTTCGGGGAAAAAAGCGACAATATCAACTTCTTCAAAATTTTAGCTTACTCATTATGTTTGAAACAACCCACCACTTCCAACTCCAAAAACAAAAAAAAAAAAAATCCTAATAGTCCCAACCCACTATCGACCAACCAGGATATCCATTTTCGTCCACTTTCCTTTCGGTAACCAGCCTTCGTCTCTTCCATTGTCACTATCTCTCTTTTACCTCATAATTAAGCTCATATCTATCAGAAGGTCGGTGAGACCTTCCTTGACCTTCTATCCTCCCAGTCTTCTCGTACATTGGCGAAAAAGTCGGGAGACCTTTCTTGCTCTCAAGTTTGCACTCCCCAACACAGCAGGTGCTGCTGTTCACTATGCCATCATCACAATGTCCAAAAAAAGGATTGAATACACCCTCAACGCTCACATGAGTCGAGGTTGGAGAATAAGGCCAAAAGCCTATCTACAAAGGAAAACTAGTCAGCCTCGCAAGGGGTCGACTGGAACTTTGTTGGATTTCAAGGCCTGAAGATCGAAGATCAATGAAGGTTTAGGATAAGTTTTCAGAGCAGATTTTCTCAGTGAAGGCTTCTTGCTTGAGGTACAACTTCTATCTTACACTCTTAGCTGAAACAAATGTGGTTAGGCTAGAGTAGGATATGAATTGAATGATCAGAGCTTTAGATTTGTAAAGGATGAGAAAATATGGATTGATCGATGATGTAAATGAACACAAGATTTTCTGTTTTAATGAATGCACAGAAGGTGTTTGATAAAATGCCAATAGGAGCAATTTTCTGGTTTTCTTATGCTCTCACCATTTAGAGAGAGTCATACATATTCCTCTTAGTGATGCTATCTGATTTTCATCATTACTTACATTCTTCTATGTGCAATTCTGTTAGAGAGAATGACATCATCTCACACACACACACACACACACTACATGATTTCTTGCTCACTAAGCCACACACACACAAACACCCCTCTCACACGTGCCCACACATGATTCTATTTGAGTGTTTGATCAGCTGCATTGCAGCTTGATCAAACCCGATCCAGGTGCGGCTTACATTCCAACACCCCTTCCTAAGCTGGATTCTCGTTTGACCCCTAGGAGACTCCTTAGATAGTGAAATCTTGTCTTAGGAAGAGCTTTAGTTAGAATATCTGCCACCTGATCCTCAGTTCTGCAGTATTGCAGTAGAACTTCCCTATTCTGCATAGAGTCCCTGATGTAGTGCACCTTCCTACTGATATGCTTAGTTTTGTTGTGAAAAACAGGATTCTTTGTCATGGTTATGGCAGATTGATTATCACAGTTAAGGACAGTAGGTCCTGACTGTTTTTCTCCAAGATCCTGTAGGATAAACCTGAGCCACACTGCCTGTGTTGTGGCCTCAGCAGCACTTACATACTCTGCCTCTGCAGTTGATAGTGCCACACAATTCTGCTTGATTGAGGCCCAAGAGAAAACACCATTCCCAAAAGTGAAAACATACCCAGAGGTGCTTTTACTGTGATCTTCAGAACCTCCCCAGTCACTGTCACAGTAGCCTATTAGGGTAGAATCCTCACTTTTCTTATACTCTATGCCATAATCCAGTGTCCCTTGAATGTATCTAAGGACCCTTCTTGCTGTTCCAAGATGCTTCTTGGTTGGATTATGCATGTATCTTGACAGTAGACTAGTAGCATACATCACATCAGGTCTTGTGGCTGTTAAGTACAATAAACTGCCAATAATCTGTCTGTAAAGTTGCTCATCAGCAGCTTCACTTCCATCATCCCTTCTTAGCTTCTCATTAGCCACTAAGGGAATGCTCACAGATTTACACCCTTTGAGTCCAAATTTTTCAAACAAGGAAGAAGCATACTTCCTTTGCTGAATAAAAATCCCTGAACTAGACTGAATAACTCCTATTCCAAGAAAATGATGAAGCAAACCCAGGTCTGTCATCTTATACCTCTTCATCATATCTTGTTTGAATTCCTCCATCATTTCAGTGTTATCACCTGTATAGAGAATATCATCAACATAGATAGAAACATTTAAGGTACCTTAATCCTTTTTCATCTTCAAGTACAATGTGGCTTCACTTATGCTTCTTAAGAATCCACAGTCCAGTAGATAACAATCAATCTCAGAGTACCAGGCCCTTGGTGCCTGTTTCAGTCCATAGAGGGCTTTCTGCAACTTAAACACCTTGTCCTCATGCCCATGCCTTGTAAAACCTTCTGGCTGGTCTACATAGACCTCCTCTTCTAAAACACCATTGAGAAAAGCTGATTTCACATCTAACTGAAACAGCTTCCAGCCTCTTTGAGCAGAAAGAGCAATTAAAACTCTGATTGTATCAAGCCTGGCCACTGGTGCAAATGTCTCATGAAAATCAATCCCTGGTTTCTGTGAGTACCCCTTTGCTACAAGTCTGGCTTTGAGTTTTTGCACTGATCCATCTAGGTTTAGTTTAGTCTTGTAAACCCATTTAACTCCAATCACAGGCTTCTCACTAGGTCTGTTCACAAGACTCCAGGTTTCATTCTTCTCAATCATCTCAATTTCTGCCTCCATAGCCTTTTGCCATCCCTTGTCCTGAACAGCTTCTTGGAAAGATTCAGGTTCCACTATAGCAATATGACATCTACCATAGATCTCATCCAGACTTCTAATTTTTACAGGTGTTGTACTAGCTTCTGAATCTGTCCCTTCACCTGCATTATCTGTAGTTTCAGATTGAGTCTGTCCTGATCCTTCTGCTTCACTGATTTCAGCACCTGTTTTAGTGAGTATATCAGGAAAACATGGAATACTGACTTCCACGTTTGTTTCCCAATTCCATCTAGCATTTTCTTTGAAGGTAACAGTTCTAGAAACCACAACTTTCTTGGTTTCTAGGCAATAAATTCTGTATCCTTTTTCACAGCTACCATAACCCACAAAGATTCCTTTGATAGCAGAAGAATCCAACTTCTGTCTTAGTTGGCTAGGAACATGGTAAAAACAGATTGAACCAAAGACTCTTAGATGACTAACTCCTGGTCTTCTCCCACTATACAGCTCAAAAGGGGTTTTCTTCTTTATGGCTTTTGTTGGACACCTATTAAGCAAATAGACAGCAGTAGTTACTGCTTCACCCCAAAACATGTAGGGCATATTCTTGTTATGGATCATTGCTTTAGCCATCTCCACAATAGTTCTGTTCTTTCTCTCTGCAACACCATTCTGTTGTGGAGAGTAAGAAACAGTAAGTTGCCTTTGAATCCCCAAATCTTCACAATAATTCAGAAATTCCTGAGATGTAAATTCCCCACCCTTGTCACTTCTGATTTTCTTGATCCTTTTCCCTGTTTGAAGTTCAACCATAGCCTTGAACTTCTTGAATGCATTGAATACTCCTGACTTGTGTCTTAGGAGATAGGTCCAGCACATTCTTGAATAGTCATCGATAAACGTGAGAAAGTATTTGTTCCCACTTAGAATCTCAGTTTGCATTGGTCCACATAGGTCTGTATGTATCAGTTCCAGCAACTGTGTTGATCTCCAAGCACCTTTCTCAAAGGACTCCACATGTTGCTTTCCAAAAACACAGCCCTCACAGCATTCCTCTTTCTTAGAAAGTCTAGGCATACCAATCACCATATCATTAGTGACTAGTGAAGACAAACTTGAATGATTCAAGTGTCCATATCTTCTGTGCCACAGCCATGAACTTCCTTCTTCTACTGCCACCTTAGCCATTGGAAGAACTTGTTGGAAAGATAAGGGAAAACACCTGTTACTGGTCATAGCAACACTAGCTATTTCATGTCCATGTTCATAGATAGTTTGACAAGACCCACCCCAATCCCCCCGGGATTAGTGCGGGATGACCCTGCTCCCGTCTGACACGAAGTGTCAGACAAGGGATATTTCCGACCTTTTCCCTCCCGGGC
Organism: Prinsepia uniflora; assembly: GCA_032719365.1. NCBI lineage: Eukaryota > Viridiplantae > Streptophyta > Magnoliopsida > Rosales > Rosaceae > Prinsepia > Prinsepia uniflora. The sequence continues at coordinate 65,553,655 of CM064865.1, read as the reverse complement.
TATCAGAGTACGCCAGGATCCGGAGGAGGCATGTGATATCTCGGTCTCTGCTACAGTCCACATCCGATGTCAACCTGAAGGGCAGTCAAAACATTAAAAACTGTGAGTGGACAAAACAAGAGTTTATAAAAACATTTCATAAGGAAGACATTTGTACCCTCCACTAAAAAGCATGCATGCATTCGAAAATCATTTATCCAAAACAACCCATATGTGGGACTAAGCCCAAAGCAGATATAAACCAAGGTCGAAAGGACCACAATGAAAACGACCATACGGGCCACTGCCCAAATCCATACGGGACTCGGCCCCAAACCATAAAGAAACCAAGTACACGAGCCACTGCTCAAATCCTGTGCACACCTGTGCACACCACATATCATATATCATATATACATATAAGTCACACAACCAATCCTGTCACGGTATCCAAAGCTACGCGCGTGCTACCTGGGTCTCAATCCGAGTCATCTCAAAGTCAAGATCAATGTCCGCAGACCACTGACCCTACCCGAGGTAATAGTAACCATAGCCTTCCTGAGAGTAAGGAACCCAACTGGGGGGTGACTCCACTCAGTCGGTGCTCCGTGACTACTCCGGGGTCCACCCAGGCCAACGACCCTCCCCAGAGGAGATAATAGAAGTAAAGGAAGGTAGATGAACATATATATACATAACATAAACATTCATGTTCGGTTCCCCTGAACCGTCATGATCCATAATATCCATAATCAGGTAACATGCCGGTTCCCATAAACCGTCATGTACCGTAATAACATAACCGAGGTAACATGCCGGTTCCCATAAACCGTCATGTACCGTAATAACCAACAAGGGTTCATGCCGGTTCCCATAAACCGTCATGTACCGTGATAACCAACAAGGGTTCATGCCGGTTCCCATAAACCGTCATGAACCTGGGAATCCATTTAAGGTTCCCTGACCTGACCTGAAATCAAAGCCGTAAAGTGACTGGGTCTCGTGCCCGAACATAGGACATCAGCTGGGCACCGTGCCCGAAATCTGAGGTCATATGCCCGAGACAAAACCAAATGGGTCTCATACCCGAGTTTATCCTTTTAGAAATCCAAAGCCAGTTCATTTAAACCAAATAAGAAATACAGACCCGTATAAGCACTGTATAAGGCCGAAACCTTGAAATACGTGCTTATACGTAACCACATACAAATGCACCCATGGCATCATCAAACAAGTAATAAAACATATAATAAACATTTATGCATGCACCAATTTAGAAAACAAGGTCCACTCACAGACCGTCCGAGCTGCCGCCTCGATTTGCGTGCCATACGGCTCTCCGAGCCGATCACCGTCACCGGGACTCCCAAACCTGTCCAAATCGTAATAGAAGGTTACTAACTACTTAATTAACCTCCTACCAAAGCCCCGTAATTTTTCCGTATTTTTAACTATTTTTAATCCCGAACCTAAACCTTCCGATGCCCCAAAACATATCGAGACGGTGTCCGATCGACACGAAACTAGTCCCAAAATGTTCGTTACATCGAATAGAAGATTTCGTATGTTGGAACCTTCCCCAGATTCCCTGCCACGCACCCTCACGCGCCGCCTGAAGTGGCTGCGCATGGGCTTCACGCGCCAGCTACAGTACCTGCTGACGTCATCGCTGACGTCATCTGACAGCTGTCAGGTCTGACATGTCAGACTCTGATAGGTGCCACGTGTCAAGCTCCCATTGGTCCATGTCACTGTGCTGTCAGTGCCACGTGGCAGTCTGACATGTGCCACGTGTCATCACGGCACTGGTCCACGTCAGTGCCACGTGTCAGCCCCTGATTGGGCCATGTCACTGACATGTGAGTGCTAACTGTGCACTGACATGTGACACGTGTCGCACTCCTATTGGCCCATTTTCTGACATGTCAGCTGACATTGTCAGATCTGACAATGCTGACGTCATCCCTGACATGATGACGTCACCTGTCATCCCCTACATCGGTTAGACCAGTCCGAACCGGTCTGGTCCGGTTTTTCCTGCAACTTGGACCGGCGTAACCGGTCCAGGTGTCCTTCTCCCTCATTTTCGGTCCGTTTTCTTCCATTCCAATTCCTAAATTCCTATTTCTTCATTTCCTATCTAACCCAATTAACAAAACTACCTAAAACCTTCGAAATCCGACCGGTTCAATTTTGAACCTCACGGTTCAATTTTCCTGAAACCTCCCAGGGCTTCCCCGACGTCCAACCACCACCAAAACCTCTCTAAAAACTCCCTAGCAACCTATTTAACTCAACCCAGTCGTCCAAAACAATCCATAACATCAAAATCCACACAAAAATTGAAAATGGGCTTACCGGGTACCCGCTCGGGTTCTGGGTTCCCGCCACCGCCCACGGCGGTTCCAGCCACCAGCTGCCGTCCTTAGTCCTCCTCTCTCACCCTCTGGTCTCAGTTATGGTTAGAAGGGAAGGGTTTGGTGTTTGGGTGAGAAATGGTGATCGGGTTGGTTTGGGAAGAAATGGGAGAAATGGATGAAGGGGAAGGGATTGATGCATGAATGGGAAAATGGTAGCCAGTGGATGGGTGACAAGTGTCACTCATCCATTGGGCCTCCATTAAATATCTGGGCCCACTAGAGACAAAACTGCACTTTTTGTCTCGTAAAACGTGCCATCGTGAATAGTAACTTGGAACTTCCGTGAACCGTAACTTCGCCGTCGAACGTCCAAATTCGACGTGCCGCCTGTCTACGGATTCATATCGTCCTTATCGACGTAAGGGTCTTCGGCCCTCGGCCATCGGACCTCCCGGTCAAAAAGTCAACTTTTGACCTCTTATTCACCCAAATTACCAAAATGCCCCTAAACTTCCGAACGTCATAACTTCCTCCCCGAACGTCGGAATTGAACGTGCCACCTGTCTATGAACTCGTGACGTCACGAACTACGTCACAGTCATCGGTCAAAGTCCATTTGACCGCCCGAACGAAAAGTCAACGTTTTGCCACCACTAGGGGCAAAACGGTCATTTCGCATCGTTCGTCCGATTTCGCCCAACTAATCACGGATTAGCCTCACTAATCGTGATTAGTCACTAATCTAATCCTGGAATTTGGGACGGGTCGTTACATAGTTGCTTTCCTCCCTTCAAAAACCAGATTATATCCATGCTCCACCATTTGTCCAACACTTAACAGGTTCTCATCCAAACTAGGCACTAACATTACTTCTCTTATCATTCTGTCACCCCCCTTGTCTTGATAACCATAGAGCCCTTGCCTTTGGCTTCCACTAGCTCTCCTGTCCCCATTTTCACCCTGCACTTCAAGGTTCTATCAAGATCAATCAATGTTGATTCTTGAGAGGTCATGTGGTTACTACAACCACTGTCCAAATACCAGACATCCGCATTCTTAGAAGTAGTAACTGAATGACAGGCATAAAACATGGCTGCATCATCTTCTATCTGCTGAGCAATATTGACATTGCCCTTGCTATGATAGTCCTTAGCATAATGGCCCATTTTGTTACATTTAAAACATTTTCTGGTTTTAAACCAGCAATTTCCAAAATGCTTCTTACTACACACTTTGCAGGTAGGCTTAGTTTCACCCTCTCCCTTGGTTTCTCGTTTGTGATGTCCAGAATCACTTTCTGTTTTCTTAACCCAGGGTTTGCTCCCTAAACTCGTACTCTTCTTAGCTTTTCTTATCCATGGCTTAACATGACTTGAGAAGGCTTTTTCAGAAGAACTTTTAGTGTGAAGTTCAAGCCTCTGGTCATAAGCTTTAATGGAAGCAATCAGTTCCTGCACATTTATTTCATCTAGATCTTTGGTTTCCTCTAGGATTGAAACTATAGGATCATAGCTCCTAGTTAAGCTTATGAGGATTTTCTGCCCCATCCTTGCTTCTTTTATATCTTCACCATAAGACCTCATTTGATCAACTATAGAGTATAGTCTAGACAAATATGCATGCAGTGTTTCATCATCTTTCATTCTAATATACTCAAAATCCCTTCTCAATCCTTGCAGTGTAACAGATCTTACCTTCTGATCACCACAAAATTCTCTCTTTAATAGATCCCATGCTGCCTTAGAGTTTTCTTCATTTGCTATCCTTGAGAAGATGGAATCCACCACAGAAGTTTGTATGAACCCGAGGGCCTTTGCATCTTTGATCAAGTCTGCACGGGAAGGGACCACCATTGCTCCTTCTTCTCCTTCAGGATCAGCATTCACTCCTCTGTTAACAAGCTCCCACAGATCTTGAGCTCTGAGCAAGGTACGCATCTTGATGCTCCAAAACTCATAATTATTTCAATAAAAAATTGGAACTCTCAGCTCACTGCTTGCTCCTGCCATTTCTGGTTCTTCTTCACAGTACACCCCAGTTCACAGATCAGAACCAAAGCTCTGATATCATGTTGGATTTCAAGGCCTAAAGATCAAAGATCAATGAAGGTTTAGGATAAGTTTTCAGAGCGGGTTTTCTCAGTGAAGGCTTCTTGTTTGAGGTACAACTTCTATCTTACACTCTTAGCTGAAACAAATGTAGTTAGGCTAGAGTAGGATATGAATTGAATGATCAGAGCTTTAGATTTGTAAAGGATGAGAAAATATGGATTGATCGATGATGTAAATGAATACAAGATTTTCTGTTTTAATGAATGCACAGAAGGTGTTTGATAAAATGCCAATAGGAGCAATTTTCTGGTTTTCTTATGCTCTCACCATTTAGAGAGAGTCATACATATTCCTCTTAGTGATGCTATCTGATTTTCATCATTACTTACATTCTTCTCTGTGCAATTCTGTTAGAGAGAATGACATCATCACACACACACACACACACACACACACACACACACACACTACATGATTTCTTGCTCACTAAGCCACACACACACACACACCTCTCACACGTGCTCACACTAACAGATTTTAATACAGGTGGCATGATTCTATTTGAGTGTTTGATCAGCTGCATTGCAGCTTGATCAAACCCGATCCAGGTGCGGCTTACATTCCAACAAACTTTGCTCCGTCTCAGCTAAGGAGTCAACCTAGCTTGGACCCAAACCCCGAGATTGGACTATCAAAATCAATCGCAAGGAAGAGACTCGGAATATCGACGATGACAATGATCATGACAAAGAACACAATCGTGGTAGAGGATTTTAGTGATAAGTTCGAGAAGCAAAAGCTGAGGGATTTCATTGTGGCTAGGAATTGGTGTGGGGTTTGGACTCGAATGAGAAGGCGACATTTCTGATGTTGGAAGTAGCGAACAATGTAACGCTTTCGGGTCAGAATATCAGAATTTTGAAGACGTTGAATTTGTTTGATACTTTGAATGCACATAAGTTGATCCTAACAACAAAGATTATAAATTATTTGAAGGTCAGATACATGCCTGATTATGTGGTAGAGAGAGAGAGAGAGAAATAGATGATGAAGGTGGATAACCGGGCTAATCAAGAGTGGATTCCAACTTAGGACTGTTGGGTTTTTTTTTTTAAGAGATAGAAGTAAGGGGTAGCTTCAAGCATGATGAGTAAAGGTAAAACCCAAAAATCATGAATTGTTTCACGATTCTAGAAGCATTTGGACTAAACCTTAAAAAAATTGACTTGTTCCTTGATAACATTAAAACCATTAATGTGTCAAAGTCCAGTAAAATTGCCATTTCAAGATAGAATTATGCGACACAACATCACCAAAAGGTCAGCAAATTAAAGGTTGTCTACTCGTCTTCACCTCAAAGTTGGAGTGCAATGGGTGAGCATAATGTTCAAATCCAGCCGCAAAGCTCACTATGTCCGCGCATGCAGCATGCTATATCTGCGAAAGGTACCGGACAACAGATCCGGTCATGTAGCCAAGCTCTATGGTAGTGGATGTTTATCTTCCGCTGTTCGATTATTTAGATTTAACGTATGGTGATTTAGGTTTTAAGGTTATAGAGAATCTTTATTTCTATATTCTCAATTGGATTTTGGGTTAAATTATCTAATTATTGAATTCTAATTATTAATTATGTCCTAAAAATATCATAAACTTTAAAAAGCTTTATTTGAAGTTTGCTCTAAAATTGTAAATCATGCACATTCAGTTGCTGCTGCAGGAACAATTGCTCTAAAATTTATGGCTTTTTAGCCAAAATGCACCTGTATTATCGTTGTTATCTGAAAATGCACCATAAATTTGTTTTTGTGCCAAAATGCATCCCGAATTTCTAATGTCGTTCCAGTATGATCTTTTTCCGCCCGAGGGTTAAAAAAACAGGAGCAAATTGGTCATTTTATATAGCTAAGCAATTGAAATTAAAAACGATAAGCAATTGGTCATTTTAATGCCCAAATCTCCGACCCCTGAAGAAACCAGCTCATGTTCAGTGAAGAAAACAAAGAAAAAATGAAAAAAAAAAAAAAACTAGTCGAGCAGTGAAGAAACCGCGACCGTCCAAGAAACCGCGACCGACGACAGCAATCCCGCGACCAGAGGATGGCAGCCCCGCGATGAGAAGGTTGCTGCGACGAGAAGGTTGCTGCGACGTGAAGACTAGAAGTAAGATGCCGAAGGGGAGAGCGACGAGAAAGTTCCTGCGACGAGCAACAACGATGCTTTGTGAATTAATATTTGGAGGTATTTGTTTGCGCAGAGACGGTGAAATCCCAGCTGGGTTTTTCTCCTGAGATGGCATTTGGTAGAGCGCGCAGAGCGATTGAATCAATACCCAATAATAAAGAAGAAAACAGGGTATGCTAAGATGAAATTACATTACATGCATTAAAAAAATCCAACAAATTGAAATTTGCGAAGCTCCAACTTTGACAACACAAACAAACGTAGGTTTCTCAAAATGTTGAGACTTGAGACTACTGGGTGATGATGAGTGATCGAGGATATCGAATGTTTATCGTTGGTTGCTTACATGCATGACGCATCGACTCATCTTTTACAGCAAGGAACCAAAACATAAAAGATTGGGTGTACTGCATGTTGGTTGTTGGATCGGATCACCAGCAGCAAACGCATATATAATAATACAAATGTCAAGCCAAGTCTAAGACAGAAAATAAATAAATAAATAAAAACTAGTCATTTTTGCTGGCTCATATTCTTTCATTCTAGCTAGGAGATTGAGAATGGAAAATCTTTTGCAAATGGAGAAACCCAACAAAGCACTTGCGCCCATGCATGCATTGAGCTCCAACGCAAGGACTTTGTGCGCTTGCTTATCAATTCGCCATTTTTCCAATGGACACTCGGATCCCATATGGTACCTGCTACCTTTCGATGCAAAGCAATGCTACTGCTCCATTATACTAAGTTAAGGTTTCCTTTCCCTACACATCTTAAAAAAGCATGCAGGGTATGCTAAACCTGCAGTTCACCAACTTCATCTAAATTTGTTTCATTTCCATTTCCATCGCTGCTTGCTTGCTTGCAAAGTTGCATGTTGCAAGTTGCAAGTTGCAAATATAATCCTCCATTTGCAGAAATTGTTTTACTACCAATGTTTGGCATAAAAAGGAAAATTTGATAGCCAATTCTTTTCCTTCCAGCTTCACCATATTCATTCATCATAATTCATACACACGTCGCAAGGAAGAAAACAACCTAAAAACCCAAAAAAAAAAAACACTGCATACATCCACTCTCTCTCAAAAACCAACAATCTATCTCTGCTCTCAAATTCTCTTTTTTCTCCCCATCCATACATATTTGCATCAGACATATCTAAGTTTTTTTACAAATTTTTGAAAACTGAATATTCCCTTGTTACTTTTGAAAGTTCAGATGTAGAGAAAATAAGAAGGAAAAAAACAAATGTCAAGGCGAAAAAAAGGCAAGAATAGCTACTAGTTAGGCCACCCATGTTTTTTTGAATCCATGCTCAACTCTCTGCATTTCCTATTTTGTTCCAGTAAGAAGAGCAAGTAACTGTAAATTTGTAACGTATGTCAATCTGTGTGTGCTTAGTCAAACAGAAGGCGCGCACCATTCATCTTTAATCCCCTGCCCTCAAACCCCATTAACCCCTTCCATCTCCATTCTAGCTAGTTAATATTACATTTTCCTTCTTCCCTCATTTTGTTTTGTTTTTTCAGGTGCAGAAGAGAAAAAGAGAACAACAGAAAAAAAAAAAAATCCTCAAGTAGTAGAAGTGCCCTCTTCTATTTCCTATTTCTTCTTCTAGCTCTCAAAGTCACCAGAAGCAATCTGCAGCTCATCCAAATTTCCCTCGTCGTCCGTTTGTTTCTCCCCATCTTCGTCTCGTCACCCCCAAACCTATTTTTAACCTTGTGTTTTCCTCTGTAATTGGCAATTGCCTCCTTTCAACATTTATCTTTTGTTTTTCTTTGTTTTCTTCACTGCACATGAGCTGGTTTCTTCACGGGGTTGGGGATTTGGGCATTAAAAAGCCACATCAGCTGATGATGTGGAGGGCACCTTTTTTTTTTTAATTTCAATTGCTTAGCTGTATAAAATGACTAATTTACCCCTGTTTTTAACCCTTTTAATGAAAAAAAAACCATATTGGAACGACATTGAGAGTTCATGATGCATTTTGACATAAAAACAGGTTTATAGTGCATTTTGAGATAATAATGGTAATCCAAGATGCATTTTGGCTAAAATGCCAAAATTTATTAGTGCGTAAATTATTTGTACGATTAACATTTGAAAATTGACAACTGAAGATGCATGTACATTTGCTAGAATCCTTCAAAAGAACTAATAATAATGATAATATAAAGAATGCAACCGTAAAAAGTTATATAACTTGAATTCTTTAATGATTATTAAGACTATTTGTAATCTTTGGAATATAATTAGCCTGATAAATGTCAGTGGACTTATTTTGCACAAATTACAAAACAATAAAAAAAAAGCACAAATAAGCTACCACCATTATTGTCGTATCTAACACTACTTATAGTGACATTTGCATAATTCTATATACGTTAGGAATATTGTACATCACCATATCATAGATGGTCTAATCCGCCGTGATTGACACCACCACTACCACTAATGGAGGATCACGATCACTCGATCAAAGCATACATAGTTGCACCACAAACAAAATGACAGGATCCGTCCCAATCCCACTAGGACCACCCGGGGACGTGCCCCGCTCCCGTCTGACAATGACTCTAAACATACCAAAATTACCCTTAAATAAAAACCGAATACTCAAATAGATAGATAACGTACAACAACAGTGTTTAAAGCGATACTGTCAGACAAGGGATAATAAAATAACAACACGTGAGCACAATAGTCAGAGTACATTATTCGGTGCTCAACCTACCCACAAGTGGGTGTACAGGTGCACAACTAAGTAAACTAAACCTCTGCCTCCTCTTCCGGGTCCTCATCCTCTATTTCCGTGTCAGGGTCTGGAGGGGTCAGTAAAACAAGAGTGAGCGGGCCAAAAATAACAGTTTATAAATCAATTTAATAATAAAATAATCATAAGGTTTTACCCCTCCGTTTTCCAAATCTTGCATGCAGTGAAAACATAATGTTATAATGAAATCATAACCATAAAACCACAATAATAATCGAAAGGAGAAACTAACATATCAGTGCACTGTAAAACCCAACCTAAATGATGTCACGGTTCTAAGGCTACGCGTTGCCACTCAGGGTCTCATACCCGAGACTCTCTAGGTACATCAGCTCCCGATATCCCGGTCACTGCCCGAGGTATCATGTCTTCCTGAGAATAAGCAGCCCAACGGGGGTCAATTCCACTCAGTCAGGGCCCCGTGACTAAACCAGGGTCCACCCAGGCCAACGACCCTCCCTGGAGGAGACAATATACACAGGTAGGAAAGTACAGTACAATAACAGTATAGTTTACCCTATGTCCCCCCGGACATCCCCAACAAAATCCACATATAATCCAGACGGGTCTCATGCCCAAAACATTGTAATAGCATATATAAACAGTTCATATAAGACTCATCGAAATCATAAGTGGAAATAGTAAAACAGTTTATGCATGCAAGCCTTTTTTAAATCAAACAGCCCACTCACACTCGGTCCTTGCTGCTCAACGATCTCTAAAACCTGTATTAATATACCTGAGGGTTACTTAAGGACCCTATAACATCAATACCAAGACCCTAGAACAGATCCGCCTCAAAATCTCATCCTGGGCACTATTCCCAATGCTTCAAACCCCATTTTGACTAACCTAACGATCTCCGATCGACACGAAACCACTTCCATTGGATCCGTATCGTCGGAACCTTGAAAATGGTACCGGACCCACCAAAATCACTGTTCACACGCGCCCCCATGCGCCTGGTCAACGCGTGGGTCAACACTGCTACAGTACTGCTGATGTCAGCATGACGTCATCACTGACACTTGTCAGGTGACACGTGGCATGTTCTGATTGGTCCTTGGTCTGACAACATCTGACAGGATGACGTCATCATGGCGTCAGAAGTGACGTTAGCATGATGACGTCATCATTGCTACAGTACCGGGTCAGCCCGTTTTACTGGAACCGGGTCGCCGTTGACCCACAGCTTGACTCCATTCCACCGTACGTTTCCGGCCACCATTTTCGACGGGGTTCATTCCTATAGGGTCGTCTAGGTCTGTTCTATTGTTCTACAATCTCAAAACTGGAAGAAAATGAGAAGAAACTCACCAGTCCTTGCTGAACTTCACGGCCAGAAATCCGGTCGTCGTCTCCGGCGATCCACGCCGTCTCAGTCGTCCAAGACAGTCCCAATCAGCTCGTCTCTAACCCGCCACCTTGTCGCCGCCGTAGCCTTCGCCGTCTGTTCAGTCGTGCTCCTGGGGTTCTCACGGTGTCGACTGGAGCTCCACTTGAGTCGAGGTGGTGAAAATGTGGGTTGTTGCTTCTTGGACCCGATTCCTCTGTGTTTCGGGTCTGAGTTTGCACGGTTTGTGCAGGGCATGGGAAGTGGACGGTGGTTGCTGGTGGTGCACGGTGGTGATGAGGAGATGATGGTGGTGCTGGGGGTGGTCGGCTGGTGGTGTGAAGTTTGATGGTTTGTGCGTTTGGGTTGAGAGAAAATGGAAGGGAAAATGGGTTATACGGTTTAGGGGAGATGGATGTGTATGTGTTTGTGTTTGAGAGAAAAAGAAGATGATGATCGTGTATGAAGAAGAAAAAGCAGAATGAAATGGAGGGCTGGGATTTGTTTGGGCAGAAAATCCAATGGCTAAGGTTCAATGAGGCAAATAAATTAGTATAAAATAGGTAAATAGTTGTAAGGTTGCTTTATTAGAATAATGTTGACTTGGATGAGTGACACTTGTCACTCATCCGCTAGTTTGATTCAAATCTGACTTGGCACGGATTCCCATAATTAATTAATATTTTATTCTGTTGTTCTCGGTTCGTAAATTCCGCTAAAATACGTCCGTGACCATAACTTTTTCATACGAACTCCGATTTCGGCGTGCCGCCTGCCTACGGATTCGTGACGTCCCGACCTACGTCATAGTCATGGGTCAAAGTCCAAATTATTTCCCGGGTCAAAAGTCAAAGTTTTCCCCCCTTTAGGGGCAAAATAGTCTTTTTACATTAAAATATTATTATTCTTGGTTCGGGCCGTTACACAAAACCTCAATAAGACATATGGCGCTTTTGAAAATAAAAACTTCTTCGGCAACCTGATTCGTCTAAACGCAAAAGCCCGTAGCCTTATTTGACATCATGATAATGGAACTAAAAAAGAAAGTTTAAAGACGAACAAAATTTGGTGAACTCGAACCCAAGAGTAGTTGGATTATTTAAGTTATTAACTACATTTTTACGGGTACAAGGGAAGCCCTATGGACTCAAGAAGACCTACCGACGAAAAAGTTTTTTTTGGGGAAGATTTTTGTGAGGAAGACGGCTAGGGTTTTCCAAATTTCAGACCTATAATGCCAAAGTACTAGGACATGCCCAAATTACTCTTAGGGTGTGTTTGGTACGCCGTATTACGGTCCGTATAGGCTAAATAATCCGAAACCTGTGTTTGGTACCAGTCGTATTAATTAGTCACCGTATAAGTTAATACGGTTGAATATTTTTATACGGTCCAGACACGCTAAAATAATACGTTCGAAATTGTCCGTATTAAATAGTCGGATAACTAGTAATCTTGTAAAATATAATAATAATAATAATAATAATAATAATAATAATAATAATAATAATAATAATAATAAATAGTAATATAATAAAAATAAAATATTAATTTAGTAAATATTAATAATAAAAAGTAATAAAGTAATAAAAACTACTAATAATAAATTAATGATATTTTAATAAATAATAATGATAAAATTAAAAATAATTAATTAATAAAAATTTAATAAATAGTAATAATAATTATTATTAAAATAAATAATTAAAAAAATAATGACATACATAATTAATATTTAAGATATAAGTATTTCATCAATTACTATAATATAATTCGGTCAGTATAATATAGTCGGCATTCTAATCCAGAAAAGTACCAAACGCCCGACTAAATAATCAGTCTATCCGGTGAACAGATCAGTCTATCCGATTGAAATAGTCAGTACAGTACGACATACCAAACGAGGCCTTAATGTCCAAATTACTCTTACCTTTTTTAAAAGGCTTTTTATTATGGGTGCACAAGGAACTGCAAGCGTGTCTCAAATCCTCATGAATTATAATTTGTTTCACTTTATACTAAGAATTAGTGCAATATTAAATTCGTTGTAGCATTTAATTCGTATTTGACACCATTAAAGATATTATTTCTTTTTCTTCCTCTCTTTAATCTTCATCTTCTTCTCTCTCCTTTCTCCATGCGACTAAAAGCCATCACAAGCACTCTCAGAATCAAAATCTTGCTAGAAATCCAACATGCACTAGAAGAACAAAACCCTATCTCACGTGAAGAACCTATAATGGTAACTATGAGCAAAACAAACAAATTTTAACTTACTTCGAAAGCAAATTGCACAAAAAATCCCTTGAATTTCAAACCAAAAACATTTCAATTGGAAAATCAACAAAGACTCAAATGAGAAAACATGGTAAAATCAACAAATCTGGTAATAATAATGGAAAAATCATGCAGATGAGGAAGAACTCGAAGAACCCAGATGAGGAAATCAGGGGATGGCATCCAAAACCCTTGCTGGGTTGATGAATTCCTCGGCTTCTCCTCCATCCGATGCAGATCCCAAAATTGAACCCTAATTTATTGGGCTAGTAATTATTGTTATTGGTTAACAGCTCATAAGCCAAGTGTTTAGCATTTCGGAAACGGCCGCCAGCTCAAGAAAATGTAATTTGATCCACATTATTGGTGTCTTTTGATGCTTGCCAGAAGATGGCCCCAAGTCCCGAGGACGATGCCGTTTGACTATGGTCCACATGGAGACCATCACTGGAGGCACCACCGCTTGTACTATTGGCGTCGATGGTGGTCATGGTTTTTTTATTGGTTCGTAAAAAGAGCCAACCCGACCGAGGCCGAAGCGCCGTCGTTTAAGTCCACGTACTCGTTAGAGTTTAGCTTGCGCATTTTCTTATCGGGCGAGTAGTCTCCGGGTCTTGGGTCGGTGGGGATTTTGAACGAACCTTTCACAAAAATCGTGATCCCCACCATGGTATAGGTACCAGTGGTTGTTATGATGACCGACATGGCGTGCTCTAACGGCCAACGGATGGTCTCACTATCGGACTTGTGCCCCAGCTCCCGGGTCAGGTGAAAGATCCGAGCTGCACATACAAAGGGCAATCGGATCCTCCAACCACGTCCTTCCACTTTCGTGTGTTGGTCCTTCATCCATGCCTTCCTCAAAGTGTGCACGGCAACTAGAATACCTAGAGACCATGAATGTGGCTCCATTTCATTTTATGTGGGTTGCTGATTCGGGATGAGGATCTTGTCTCATGATTTCTTTTTCTGGTAGTTCAATTTGGATTCGTCATCGCATGAGCGATATATATCCATGGATATGCAGCATAAAGGGGTAGTCAAAGATGATATTAGTTTTTTTTTTCCTGAAAATACATTTTTATTAATTAAACACGAGTAGAAACGCTAACATCTTTAGCGAGAAAGTTAAACAGCCAAGTTAGAATAAATTACAATTCATAGTGCAATTTAAAATACAGTGCCGTCTTGTTGCATGAAAAAAAAACTATTTAAAAAGATTTATTATTCAAAATATATTTAGAATTAAATATTAAGTCTCAATTTGCTCGCCAAATATGAAATCATAATAATGCACTATTAGAACCCCTTATGTTAGTTCTCTTGTCCCAAAAGTTACCCTATGTTGCTAATTCTATTTAGGATGTTTGATGACAATAAAAAATTAGATGTTTTATTTATTTTGTAGCAAAATAATAAAACTAGATATTAGAAAGAAAACAAAAGATGAAAGAAGTACATGAACTCTATCTGGGTTTCTCAACCCATTCCCATACCCACTGCCCGCCCACCCAATATTTCCTCCTCACTCTATGCCGCCAGATGGTGTTCATCATCATCTTCAATTTTCGATGATTTTTGCTTGGATTCAACAAACCCAACTTTACCAAAAATCGACCTCCCACAATTTGAGGGAAAACAACAGCAAAATCCCACCCAAATTAACCCTACTAGTCATTAGAACGTACTGAGCTTGAATTACACAATTGCAAACATGAGGATAGATGAAGTAAGTGGTAAGCTATATTTCCAAACCCAACGACAATGTAATTCAAAATTAGGAGCTTGAAATGAATGCAATAGAAAAAGAGCTAAAGAAAACGAGCCCATTTTCGCGGTGGAGGAATCCAACCCATCCCACAAGGTAGCGACGAAACGTCGTTACTGATTCTAGCATTTTCAGCCAAATTGAAATGATAGCTGACCATATCTCGTTGATTTTCTCGAGCGAGAGGCCATTGAAGGACCAAGAGGGGTTGTTGAAGTGTAGAAAGAGAAACTTTAATGGTGTTTTGACTTTGGTGACGAAGCGAGAAGAGGAACATCAACGTATTGGGGGTCGCAACAGAGGAAAGATAGGTTGGTGGCGAAGAGTAGGCTAATGGGTTTGGGCGAGAGGGGCTTGAATGGGTTCGAGATGAATCAGGTTGCAACTCGAATCCAAAGCTCAAATTTCATCTTAAGGGAGGTAAAATTGGGGTTTTTCATTTGTTTTGAAGCTGATAATATAGAGTAAGCAAAAATGTGAAGGGAGATGTCACGATTCGACTCCCCTAGTGCTATTCACATTAGGTCATTTATCGTGAGATTGCACCAGCCGAACCTCACTTAACATCGGAGTTCCAACGGAATTCAAAGCTAATGAGCTGACCTCCTGTTACAAAGATACATGTCCACATATAAAACACTTTACATTTCCCTCCTTGAGTGAGGTGGGATTGCTCGTCGTTCTTCTCCAGACACAGGCCTAAACAATCCACCTCCTTTGGGGCCTAACGTCCTCATTGGCACACTTCTGATCGAGGTCCAGTTCTGATACCAAACTGTCACGACTCGACTCCCCTAACTCGATATTGTCCGCGTTTGGCCCAACCTTTACACTTCTAATCGGGGTCCAGCTCTGATACCAAACTGTCACGACTCGACTCCCCTAACTCGATATTGTCCGCGTTTGGCCCAACCTTTACACTTCTAATCGGGGTCCAGCTCTGATACCAAACTGTCACAACCTGACTCTTCTAACTCGATATTGTCCACTATGAGCCAAACCCTCATGATTTTGTTTTTAGGAACTCACGTGCAACTTCTCAGTAGTTCAAGCCTCAACAATCAACCTCCCTTGGGGCCCAACGTCCTCACTGGTACACTTCTGATCGAGGTCCAGGTCTGATATCAAACTTTCACGACCCGACTCCCCTAACTCGATATTTTCCTTTTTGGGTCCAACCCTCATGATTTTGTTTTTGGGAACTCATGTGCAACTTCTCAGTAGTTCACCCATCTTTGGATTGTACCAGCCCAATCTAGCTTAACTTTGGAGTTTCAAAGAAATCCAAATCCAGTGAGCTCCCAAAAGACCTTGTGTTAGGAAGATACGTACTCACATACGTACTCATACATATAAGACACTTCACCTTTCTCTCCCAGAGCGATGTGGGATTACTCACCGTTTTTCCCAAGACACATGTCTTACATGAGAGATCAATGTGGATAAAGGTGGAGAAGCATAAAGGGACATGGCGGAGGTCACATGCGTTGTTGCGGAGCGTGAGGGAGGTGCGAGTTGATTATGGTGATGATGGAGGAAAGTATGGCCTCTGGAAGGTCATTGATTGTGTTGGTAGTGATGTTGGGCATGTGAATGGGTTGAGAAATCCAAATGATGCTCATCATCTTCTTCTTTCATCTTTTTTTTTTAATATATATATTTAGGTTTATTATTTTTCTACAAAATGAATAAAACATGAAATCTCTTACTGTCATGTAAGCATCCCAAACAAAGTTAGTAACGAAATGTAATTTTTGGTGCAACAGAGCTGACAAATGACTTAATAGCAGTACATTGTTACGATTTTGTGTTCATAGAACAAATTGAGACGTGAGATCTGGATCGGAGAGCATTTTTAATAATAATCATGAACATGTAATGCCGAAGTATTAAGGCATATCCAAATAACTCTTTCTTTTTTTTTAAATGCAACCTTAAAACGAATGAATTGAAATTTTTTTCTTTAATTTATTAATGCAGATGACTTAATAGTTGGTTTAATATTAATCTTGTTAGCCATACATATTCCTGTAATCAATATGGGTGGAAATGGAACCAACTAAACTGATACGATTAGCCGATTGGATCATGATTTTGATTGCTAAGCCATCTTTAGCATTAAGATCCTAAAAGCCCACCATTTAGCATAAAAATATAAGTTGACCTCTTAGTTCAAATTTAGGACGTTTGTTAAAAATAATTTTTTATTCAAAATTCATAAATCTCACTTTTTAGCCTAATTTTAGAACATTTGCTGGAAATGATTTTTTATTCAAAATTCATAAATTTCATTTTTAGCCTAATTTTAGGGCACTGCTAGAAATGACTTTAGTATTAATGGCTTTAGTATTATTGGCTTTGAGTATCTAGTCAAACATGTTGTGAATGATTTTAGGAGGAAGGATTGCAAAGAGAATATGGAGAGGCAGGGACATGAAAATAATATGTCCGATTATTATGAGATAGATAAGGTTGTTTACAATGATAAATGATCCCTTATATAAGGGGGGATAATTAATGAATACAAAAGAACAAAACTGCCCATAATACCTATTACATAAATAAACATAACTATTTTAACTATTTACAACACTCCCCCTTGGATATTTCATGTAATGATACTGCTTGGCTACACACTTATATGTTGCCTCGTTAAAACCTTGCCATGTAACAAAAAACCTATGGGACAAACATAACTCTGATTGAAGGAAAAAGAGTGCAACACACGTGTAGGTGATCACATCGGAATCTTCAGAGGTAATTGATATCGTCTCTTCTAGAATACGGGTAGATAGTCCGCCTTCGAGATAAAATGCATTAGTGTTGCTCCACCAAAATCGATAAAATGCATTAGTGTTGCTCCACCAAAATCTTGCTCGGTAAACCCAGTGGGAAAAACCTGTGGGAAAAGATGTGCAAATGCATATGAGTCAAATCATGGCATCTTCAGGATGCATTGTTAGCGGGGTGATCATACCAAAATGTGCCTCATTAAAACCTAACCAGGTAACAAAACCCAATGGGACAAAATAACCCTGATCGTAGGACAAAAGAGTACACGATGATCATGTGAGTATGCTTCGGGATACTCAGTATACTTCCGGCTACTTGGTGTACTTCAGGATACTCCCCCTAATATTGACTCCCCCTGAAAACTACAAATTAGGTAGATTAGCCAGTCTACGTAAACCAATACCCCGAACGAAAAGTCAACGTTTTGCCACCACTAGGGGCAAAACGGTCATTTCGCATCGTTCGTCCGATTTCGCCCAACTAATCACGGATTAGCCTCACTAATCGTGATTAGTCACTAATCTAATCCTGGAATTTGGGACGGGTCGTTACATAGTTGCTTTCCTCCCTTCAAAAACCAGATTATATCCATGCTCCACCATTTGTCCAACACTTAACAGGTTCTCATCCAAACTAGGCACTAACATTACTTCTCTTATCATTCTGTCACCCCCCTTGTCTTGATAACCATAGAGCCCTTGCCTTTGGCTTCCACTAGCTCTCCTGTCCCCATTTTCACCCTGCACTTCAAGGTTCTATCAAGATCAATCAATGTTGATTCTTGAGAGGTCATGTGGTTACTACAACCACTGTCCAAATACCAGACATCCGCATTCTTAGAAGTAGTAACTGAATGACAGGCATAAAACATGGCTGCATCATCTTCTATCTGCTGAGCAATATTGACATTGCCCTTGCTATGATAGTCCTTAGCATAATGGCCCATTTTGTTACATTTAAAACATTTTCTGGTTTTAAACCAGCAATTTCCAAAATGCTTCTTACTACACACTTTGCAGGTAGGCTTAGTTTCACCCTCTCCCTTGGTTTCTCGTTTGTGATGTCCAGAATCACTTTCTGTTTTCTTAACCCAGGGTTTGCTCCCTAAACTCGTACTCTTCTTAGCTTTTCTTATCCATGGCTTAACATGACTTGAGAAGGCTTTTTCAGAAGAACTTTTAGTGTGAAGTTCAAGCCTCTGGTCATAAGCTTTAATGGAAGCAATCAGTTCCTGCACATTTATTTCATCTAGATATTTGGTTTCCTCTAGGATTGAAACTATAGGATCATAGCTCCTAGTTAAGCTTATGAGGATTTTCTGCCCCATCCTTGCTTCTTTTATATCTTCACCATAAGACCTCATTTGATCAACTATAGAGTATAGTCTAGACAAATATGCATGCAGTGTTTCATCATCTTTCATTCTAATATACTCAAAATCCCTTCTCAATCCTTGCAGTGTAACAGATCTTACCTTCTGATCACCACAAAATTCTCTCTTTAATAGATCCCATGCTGCCTTAGAGTTTTCTTCATTTGCTATCCTTGAGAAGATGGAATCCACCACAGAAGTTTGTATGAACCCGAGGGCCTTTGCATCTTTGATCAAGTCTGCACGGGAAGGGACCACCATTGCTCCTTCTTCTCCTTCAGGATCAGCATTCACTCCTCTGTTAACAAGCTCCCACAGATCTTGAGCTCTGAGCAAGGTACGCATCTTGATGCTCCAAAACTCATAATTATTTCAATAAAAAATTGGAACTCTCAGCTCACTGCTTGCTCCTGCCATTTCTGGTTCTTCTTCACAGTACACCCCAGTTCACAGATCAGAACCAAAGCTCTGATATCATGTTGGATTTCAAGGCCTAAAGATCAAAGATCAATGAAGGTTTAGGATAAGTTTTCAGAGCGGGTTTTCTCAGTGAAGGCTTCTTGTTTGAGGTACAACTTCTATCTTACACTCTTAGCTGAAACAAATGTAGTTAGGCTAGAGTAGGATATGAATTGAATGATCAGAGCTTTAGATTTGTAAAGGATGAGAAAATATGGATTGATCGATGATGTAAATGAATACAAGATTTTCTGTTTTAATGAATGCACAGAAGGTGTTTGATAAAATGCCAATAGGAGCAATTTTCTGGTTTTCTTATGCTCTCACCATTTAGAGAGAGTCATACATATTCCTCTTAGTGATGCTATCTGATTTTCATCATTACTTACATTCTTCTCTGTGCAATTCTGTTAGAGAGAATGACATCATCACACACACACACACACACACACACACACACACACACACACACACACACTACATGATTTCTTGCTCACTAAGCCACACACACACACACACCTCTCACACGTGCTCACACTAACAGATTTTAATACAGGTGGCATGATTCTATTTGAGTGTTTGATCAGCTGCATTGCAGCTTGATCAAACCCGATCCAGGTGCGGCTTACATTCCAACAAACTTTGCTCCGTCTCAGCTAAGGAGTCAACCTAGCTTGGACCCAAACCCCGAGATTGGACTATCAAAATCAATCGCAAGGAAGAGACTCGGAATATCGACGATGACAATGATCATGACAAAGAACACAATCGTGGTAGAGGATTTTAGTGATAAGTTCGAGAAGCAAAAGCTGAGGGATTTCATTGTGGCTAGGAATTGGTGTGGGGTTTGGACTCGAATGAGAAGGCGACATTTCTGATGTTGGAAGTAGCGAACAATGTAACGCTTTCGGGTCAGAATATCAGAATTTTGAAGACGTTGAATTTGTTTGATACTTTGAATGCACATAAGTTGATCCTAACAACAAAGATTATAAATTATTTGAAGGTCAGATACATGCCTGATTATGTGGTAGAGAGAGAGAGAGAGAAATAGATGATGAAGGTGGATAACCGGGCTAATCAAGAGTGGATTCCAACTTAGGACTGTTGGGTTTTTTTTTTTAAGAGATAGAAGTAAGGGGTAGCTTCAAGCATGATGAGTAAAGGTAAAACCCAAAAATCATGAATTGTTTCACGATTCTAGAAGCATTTGGACTAAACCTTAAAAAAATTGACTTGTTCCTTGATAACATTAAAACCATTAATGTGTCAAAGTCCAGTAAAATTGCCATTTCAAGATAGAATTATGCGACACAACATCACCAAAAGGTCAGCAAATTAAAGGTTGTCTACTCGTCTTCACCTCAAAGTTGGAGTGCAATGGGTGAGCATAATGTTCAAATCCAGCCGCAAAGCTCACTATGTCCGCGCATGCAGCATGCTATATCTGCGAAAGGTACCGGACAACAGATCCGGTCATGTAGCCAAGCTCTATGGTAGTGGATGTTTATCTTCCGCTGTTCGATTATTTAGATTTAACGTATGGTGATTTAGGTTTTAAGGTTATAGAGAATCTTTATTTCTATATTCTCAATTGGATTTTGGGTTAAATTATCTAATTATTGAATTCTAATTATTAATTATGTCCTAAAAATATCATAAACTTTAAAAAGCTTTATTTGAAGTTTGCTCTAAAATTGTAAATCATGCACATTCAGTTGCTGCTGCAGGAACAATTGCTCTAAAATTTATGGCTTTTTAGCCAAAATGCACCTGTATTATCGTTGTTATCTGAAAATGCACCATAAATTTGTTTTTGTGCCAAAATGCATCCCGAATTTCTAATGTCGTTCCAGTATGATCTTTTTCCGCCCGAGGGTTAAAAAAACAGGAGCAAATTGGTCATTTTATATAGCTAAGCAATTGAAATTAAAAACGATAAGCAATTGGTCATTTTAATGCCCAAATCTCCGACCCCTGAAGAAACCAGCTCATGTTCAGTGAAGAAAACAAAGAAAAAATGAAAAAAAAAAAAAAACTAGTCGAGCAGTGAAGAAACCGCGACCGTCCAAGAAACCGCGACCGACGACAGCAATCCCGCGACCAGAGGATGGCAGCCCCGCGATGAGAAGGTTGCTGCGACGAGAAGGTTGCTGCGACGTGAAGACTAGAAGTAAGATGCCGAAGGGGAGAGCGACGAGAAAGTTCCTGCGACGAGCAACAACGATGCTTTGTGAATTAATATTTGGAGGTATTTGTTTGCGCAGAGACGGTGAAATCCCAGCTGGGTTTTTCTCCTGAGATGGCATTTGGTAGAGCGCGCAGAGCGATTGAATCAATACCCAATAATAAAGAAGAAAACAGGGTATGCTAAGATGAAATTACATTACATGCATTAAAAAAATCCAACAAATTGAAATTTGCGAAGCTCCAACTTTGACAACACAAACAAACGTAGGTTTCTCAAAATGTTGAGACTTGAGACTACTGGGTGATGATGAGTGATCGAGGATATCGAATGTTTATCGTTGGTTGCTTACATGCATGACGCATCGACTCATCTTTTACAGCAAGGAACCAAAACATAAAAGATTGGGTGTACTGCATGTTGGTTGTTGGATCGGATCACCAGCAGCAAACGCATATATAATAATACAAATGTCAAGCCAAGTCTAAGACAGAAAATAAATAAATAAATAAAAACTAGTCATTTTTGCTGGCTCATATTCTTTCATTCTAGCTAGGAGATTGAGAATGGAAAATCTTTTGCAAATGGAGAAACCCAACAAAGCACTTGCGCCCATGCATGCATTGAGCTCCAACGCAAGGACTTTGTGCGCTTGCTTATCAATTCGCCATTTTTCCAATGGACACTCGGATCCCATATGGTACCTGCTACCTTTCGATGCAAAGCAATGCTACTGCTCCATTATACTAAGTTAAGGTTTCCTTTCCCTACACATCTTAAAAAAGCATGCAGGGTATGCTAAACCTGCAGTTCACCAACTTCATCTAAATTTGTTTCATTTCCATTTCCATCGCTGCTTGCTTGCTTGCAAAGTTGCATGTTGCAAGTTGCAAGTTGCAAATATAATCCTCCATTTGCAGAAATTGTTTTACTACCAATGTTTGGCATAAAAAGGAAAATTTGATAGCCAATTCTTTTCCTTCCAGCTTCACCATATTCATTCATCATAATTCATACACACGTCGCAAGGAAGAAAACAACCTAAAAACCCAAAAAAAAAAAACACTGCATACATCCACTCTCTCTCAAAAACCAACAATCTATCTCTGCTCTCAAATTCTCTTTTTTCTCCCCATCCATACATATTTGCATCAGACATATCTAAGTTTTTTTACAAATTTTTGAAAACTGAATATTCCCTTGTTACTTTTGAAAGTTCAGATGTAGAGAAAATAAGAAGGAAAAAAACAAATGTCAAGGCGAAAAAAAGGCAAGAATAGCTACTAGTTAGGCCACCCATGTTTTTTTGAATCCATGCTCAACTCTCTGCATTTCCTATTTTGTTCCAGTAAGAAGAGCAAGTAACTGTAAATTTGTAACGTATGTCAATCTGTGTGTGCTTAGTCAAACAGAAGGCGCGCACCATTCATCTTTAATCCCCTGCCCTCAAACCCCATTAACCCCTTCCATCTCCATTCTAGCTAGTTAATATTACATTTTCCTTCTTCCCTCATTTTGTTTTGTTTTTTCAGGTGCAGAAGAGAAAAAGAGAACAACAGAAAAAAAAAAAAATCCTCAAGTAGTAGAAGTGCCCTCTTCTATTTCCTATTTCTTCTTCTAGCTCTCAAAGTCACCAGAAGCAATCTGCAGCTCATCCAAATTTCCCTCGTCGTCCGTTTGTTTCTCCCCATCTTCGTCTCGTCACCCCCAAACCTATTTTTAACCTTGTGTTTTCCTCTGTAATTGGCAATTGCCTCCTTTCAACATTTATCTTTTGTTTTTCTTTGTTTTCTTCACTGCACATGAGCTGGTTTCTTCACGGGGTTGGGGATTTGGGCATTAAAAAGCCACATCAGCTGATGATGTGGAGGGCACCTTTTTTTTTTTAATTTCAATTGCTTAGCTGTATAAAATGACTAATTTACCCCTGTTTTTAACCCTTTTAATGAAAAAAAAACCATATTGGAACGACATTGAGAGTTCATGATGCATTTTGACATAAAAACAGGTTTATAGTGCATTTTGAGATAATAATGGTAATCCAAGATGCATTTTGGCTAAAATGCCAAAATTTATTAGTGCGTAAATTATTTGTACGATTAACATTTGAAAATTGACAACTGAAGATGCATGTACATTTGCTAGAATCCTTCAAAAGAACTAATAATAATGATAATATAAAGAATGCAACCGTAAAAAGTTATATAACTTGAATTCTTTAATGATTATTAAGACTATTTGTAATCTTTGGAATATAATTAGCCTGATAAATGTCAGTGGACTTATTTTGCACAAATTACAAAACAATAAAAAAAAAGCACAAATAAGCTACCACCATTATTGTCGTATCTAACACTACTTATAGTGACATTTGCATAATTCTATATACGTTAGGAATATTGTACATCACCATATCATAGATGGTCTAATCCGCCGTGATTGACACCACCACTACCACTAATGGAGGATCACGATCACTCGATCAAAGCATACATAGTTGCACCACAAACAAAATGACAGGATCCGTCCCAATCCCACTAGGACCACCCGGGGACGTGCCCCGCTCCCGTCTGACAATGACTCTAAACATACCAAAATTACCCTTAAATAAAAACCGAATACTCAAATAGATAGATAACGTACAACAACAGTGTTTAAAGCGATACTGTCAGACAAGGGATAATAAAATAACAACACGTGAGCACAATAGTCAGAGTACATTATTCGGTGCTCAACCTACCCACAAGTGGGTGTACAGGTGCACAACTAAGTAAACTAAACCTCTGCCTCCTCTTCCGGGTCCTCATCCTCTATTTCCGTGTCAGGGTCTGGAGGGGTCAGTAAAACAAGAGTGAGCGGGCCAAAAATAACAGTTTATAAATCAATTTAATAATAAAATAATCATAAGGTTTTACCCCTCCGTTTTCCAAATCTTGCATGCAGTGAAAACATAATGTTATAATGAAATCATAACCATAAAACCACAATAATAATCGAAAGGAGAAACTAACATATCAGTGCACTGTAAAACCCAACCTAAATGATGTCACGGTTCTAAGGCTACGCGTTGCCACTCAGGGTCTCATACCCGAGACTCTCTAGGTACATCAGCTCCCGATATCCCGGTCACTGCCCGAGGTATCATGTCTTCCTGAGAATAAGCAGCCCAACGGGGGTCAATTCCACTCAGTCAGGGCCCCGTGACTAAACCAGGGTCCACCCAGGCCAACGACCCTCCCTGGAGGAGACAATATACACAGGTAGGAAAGTACAGTACAATAACAGTATAGTTTACCCTATGTCCCCCCGGACATCCCCAACAAAATCCACATATAATCCAGACGGGTCTCATGCCCAAAACATTGTAATAGCATATATAAACAGTTCATATAAGACTCATCGAAATCATAAGTGGAAATAGTAAAACAGTTTATGCATGCAAGCCTTTTTTAAATCAAACAGCCCACTCACACTCGGTCCTTGCTGCTCAACGATCTCTAAAACCTGTATTAATATACCTGAGGGTTACTTAAGGACCCTATAACATCAATACCAAGACCCTAGAACAGATCCGCCTCAAAATCTCATCCTGGGCACTATTCCCAATGCTTCAAACCCCATTTTGACTAACCTAACGATCTCCGATCGACACGAAACCACTTCCATTGGATCCGTATCGTCGGAACCTTGAAAATGGTACCGGACCCACCAAAATCACTGTTCACACGCGCCCCCATGCGCCTGGTCAACGCGTGGGTCAACACTGCTACAGTACTGCTGATGTCAGCATGACGTCATCACTGACACTTGTCAGGTGACACGTGGCATGTTCTGATTGGTCCTTGGTCTGACAACATCTGACAGGATGACGTCATCATGGCGTCAGAAGTGACGTTAGCATGATGACATCATCATTGCTACAGTACCGGGTCAGCCCGTTTTACTGGAACCGGGTCGCCGTTGACCCACAGCTTGACTCCATTCCACCGTACGTTTCCGGCCACCATTTTCGACGGGGTTCATTCCTATAGGGTCGTCTAGGTCTGTTCTATTGTTCTACAATCTCAAAACTGGAAGAAAATGAGAAGAAACTCACCAGTCCTTGCTGAACTTCACGGCCAGAAATCCGGTCGTCGTCTCCGGCGATCCACGCCGTCTCAGTCGTCCAAGACAGTCCCAATCAGCTCGTCTCTAACCCGCCACCTTGTCGCCGCCGTAGCCTTCGCCGTCTGTTCAGTCGTGCTCCTGGGGTTCTCACGGTGTCGACTGGAGCTCCACTTGAGTCGAGGTGGTGAAAATGTGGGTTGTTGCTTCTTGGACCCGATTCCTCTGTGTTTCGGGTCTGAGTTTGCACGGTTTGTGCAGGGCATGGGAAGTGGACGGTGGTTGCTGGTGGTGCACGGTGGTGATGAGGAGATGATGGTGGTGCTGGGGGTGGTCGGCTGGTGGTGTGAAGTTTGATGGTTTGTGCGTTTGGGTTGAGAGAAAATGGAAGGGAAAATGGGTTATACGGTTTAGGGGAGATGGATGTGTATGTGTTTGTGTTTGAGAGAAAAAGAAGATGATGATCGTGTATGAAGAAGAAAAAGCAGAATGAAATGGAGGGCTGGGATTTGTTTGGGCAGAAAATCCAATGGCTAAGGTTCAATGAGGCAAATAAATTAGTATAAAATAGGTAAATAGTTGTAAGGTTGCTTTATTAGAATAATGTTGACTTGGATGAGTGACACTTGTCACTCATCCGCTAGTTTGATTCAAATCTGACTTGGCACGGATTCCCATAATTAATTAATATTTTATTCTGTTGTTCTCGGTTCGTAAATTCCGCTAAAATACGTCCGTGACCATAACTTTTTCATACGAACTCCGATTTCGGCGTGCCGCCTGCCTACGGATTCGTGACGTCCCGACCTACGTCATAGTCATGGGTCAAAGTCCAAATTATTTCCCGGGTCAAAAGTCAAAGTTTTCCCCCCTTTAGGGGCAAAATAGTCTTTTTACATTAAAATATTATTATTCTTGGTTCGGGCCGTTACACAAAACCTCAATAAGACATATGGCGCTTTTGAAAATAAAAACTTCTTCGGCAACCTGATTCGTCTAAACGCAAAAGCCCGTAGCCTTATTTGACATCATGATAATGGAACTAAAAAAGAAAGTTTAAAGACGAACAAAATTTGGTGAACTCGAACCCAAGAGTAGTTGGATTATTTAAGTTATTAACTACATTTTTACGGGTACAAGGGAAGCCCTATGGACTCAAGAAGACCTACCGACGAAAAAGTTTTTTTTGGGGAAGATTTTTGTGAGGAAGACGGCTAGGGTTTTCCAAATTTCAGACCTATAATGCCAAAGTACTAGGACATGCCCAAATTACTCTTAGGGTGTGTTTGGTACGCCGTATTACGGTCCGTATAGGCTAAATAATCCGAAACCTGTGTTTGGTACCAGTCGTATTAATTAGTCACCGTATAAGTTAATACGGTTGAATATTTTTATACGGTCCAGACACGCTAAAATAATACGTTCGAAATTGTCCGTATTAAATAGTCGGATAACTAGTAATCTTGTAAAATATAATAATAATAATAATAATAATAATAATAATAATAATAATAATAATAATAATAATAAATAGTAATATAATAAAAATAAAATATTAATTTAGTAAATATTAATAATAAAAAGTAATAAAGTAATAAAAACTACTAATAATAAATTAATGATATTTTAATAAATAATAATGATAAAATTAAAAATAATTAATTAATAAAAATTTAATAAATAGTAATAATAATTATTATTAAAATAAATAATTAAAAAAATAATGACATACATAATTAATATTTAAGATATAAGTATTTCATCAATTACTATAATATAATTCGGTCAGTATAATATAGTCGGCATTCTAATCCAGAAAAGTACCAAACGCCCGACTAAATAATCAGTCTATCCGGTGAACAGATCAGTCTATCCGATTGAAATAGTCAGTACAGTACGACATACCAAACGAGGCCTTAATGTCCAAATTACTCTTACCTTTTTTAAAAGGCTTTTTATTATGGGTGCACAAGGAACTGCAAGCGTGTCTCAAATCCTCATGAATTATAATTTGTTTCACTTTATACTAAGAATTAGTGCAATATTAAATTCGTTGTAGCATTTAATTCGTATTTGACACCATTAAAGATATTATTTCTTTTTCTTCCTCTCTTTAATCTTCATCTTCTTCTCTCTCCTTTCTCCATGCGACTAAAAGCCATCACAAGCACTCTCAGAATCAAAATCTTGCTAGAAATCCAACATGCACTAGAAGAACAAAACCCTATCTCACGTGAAGAACCTATAATGGTAACTATGAGCAAAACAAACAAATTTTAACTTACTTCGAAAGCAAATTGCACAAAAAATCCCTTGAATTTCAAACCAAAAACATTTCAATTGGAAAATCAACAAAGACTCAAATGAGAAAACATGGTAAAATCAACAAATCTGGTAATAATAATGGAAAAATCATGCAGATGAGGAAGAACTCGAAGAACCCAGATGAGGAAATCAGGGGATGGCATCCAAAACCCTTGCTGGGTTGATGAATTCCTCGGCTTCTCCTCCATCCGATGCAGATCCCAAAATTGAACCCTAATTTATTGGGCTAGTAATTATTGTTATTGGTTAACAGCTCATAAGCCAAGTGTTTAGCATTTCGGAAACGGCCGCCAGCTCAAGAAAATGTAATTTGATCCACATTATTGGTGTCTTTTGATGCTTGCCAGAAGATGGCCCCAAGTCCCGAGGACGATGCCGTTTGACTATGGTCCACATGGAGACCATCACTGGAGGCACCACCGCTTGTACTATTGGCGTCGATGGTGGTCATGGTTTTTTTATTGGTTCGTAAAAAGAGCCAACCCGACCGAGGCCGAAGCGCCGTCGTTTAAGTCCACGTACTCGTTAGAGTTTAGCTTGCGCATTTTCTTATCGGGCGAGTAGTCTCCGGGTCTTGGGTCGGTGGGGATTTTGAACGAACCTTTCACAAAAATCGTGATCCCCACCATGGTATAGGTACCAGTGGTTGTTATGATGACCGACATGGCGTGCTCTAACGGCCAACGGATGGTCTCACTATCGGACTTGTGCCCCAGCTCCCGGGTCAGGTGAAAGATCCGAGCTGCACATACAAAGGGCAATCGGATCCTCCAACCACGTCCTTCCACTTTCGTGTGTTGGTCCTTCATCCATGCCTTCCTCAAAGTGTGCACGGCAACTAGAATACCTAGAGACCATGAATGTGGCTCCATTTCATTTTATGTGGGTTGCTGATTCGGGATGAGGATCTTGTCTCATGATTTCTTTTTCTGGTAGTTCAATTTGGATTCGTCATCGCATGAGCGATATATATCCATGGATATGCAGCATAAAGGGGTAGTCAAAGATGATATTAGTTTTTTTTTTCCTGAAAATACATTTTTATTAATTAAACACGAGTAGAAACGCTAACATCTTTAGCGAGAAAGTTAAACAGCCAAGTTAGAATAAATTACAATTCATAGTGCAATTTAAAATACAGTGCCGTCTTGTTGCATGAAAAAAAAACTATTTAAAAAGATTTATTATTCAAAATATATTTAGAATTAAATATTAAGTCTCAATTTGCTCGCCAAATATGAAATCATAATAATGCACTATTAGAACCCCTTATGTTAGTTCTCTTGTCCCAAAAGTTACCCTATGTTGCTAATTCTATTTAGGATGTTTGATGACAATAAAAAATTAGATGTTTTATTTATTTTGTAGCAAAATAATAAAACTAGATATTAGAAAGAAAACAAAAGATGAAAGAAGTACATGAACTCTATCTGGGTTTCTCAACCCATTCCCATACCCACTGCCCGCCCACCCAATATTTCCTCCTCACTCTATGCCGCCAGATGGTGTTCATCATCATCTTCAATTTTCGATGATTTTTGCTTGGATTCAACAAACCCAACTTTACCAAAAATCGACCTCCCACAATTTGAGGGAAAACAACAGCAAAATCCCACCCAAATTAACCCTACTAGTCATTAGAACGTACTGAGCTTGAATTACACAATTGCAAACATGAGGATAGATGAAGTAAGTGGTAAGCTATATTTCCAAACCCAACGACAATGTAATTCAAAATTAGGAGCTTGAAATGAATGCAATAGAAAAAGAGCTAAAGAAAACGAGCCCATTTTCGCGGTGGAGGAATCCAACCCATCCCACAAGGTAGCGACGAAACGTCGTTACTGATTCTAGCATTTTCAGCCAAATTGAAATGATAGCTGACCATATCTCGTTGATTTTCTCGAGCGAGAGGCCATTGAAGGACCAAGAGGGGTTGTTGAAGTGTAGAAAGAGAAACTTTAATGGTGTTTTGACTTTGGTGACGAAGCGAGAAGAGGAACATCAACGTATTGGGGGTCGCAACAGAGGAAAGATAGGTTGGTGGCGAAGAGTAGGCTAATGGGTTTGGGCGAGAGGGGCTTGAATGGGTTCGAGATGAATCAGGTTGCAACTCGAATCCAAAGCTCAAATTTCATCTTAAGGGAGGTAAAATTGGGGTTTTTCATTTGTTTTGAAGCTGATAATATAGAGTAAGCAAAAATGTGAAGGGAGATGTCACGATTCGACTCCCCTAGTGCTATTCACATTAGGTCATTTATCGTGAGATTGCACCAGCCGAACCTCACTTAACATCGGAGTTCCAACGGAATTCAAAGCTAATGAGCTGACCTCCTGTTACAAAGATACATGTCCACATATAAAACACTTTACATTTCCCTCCTTGAGTGAGGTGGGATTGCTCGTCGTTCTTCTCCAGACACAGGCCTAAACAATCCACCTCCTTTGGGGCCTAACGTCCTCATTGGCACACTTCTGATCGAGGTCCAGTTCTGATACCAAACTGTCACGACTCGACTCCCCTAACTCGATATTGTCCGCGTTTGGCCCAACCTTTACACTTCTAATCGGGGTCCAGCTCTGATACCAAACTGTCACGACTCGACTCCCCTAACTCGATATTGTCCGCGTTTGGCCCAACCTTTACACTTCTAATCGGGGTCCAGCTCTGATACCAAACTGTCACAACCTGACTCTTCTAACTCGATATTGTCCACTATGAGCCAAACCCTCATGATTTTGTTTTTAGGAACTCACGTGCAACTTCTCAGTAGTTCAAGCCTCAACAATCAACCTCCCTTGGGGCCCAACGTCCTCACTGGTACACTTCTGATCGAGGTCCAGGTCTGATATCAAACTTTCACGACCCGACTCCCCTAACTCGATATTTTCCTTTTTGGGTCCAACCCTCATGATTTTGTTTTTGGGAACTCATGTGCAACTTCTCAGTAGTTCACCCATCTTTGGATTGTACCAGCCCAATCTAGCTTAACTTTGGAGTTTCAAAGAAATCCAAATCCAGTGAGCTCCCAAAAGACCTTGTGTTAGGAAGATACGTACTCACATACGTACTCATACATATAAGACACTTCACCTTTCTCTCCCAGAGCGATGTGGGATTACTCACCGTTTTTCCCAAGACACATGTCTTACATGAGAGATCAATGTGGATAAAGGTGGAGAAGCATAAAGGGACATGGCGGAGGTCACATGCGTTGTTGCGGAGCGTGAGGGAGGTGCGAGTTGATTATGGTGATGATGGAGGAAAGTATGGCCTCTGGAAGGTCATTGATTGTGTTGGTAGTGATGTTGGGCATGTGAATGGGTTGAGAAATCCAAATGATGCTCATCATCTTCTTCTTTCATCTTTTTTTTTTAATATATATATTTAGGTTTATTATTTTTCTACAAAATGAATAAAACATGAAATCTCTTACTGTCATGTAAGCATCCCAAACAAAGTTAGTAACGAAATGTAATTTTTGGTGCAACAGAGCTGACAAATGACTTAATAGCAGTACATTGTTACGATTTTGTGTTCATAGAACAAATTGAGACGTGAGATCTGGATCGGAGAGCATTTTTAATAATAATCATGAACATGTAATGCCGAAGTATTAAGGCATATCCAAATAACTCTTTCTTTTTTTTTAAATGCAACCTTAAAACGAATGAATTGAAATTTTTTTCTTTAATTTATTAATGCAGATGACTTAATAGTTGGTTTAATATTAATCTTGTTAGCCATACATATTCCTGTAATCAATATGGGTGGAAATGGAACCAACTAAACTGATACGATTAGCCGATTGGATCATGATTTTGATTGCTAAGCCATCTTTAGCATTAAGATCCTAAAAGCCCACCATTTAGCATAAAAATATAAGTTGACCTCTTAGTTCAAATTTAGGACGTTTGTTAAAAATAATTTTTTATTCAAAATTCATAAATCTCACTTTTTAGCCTAATTTTAGAACATTTGCTGGAAATGATTTTTTATTCAAAATTCATAAATTTCATTTTTAGCCTAATTTTAGGGCACTGCTAGAAATGACTTTAGTATTAATGGCTTTAGTATTATTGGCTTTGAGTATCTAGTCAAACATGTTGTGAATGATTTTAGGAGGAAGGATTGCAAAGAGAATATGGAGAGGCAGGGACATGAAAATAATATGTCCGATTATTATGAGATAGATAAGGTTGTTTACAATGATAAATGATCCCTTATATAAGGGGGGATAATTAATGAATACAAAAGAACAAAACTGCCCATAATACCTATTACATAAATAAACATAACTATTTTAACTATTTACAACACTCCCCCTTGGATATTTCATGTAATGATACTGCTTGGCTACACACTTATATGTTGCCTCGTTAAAACCTTGCCATGTAACAAAAAACCTATGGGACAAACATAACTCTGATTGAAGGAAAAAGAGTGCAACACACGTGTAGGTGATCACATCGGAATCTTCAGAGGTAATTGATATCGTCTCTTCTAGAATACGGGTAGATAGTCCGCCTTCGAGATAAAATGCATTAGTGTTGCTCCACCAAAATCGATAAAATGCATTAGTGTTGCTCCACCAAAATCTTGCTCGGTAAACCCAGTGGGAAAAACCTGTGGGAAAAGATGTGCAAATGCATATGAGTCAAATCATGGCATCTTCAGGATGCATTGTTAGCGGGGTGATCATACCAAAATGTGCCTCATTAAAACCTAACCAGGTAACAAAACCCAATGGGACAAAATAACCCTGATCGTAGGACAAAAGAGTACACGATGATCATGTGAGTATGCTTCGGGATACTCAGTATACTTCCGGCTACTTGGTGTACTTCAGGATACTCCCCCTAATATTGACTCCCCCTGAAAACTACAAATTAGGTAGATTAGCCAGTCTACGTAAACCAATACCTCGCACATGCTGCTGGAATGTGGCCTTTGGTAATGACTTGGTGAACAAGTCTGCATGATTATCTTGAGATCGTATTGCCTTGATCTCAATCTTCCGATCTTCTTGCTATTGTTGGTTAAAAAAGAACTTCGGTGCAATATGCTTGGTGTTGTCTCCCTCAAGGATGAAAATATCGATATCGACGGATATATCGCTAGTTAAATTTACGGATTTCTCGCCCCAAATATCAGTATCGATATCGATATCGTTTACGGTCAACAAAAATGACGGAAATTCGGTCTTAAAGTTAGAAATTTGGAATGAAACTTTGAGAAAAACTTAAGTATGCAATAATGGTTATATAGGACTAATAAAAACTATAAAATGACTTTTATATAATAAATATATGATGAATAAGATGTAATATGATTCTGACGATAACTAATAATATAAAATCTTAAATATAAACATAAATTGAGGTGAGTTACTATAATTGAATGTTAAAATGGTTAAAAATATAACAATAAACATACAAAAATTCAATGTAAGAAAAATGATAAAATAAGTTTAATATATTTAAAATTGGGAAAAAAAGAATGAAAAAATAGGGTCAAATTTTGTTAAAAATTGAAAGTAATGGATATATATAAAATTGGACAAAAAATGAAAAAAAAAAAAGAAGACCAACCTTTGAAAAATTGGAATAAATGAATAAAAAGGAAAAAAAAAAAGACAAGGGTATGTGGCAGCTGGTTGGGGAATAAAAAGGAAAAAACCAAAAAAAAACCGAAGGATTTGCAACTGGGGGGTCGAACCTGAGACCCCCCCCCCCCCCCCCCCCCCCAAGGACATAAAAGGCCCACGCCAACTCTGCTGGGCTTCAGTTTATTAATTTACCTAACGTTAATTATATATGTATAAACATTAATCTGCTAACAAAGTCTCCCCCTACCTCCCGCCGGGTCTGCAACTTGGGTTTTTCGACCCGGCGACATGACCCGATGAAATAACCTTTGTTTTACGTCCGATTTTCACGATTTAATAGTGCATTTTCATCGTTTTGATCTCAGAAATAGATCTGTGGGTTCAAAACAAGAAATCCTTTCGAAATTTCGGCCAATTTCTTCCCCCCCTTCTTATGTGTCGCCGGCCGGAAATCGCGATATATCGGTCGATATATCGACGATTCCGGCAATATTTACTTCCCTGGTCTCCCTTAATGAAACCGGTCTTCATCTGCTTTATGCAGACAACATTATCTTCATAGATAACTGTCGGTTCATTATGAGTGGAATTCAGTTCACAAGTACTTCGAATATGCCCAGTAATGGCTCTTAGCCATATGCATTCACGAACTGCTTCGTGTAGGGCTAGAATCTCTGCATGATTCGAAGACGTAGCAACAGGGTCTTTTTCGTAGACCTCCAAGATATTGCTATGTTCCCATTGGTAAAGACATAACCTGATTGGGAACGTGTCTTGTGTGGGTCTAATAGGTAACATGCATCAGCATACTCAACAAGGCATATATCATTCCGAGGACTTGATTCATTCCTCGATGCATAGGGATAGAATAAGCTCATATCCATTATACCTCTAAGGTATCAGAAGATGTCTTTTATGCCATTTCAGTGGCGGCGTGTTGGCGCAGACCTAAATCTAGATAGCAGGTTCACAACGAATGAAATGTCTGGTTTAGTGCATTGAGCCAAGTACAATAGTGCACCTATTTCACGTAGATATGGCACTTATGGTGTCAATATCTCTTCGTTGTCACCTGCTGAACAAAACGGGTCCTTCTTAGGATCTAGACTTCGGACGATCATGGTCGTGCTTGAAGGTTTCACTTTATCCTCATTAAAGCGTCTCAACATCTTTTGGATGTAATTAGATTGATGGACCAAAATTCCATCTGCACGGTGCTCGAGCTCCAAGCCGAGACAAAAGTGTGTTATCCCAAGATCCTTCATTTCAAATTCTAACTTCAGGTGCTTAGCGGTTTCTTGGATCTCTTCAGGAGTACCAATCAGATTCATGTCATTGACATAAATTGCCATTATAGCGAACCCGAAACTTGTTTTCTTAATAAACACGCATGGGTATAATTCATTATTCACATATCCCAGTCTGATCAAATATTCACGTAGACGGTTATACCACATCTGTCCCGATTATCTCAATCCATAAAGTGAACGCCTCAAACGAATGGAGAGTGTGTTCTGTGGTCTAGAACTATTTGAATTAGATAGCTTAAGTCCTTCAGGAACTTTCATATATATATATATATATATATATATCTGTATCTCTAGATCCCACATAGAGATAAGCTGTGACCACATCCAAAAACTACATATTTAGTTTTTCGGAAACTACCAAACTGATAAGGTAGCGGAACGTTATAATGTCCATCACGGGAGAGTACGTCTCCTCGTAATCAATCCCAGGGTGTTGAGCAAATCCTTGCACCACTAAACGAGCTTTGTATCTCACAATCTCATTTTTCTCATTACGCTTCCTTACAAATACTCATTTAAAGCCTACAGGTTTAACATGAGGAGGTGTGGGAACTACATGTCCAAACACTTTTCTTTTTTTTCAAGGAATCAAGTTCAACCTGGATTGCTTCTTTCCACTTTTGCCAGTCTTCTCTACGTTTGCATTCATCAACGAAGCAAGGTTTGATATCATCACTAGTTATTATTTCATTAGCTACTACGAATACAAATATATCATCGATGATAATATCATTCCAATTTCATATCTCATTTAAGCATGCATAGTTTACCTAGATCTCTTTATTCTCGAGAGTGGGTTGAGACGTCCCCCAACGTCATCTCTTCTAAGACAGACCCATAATCCGGAATTATCTCATGAGATGGAGTAGATGATATAGTGATATCCAAAGGATTCAATTGTGCCAAATTTTTCCTCTTCCGGGGATGAGAATCCTTCGAACCTATTGGTCTACCTCGCTTCTGGGTAGGAACATATGGCTGGTTAGCCGCCATGGCCGTACTTCGTCCATCTGGGACGACGCGTCTTATGGGGATGTCTATCCTTGCAGGCACATTTGCAGTAGGTATATGTGATCTCGTCACTTTAGCTAGATCAGAGAAAACATCTGGCATATTATTTGCTACACTCTGTAGATCTAGAATTCTCCGCACTTCATTCTCACTTTGTGCGGTTCGGGGATCAAGATGAGACATAGTGGAGACATTCCACGTCAATTCACGTCCTTCTTTAGGAACGTTGGCGTTCTTATCTCCCCCTAACGGCAGGAAGACTGTCTCATCAAAGTGATAATCCTCAAATCGAGCGGTAAAGAGATGGCCTGTCAAGGGCTCTAAATAACGTATAATGGAGGGGGATTCATAGCCGACATATATGCCCCTCCAGCATTGAGGTCCCATTTTTGTACGTTTTGGAGGCGCAATTGTCACGTGGAGTGCACACCCAAAATCGCGTAAGTACGAAACATCAGGTTCGTACCTAGTTACCAGCTGTAATGCGAAATAGGGTTGGATGATAGTGGGCCTCAACCGGACCAACATAGCTGCATGGAAAATTGCATAGCTCCAAGCAGAAATTGGGAGCTTGGTGCGCATAACCAAGATCCGTGCAATCATTTGTAATCATTTAATGAATGCTTCTGCGAGACCATTCTGGGTGTGAACATGTGCAACTGGATGTTCAACATCAATCCTAAGGGACATGCAATAATCATTGAAAGATTTCGATGTAAACTCACCGGCATTATCAAGTCTGATGGACTTTATAGGATAGTCCGAATGGTGGGCCCTTAATTTAATGATTTGGTCAAGGAGTTTAGCAAATGCAGCATTGCGTGTGGATAATAGGGTCACATGGGACCACCTCGTCGATGCATCAACCAAAACCATGAAATATTTAAATGGTCCATATGGTGGTTGGATGGGTCCACAAATACCCCCCTTGTATTCTGTACAAGAAAGGGACAGAGTCTTTATCGATCTTTGCATATGATGGTCTAGTGTTCAATTTTCCCATTGAGCAAGCTTGGCATAGTGTTTCACTAAACACAAGGTCCTTATTTGTATGAGGATGCCTGTGTGATGTATTGAGGATACGGCGCATCATACCTTGACCTGGGTGTCCCAATCAGTCATGCCATAATAAGTAGTTGCTAGGGTTAGGTAGCTTCCGGCTAGCTATGTGATTTGCCTCAATGGTTCTAATAGTGGTTATGTAGAGTCCACTCCTAAGACATTTCAATTTCTCCAATGTACGCTTCTAGCCATACAAATTGGAGGTTATGCAAAGATATTCCACATTCTTTTCTTTTGTGGTTTCAATATGATAATCATTAGCTCAAATATCTTTAAAACTCAATAACGTTCTGCTGGAACGTGGGGAGTATAAGGCTTCAGTAATGGTAAATACGGTACCATTAGACAACATTAAGTGGGCTCTTTCGAAGCCTTCAATCAAATTTGATTGGCCAGATATAGTTGTCACAGAGGTGTGGTTAGGTATTAAGTTTGTAAAAAATATCCGATCACGGAGGATAGTGTGCGTAGTAGCACTGTCGGCTAGACAATAAACTTCACCATTTCAAATGCTAACCATGAATATAACTAAAGTAATCAACAATCACATTTATGAAAAATGAATAAATAAATTAAATAATATTTGAACAGATAACAAAATAAGTCCAAAACAAATATGAATCACCAAACAATATCCAGAAATAGTAAAAAAAAAAACAATATCCATAAAAAATGGCACAAACGCCGATCATATCCATGTTTATGCAAATAACTCAATCCTCATCATGTCCAGCTGCAGTCTAGAAATCAGCAATGGAAAGGGTGGTATCAGCGGGGACTGGTCTTGCAGCAAAATTAGCCTCTCGAGTATCACGTTTAGCATGGTAATAGGCAATAACTTGGGATGATGCACGACAGGTGCGAGACTAGTGATCGCGACCTCCACATTTATAACATAAGTAAGGTGAGTTTTGATTCTGGTGGCGACGGGCCGGACTAGGGTTTCTCTTGTTTTGAGCA
This sequence comes from Prinsepia uniflora, assembly GCA_032719365.1. NCBI lineage: Eukaryota > Viridiplantae > Streptophyta > Magnoliopsida > Rosales > Rosaceae > Prinsepia > Prinsepia uniflora. Next base: position 65,515,737 of record CM064865.1, on the reverse strand, counting down.
CGCAGACCAGGAGGAGCGTGATATCCACCACGTGGACCTAGACCACGGTTACCACGGCCACATAGAGCATGGTAATCTAGGGGTCGGTCATAGGGGTGTCCACCACGTGGGCATAAACCACGATTACCAAGACCACGTGGGGGCATGGTAACCATGGACTCGGTCATAGGGGTGTACATCATGTATTGGACGGTTACGTCCTCCACCTCTATCATGACCCCTGTTTCTCCACTCACGGTTGGCATCGCGAGGTGCAACAACGTTTGTTTCAGGCAAAGGTGCTACACTAGTACCCACATGTCAGGATTGATCATTATTCATTAACAAAACGTTATTCTTTTTAGCGAGCAACAAAGTAGTGATCAATTCCACGAACCTGGTAAACTTCCACTCTCTGTATTATTGCTGCAGGACAATACACGAGGTAGGAAATATGGAGAAATTCTTCTCAAGTAGGTCGGTTTTAGTGAGCTCCTCCCCACAATACTTGAGAAGAGACCGGATACGGCATATCTCAGAATTATATTTGTTTACGGATTTAAAATCCTGGAAACGAATGTTATGCCAGTCATGTCTTGCTTCAGGAAAGAAGATATATTTCTGGTGATCGAAACGATAAGCTAGTGAAACCCACAAAGCTCTCGGGTTCTCTTGACCCAGGTATTCACGCTACAGTACGCGATCCATATGCCTTCGAATAAGGATCATAACATCTACCTTCTGATGCTCATAAGCCACATTATCTTCCCGGATGGTTGACCGGATTCTCTTTACAGTGAGATGAAGTTTCACATATTCAGTCTACTGGTAATATTTTCTTTCGGAAACTTCGAGTGTGTCAAAATCCAGCTTGTTGAGATGTGCCATTCTTTACAAAGAGGAATGAATAATATTAGTGATTTGGGAAAAAAACACATCCATAAGAAACTATTGTGAACTTCAGGTTCTATAATATGATATGATAATCCAGGATATCAATGAAGGAAACTACAAGATCCTTTTATTTACAAGTAGTCTATTACATTCATAAATAACATGTAAATAATGAAATAAATAAACAAACAAACAAGTAAACAATATACAATATGCATAGATAGTATAAATAAATGCTATTTTGGTCCTTGATTTAGGGGTATTGCTATGCTTCAGGCATGCATGAGTGTATGTTTTATGCCCGAGGAGTGTAAAGGAAGATTATGGTTTTTTTTGGTCGGAGCAGAGCTGCCGGAGCCGAGCCAAGCCGCTAGAGCCGAGCCGCGAGTGGCCAGGGAGGGCCAAGCCGAGCCGCGAGCCGCCTGGGCTGGCCAAGCCGAGCCGCGCAATGGCCTGGGCCTTGCATTGAGGCCTCTGGGCCGAAAATGAGATGGGTGGTGGCATGCGGGCCAGAGCCTTTTGGGCTAGGCGGAGGCAGAGGCCTACTGGGCCTGCACTGAGGTGGCCTTCTGGGCCTGATATTTCTTTGCCCTATTTTTTTCGGGCCTTCTGGGCTCAGGGCATTTTTGGGCTTTTCTTTTGTTTTCCCTCACTTGGAGGTCAGTTACCACAATTCAGTTACCACAATTTATGGCAAAAAATAGGGGTTGACTCCCCAATTAATTCATGTTTTCGGCCGCAATTCACTCCAATTCAACTTTCCCAAGTCCCTTTTTTTTCATGCGATTTTGCAGTTCCGCAACCCTCAATATATCATTCAATTTCAAATTGTGCATATAACCCTAGAATTTACATGTTTCTAGGATTTCATCAAATATAAAAAAAAAAAACAATAAGAGAATCATCATAATCAATATTGATTATCATCGTAATAATCCAAACATGATGTGAAGCAAGTAGACATAAATTATCAAACCAATTTCCAGTTAAATTATCAAACATCAATTCTACATTATAACCATTAAACCTCATACCAATTCATGAATTTCTATTGCCTATTGCTGTGAATTTTTTTTTTCAACTTCTAATTCAATTCAAACATATGCAATCACACATATATATGAACAAAAACCGATAATTCATATAATTCAATTGATCAAATTAAAGAAATTAAGTCTAGGTTTTGAATCAATCAATCAAATAAAATAATTCATAATCCTAGGATTCAACATCATTATCAATTCTAAGCAATATGTAAATCAATTTCTAGAAATATGGGTTCTAGGTTTGATGCAAAATAAAATAAATTCTAGGATTTGGAAAACCTACTTGATTGAATTTATCCACCACTTGAATGATCACCGATTCGGAGACGATTGTGCTGATAACGTGTTGTGAAGGATTTTAGGAGGAAGGATTGCAGAGAGAATATGGAGAGGCAGAGAGATGAAAATAATACGTCTGGTTATTATGAGATAGATAAGGTTTACAATGATAAATGATCCCTTATATAAGGGGGGATGGTTAATGAATACAGAAGGAAAAAACTACCCCTAGTACCTATTACATAAATAGACACAACTATTTTAACTATTTATAACAAAACAATATATTTACAAGGAGATCAATTCACAATGGAAATGGTTTATATGTTTAATTGGGATTATGACCTTTTGAAATCGACCTAAACCTGACTAAAGGAAGGAATTGTATATTTCAGTTTATTTTGGACGAAATATATATTGTTCTCTTAATGTACACATATTTATTTCTAGTCGATTTTAATCGCCTCATTTTTATTAAAAAGCCTATTAAAATGCTGACAAGGCACGAGATGTTCCACTTTTTTGTTGAATAGTATTTTATAGGCCTCACCATTGGGCCGGGTCGGGCAAGCCCGGCCCAAATTTTTTGGGCTTGGGCCGGGCCTATTTCATAATTTAAAAAATACTGGACCGGGTTGGGCGGGCTTGATCATAAATATGAAAGGCCATGCCCTTTGTCTGGCCGGATTTGGGACGGGCTTTTATTGGGCTTTACGGGTCGGGCCTACTAAGCCCACTTGGGCCGGGCCTACTAAGCCCATTTGTACCTACCTAATTGTAAAAAAAAAAAGTGAGTTGAGTTTAAATATTATTATCGAATATTGAAATAAGCTAATGAGGGGTACTATTGGATTTGGAGAATTGACTTAAATTTTCGACCATAAAGAGATAGGATAAAGAGGTCACTAAGAGAGTCAGAGACCTAGTGAGTTTTTTTGAATTTAGGGTTAGGGTTTGGTTTGGGAATTGGGATTTTAAATGACACTAGGTTGAGATTTGGTTGAAGTTTTGGATTTTGGCTATGATAGTAGTAACAAGATTAGACTGGGTATCAATTCTTAATTTATAATTATTTTATATTTTCGGGCTTATGGATCGGGTTTACCTGGGCGGGTCGGGCTGGGCTTACCGGGTTTTATCGGGCTCAGGCCTAGCGGGCTTGAATATCCTAAGCCCATGTCCAGCCCGTCAACATACGGGTCGGGCCGACCCACAGCCCATATCGGGCCGGGTCAGGCTTTTTGTTATCGGGCCTATCAGGTATCCATAAGCACGTGGGCTTCTGGGCCAAATGATGAGGGCTAGTATTTTATAAAGCAACTAACTTAAGTTAAATATAAGAAACTTATATTTAAATAAAAAAAATTAAAAAAAAAATCCTAATCCTTCTTCCCCTCGAGTAGCCTCTTTCATTAGCTCCCACTACCTCCCCTCAATAGCCCCCCAGACTCTCATCTCTTCTTAATTTAGTCCCATTTTGAGATTTGATGGCATAGAATCAATGTTTACAGGCAAAGAAGGATTCCTTGAAATGTGTAAGCAATGATATATCCCCAGTCTTATTGTATCTTTGAGATTTCTCAACAGTGTCTTAGCCGATGAATGCTATCTTATCAAATGTGACACAAGTGTTTCCACGAACATAAAAATTAAAGTCGTGATTCACCATATATTAATGATTATAATTAATAACTATTTAGGTCAATAACTAATGAGTATAAATTACAAATTACTAAAGAGATATATTCGATTAGGACATTTAAATATTTTTAAAAACATTTTTTTACAAATTTTAAAGTCATTTTAAAAATCTTATAATAGTTTCTCTCCATTTTATTAACAAATTTTGGTAGACATATTTATTTCTCAATTTTATTATCTCTTCTTGTAATAGTTTCTTTCATCTAAACATTAATAACTGACTTTATCTCTCTATCATCACCATCTCGAGTCACACATTTAGCAAAGACTATTACCACACACACACACTTATCACATTTTTTTCCATTGGAATTGATAATGCCTTAGAATTGATCTATTAGTTGCTTTTGAATATGTTGGATGCTTTTGAGTCATTCTAAGGTGGAATTTTTCTGCAGTTTTTTTTTTGGGAAAATTCGAGATTACTATGAAGTTTTCGTCACTAAAAACTGGTGAACACTTTTAGTAACGAAAAAGTTTAAGAACACCGCCGCAAAAAAAAGGAGCAAAAGTGACAGTTTTTGTTAAAAAATCTGCATTATTATGTCCAAAAAATGTGAACTAAAATAAAGATTTTTTGTCTTATCATATGTATATTTCTAACTTCTAATCTCGCCAAGTCCACAACTTAAACAAGTAAAAATAAGGCCTAATTGAATATCTCAAGACTTATTTTGACATTTTTAATAATAAAAGTCTTAATTGAATATATCAGGACTTTTTAAAAGTCTTTTAAAGCATTTAAATATCTTAATTGAATACACATGTATTTTAAAATCTCTAAAAATATTTAAATGTCCTAATTGAATACACCCTCATAATTCCAGTGCACTTTTTAACTCTAATTCTTTCTTATTTTTTTTTCATGAATCAAACTTTCAAACTTATCATTCTTCCTTTTGAATTTAATATATTTAATTTAATTTTTATTTCTTTTGTTTATATGAAACATTTGGACTTATTATTTTTCTCGAAAACACTTATCCTTCCCCTTTCTATTTTCACAATTATGTGTACCATGCTTTTGGCATTAAAATATAATGGTAGTTGTAGGTTGCTTAATTTTTTTCCTAGAAGGTTGCTTAGATTATATGGACACTCTACTGCATGTGTACATGATTAATAAAATTTGTTACAATATAATAGAAGATGCATATGAACTTTAAATTTATTATTAGGCTATTAAATTATTGTGATCTTTAAATTTTTATAAAATAAAGCAAATTAAGAGAATTTTGATTCTTGGAAAAATAAGAAAGTATTAAAGTAAAAATTAGAGTGCAATCAGTAATTTATGGACTGCCAAAATAAGCTCCCTAATTTTAAAATCACATGATTTTTTTTTTTGGAAAAATTCTTGCATCTCACTCTAATGATATCTTCTCATACCACCCTTATAATTTATTAAATTATTTTTGTACATATATAATAATTAGAACTATTCATGTTCTAAGTCATCATGTCTAGATCATTGTTGTAAAAAAAAAAATCAATAAAACTGGAGATCATTTAGTCACTCATACCTATTAAATAAATCAATGGTTTTTATAAACATTAATATCTTTATGACGAACTGCCTATTTAGTTTATATATATATATATATAAATGATTAAACGACCTCTAATTTTTTTATTAGAGATTATCTTGACATGTACGATATATATATAAAGATAATTTAATAAATTTAAAAAGTATAATAAAAAAACTATCTGAATGAAATTATTGTGTTTTTTTTTTCTTCTTCTTCTCATCCTTAGCCAGAAGCACGTTTAATTTCCTTTCTGCCTAAACTTTGATGTGATATGTCTGAATCAGAAAGGAGCACCGAGGTGATTATTGATTGGTTGGTTGGTTGATAATCGAGCATTGTTGAAATTCATCATAGAGTTCATCACAAGCTGCGGGTGGATTGCTTCACAACCAAGTAAGTATTCTTACTTGATCTCCTAGCTAAAAACTGGTTGTGAATCAGGAGTAGCCTGGGATTATATGTGTTTAGTAATGCTTAGACGATTAGTGTTTAGAGAAAAATGGAAATCGATGATGATTTGAATGGAAGAATTTCACACAGTTTGGATATGCACACCAACTGTTCGATGAAATGCTTTGTGAAGAAAACTAAAACATTCTTCTTGATTCAATCTGAGATTTCATCATTCTCATTCAATTTAATTCATCACCCTCACTCTGTTTCATTGCAATCCGTATATATGAGAATACAAGCATTTCACACACTTCTCTCTCACTCTCACACGATTACATCACACACTCATTTCATGACACTCTTCCAACCAATCAAACAGTGCCACCTCAATTACTAGATTCTCAGAACCTTCACGGCTCAGTCACACACATTTGCTCGACCCTTTCATTATGTTATCCAGCTTAGCAACCCTTTCCACCTCAGTTCACTTTTCCACCTCAGCACATTTAGCTTTGAGAGAGTTGCACTGGATTTAAACTAGCAGACAGCTTATACTTCAACAGCCCCTCCTAAGCTGGAGGCTGGTTTGATTCCAAGAAGTGTTCTCAATCTTCCTAGAGTATCTTTAGAAACTGCCTTAGTAAAAATATCTGCAAGTTGCATTTCAGTCTTACAGTACAAGAGTGCAATCTTGTCTTCCTGCAGAGCTTCTCTAATGAAGTGATATTTCCTGTTAATGTGCTTGGTTTTCTGTTGAAACACTGGATTCCTTGCATTGGCTATAGTTGACATGTTATCACAGAATAGGGTAGTAGCCTCACACTGTTACTCCCCAAAGTCCTTAAGTACAAACCTTAGCCATATAGCCTGAGTTGTAGCATCTGCTGCACTCACATATTCAGCCTCAGTAATAGACAAAGCCACACTGCTTTGTTTAACAGAGGCCCAGGTAAACACCCCACTTCCCAAAAAGAATGCATAACCTGATGTACTTCTCATATCATCCTCTGAACCACCCCAATCACTATCACAGAACCCTATCAAGTTGGAACATTTTCCTTTCTCATATTCATTGCCATAGGACAGTTTCCCCTAGATGTACCTCAAAACCCTTCTAGCTGTTCCTAGATGCTTAGTTGTAGGTCCATGCATGAATCATGATAGCAAGCTAGCAGCAAACATTATGTCTGGTCTAGTTGCTGTGAGATACAATAAACTCCCCACAATCTTTCTATATATGGACTCATCTGCAGGTTCACTCCCATCAACCCTTCTTAGTTTGTCTCCTGGAACCAACGGTGTGCTTACAGTTTTGCAATCCCTTAGTCCAAACTTGTCAAGCAGTGTAGTGGCATACTTCTTTTTATGTATGAACACATACTGATCAGTTTGAATCACCACCATCCCTAGGAAATGATGCAACAGACCAAGATCTGACATCTCATACTTGTTCATCATTTCTGACTTGAATTGTCTCATTAGTTTCTCACTTGATCCTGTGTAGACAATGTCATCTACATACAAGGAAACAATTATGATCCCTCCATCTTCTATTGTCTTTACATATAATGTAGCTTCACTCTCACCCTTCTTGTAACCACTTTGTGACAGAAATGTGTCAATTTCTCCATACCATGCACTAGGAGCCTGTTTTAATCCATACAGAGCCTTCTTAAGTTTGTATACTTTTTCTTCTTGATTTCCCACAATGTACCCTTCTGGTTGTTCAATGTAGACCTCTTCCTCCAGAGTCCCATTTAGGAAAGCAGACTTAACATCCAACTGATATAATCTCCATCTATTCTGTGCTGCAAGGGCAATTAGAGTCCTGATAGTATCCAATCTAGCTAGTGGGGCAAATGTTTCATTATAATCAATCCCAGGCTTTTGTGCATAGCCTTTTTCCACCAGCCTTGCTTTGTGTTTTTGGATTGAACCATCTAAATTCATCTTGGTTTTGAAAATCAACTTCACACCTATAACAGGTTTTCCCTTAGGTCTGTCCACCAAGTCCCAAGTTCCATTTTTATGGATTATTTCAAGTTCATCATCCATAGCTGATTTCCACAAGTGATATTTAGCAGCCTCAATGTAGTTCTCAGGTTCCACTATGCACATATGACATCGTGCATAGATGTCACTGATACTCCTGTATCTCACTAGTGTACTACTTGATGTTTCAGACTCGGAAATCTGGAGTTCTGGTTGAGTCTGATTCAGGTTGAGCTGCAGGAACATTGATATGATCATGTGGCTCAGGAGTCATATCTCTGTACTCTACACCATACCCTAGTGACACAGAACCTCCTCCATGCTCCCTGTTCTCCTTCCAATCCCACTGAGCACACTCATTAAAAATCACATTCCTTGTAATCACAATATTCCCTTTCTTCAAGTTCAGCAACCTGTAGCCCTTCTCACATCCACCATATCCCATAAATACACACTTGATACTTTTCTCATCAAGCTTCTGTCTTAGTTGATCAGGAACATGTGAATAAAATATTGAGCCAAACACCCTTAGATGTTTAACTCCAGGTCTCCTCCCTGTAAACTATTCAAAAGGTGTCTTACCACTTATAACATGTGTAGGACATCTATTTAGCATATACAATGCTGTATAAACAGCCTCACCCCGATACTTATAGGGCACCCCTTTGTCATGCATCGTTGCTTTTTCCATTTCTACCACTGTCATGTTCTTCCTCTCAGCAACTCCATTTTACTGTGGGGAATAAGAAACAGTCAGCTGCCTCAAAATCCCATGATCTTCACAGAATCTCTCAAAGTCATTTGACATGTATTCCCCTCATTTATCACTTTTTAGCTGTTTATTCTTGAAACCAGACTGTAATTCAACCATAGTTTTGAACTTTTGGAACACATTGAAAACTCCTGCCTTACTAGACATAAAATAAATCCAACACATCCTTGTGAACTCATCAATGAAAGTGAGGAAATATCGATTTCCTCCAGCTGTTGATTCTTGCATAGGTCCACAGACATCTGTGTGTACCAATTCCAGAGGAGAAGATGTTCTCCAGGCCTTTTCTTTGTCAAATGGCGCAACATGTTGTTTCCCTGAAACACAAGCCTCTCACACACCACTCTTTTGGTCTGTGAGAGTTGGCAAACCCACAACCATGTCCTTCTGCTTCAGAAGCTTTAAGCTAGTGAAGTTTAGATGTCCATACCTTCTGTGCCATAGTTCTGAGTCTTCAATAACAGATGACCTTAGAGCCATAGGATTCACACACTCCAAAGTCATAGGAAAGCATTTGTTGCCAGTCATGAGAACCTTGGCTACTCTATCTTGCAGATCTTTGTCTTCAAAGATGTCAAAAGTGTTATTCCCAAAAACAAGGTAATAACCATGCTCTATCATCTGACCTACACTTAGAAGGTTTTCTTCCAAGCTAGGTAGCAACATTACAACTTTAATGTACCTTTGTCCTTGCTTGGTTTGAATTGCAAGAGTTCCCTTTCCCATAGCCTGCACAAGTTCACCATTCCCCATTTTTACTTTCACTCGATGCTTCTGTCAATATCCACAAGCATGGATTCCTGAGCTGTCATATGGTTATTGCAGGCACTGTCTACATACCACACACAGTTATCCTTTGCATCAGTGACAGTGTTGTATGCTAAGAACAGATTACTAGAAGTTTATGTAACCTCTTTATCTAAATTCATTGTGGTCTGGTCTCCACTTCCCCCACCACCAGCTTGGGCAGGACAGGTTCTTGCAAAATGTCCAAATTTTTGACACTTGTAGCATTTGACCTTAGCAACTGACCAACAATCTCCATAGTGAACCTTCTTGCATTTCTTGCAGAATTCCCTAACCTGATTACCTGTGTAACGACCCATCCCGAATTTCGGGATTAGATTAGTGACTAATCATGATTAGTAAGGTTAATCCGTGATTAATTGAACGAAATCGGATGAACGATGCAAAATGACTGTTTTTCCCCTAGTCGTGGGTAAAACGTTGACTTTTTATTCTTGCAGTCAAATGGACTTTGGCCAATGACTATGACGTATTTTCAGACGTCACGAGTTCATAGACAGGTGGGAAGTTCGATTCCGACATTCGAGGAAGAAGTTATGACGTTCGGAAGTTCAGGGATATTTTGGTAATTTGGTTTAAAAAGGGAAAATAGTTGAATTTTTGACCGGGAGGTCCGATGGCCGAGGGCCGAGGACCGTTAAGTAGATCGGGATGAGACGAATACGTAGACAGGCGGCACGCCAAATTCGGACGTTCGACGACGAAGTTACGGTTCAAGGAAGTTTCAGGTCACTATTGCGCATTTTACGAGACGGCTTAAGTTTTGTCTTTTGTATGGGGCCTAGATATTTTGGTAGACCCAATGGATGAGTGACAAGAGTCACCCATCCATTGTCCACCTTCCTACATACATGCATCGATCATTCCCTTATTCATTCATCCAACTTACCCGATCTTACCCTTTGAACCCAAACCAATCCAACCCTTCCCATCTGATCTTGAGTGAGACCCTGAGAGTGCGAGGAGTGCTGGATGATGCTGGTGGCTAGCCAGGAACAATGCCGCCGTGGACGGCGGCCATGGACGGCGGCCATGGACCGAGCAAGGTACTCTGTTTACCCATTTTTCCCATATTTGTCGATTTATACATTATGGTTTGTTTTGGACGTTTGGATAAGGATTAGTAGGCTGCTAGGAAGGTTTTAAGATGATATTGAGGTGGTTCATGGCTGAGGAAGCCCAGGGGGTGTTCAGAGAGTTTGGACCGTGAGAATGGGTTTTGGTTAGACGGGTTTTACATGGTTTTTCTTAGGTTTGATGATTGGAAATGGTAGGAAATCATGAAATAGGAAGATTGGGATCGAAAAGGAGAAGATTGGACCAAAAATGGGTGAGAAACCAGGCCGGACCGGTCACGCCAGTCCAGGCGAACCAGCGAACCGGCCAGAGTCGGTTCAGTCGAGGCTGCTGGTGCAGGAACAGCGGCGCGTGAGCCCACGCACAGTGCAAGCCTTGGGCGCGTGGCAACGCGTGGTAGGGTTTTTGTGGATGTGTTCAACACACGAAATCATCTATTCGATGTAACCAATATTTTGGGACTGGTTTCGTGTCGACCGGACATCGTTTCGATAGGTTACGAAGTGTTCGAAGAATTAGGATCGACCTTAAAAATAGTTAAAAATTCCAGAAAATTACGGAGCTTTAGTGAGGGGTTATTTAAGTAGTTAGTAACCCCCTATTACGATTTGGACAGATTCGGGAGTCCCGGTGATGGTGATTGGCTCGGGAGAGTCGTTTGGCACGCGTATCGAGGCGGCAGCTTGGACGGTCTTTGAGTGGACCTTGTTTTCTAAATTGGTGCATGCATAAATGTTTTTTATATGTTTTAATGCAGATTTTATGATGCCATGAGTGCATTTGTGTGTGGATAGATATTGGCTCGTATTTCGTGGTTTCGGCCTTATACGGTGCCGATACGGGTTTGTACTTTCTTTGATTGGTTTATATGAAATGGATTTGGATTTCAAAAGGATAAACTTGGGTATGAGACATTTTTGGTTTGTCTTGGGCATATGACGCTATTGATGACCTACGGGTCTGAATCGTGATCGCGGCGAGTGCTATGTGCACAGCGACAGACGATACGACGCTCGTCTCCGCATTGGGATGTGTTCCTTCCGGAGAGGTCACGATGCACGATCCATTGTCGGGAAGCCGATGGAGGTTCAACTTCGGAGTGCTGACAGTTCAGGATATCGATCGGTGATGGGTGCACCATGATCTTGTGGTGGTCGCGTTGGGTGATACGTTCACGACGACATACCAGGATTGAGGGCGGTCCTGGATGGATAGTTGCACGCATCACTACGATCGGAGTCGTGACTGACCCTGAGATATCGGGTATGATGCCCAGCTGAGTCATATGTTCAGGCACGAGACCCAGTTACTTTACATTTGTGATTTTGGGTGGGGTACCCTAAATGGATTTCCAGGTTCATCACGGTTTATGGGGACCGCATAAACCCTTGAAAAGTGTTATGGATCATGACGGTTTATGGGAACCGGGCATGAATCCTTTGAAAGGTTCTAAGGATGTTTTCTATATATATATTCATATACCTTTCTTTACTTGGATTGTCTTCTATGGGGAGGGCTGTTGGCCTGGGTGGACCCCGGAGTAGTCACAAAGCACTAACTGAGTGGAGTCGCCCTCGTCGGATACCTTACTCTCAGGAGGGCATGGATTATAACCTCAGGGAGGGTCATTGATCTATGGACATTGACTTGGGTGACCCTGAGAGACTTGGGCTTGAGACCCCGGGTAGCACGCGCGTAGCTTTGGAAACCGTGACAAGATTGGTTGTGTGATTTATATGTATCAATGAAATATGACATGTGATGTATACAGGTTTTGGGCTGAGTCCCACATGGATTTGGGGCAGTGGCCCGTAAGTTTGGTTTCATTATGGTTTTGGGCTGAGTCCCACATGGATTTGGGTAGTGGCCCGCATGGTTAGTTCTTTATGGTTCTTTCGGTTATGGTTTTGGGCTTAGTTCCCACATATGGTTCTTCTGGTTAAACGATTTTCGAATGCATGCATACTTTTTAGTGAAGGGTACAAATGTCTTTTGATGAAATGTTTTTATAAATCCTTGTTTTGTCCACTCACAGCTTTTAATGTTTTGACTGCCCTTCAGGTTGATCGCGAATGTGGACTGTAGTAGAGACCGAGATATCACATACCTCCTTCCGATCCTGGCGTACTCTAATGCCCGAGTGGGCTAATGGCGGAAATTTCCCTTGTTTGACACTCCGTGTCAGACAGGATCATGGTTGTCCAGCGTTAATCCCGGGGAGGATTGGGACGGGTCCTGATAAGTGGTATCAGAGCTCGGCTAGCTCATATCAGAGCGGGGTTGTTTCTATTCGAGCAACTGTGTAGCTCTTGGAGTGTTGCGCAGGTCGAGGATGTGATGTCTCAATGGGCTATGGTTTGTCATCAACCTGATAGTTAGGATGCCTGTATGATAGTTAGTAGGAAGTAATCGCGGAACAGTTGGTTCAACATTCGATGCCGGGGTTGCCATAGTTTTGTCGTGGATGACAGTATGGGACCCTACGGAAGGATGAACGTAAAAGTGTTTTAGAGTTTTGATCGTGAGATGGTTAGTTTGGATCGTCTTTCACGATACTGTGGGATCAGCTTGATGATAATTTGGTGTTGTGGCCGTTAGGTGGCTATGCTGCTGGGGGTAGCCGGATTCGAGGAATCCTAGTTGAACTGACCGAAGGATTGGATTGACTTCCACACGATGTCGGGACCGCGTGGTCGGTTAGATTGTGGATTATACTACAGTTGGCAGTTGGGTTCAGAGGAATCCTAGGGTGTGATCGTGGGATCCTAAGGTAAGGTGTATGGTTCGGAAAGGCTAGTTGGTGAGTGGTCTCGACTCCGATGAGATCGTCGGTCAGTCTAGACATCGCTATCGAGATATCTGGTGATTAGGTCTGCGTGAGTCTATGGCAGGCACTACCATTGAGAATGGTTGTAGTTACGGTTGTTGGAAATCGGGGACGTTCAGGCGACGTTTCTTTTTCTTGGTTGAGTTATCATGGCGACTGTACCTAGAGTTGTTGGGTATAAGGGAGACAGAGTTTCTCTAATTTGAGCAGAGGTACGGATCGTCTCTCGGTATGAGCGGAGATCTAGGGTTGTCTGATTCGCACACTTTGTGCTGATGCTGACAAGTGATAGTGATGATACTGGTACTAGTGCTGATGATTGTGATGACGATGAGTCACTAGTCGGGATGTGACTCCGTTGAGATGGGCATGTGTTCGGTATCTGTGGTTTGGGTGTGGATCACGGATAGAGTTGGACTGGACGGGATCCAGCCATAGTTGAGAAGTGAAGACCGAGTAGTGATGGTCCACATCCTTTTGGATATACGTAAACGGTGTAAGCCGATAGGAGAACTTGGTAGTGAGTTATGGGTCATGGACACGTGGATGGTGTCCGGATGAGCTGGAGATTTGAGGATCCATTTTGGATTGGTTATGGTTGACTGCGGTTGACCCTACCTCTTAAGTTTCGGGTAGGCTTGTTTGTGGAGAAATTTGATTGTGAGAAATGGAACGGGTCATTATAGTAGCTATCGACGGTCGTCGTTGGTTGGAAATGTCAGAGAAAGAGAAGGACTTCTAGCTCAGGAATAGAAACCGTTAAGCATGGTTCCGACATGGTTGGAACATCGGAATCGATAAAGGTTGTAATTGAGGTGACGATAGGAGTGCGGGTTTTCGCATTGGTATTGGGTATTTCGAAGTCATTAGGGTGACTTCTCAAGTTCTGCCATGGCAGATGATGTAGATGATGGTTGTTGTCACGAGTACGTTGATCGTGTATTGGTTTGTGGACCCGAGATTTGTCTTGGGTCATCAGGAGGAGTTGGGTATATCGAAGTTAGGTGACTGAGACTTCTCATTTTCTGCTTGGTGGCAGACGATGTTGGGTTACATGGCGTGGTGAGTGCAGAGAGTTTTGTTTGCATTCACGTAGGATGGTTTGCTGAGTGAGCATGTGTGGATCCTGGATGGATCGAGATTTTGATGTTGAGGATTTTGGGCGTCGTGACGATCGATGATCGTGACATTTATGGTCGGGTGACGCAGTGATGAATCTAGATCGTGATCTTGATGATCCAGATAGGTGGAGAGTTTATTGCTCTTACTTGGATAGTTGAGTTGAGGATGATGGGACTGAACTTCTTTTCTAGGTAAATCCTGTATGGTGTTTTAATTGATCAAGTAGGTGTCCGACGAGGTTGGATTTTGTCAGCCTTAGATGTGTGAATAATGGGATTGGCTTCCATATGAAGTCAATCGAATGTATGGTAGTAATCGATTAAGCAGGTAACCGATAGGCTTGAATTTGGTACGTCTCGGTAGACATGAGTGAGATTTGATGCCAGTTGGCATGAGTGGATACGCCTTGGTGGGCGTGAGTCGGGTTGGTACGTATTGAGTTACGTGACTAGGAGTAGACATTATGTTACTGGTCGGTTGACCGTGGGACTCGAGATGGACGATGGGTTGGAGTATTGATTTTGTCTGGTACTGGATTGGACAGATGGACTCCAGAACTGAAACATGATTGGCTACAACCTAGGTTGTCGTCGTCGTTGTTGTTGTAGGCTAGTTGGTAGATCGATGTACGTACCTTGCACATTGTTCGAGGTACAATACTGAGCAGACTTGTGGTGCCTGGTGACGGTATATAGGTTATACCAGTGGTACGTTGGTGAGCGTGTTGGTAGTCTGCTTAGTTCCGATACCATTGGATTTGTTGAGATTGTGAACTGTACATTGGATACTGAGCACTGAGTCATGGTGTTCTGATGAGTCCAGTTGCACGCAGGTCGAGTGAGGTGACGGAAGTGTTTACTCAGGTTGATTAAATTAATGGTTAGAGTAACCACAAGTGAGTATCGTGTCAGTTTACGACTGACGACTATCAAGTGGTGACAGATTTTCGAATGTTTCAACGTGGATCGATGAGTGAGGTCTGATGACTCCTAGTGGGAGCAGACGTCCGGATAGATTGGTGATTAAGAAATGAACCGTCGAGTTGATTGTGTCAACGAAATGGTAGAATTGACAAGTGGTGTCAATTCGGAACGTGGGATCACTGTCATTCGACGTGGTCGAGTGTAGTCAATGCGACGTGAACATTAGTGGAACGTCTGGTTCCAGACAAGTATTGTGCTGGCTATTGGGTTTACTAGTGTACATGTGTTATGAGATCAAATTGCTTTCCACGTGGTGGTTGTGGAACTAGGATAGTTGGAATTTCGAGAACGAAACTAATTAAGGAGGAAAAAACGGTTGGAATTAGGTCGGTTGGAATTTCGAGGACGAAATTAATTAAGTAGGGAAGGTTTTAACGACCCGTCCCGAATTCTAGGATTAGATTAGTGACTAATCATGATTAGTAAGGTTAATCCGTGATTATTTTAACGAAATCGAACGAACGATGCAAAATGACCATTTTACCCCTAGTCGTGGGCAAAATGTTGACTTTTTATTCTGGCAGTAAAATGGACTTTGGCCGATGACTGTGACGTAGTTTGAGACGTCACGAGTTCATAGACAGGTGGCACGTTCGATTCCGACATTCGAGGAAGAAGTTATGAGGTTCAGAAGTTTAGGGGTATTTTGGTAATTTGGTTAAAAGGGGGCAAATAGTTGAATTTTGGACCGGGAGGTCCGATGGCCGAGGACCATTACTTAGATCGGGACGATATGAATCCGTAGACAGGCTGTACGTCGAATTCAGACATTCGCCGACGAAGTTACCGTTCAAGGAAGTTTCAGGTCACTATTCCGCGTTTTACAAGACGACTTAAGTTTTGTCTTTTGTATGGGGCCCAGATATTTTGGCAAGCCCAATGGATGAGTGACAAGTGTCACCCATCCATTGCCCACCTTCCTACATACATGCATCGATCATTCCCTTATTCATTCGTCCAACTTACCCGATCTCACCCTTTCAACCCAAACCAATCCAACCCTTCCCATCTGATCTTGAGTGAGACCCTGAGAGTGAGAGGAATGCTGGATGATGCTGGTGGCTGTCCAGGAACAACGACGCCGTGGACGGCGGCCATGGACCAAGCAAGGTACTCAATTTTCCCATTTTTCCCATATTTGTCGATTTATACATTATGGTTTGTTTTGGACGTTTGGATAAGGATTAGTAGGCTGCTAGGAAGGTTTTAAGATGATATTGATGGTGGTTCACGGCTGAGGAAGCCCAAGGGGTGGTCGGAGAGTTTGGACCGTGAGAATGGGTTTTGGTTAGGCAGGTTTTACATGGTTTTTATTAGGTTTGATGATTGGAAATGGTAGGAAATCATGAAATAGGAAGATTGGGATCGAAAAGGAGAAGATTGGACCAAAAATGGGTGAGAAACTAGGCAGGATCGGTCACGCCGGTCCGTGCGAACCAGCTAACCAGCCAGACCCGGTTCAGCCGAGGTTGCTGGTGTAGGAACAGTGGCACGTGAGCCCACGCGTAGTGCAATCCTTGGGCCCGTGGCAGCATGTGGTACGGTTTTTTTGGATGTGTTCAACACACGAAATCATCTATTCAATGTAACAAACATTTTGGGATTGGTTTCGTGTCGATCCGACATCGTTTCGATAGGTTTCGGGTGTCCGAAGGTTTAGGATCAACTTTTAAAATAGTTAAAAATTATGAAAAATTACGGGGCTTTAGTGAGGGGTTATTTAACTAGTTAGTAACCCTTTATTACGATTTGGACAGGTTCGGGAGTCCCGGTGACTGTGATTGGCTCGAGAGAGCCGTTTAGCACGAGTATCGAGGCGGCAACTCGGACGGTCTGTGAGTGGACCTTATTTTCTAAATTGGTGCATGCATAAATGTTTATTATATGATTTAATACATTTTTTGTGATGCTATGAGTGCATTTGTGTGTGGATACGTATTGGCACGTATTTCGAGGTTTCGGTCTTATACGGTACCGATACGGGTTTGTACTTTCTTTGATTGGTTTATATGAAATGGATTCGGATTTCAAAAGGATAAACTCGGGTATGAGACCCATTTGGTTTTTCTCGGGTATATGATGACACGACCCATCCCAATCACCCCCGGGATTACCATGGAATGTGTCATGCTCCCGTCTGACAAGAGGTGTCAGACAAGGGATAACCTGATGTCACTGCCCAAAAGGGGCTTCTAGAGTGCGCAAGGATCGATGGAGGAGGTGTGTGATGTCCCAGTCTCTCCTGCAGTCGCATCCGGAATCAACCTAAAGGGCATTAAAAACAAAAGCTGTGAGTGGACGAAAATAAATAAGTTTATTAACACATTTCATAAGACATTTATGCCCTAAAATAAAAACGTATGCATGCCACGAAAACCAGTAACCAAAACATTTGCTCAACAAGGCATTAGAACCTTAGCCCAAAACCGTAAACCATAAATCCAACCGAAAAACCATTTCATAGATCCAATAGTTCATATTTACCACATTACCATAACCAGCATCCCAGATGCCTAGCGTCTCAGACGCCTGACGTCCCAGACGTCATATTTCACGGTATAACCATAAGCTACGCGTGCTACCCGGGGTCTCAATCCCGAGTCCAATCCCCGAACCCAGTCCGAGTACAGCATCCCAAATGCCTTGCATCCAGACGCTCGACGTCCCAGACGCCCAATCATAGCAATCCTGCTACTGGGTCACTATACGGTCCGGTAGCTCCGCACAATGACCTTTCGCAGGTAATGCACCGTGACTTCCCCAGTGTCCCCGACACCTGGATGAGACCTTCACATATTCTCGTATCAAGATGGTATATGGAAAACAGTTTTATTAAATCATTTCACAACATCTCAATGGGCCCTACCCAAAATCTCCATAAAACATCACAATTCCATTTAGGGTCCCTGACCCGAAATCATGTTTATAAAACCAACTGGGCCTCATGCCCGATTCTGTAAATCACTGGGCCCACGACCCATATTCATAAATCAATTGGGGCCCTGGCCCGATAATATAACTCAAATGGGTCTCAGCCCGATTTCGTAAATAACTGGGCCCCTGGCCCGATTTCATAAAGCAATTGGGCCCCTGGCCCGATTACGTAACTCAATTGGACTCCAAGTCCGAGGTTTCCAAAACAATTGGGCCTCATGCCCGAGTTTCTCTTTCCAATTTCAAAACCATTTCATGAAATCATATCCAAAGTCATAAGTATGGAAAATCAGTGTAAAACCAGAAAAACCTCGATTTACGTGCAAGCACGTAAATCGCCTCGAAATGCGTGAAACCGTATAATTCACCAATATCCAAATCAACATCATACAATCACAATCATAATCCATATAAAACAGTTAAGCATGCATAGAATTTATAAAACCAAAGTCCACTAACAGACTGTTCAACGATACGCCTCGATACGCGTGCCATCGGCCTTCCCAGGCCCCGTCACTAACACCGGGACTCCCAAACCTGTTCATATCACATTAGAGGGTTACTAACCTCTTCATTAACATCCTATTAAAGTACCGTAATTTTCCCGAATTTTTAACTATTTTTAAACTCGATTTAAAACCTTCGGACGTCCCGAATAATATCGAAACGGTGTCCGATCGACACGAAACCAATTCCAAAATGTTCGTTACATTGCATCGGACAAAAGTCATGTTGACCTCACCTCGAGATTCATGGCCACGTGCCGTCACGCGCCCCCGTGAGTGGCTGCGCGTGAAAGCCACGCGCCAGCGACAGTGACTGCTACAGTCATCGTCTTCACCCGTTTCCGCTGGTAAACGGGTCTGATTACCCGCGACCTGACCCGGCTAGATTCCTATCAATTCAACCTTAAAACATTCAATTGATCATTCAACCAGCTTCGTTTTAAGTTCAATTAAAGGTCTGTAAACCTAATTACATCAATCCTTACCTGAAATCCAACAATTCGACGATGGACATCGAAGAACACCCGTCACTGTTCCTGCTTCGAATTCCATCAATTCCAACTGGTTTCTTCCAATTGATCCACCCAGAAGCATAAGTAGACCATGGGAAACTGTTTTCCCAACTCAATTGCATCGTTTGATCTCTCTATCAACACGACCCACTCTTCGAATTTGCTCACTGTCGTCAAGTCCGTTCAGAGCCAAAAAGCCATCAAATTTCTTCGTTCTTTCGATGATTATGAACGTAGGAATCCTAGAAAGCTGAAAGTGAGCTCCATTTTGATCCTCAGAGCCCATCACTCGACATTTGAATTTTCCCTCCATTTTTCTAATTTTTCCAATCTCTGTTTTCTCTCAAGTTCGACAGCCCTCACTTCAGCAGATTTAAGTTCACTCAGAATCCCACTCAATTAATGGAACCGTGCCACCCAACAGCTCGTGGAGATCCAACCTGCCCACTGAGAATTTTTTTCCCACAAAGCTTCAAAATTGATTTAAAAATGGTGCCCATGTTGATGAATGAATCAGCCATGTTCCTATTGCCTTTAAGGCTTAAACAATCCCTTCTTTCCAGCTCACAACTTGATTAATCAATTGGGGTACTCAGAACCACCGCACACGGTGGTGCAGCACATGTTCCCCCGCAGTTGCAACAGTAACCCGCTGTAGTAATGACCAAAATGCCCTCAGTTCAGAAATTACCAAAATACCCCTCACGCATCTAGACCCGTAACTTGGTCATTCGAACTCCGATTGACGCGTGCCGCCTGTCTACGAACTCAGGGCATCGAGACCTTCCTAACGGTCCTCGGTCCTTGGCCATCGGGTCTCCCGATCGAAAAGTCAACATATTCCCCCTTTTCGTCCAAATTACGAAAATGCCCTTGAACATCCGAACGTCATAACTTCTTCTTCGAATGTCGGAATCAAACGTGCCCCACCTGTCTATGAACTCGTGACGTCCCGAACTACGTCATGGTAATTGGTCAAAGTCCGTTTGAACGCCCAATCAAAAAGTCAACATTTTGCCCACACCTAGGGGCAAAACGGTCATTTTGCACAATTCGTCCGATTTCACTCAACTAATCCCAGATTAGTCATTCTAAATCATAATTGAATAATATTAAATCCCGATACTCGGGACGGGTCGTTACAACCTTCCCCCCTTAAACAATTTCGTCCTCGAAATTCCAACTTTTCTTATTCCACATCCACCTCGTGGAAAAACAATTTGGTCTCACAACACGTGTACACTTGTACACCCACTAACTGGAACAACATTAACCTCGTCTGTACCCAGACATCCCATCACAGTTTTACGTCATATCGACTACACTCGACCACCTCGAGTGAATATAATCACCTGATTCGCGTTGAAATCGCTTAACAATTAAGCTGACTCCTTCAGCTAGACGGTTCCATTCCATCGCTAATACATCCTTACATCTGCTCCCATTGGGAGTCACCAAATCCCACTTGTCAGTCCACGCTGACACTACCAGCCAAACTGTCACCACTAAGCTTTACCACCCTAGTAAAGCTCCAACCATCGACTAATCAGTGACAACACCTCATACTGTCACTCGCTCAAAGTAACGTAAGATCAACCACATGATCTCATTTCGCAGGGCAAGCCCAATCCTGCGTCATATATAAATCTCCATGTCCATAACCGCCGACTCCGTCAGCGAACCCTGACGTTGAAAATATCTCGGCGTGATAACATCACACAAGGCTACTCGTAGTTACACTGACTACTAACTCACTCATCCTGAGTGTACGTATACCGTCAACTTACTCAATCAAGTGGTGTAACTGGAACATATTGAATGCCAGCCTAGCAGTGATCACACATCTCAATACCAGGGTTCCACTCGCCATCCATGGCTAAGAGCACCTGCTCATACAATCCCTGAACCCAACAAAATCACTCTACTCGGCGCACAGTATCCAATGTCCAGTCCACAATCACAACCAAACAAATGATATTGGAACCAAGCCGATTACCAACCCGTTTAATCACACACCACTAGTACATCCCATGTACCATCACTAGGCACCACTCAACCTATCCAATATCGATCCTCGTACAACGTACCTTGTACGTACATCTATCCATCAATCTACCTACAACCACCCAGGTCGTGGCAAAACATGTTCCAATTACTCTAGAGTCCATCTGTCAGATTCTGTACCAGACAGATCAAAACTCCAACCCAATATCCATTTCCAAATTCGAATCTGAAATCATTATTCCGTAAGCTAGCATTGGAATAATCATTCCGCACCCAAATCCAGAAATCCACTTTCAAGCTTCGAAATCGAATCCTGAATCGTCACCCAGAAATTCGATTCCAAAACCCGAAATCTCGTTCACGTCTACCGAGACGTACCAAAACCGAACCTATCGGTTACCTGCTCAAAACACTCGATTGACTTCATAGGGAAGCCAATCCCAATATCCACACGTCTAAGTTTGACAAAATCCGACCACTTCGGAAACCTACTCACCCGAGTAACAAACTATATGGGACTCATTTCGAAAAGAGTTTAGTCCCTACATCCTCATCTCAAACATCCAAGTAAGAGTGATAAAATCTCCACCTATCTGGATCATCAAGATCACGATCCAAATCCATCACTACGTCATCCGATAAGTAACATCACGATCCTAGATCGTCACCATGCCCAAAGCCCACAACATCACAATTCAGATCCACCTAGGATCCACACATGCTCACGTCGCTAACAATCCATCTAAAAACTGATCGTAGGGTCTTACACCCTCCTTGAATCCTTCGTTAAATTTCCTTAGGTGGAATGATGACCTCGATTTTCACCACCAAATCCAGAATCATGCACAACTTTTTGTGTCCAATGACCCAAGGTCAATCATGAGTCCACCAACCAATACACGTTCAACGTACTGGTAACAAAAATCAATGTCCGCCAAGGCAGAAAATAAGAATTCAACCCCAATGACTTCAGGATACCTACCACCAATGCGGAAACGAGCACTCCTCTCGTCCCACAATCACAACTCTCCTCGAAACTAAGGTTCCAACCTTGTTGGAAACTAACATGCTCCCAATGAGATGTCAAGTCCAACCACTAGACTGCCCACATCCTCACCTTTATAGGTTCAACACTCGGTTTTCCAAATTATTCACAATTACAAAATTCCACCTCAACACCACCAATGATTTTCCCCGACTTTTCCAATTTCAATAATTTCCTTGTACTTTCTGGGGATATCAGAAATATACAATCTTACCAATCTCGGAGTTGACAACAACTCCCCAAATCCATTAATTCTCATGACATAGGAGACGTCATCCCAAGATTCCTCAAGTCTCCATCATACCTTTTTATCCATTCATCACTTGTCATCTCATAACTGTTGGGACTTATCCCAACACGTCACAACCTCCACTGGATCCCATCCAGTCCATGACTTAATCATTACCAAACCTCAAAAACTGAACATGTGTCAAGCATGACGGAATCACATCCCAACTCGTGGATCATCGGCATCACAATCACCGACACCAGCACCAGCGCTAGTACCAGCACCAA
Organism: Prinsepia uniflora; assembly: GCA_032719365.1. Classification (NCBI taxonomy): domain Eukaryota; kingdom Viridiplantae; phylum Streptophyta; class Magnoliopsida; order Rosales; family Rosaceae; genus Prinsepia; species Prinsepia uniflora. Next base: position 65,492,816 of record CM064865.1, on the reverse strand, counting down.
CACACTATCAACCAAAATAGTATCAGCACAAAAGTACCAACACACAAACATCCACGCTAACACAACATGTGAAATTTTGACAACCCTGGATCTCCGCTCATACCGAACGACGATCCCGTACCTCTACTCGTACCCCGCAACTATGGGTACCACCAATCTGACAATCCATACATCAGGATAATGAACGTTCCTTGAACTTCCCCCGATCCTCAAGTATTGTAACCACACTAAATACCCACGTTGATGAATGAATCAGCCATGTTCCTATTGCCTTTAAGGCTTAAACAATCCCTTCTTTCCAGCTCACAACTTGATTAATCAATTGGGGTACTCAGAACCACCGCACACAGTGGTGCAGCACATGTTCCCCCGTGGTTGCAACAGTAACCCGCTGTAGTAATGACCAAAATACCCTCAGTTCAGAAATTACCAAAATGCCCCTCACGCATCTAGACCCGTAACTTGGTCATTCGAACTCCGATTGACGCGTGCCGCCTGTCTACGGACTCAGGGCATCGAGACCTTCCTAACGGTTCTCAGTCCTCGGCCATCGGGTCTCCCGATCGAAAAGTCAACATATTCCCCCTTTTCGTCCAAATTACGAAAATGCCGTTGAACATCCGAACGTCATAACTTCTTCTTCGAATGTTAGAATCGAACGTGCCACCTGTCTATGAAATCGTGCCGTCCCGAACTATGTCACGGTCATTTGTCAAAGTCTGTTTGACCGCCCAATCAAAAAGTCAACATTTTGCCCATGCCTAGGGGCAAAACGGTCATTTTGCACAATTCATCCGATTTCACTCAACAAATCCGTCATTCTAAATCATAATTGAATAATATTGAATCCCGATACTCGGGACGGGTCGTTACATATGACGCTATTGATGACCTACGGGTCTGAATCGTGGTCGCTGCGAGTGCTATGTGCCCGACAACAAACGATACGACGCTCACTTCCGGATTGGGATGTGTTCCTTCCGGAGAGGTCACAATGCACGATCCGTTGTCGAGAAGCCGATGGAGGCTCGACTTCGGAGTGCTGAAGGTTCAGGATATCGATCGGTGCACCATGATCTTGTGGTGGTCGCATTGGGTGATACGTTCACGGCGACATACCAGGATAGAGGGAGGTCCTAGATAGATGGTTGCACGCATCACTACGATCGGAGTCGTGAGTGACCCTGAGATATCGGTCATGATGCCCAAGTGAGTCATATGTTCAGGCATGAGACCCAGTTACTTTACATTTGTGATTTCGGGTCGGGGACCCTAAATGGATTTCCAGGTTCACGACGGTTTATGGGGACCGCATGAACCCTTGAAAGGTGTTATGGATCATGACGGTTTATGGGAACCGGATATGAATCCTTTGAAAGGTTCTAAGGATGTTATATATATATATATATTCATATACCTTTATTTACTTGGATTGTCTCCTCCGGTGAGGGTCGTTGGCGTGGGTGGACCCCAGAGTAGTCACGGAGCACTAACTGAGTGGAATCGCCCCCGTTGGGCACCTTACTCTCAGGAGGGCATGGATTATAACCTTAGGGAGGGTCATTGATCTACGGACATTGACAAGGGTGACCTTGAGAGACTTGGGCTTGAGACCCCAGGTAGCACGCGCATAGCTTTGGAAACCATGACAGAATTGGTTGTGTGATTTATATGTATATATGAAATATGATATGTGATGTATACAGGTTTTGGACTGAGTCCTACATGGATTTGGGGCAGTGGCCCGTATGGTTGGTTTCATTATGGTTTTGGGCTGAGTCTCACATGGATTTGGGTAGTGGCCAGCATGGTTGGTTCTTTATAGTTCTTTTGGTTATGGTTTTGGGCTTAGTTCCCACATATGGTTCTTCTGGTTAAACGGTTTTCAAATGCATGCATGCTTTTTAGTGAAGGGTACAAATGTCTTCTGATGAAAATGTTTTTATAAATCCTTTTTTTGTCCACTCACAGCTTTTAATGTTTTGACTGCCCTTCAGGTTGATCGCGGATGTGGACTGTAGAAGAGACGGAGATATCAGATACCTCCTCCGGATCCTGGCGTATTCTGAAGCCTGATAGGGCTAATGACCGAAATTTCCCTTGTCTGACACTCCGTGTCAGACGGGATTAGGGTCGTCCCACGTTAATCCCGGAGGGGGGGGGGATTGGGACGGGTCATGACAACCTGAGTCCTTCCCTGCGGTAGATCCCTGATTTGAGCTGGTCCTATGAGACTGTGAACCAGTGCCCCAGTGCTTGTTTCCCTTGTAACCTCCCTTATGCTTAGAGTAAGAACTATCCTGTCTAGATTCAATCGATAGACTTGAGAATGCTCTCTCTACTGAGTTCTCATAATGCAATCCAACCCTCTGATATAGGCCCTGATTGATGCAATCACATCTTCAACATTGATAGCATCTAAATCTCTTGTTTCTTCAATTATGGACACAATGGGATCAAAGGGTTTTGTCAAACTAATTAGTATTTTATGTGCTAATCTCTTTTCATCAACTTCTTCACCATAAGTTCTCATTTGATTCACTACACTATACAACCTAGAAATGTAAGTTGCAAGTGCCTCATTGTCATTCATTCTAGTATACTCAAAATCACGTCTAAGTGATTGAAGTTTAACATATCTCACATTTGCATCTCCTCTGTATTCCCGTGTTAGAAGATCCCAAACTCCTTTTGAGGTTTCTTAATTCTGGATTCTTGGGAAAATATCATCAGCTACTGCATTTTTCAGTATGCTCAAGGCCTTTGCATCTCGAATTAGATCTTGATGAGAGGACAACATCTCAACTTCTTCAGTTCCTTCACGTCTCACAGCTCTCCTAGGAATATCATCTGATACTAAGCTCCATAGATCGTATGCCTTCAGAATTGTCTTCATCTTTACACACCAAAAGTCATAATTGGTTCCTGTGAACACAGGAGCTCTCAGCTCCCTGCCAAATACTGTCATCTCAGCAAGTGTTTCTTCTCTTCTTCTTCTTCTTCTTAAACAGCTTCACACCTTCAGACGCCCCATATCACAGTGATTATGGAAGCTCTGATACCATGTTGAAATTCATCACAGAGTTCATCACAAATTGCGGGTGGATTGCTTCACAATCAAGTAAGTATTCTTACTTGATCTCCTAGCTGAAAACTGGTTGTGAATCAGGAGTAGCTTGTGATTATATGTGTTTAGTAATGCTTAGATGATTAGCGTTTAGAGAAAAATGGAAATCGATGATGATTTGAATGGAAGAATTTCACAGTTTGGATATGCACACCAACTGTTCGATGAAATGCTTTGTGAAGAAAACTAACACATTCTTCTTGATTCAATCTGAGATTTCATCATTCTTATTCAATTTAATTCATCACCCTCACTCTGTTTCATTGCAATCCGTATATATGAGAATACAAGCATTTCACACACTTCTCTCCCACTCTCACACGGTTACATCACACACACATTTCATGACACTCTTAGAACCAATCAAACAGTGCCACCTCAATTACTAGATTCTCAGAACCTTCACGGCTCAGTCACACACATTTGCTCAATCCCTTTCATTCTGTTATCCAGCTTAGCAACCCTTTCCACCTCAGCTAACTTTTCCACCTCAGCTCACTTTCCACCTCAGCACACTTAACTTTGAGAGAGTTGCACTGGATTTAAACCAGCATGCAGCTTAGGCCTCGTCATTGGGCAGGGTCGGGCAAGCTCGGCCCAAAATTTTTGGGCTTGGGCCAGGCCGGGCCGGGCCTATTTTATAATTTAAAAAATACTGGGCCGGGTCGGGCGAGTTTGATCATAAATATGAAAGCCCATGCCCTTTGTCGGGCCGGGTTTGGGCCGGGCTTTTATCGGGCTTTACGGGTCGGGCCTACTAAACCCACTTGGGTCTGGTCTACTAAGCCCATTTTTACCTACCTAATTGTTAAAAAAAAAATGAGTTGAGCTTAAATATTATTATCGAATATTGAAATAAGCTAATGAGATGTACTATTGGATTTGGAGAATTCACTTAACTTTTCGACCATAAAGAAGAGATAGGATAAGGAGGTTGCTAAGAGAGTCAGAGATCTAGTGAGTTTTTTTGAATTTAGGGTTAGGGTTTGGTTTGGGCATTGGGCTTTTAAATGATACTAGGTTGATATTTGGTTGGAGTTTTAGATTTTGACTATGAATTCTTAATTTATAATTATTTTATATTTTCGGACTTATGGGTCGGGTTTACTTGGGCGGGTCGGGCTGGGCTTATCGGACTTTATCGGGCTCGGGCCTAGCGGGCTTGAATACCCTAAGCCCAAATCCAGCCCGTCAACATGCGGGCCGGACCAGCCCACGGCCTATATTGGGTCGGATCGGACTTTTTGTCATCGAGCCTATCGGGTACCCATAAGCCCGTGGGCTTCTAGGCCCAATGATGGGGGCTAAGGCAGCATATACTTCAACAAGCATGTGGTGTGGGCACCGAGTTGATTGATAATCAAGTAAACTACTATTATAAAAGCTTAGGCTTCTTCTTCTTCTGATTCAGATTGGGCTCTTCTTTAATGCATCCACTTTGGCTTTTACAGACTTCAAACCATGATGCAAGCTGAAATTCAATTGCTCTACTTGCTTTTGCTTTTTCTCATCGCTCCAACGATGTTAAGAAACCAGTGTTGCCTCCTTGTGATGGCGGCGACGTCTGCAAGAACGACCCGAACTACAAACCCACTTACACATCTTGCCAAAACAAACTTCCAATCCAAATCAAATATTCCATCGAGAAGCAGATGACGCAGGATCACATGGAATATTTGATTTCGATTGGAAGTTTGTTTCGCCAGGACGTGGCCGTCGGGTAGTAGTTGGGTGGTTCTTGCAGACGTCGCCATTACAATAAGGGCAACACTGGTTAACCTTAAATTTTTATCTAAAATGATGATGAGGTTGCGAATCGTGAAGCATACCATGCTTGGCTACAATTTTAGAGGCTTGGATCCACATCTTTGTTAACCTTTCTAATTCCTTATTTTTTATGAAATTTGAATTAATGCAGGAACCCTTGGTTCTGTTCTTCCCGGTCCATTTGTTGAACTGATTCATCTGCTGTGGTTTAAGACCGTGATCTCTAAAAGGAGTAAGGAGTCGTTTTTTTGCTAGTTTGCTGACTTTGACGATTCATACTTTAAAGGTGAGAATAATCTCTATCTTAAGAATGTCATTCATCTCTATCATTTTGGAACACTTTAATCATGCCATTGTAGAAGGTCCTTAATTTGACTTGTTCAAGACAATGCTTTCTTCTCTTACATATATAGCAAAATATAGACATAGGGATACAAGAGTGGACGCTTGTCTCTAGTTTTTTCCACAGTTTTGTATACCACTCTCTCCACCTGCGTTTCTCTCATATGGATATGGAATGGACCATATGGATTCACTAAATTATTGCCATTTTCTTTATATATATGCAACTTTTTACACCTTGCTGGTGATTGGAAAGAATCCTCGCACATTTGGTTAGAAATAAAGTGTGAAGACTTTCCAGCTCAATGGTTGTTTAAAACTGTCTATCGCTGCTTCCATCTGTGCATGTTTATACCTTCTCAGATTTCATGTATATGGTTTCCTGTATACAAAAGTTTGTTGTGTTTTAATTCGATATATTCTAGGTTGTAGGGTATTACTTTTAGGAGCCAGGTAAAGATGACATGGAAGTGATGTTGTTCAATGCTCCTATGTTTGTGTGTGGAAAAATGTTAAGGAAGCTGCATAGATAATGGTGAAGGTGATCGATTCACTTGACAATAAACTTTCCACAGATTTTTATGTATAATATTTATACGTTAGTTATCTGTCTCCAAAGTCTTAAAATATCTGTACCTAATTGTCAATAAGTAAATATCTTGCTTCTCTGCATATGCATGTGCAACTATGGCAGTTTCAATCGGATTTAGTGGCCAATTGACAATTTTTTATTTTTTTTAATCTTCGTATTTGATTTTTCTGATAGACTCAGAGGTGGTAAATGCAAAGTCTTTTCTTATTCTCAAGAAACCATACCCACGTGAAGGATGTAAGAAGTAATTCAAACTGCTTAAGTCAGCTTTTGCATATTAGCCTTATGAACTTTCTGTTCGCATTCAGGTTTGTTTGGATGAGGAACCTAGGCAAAATAGTTACAAACTAGAAACTTCAAAGTACCAAGGAATTTGATTAGATGCAAGGCATTTTGATGGGATTTGTAAGTAACATCTATCAAGGTGTTACTTTGGGTATCCCTTATTTACTGGTTTTGCTATGCTCATGTGGTGCATGTGCCCCTTTATTTGTAATGCATTTATTGCTAATATAACCTAAATCCCTTGGAACTTTGAAGTTCTTCATCCAAACATACCTTAATAAATAGGCTTTTACTCATAATGCCCCATTGAACATTATCTTTAGTCTCATAGTGGACCCTGAACTCGATTTTGTAACAAAACGCCCTCTGAAACCCACTTTTCGTCTCAAAATGCCCCATTGAACATGTGGTGCATGTGCCCTTTTGTTTGTAATGCATTTATTGCTAATATAGCCTAAATCCCTTGGAATTTTGAAGTTCTTTATCCAAACATACCCTTAATAAATACCCTTAATAAATAGGCTTTTACTCATAATGCCCCATTGAACATTATCTTTAGTCTCATAGTGGACCCTGAACTTGATCCCCTTGAAACCCACTTTTTGTCTCAAAATACCCCTTTTCTGTCAAGTCTGCTAACTAATTGTCAAATTGAAGGAGAAAATGGACACTTTGGACAAGATCTGATTGCTAAAATTCAAATAAACAGACAAACAAATGTAGGGTATTGCACATCCAAACTTTCATGCTCTAATGAATTGTACTTGAGACTAATCATGAGGAATAAGTTTCTTGGTGTTTATAGTTTTTAGTGTTTCTTGATTTGCAGTTAGGGAAGTAGCTTAATTATGATATGCTCCTCAAGTGAAGATAAGGGTTAGCTTGAAACGCTCATCCTGTGTCAGTTCAGATGGACCTTACCAGAAACTAATTGACATGGTAAGTGGATTTGTGCTGCTTTATTTCGAAGCCTGCAACTTGTTTATGTAACAGATAATACTAGCTAGTTTTGGGCTTTCTGAAATAGCTAGTATCCCGCTTGCAAAATTGATGTCTGCAAAATCTTGTTCCTGATATTGTCTGTCAATGGAGTTCTCCATTGGTCATGTCACCTGTGCATCTGGAGAAATCATTTCAGATCCAAGGCATGTACCAGTTTTAGAAAGAATGCTTTTAGTTTTTGTAGCTGTACAAATGGACGTGCATATTTATGTTTGTTCAGTCCATGTTTAGCATACAAATACATATTTGTTAACCTTTCTAGTCATGTTTCTTTTATTAGGTCACATTCGTACTGGAGATTTTGTTAAGGAAGTGTTCTATTGCAGCAGTAGAGTTAGTTACACTTACACCAGATAAAGACAATGGTAACTTTTTTGTCAAGGTATTCCTTACTATTGTGGATGCGCTTTTCCTCTCCTTTTAAGTTTGACCTATTGAGCTTCCAGTACACCACGTCATCTCATGGTCCTTCAATCGATAATTCGTCACATTTTAATTTTTTACACACATGGATTTACTTTTTATTTCTACCATTTAGATTAGATTAAAAATATAAAAATTAATATAACAAGGAGAAATCAACCACGAACATTCACCGCCCGCGCTAACTGAAGACAAAGAGAAAATGGAGAAGAGGGAGATCCCAAGCAGAACATCAAAAAATTTATATTCTTTCTTGTAAGATTTTACTAAGATTACGGATCATTTGATCATCCTGGGAGGGGGCCGCAGTTGTGCAATCTTCATCTCTCTTCTTCACCAATTTTTTTTTTTTTATTGTTTAATTGTGGAGAAACCTAGATGTGCAACCAATTTTTTTATTTATTTTTCTTTTTATTTTATTTTGGGGCATGAAAAAGACCTAGATGAGGAAATTAAAAAAAATTAGGACACCTACTGATTTAAATGGTAGAAATAAAAAGATAAATCCATGTGTTACACAATTGACATGTGCCAAATAATTACCTGACGTGGTGGTACTGAACCACCTAATAATTTCTCCATAGTCTATTAAAAGTTTGGATATGTGGCGAATATTGAGCTGACGTGGTGGTACTAAACCACCTAATAATTTCTCCATATACCGTCATAAGTTTGGATTAAGTAAAAGGTTTACAAGCTAGATACTGATAAACCATTATCTGATCTCAACAATTCAAACTCGATATCCTTCACTTCCTCAACGTCCTCACCTGATGCATAGATATGTAATCTATCTTCTGTTATATCACATATTCAAATTTATTGTAGTTAATATCAAATAGAAAACCAAGGTGATATAATTAATACATTTTGTATACAACCTCCTATTTGTTTGAATTCAAATGTATTGTAGTTAATATCAAATAGAACTCTAAACTGATGAATTCTCTAGGACATTTTATATGCAACCTCTCTTTGGGTACAAAGCAAAGATTCCTAATTAGTAGGAAACCTATCTAATGAAGGAATTACAACAAGAAGCAAAAACTTCAAAATAAGTAATTGATCCCAATAATAATTAAATGATTCCCAACATTCTCTCTCTGCTCTCTGAAGAAAGACCTCCTTCCCTCTTTCTGAAGATTAAGGGGTTTTAGGTGAGCCTTCAATTCAATGGGGAATCTCATTTTGATTCACTGCTTCTCTCAGCATTACTTCTGTTTATATGGATTCTGGGTTATTCTGGGGTTTTCTTCTTCTATCGATTGTTCTTATAGCTGTGGGTAGATTGGTTGTTGAACTTGCTTAATCACTACTATGCTGGTTTGGGGATACTGAAATGTGTTGAAAACAAAATTTATGTTTTCTTTGATAACGACAGATGGGGCGAGGAATTTCACATATATATTATAATTATCGTTGAGTAAGTTGGTATGTACTCTTTATGTTGATGAGAGTCATACTTCTTTGTTGACCTTCACATTTTGTACTAGCTGAATATTGCTCCTTGTAAATTTGTAACATAAGTGCTAAGTAATTGGTCAAATCTGCTTCTTCATATTCTGTCTCTATGAATATCTTGAATTGCCAACTAAATCTAAGTTTGGTTGATGCCAAAGGCAAACTGCTAGGTTGTTATCATGGCTATAGTTCTGGTTCAGTCAACTAATATTCCTGGTGTAGCTTTTGGGCAAAGGCTCGGCCAATCTAAAGGGTCTGGAAATGCCAAAAGGACAGGCAAGATGATGTGTACTTTACGAGCAACTGGATTGAGAATGAGCAGTTTTACAGGACTCCGAAGTGTTAATGCTTTGGATATTATGGCTAAACCTGGACAAGACTTTTATTCTAAGTTTGGAATTGCAATCTCTTCCAGGCGTCGAAAATCAAGCAGATGTGTGCCTAAAGCGATGTCTGAGCGCTTTACTGGGAAAGCAATTACGGTATTTATGCGTGCCCAAGGGGAAGCAAGGCGGCTTGGTCACAATTTTGTTAGCACAGAGCAAATACTTTTGGGTCTTATCGGTGAGGGAACTGGTATTGCTGCCAAGGTTCTTAAGTTTATGGGAATTAATCTTGAAGATGCCCGTGTTGAAGTGGAGAAGATAATTAGAAGGGGTAGTGGGTTTGTTGGTGTTGAAATTCAATTCACACCTCGTGCTAAGGGAGTTTTGGAGCTTTCACTGGAGGAAGCTCGCCAACTTGGTCTGTTTTCCCTTTCTCTTGTTCTCTAAATGCTTTCAAATCTTTCAGAGAAACTAATATGAAACATCCTTTGTTTTTTTTTTCACTGAAAGGCCTCTTGTTTTCATTTACTGGGTGCAACCTCAGTAGATGCAGCAATGTATATGGACTGTTTGGTATGAAATATAATCCAGGTGAAGTTGACCATTATTTCAATTGAAAAGCTTTAGATTGTGTTCCAAGATAAATGCAGGGTGTTGAAAATAATATGGCATGACATAGGAATACATTTGAAAATCATTAGCATGGACTTCATTTATTGTGTTGAATCACTTAAACTCGTATTGGCTTCATTAATTGTGCATTTAGGCTCTGTTCATTCTTTCCTATGTAATCTCTGTTTCTTTGTCACCCCTTTGGTCTCCGTGCAATTTGATAAGTGTATGAAAAAGTGTTTGCTTCTCTATAACGATTTACATTCATTTTGTGTTAACTATAGGGTCCATAATTGATGTTTTTCAGGCCATAACTATATTGGATCCGAGCATTTGCTTCTGGGTCTGCTTCGGGAGGGTGAGGGTGTAGCAACTCGTGTTCTTGACAATTTGGGTGCTGACTTTAGTAACATTCGCACACAGGCAAGCATAAAATCCTTGTTTCGGTATTCTCTTTGAAGTTAATTTTCATCAGAAAGTAAGCATGACAAACTTTATTGTGGTGGGCAGGTAATTCGTATGGTAGGTGAGAGCGCAGAAGCTGTTGGTGCTGGTAATCAGATGCCGACTCTAGAAGAATATGGGACCAATTTGACTAAGCTAGCAGAGGAGGTGAGTTTGGACTTTTTTGAATCCTTGATATGAATGTGCTCTTTTTTTTTTCTTTTTTTTTTTTTTTCTAAAAGGCCTCTTTCTAAGATATGTTTTCTTCAATTTCCAGGGCAAGCTGTATCCTGTGGTTGGAAGACAACCACAAATTGAACGAGTCATCCAAATTTTGGGGAGCCAAACTATGAATAACCCCTGCCTTATTGGAGAAGCTGGTGTTGGGAAGGTTGCAATTGCAGAAGGTGTTGCACAACGGATTGCAAGTGGTGATGTTCCTGAAACGATAGAGGGAAAGAAGGTGACTGATTGATTATTTACAATTTTCAGCCACGTTATATGTAACATACGGGTGTGAATGAGTTGGGCTTAATGTGGTCAACTTATTTAGAAATTTGTTTTCTTTTTCAATGCCTCTAGTTATATCTTGGAAAGCTGTGTTATAATACATTTGAGCTGATCCCCCCCTTTCCACTCTGTAGGTTATATTTCTGCACATGGGTCTTTTTGTTGCTGGTATAAAGTACCGTGGAGAGTTTGAGGAAAGATTAAAGAAGCTGATGGAGGAAATTATACAAAGTGATGATGAGATAATTTTGTTTATTGATAAGATCCACACTTTAATTGGGGCAGGAGTAGCAGAACGGGCAATTGATGTAGCTCTTGCAACCGGTGAACTGCAAGTAATTTGGCTGCTCTTTTGTGTTATATAATGTTTATATACGTGGAGGCTCAAGCCACATTATAATGGCTTACTTCTGTTTTCATATGGTTCCGAACGGTAATTGTAATTTTATTGTAGTGTATTGTAGCCACAACTCCGGATGAATACAGAAAGTACATTGAGGAAGATCCAGCCTTGGAATGGCGATTCCAACCAGTCAAAGTTCCAGGACCAAATGTGGACGAAGCCATTCAGATTTTATGAGTCTCGGAGAGCGATACGAGATTCACCACAAGCTCTGGTACACTGATGAAGCCCTGGACTCCGGTAGCCATTAGCGTCCAAATTTTGGGTAGGCGAACTAAGAATTACCCGTCTCATTGGAGAAGCTGGTGCTGGAAAGACTGCAATTGCAGGTGGTCTTGCTCTTGCACAATGGACTGGAAGTACCAAGTGATGATGTTCCTGAAACGATAGAGGGAAGGAAGGTGAGTGATAGGTTATTATGTTTATTTATTTACATATATCAATACAGTGGTAACTTTTGTCAAGGGTATTACTATTTCCTCTCCTTTTAAGCGCACCTATTGAGCTTCCTTATGTCGGAGTCGTACCTTTTGGAAAGATGGTTTTACGACTGTTCCAGATTTGAACTTTTGCATTACATTCCCAGGTGATAGAATGGAGTTTCTATATGTATTGAGTATATGGCATGACATGAGAAATTTTGGGCCTCAATCTTGTAATACAATATTGTCTCGGCTGCATACAAATATTCAAAGGCTTTATTTTATTTGTCAACTTATTTTCTAATCAAATGGGGGCTCGTATAGACTAAGCCAATCAAGTGTACTTGTCATGACCCATCTCAATCCCTTCGGGATTAATACGGGATGTGTCATGTTCCCGTCTGACATGAAGTGTCAACAAGGGATAATCTGAAACCTTCAGCTCGACCGGGTCTCCAGAGCACGCCAGGATCCAGTGGAGTGTGATGTCTCGGACTCTACTACAACCCGCATCCGTGATCAACCTGAAGGGCATTAAAATATCAAAAGCTGTGAGTGGACGAAAATAAATAGTTTAATAAAAACTCATTTCATAAAAAGACCTTTGTAACGACCCGTCCCGAATTCCAGGATTAGATTAGTGGCTAATTAAGGATTATTAAGATTAATCTGTGATTAGTTGAGCGAAATTAGACGCATGATGCAAAATGACCATTTTGCCCCTGGTTGTAGGCAAAATATTGACTTTTTGATCGGGAGGTTCGATGGCCGAGGGCCGAGGACCGTTACGTAGATCGAGTCGATACGAATTCATAGACAGGTGGCACGTTGAATTCGGACGTCGAACGAAAAAGTTATGGGTCACTGAATTTCCGAGGAACTATTGCACGTTTTACGAAACATGGAGCTTTTGTATTCAAGTGGGCCCCAGATATTTTAAATTGGCCCAATGGATGAGTGACAAGTGTCACTCATCCATTGCTCATTATGATCCCATACATGCATCGACCATCCCTTTGTTCGTGCATACCAAACCAAACCCAAAACCCGATCTCACCCATTTCCCCTTTCTGTACAACCCACGCCCCACACCCCTAAATCTAATCCGCTGATGGTGGCACATGAATGGAACAGAGAGGATGAAGTGAGAAGGCGATGATGGGGTTGACGGCGTCGACTGCCGTGGACGGTGGCCAGAGACCTGACGAGGTATAGTTTTGTATTCAAAATTTCATTTTGTTGTTTTGGACGTTAGGGGCTATATTGGTTGATTAGGAGATGCTAATGGAGGTTGTATGAAGGTGTAGGACTGTTTTAGGAAGGTGGAACACAGCTGGACGGCCCAAGGAACAAACGGAAAAAAATTGGGCCGTGAATGGGGAATTCGAACCAATGGGTTCTAGGGTTTGTTTCTAGGATTTAAGGACATAAGAAGGTAGGAAACATTGTTAGGATTGTATAGGAGTTGGAATCGAGGAAAAAGGATTAAAAACGAAGGAGATATGGAACCGAACCGGACTGCAAATCGGATCAGGCCGGCCGGTTCGGACCAGCCTGGCCGAAGGACAGGGAAGCTGAACAGTGGGCGTGTGGCTTCCACGCGCAGCCTCATTGGGTGGCGCGTGAGGGTGCTTGAGCGGTTCGATGGGGAAAGTTCCAACATGTAATTTCATCTATTCGAATGAACGAACATTTTGGGACTGATTTCGTGTCGATTGGACATCGTTTCGATAGGTTTCGGGGTGTCCGAAGGTTTAGGATCTAGTTTAAAAATAGTTAAAAATTCCGAAAAATTACGGGACTTTAGTGAGAGGTTAATAAGGTAGTTAGTAACCCTCTAAAGTGATTTGGATAGGTTAGGGAGTCCCAGTGACGACGATTGGCCCAGGAGAGCCTTATGACACGCGTATCAAGGCGGCAGCTCGGACGGTCTGTGAGTGGACCTTTTTTTTCTAAATTGACGCATGTATAAATGTTTATTATGTGTTTTAATACTTGTTTTATGATGCCTTGAGTGCATTTGTGTGTGGTTACGTATTGGCACGTATTTCAAGGTTTCGACCTTATATGGTGCCTATACGGGTTTGTATTTCTACGTTGGTTTAAATGAAATGGTTTTGGATTTTAAAAGGATAAACTCGGGCATGAGAACCATTTGGTTTTGTCTTGGGCATGTAGCCCTATTGGTGACCTACGGGTCTGAGTCGTGGTCGCGGCAAGTGCTTTGTGCACGGTGACGGACGATGCGACGCTCACCTCCGGACTGGGATGCATTCCTTCCGGAAAGGTCACGATGCACGTACTATCGTCAAGCATGCACTGGAGGCTCAACTTCGGAGTGCTGATGGTTCAGGATATCGATCGGTGATAGGTGCACCATGATCTTGTGGTGGTCGCGTCGGTTGATACGTTCACGGCGAAATACCAAGATTAAAGGCGGTCTTGGACGGATGGTTGCACGCATCACTACGATTGGAGTCGTGATTGACCCTGAGATATCGGGTGACAGGACCGCCCCCGAAAGGCGCATCGATAACCATGCCCGGTCCTGCTCCCATCTGGAAAGATGACTAAAATCCCCAAGTTACCCTCAGTACTTGCCAAACCAGGGATAGCCACACGTACTTACTCATGCCTCCGCCTCTCGATCAGCCTCGACCAACGCGCCACGACCTGGAGGGTCAATAAAAACCAAAAGGTGTGAGTGGACAAAAATAAATCAGTTTATAAAAACAGTTACAAAAAGACGTTTTTACCCTCCGCGTAAAACCAATGCATGCATACAAAAATCATTTCGCAATCGGTTAACATTTTCAACATAAGAAAACCTGTGTATCAAATTCCAACATAAGGAAAACTCTTATGAAACTCAAAATCATTTTTCATTTCTCAACCATCGGGTCTTAGTCTGCAATCATAAACACAGGGCTTCAGCCCAAAACCAGGAATCAAAAACAAATGCACAACATAATCCAAAACCATCAACCACATACTGGGCCACTGCCCAACTCAACCGAAACATCAGAAATCATCAATAAATCACAAGTCACTCGTTTTGCTGGATATCAAGTGCGCCCGAGTCTTTAAACTCAAAACCATGCACATAATCAGGCCTTCCCGGGATATCAACGAGTCTTTAAACTCAAAACATAATCAATAGGCCTCGGGGGTATCACAATAACCGAGTCTTTAAACTCACGAGTCTTTAAATTCACGAGTCTTTAAACTCAAACCGGGTCTTTAAACCCAATTCCGGGCCCGCCCCCGTCATCAATTAACCAAGTCTTTAAACTCAAAACGTGCTCCAGCAATAGCACCCGGGTCTTTAAACCCAAAACAGTTTTCAACGGGTCTTGAAACCCAAAACATTTGTCAATCAACAACGCGGGATCCATCCTGAAATCGCATTTTTCACAACAGGACTCATGGTCCGAATTTCCACATTCAAATCCCCAAATTATACTTCACAAAACATATTCAAATCATCATTAAACACGGGGCATGTATAGTCACACCAAATCACTTTATTAAATCATCTTCCATTCCCGAATTCGAATTCTCAACAATGATTCCGTAAGCCGGCATCCGGAAGCATCATCCCGAACCCAAACCAAGAATCCGTTTTCAAACTTCCGAAAACCGAAATCTCGTTTATCAAAATTACTTTTATGCCCCGAGCATCAAGCCGAAATCACCTTTTTCAAAATCCATTTTAAAATCCTCAAAATCACAAATCTCATTTCAAATTCCAAATTCAAACATCAAACAGTGATCAAATCACAATATACTCAAAACCTCGTAAAACGTGCAAAATTGCAGAAATATCGAAAATCGTGTCAACACCGTGAGTCACACTCACAATCATAAACAACATTCTTAAAACATCATACTCACAAATCATGAAAATTCTTTCGTTAAACCATCATCAAAGCGTAAGCGAAACCATAGTCTCAAAATACGTGCATTTCGTATGTAGACCAAAAATACGTATAAATACGGAAATCGAAATCAAACACAATTCATAATCATAATCATAGAAATCATAGAAATATTTATGCATGCATTAAATTTTGAAAGCAACGTCCACTCACACACCGTTCTTAAGGCTCGGTTTCGCGCCGCACGCGTTCCCGTAATTTCTGGCATTTTCCAGAAAACTCAAATCCTATCCGAAAACACATTCTCGGGTCATTAAGGTCTCAAATAACAACATACTAATTTCCCATAATTTTCCGGGAATTAATCGGTAATTAAAAACGAGACATAGACCTTCGGACCCTCGAACCAACATCGAAACGGTGTCCGGTAAATTCGAAACCAACGCTAAAATGTTCGTTACATTGTATAGGATAAAAGTCGTTTTGAACTCACCTTGAAAAACCGTCCCACGCGCCGTCACGCACCGCCGTGAGTGGCTGCGCGTGACACCCACGCGCCAGCTACTGTGCCAGCTACCGTCGTCGTCCCAACCCGACTGTCTGGTAAATGGGTCCGGTTGGCCCGCGGCGTGACCCGGCTGGGAATCTGTCAATTCCAACCTAAAAGCATCAATTCAAACGTTCAGTAAAATCGCCAAGTATCTAATTTGGGTTATGTGACCTCCAATCAGTGACAACTTACCTGAAACTAGACGATTAGAAGTCGAACTTCGAAGAACAGGTGGGTACTGTTCAATCATCAAACTCGACCAACCTCGATTGTTTTCCTGAAATTGGCCCACTCAGAAGCTTCGTAGTGTTCGTATGAACTTGTTTCTCCTGCCAATTGCTCCTCTAAACGCCTCCAAAATCACAACTCAAGCTCGATTTTCTTCTCGGTCACCAGGTCCATTCAGAGTCGAAAACGGCATCAACTCTCTTCCCACTTGCATGGGATCGACTTGAATGGATCCCAGAGGACTCAATGAAGCCTTAATTTGCCATGGGTTGGCCTACATTTGAAATTTGGATTTAAATTCACTCAAGAACAAGTTTCGGGTTTTTGGAACTCTCATCTCCCTAATTCCTCACTTTCTTTCTTCTCTCCCTCTCAGAACTCTGTTCTCTCCACCTTGATCCATCTCCCGTTCACAATTTCACTCACTGTGGCCCTGAGAAGATCGATCATGTGTAACAACCCGTCTCGAGGATTGGAATTAGTAGAGTGTTTAAGGTGTGATTAGTAAGGTTAATCAGGGGTTAGGTGGTCCCGAGGGGTCCGGGAACCTAGAATGACGATTTTGCCCCTGTTTCGGGCAAAAATGTTGACTTTTATGTCGGGTGGTCAATTGGGGATAGACCAGTGACCAGGACGTAGTTTAGGACGTCATGAACCCGTAGACATGTGGTATGTTTGATTCCGACATCCGAGGAGGAAGTTGAGATGTTCGGAAGGTCGAGGGTATTATCGTAATTTTGGTAAAATAGGGGGAAAAGTTGACGTTTTGTATAATCGAGTTTTGGTAGGTTGACCTAGGATGGTTAGATAGTTCTTGTCGTCCTGAGTTCGATGACAGGCGGCACGTGTTCATCGGACTTACGAGGCGAGAGTTACGGGTCTAGGAAGTTTCGGTAAAACCGTAAAAAAATGTGTTAAACAGAAGGGTATTTTAGTCTTTTTGGGTTTATGGGGATTTGTGCAGAGAGAAAAGAATGGACGGCTGGGGTTTAAACAGCTAGGATAAAGTTTGGAGGGATGGTGACACATGGCAGGTGTGTAGAGGCTTCTGGTGCGATCCTATGTGTTCACGGTCCTAACTATTTGGGTGAACCCGTGTGTGTGTGTTGTTCTTCGACAAACACAGAGAACAGAGGGTGAGAGTTTGGGATCAGTTGATCGATCTGGGTGCAAGGGTGAGTAAATAGGGAGTTGTGAGTGTGTTAGTGAGGCAAGGCGGAGCTGGTGGCCGTGAATTTGCGGTGCAATCGTGCACGGCGGCACGGCGGAGGTGTGGAGGAATTTTGGGGGGAAACAGGGAGCTGTGAGGTTGAGGTGGTGGCTACGCCGTGAGGCGAGGCAAACCAAGGCCAGGGGAGGCTGAGGAGACTGCAAGGAGTCCAACGACCACCGTGGTAGGCGGCAGTGCGCACGGCGGAGCTGCAATCGAAGGGTAAGGCTTCTTTGCTCTGTTTTTCCGTGAAACTTTAGTTGGAAAGTCGTGAGTCTAGGGCTAGAGTCGAGGGAGTTGGAGGTTAGGGTGAGACTCCTGAGGGTCCTAGGAACCGGTTGAGTGTGCTGCCGTGATGGGTGGTGTACGGTGGTGGAGGGCACGACGGAGGGACCTTCAGTACTCTGTTTTGGCCGTGGGTTCAAACGGCGAGTCGTGTAGGTAGGGGCTGAGTCGACGGTATAGGGGTGTTGGTCTAGATTCAGTGAGGTCTTAGGGACCGTTTGGTGTCACCACCGTGACGGGAGGTGACCGGAGTTGAGGAGTCGTGAAACAGGGGATGTAGGCCGTTTGATTTCGAGCTTCAGTCGACGGTGTAGAGGCCGTGTCGAGGTGAACGGAGTACGGGAAGAGATAGGGCAGGTCAGGACGAAGCTACAGGTGAAAGAAGGGATCGAATTGGTGGCCGGACGGCGGAGATCAAGTCTCGCCGGTTCAGCCTGCGACGGCCGGTTCAGCACGGGTTGAAGGTGGTACTGTAGCTGGCGCGTGAGGCCACGCGCAGCCACTTTGGGCGGCGCGTGGAGGCGCGTGCGGCGGTTCTGGGAGAAACAGTCAACTTGACTTTTGGTCTAGGAGTTGTGTTGAGTTTAATGGAGTTGGTTTCGGGTCAATCGGAAGTCGTTTGAGTGTAGTTCCGCGAGGGTGAAGGTTTAGGGTCCCGGGGTTCTAGGTCTTCGGTTCGGGGATTTTTGAGGAAATTTAGGAGAGTGTTGGTAGATGTATTAGTGACGTAATTTGACGGTGTTTGACAGGATCGGGATTTCCCGAGGAAGCCGAGGAACGTGCTGGACGTTCGGGACGCGAGTAGGGCTCAGTACTGTGAGTGGACCTCTTCTCTAAACTCGAGCATGCATAACTGTTTTCTATAATTGTCTTATGGTTTTAATCATGATTTTATGTTTATCGAATATGTTTGGTTGGTTTTTTGAGGAAATTGGGTTTTAGCACGTTTTACGAGGAATGGTTGGTTTCTGGAATATCTGCTATGGTTTTGGAATTCAATGATCAAGGTTTGTGGTTTTAGAAACGGATTTTGGAAATGGAAGTTGGTTTTAAAGTTGGAAAGTGAATTTCCGGATTTGGGTTCGGAATGACGGTTCTGAACGCCGGAAGGGCTTCGGACCAGTGATTTCGGATTCGGGTTTGGATGTGGTTTTGGTAAATGGTTTTCAAACGGTTTTGGGATTGGATTTGCTGGATCTGGATATTGGGTTTAAAGACCCGGATATATGTGACGGGGGACCGGCCGGATTGGGTTTAAAGACCCGGATTGAGTTTAAAGACTCGGGAGTTTAAAGACTCGGATATATATTGATTTTCCCCCGTAGGCCTTGAGTTTAAAGACTCGGGAGTTTAAAGACTCGGATATGATTAAGGCCTGGATTGAGTTTAAAGACTCGGGAGTTTAAAGACTCGGATAGATCCAGCAGGTTTGATCGGGACATTTATGAGTTAATGTTCATGGTTTGTGGTATAGTTTTCTGATACTCATGTTATGGTTTCTTATGATATTTTATAGTGTTTCTGTTTCTTATGATGTTTAAGAATGATTCTTTTATTAATGTGTTTATAACTGTTGGTTATGCATGTGGTTTCAAAACAGAGGGTTTAACTCAGTTTTCTTATAAAATGGTTTTTGAACTTTTGTACTTTCTGGTCCACTCACATTTTCTGTTTTAATTGCCCTACAGGTTGTGGAGCTAGCGCGGGGTCTTGACGTTGAGGCAGTGTCCGAGGCATAGAAGTGACGTGAGGGATCCTAGAAAAGTTAAAGGCTTCTGTGTGCGTGTACTTTATCGGTTTTTATTTTCCTTGTAATGTAGTGCTATGCTCTGTAAACGATAAGGTTGGGATATTTTGTAATTACTCCTGCGTTTGACTGGGTTAGAGTGAGTTTTACTTGAGTATTGCGTCGGGGAGTCAGACGGGAGCGGGATTTACCTCGGGTTTCGGGGTGAAACCGGGGTGGGTCCTGACATCATGTCCTGTACAAAGTCTCTGTTTTCCTCAATTCAAAGGCACCAACTCAGTAATGTTTCCCGCACTCACCTCAACCAGCACAACCCGTGCTCTGACTCTGTCTCTGTTCCCACACTAAGGCATAAACAATTAGACCACGACATTGCTCCAATTCCAATCTCACCCGTGCCTACTCAAACTCCTGCCTACTCTTTTTTTGTTCTTCCCATTCCCAGGCACGCCTGCTTCCCACTCAGGGCAAAACCCAGTCCCCCCGTGCTCTGATCAAACCACTTAGTAGCAAAAACAACTCAAAACACTCACACCCACACTGATTAGAATCGAAGTGCTCCCCCCCCCCCCCCCACGTCTCTGCTTCATTCCTTGCAAACAACAACCCGTGCTAAAACCCACCAGTGCACCAGTGTCAAACTCACCCACACAATTGTTTAGTTACCCCCCTCACAATGCATTACCATAAGCCACTAATCCCTCATTTCTTAGTGACAAATGTCACTGGTTTTGCTAAACAATTTCCTCAAAAACAGCACTCATAGCATGGTTGATCAGCCATACTGCATTGTCGCAACAGTGCCCAGCTAATTTACTGTTTTGCCCTCACTTGACAAATTACCAAAATGCCTCTCACGCATCTAGACCCGTAACTTGGTTATTCGGACTCCGATCGACGCGTGCCACATGTCTACGAACTCAGGGCCTCGAGACCTTCCTAACGGTCCTCGGCCCCCGGCCATTGGACCTCCCGGTCAAAAAGTCAACATTTCCCCCTTTTCGTCCAAATTACGAAAATGCCCTTGGACTTCCGAACGTCATAACTTTCACCTCGAACGTCGGAATCGAACGTGCCACCTGTCTATGAACTCGTGACGTCTCAACCTTCGTCGCGGTCATCGGTCAAAGTCCATTTGACCGCCCGAATAAAAAGTCAACGTTTTACCCACGACTAGGGGCAAAACGGTCATTTTGCATCGTTCGTCCGATTTCACCCAACTAATCACCGATTGGCCCCGTTAATCATGATTAGTTACTAATCTAATCCCGAATTCCAGGACGGGTCGTTACATCGGGCATGATGCCCAGTTGAGTCATGTGTTCGGGCACGAGATCCAGTTACTTTACGTTTGTGATTTCGGGTCAGGGACCCTAAAAGGATTTCCGGATTCATGACGGTTTATGGGGACTGGGCATGAATCCCTTAAATTGTTTTAAGGATGTTTTCTCTCTATATATATATTCATATACCTTCCTTTATTTGGAATGTCTCCTCCTAAGGAGGGTCGTTGGCTTGGGTGGACCCCGGAGTAGTCATAGAGCACTAATTGAGTGGAGTCGCCCCCGTCGGGTACCTTACTCTCAGGAGGGCTTGGATTATAACCTCAGGGAGGGTCATTGATCTACGGGCATTGACCTGGGTGGACCCTGAGAGACTTGGGCTTTGAGACCCTGGGTAGCACGCGCGTAGCTTTAGATACCGTGACAGGATTAGTTATGTGAATTATATGTATATGTTGTATGATATGTGATATGTACAAGTTTTAGGCTGAGTCCCACATGGATTTGGGCAGTGGCCCGTGTATTTGGTTTCATTATGATTTTGGGCTAAGGCCCTAATGGTTCTGTAAATGCTTTTCAAATGCAAGCATGCTTTTTAGTGAAGGGTACAAGTCTTCGATAAAATCTTTTTATTAAATGATTTGTTTTGTCCACTCACAGCTTTTAAATGTTTTAACCGCCCTTCAGGTTGACAGCGGATGCGGACTGTAGTAGAGACTGAGACATCACATACCTTCTCCAGATCCTGGAGTACTCTAAAGCTCGAGAGGGCTAAAGTCGGAATTTCCCTTGTCTGACACTTTGTGTCAGACGGGATCAGGGACGTCCCTTGTTAATCCCATGGGGGATTGGGACGGGTCCTGACAGGTGGTATCAGAGCATACGTTTGCTCGTAGGATGCCCAGGAACTCTGATAAGAAATGGTGCTCTGATACTGACAGGTAGTATCAGAGCAAGGTAGCTCATGTTACCCTGAGTTCCATAGCAGGTTTTGCTCTCAGAGCGGTGCTCAGGTCGAGGATGTGATGTCTCTATGGGCTGCAGTTCGTCATCAACCTGATAGTTAGGATGCCGGTACGATATTAGTAGGATTTAATCGTAGATCGTCTTGGTTCGGAATTCGATGCCGGGGTTGCCATAGTTTTGTCGTGGTTGGCAGTGTGGGACCCTACGGAGTAGTTAGTATAGGCTATGGTGGTTAGGTCTGCACGAGTCTATGGCAGGCACTACTACCGAGAGTGATTGTAGTTACGATTGTTGGGAATCGGGGACGTTCAGGGGACGTTTATTTTTCTCGTATGAGTTGTCAAGGTGACTGTACCCAGAGTTGTTAGGTACGAGGGAGGCAGAGTTTCTCCAATTTGAGTAGAGGTATGGGGTCGTCGCTCGGTATGAGCGGAGATCCAAGGTTGTCTCATTCGCATAGTGTGTGCTAGTACCGGTGTAGGTGCTGGTTCTGGTGATTGTGATGACGATGAGTCACGAGTCGGGATGTGACTCCGTCGAGATGGGAATGTGTTCGGTATCTTTGGTCCAGGGGTGGATCACGGATAGTGATGGGCTGGATTAGGTCCAGCAGTAGTTGAGACTCGAGATACGAGATGCGAGTGTTGGAGACCCTTTATGCACATCCGTAAATAGTATACAAGGTTTAACTTTGAATCGCGTGAATTCCATTCGGAATGAGTGTACCTAAAAAAACGGTGTAAACCGATATGCGAACTTGGTAGTGAGGTAGACTGGTTGTAACAACCCGTCCCGAGAATAGGGATAAGTGGAGTGATTAAGGTGTGATTAGTAAGGTTAATCAAGGGTTAGGTGGTCCCGAGGGGTCCGGGAACTTAGAATGACGATTTTTCCCCTGGGTCGGGCAGAAATGTTGACTTTTATTTCGGGTGGTCAAATGGGAGTTGACCAGTGACCAGGACGTAGTTGAGGACGTTACGAATCCTTAGGCAGGTGGCACGCCCGATTCCGACATCCGAGGAGGAAGTTGTGATGTTCGGAATGTTGAGGGCATAACCGTAATTTGGCGAAATTAGGGGGGAAACGTTGACTTTTTATACTAACGGGTTTTGGTAAGTTGACCTAAGACCGTTAGATAGATCTCGTCGTCCTGAGTTCGATGACAGGCGGCACGTATTCATCGGACGTACGATGTGGGAGTTACAGGTCTAGAAAGGTAGTGGCAAAGTTGTAATTTTGGGTAAAACAGAAGGGCATTTTGGTCTTTTGTGCTCTGGGGTGTGTGCAACAGGTAAGGACAGATGAAGGGTTGAGATTGAGCCACATGTGAGATGAAGGGTAGGATGGTGACACGTGCTAAAGGTGGAGTGGTTTCTGGGGGGTTCCAGTGTATGCACGGTCCAATTATTTGGGTGCAACCGTGCAAGTGTGAGTTCTTCGACCCAGATAGAAACAGGGTGAGCTTGTGAGGAGGAATTGAGGATTGATCGTGGATGTTGATGAGTTCTAGTGAGTGAAGAGTGATCAGAAGGAGGTTGAGAGATGCTGGGGTGGTGCTGAGAAGGTTAGAAGTGTGCAGGTGGTGTGTGAGTGAGTTGAGAGCCACGGGAACTTCAGAGAAAAACAGAGAGGAACTGAGGGAGCTGGTGGTGCTGTGGCCGTGTGTTAGTGCGATTGACCTCGAGAGGAGGCTGAGGCGACGTTGTGGACTCCAGGAACCGCGGCGGCGAGCACGGTGGTGGACGGTTGCAGGTAATCCCTTATCCGTGTAAACTTGCCCTGTTTTCCCGTCGAGTTTTGAATCGAAAGTCGTGAGTCTAGGGGTTGAATCGATGGGTCTATAGTGGTTTAGGGGATTTAGTTGAGTCCTAGGAACCGTCTGGTTGTGTTGCCGTGACGAGAGGTGCACGGTGGTGGTTGGCGCGACGGAGGGACTCTGTGTGCCCTGTTTTTCCGTTTTGTTTCAATCCAAGAGTCGTGATCCCAGGGACTGAGTCGAAGGTTTAGAAGAGTTGGATTAGGTTTAGTGAGGTCCTAGGAAGAGTCTGGGACAGTCACCGTGACGGGGGGTGACCGGAGTGGCTGGATTGTGAAACAGGGGAATTCAGGCCGTCTGGTTCGAGTTTGAGTCGACGGTGTAGGGGCCGTGTCGAGTTCTAAGGAGGAGGGGGATGGATAGCTTAAGGTTGGACGAAGAGGATGGTGAAGAGAGGGAGGAAAATGGTGCAGGCACGGCGGTGAACCGCTCTCGCCGGTTCAAACAGCAGGCACTGTGTCGAGCCCGGTCTACGTGAGGTAGACGGTGACACTGTAGCTGGCGCGTGGGGCCACGCGCAGCCACTTTGGGCGGCGCGTGGGGGCGCGTGCGGCGGTTCTGGGAGAAACGGTCAACATAGTTTTTGGTCTAGGAGTTGTTGTGAGTTCGATGGAGTTGGTTTCGGGTCAATCGGAAGTTGTTTGAATTGAGTTCCGCGAGGGTGAAAGTTTAGGGTCCCGGGTTCTTATGTTTAGGATTCGGGGAATTTTGAGGGAATTTAGGTGAACCTTCGTAGACGTACTAGTAACGTAATTTGGCGGTGTTTGACAGGATCGGGATTTCCCGAGGAAGCCGAGGAACGGGCTGGACGTTCGGGACGCGAGTAGGGCTCAGTACTGTGAGTGGACCCTTTTCTTAAACTCGAGCATGCATAACTGTTTTTATATACGTATTTTATGGTTTTACTTATGAATCTATGTTTATTGAATATGAAATGATGATTTTATGTGTTTGCACGTTTTTCGAGAAAAAGACGGTTTTGGCACGGTTTTCGAGAAAATGTTGGTTTTCGGATTTTGATGCCACATTTGGGGATTTCCACCTATAAAGGTTTTCTGATAATGATAAATGGGGTATGACATATGATTTGTGATTACATTTGGTCTTGGTATGAAAATGGATATTTTTCCGGATTTGGGTTCGGAATGACGGTCCTGAACGCCGGAAGGGCTTCAGACCAGTGATTTCGGATTCGGGTTTGGATGAGGATTTGGTAAATGGTTTTCAAATGGTTTTGAGATTGGATTTGCTGGATCTGGATATTGGGTTTAAAGACCCGGATATATGTGACGGGGGACCGGCCGGATTGGGTTTAAAGACCCGGATTGAGTTTAAAGACTCGGGAGTTTAAAGACTCGGATATATATTGATTTTCCCCCGTAGGCCTTGAGTTTAAAGACTCGGGAGTTTAAAGACTCGGATATTATTAAGGCCTGGATTGAGTTTAAAGACTCGGGAGTTTAAAGACTCAGATAGATCCAGCAGGTTTGATCGAGAAAAGGATGATATGGTGGTTATGGTTTTGATACGGTTTCTGATACTCATGTTATGGTTTCTTATGATCTTTTATAGTGTTTCTGTTTCTTATGATGTTTATAATGATTATTTTATAAATGTGTTTATAACTGTTGGTTATGCATGTGGTTTCAAAACGGAGGGTTAAACTCGGTTTTCTTATAAAGTGGTTTTTGACTTTGGTACTTTCTGGTCCACTCACATTTTCTGTTTTAATTGCCCTCCAGGTTGTGGAGCTAGCGCGAGGTCTTGACGTCGAGGCAGAGTCTGAGGCATAGAAGTGAAGTGAGGGTTCCCAGAGTAGAGTAAAGGCTTCTGTGTGCGTGTAGTTATCGGTTTTATTTTCTTGGTATGTTCTGTAAATGCTACCTTCGGGACATTGTGTCTAATTACTCCTGCGTTTGACTGGTTAGAATACGAATGAGTTTTACTTGAGTTTTGCGTCGGGAAGTCAGACGGGAGCGGGATTTACCTCGGGCTTCGGGGTGAAACCGGGGTGGGTCCTGACAATTGGTATCAGAGCATAGGTTTGTCGAGTTTGTTGGGTCTGTCGGTTTGTGAGGTTGTGTTTCAGTTGTTTGACTACTTCTATGCCTCTTTCAGTGTGCGGTTGACGATGCCTCCGAGACGTAGACCCTCTCCACAACCTGAAGAAGTAGCTAGAGAGACGGAGAGTGCCACGATTGAGCGAGCCCAGCGGCTCGGGGCTACTACTTTTAGTGGTGGGGCTGATCCTGAGGAAGCCCAGAGGTGGATGACTAGACTGGAGCGGATTTTTGCGGTGATGCATTGTCCGCCGGAGGAACGAGTATTGTTGGCTGCATTTTTACTAGATGGTGCGGCGTATGAGTGGTGGTATACCCTCGAGTTGTCCGGTTGGGATGTTTACAGTGTGACCTGGGAGACGTTCAGGGAACGGTTTCTGGAGCAGTATTATCCTCGTTCTTTCCGGGATGCCAAGGAGGCGGAGTTTCTGCAGCTCCAGCAGGGGAATATGACCGTGGCAGAGTATGAACGGAAGTTCCAGATGTTGTCTCGGTTTGCTCCTGCTTTTGTGGCCACTGAAGCCGAGAAGTGCCGTAGGTTTGAGTTGGGTTTGCGCGGTGAGATTCGAGCCGTAGTGACGGCTGGATCTTTTGCCACCCTCCGAGATCTGTCGGATGCTGCGGTGCGAGTTGAGGCTAGTTTGCCGGTGCGACGCCGGGAACCTTCTATTCCTGGAGCTTCGAGCCAGCGGACACCAAAAAGAGGTAACTTCGGTGGATCGTCCTCGTCGGGCGATGATCGTTTTGGTAGGCCTGGTAGTGCCCAGAGTTCAGGATTTTGGGGTTATCGAGTACCGCCGACTCCGCAAGCGAGTGCGACGTCGGTAGCATCCACAGGGAGACCGAGTAGTGGACCAGGCTGGAATGTGTGTTTCTACTGCGGGGAGCGAGGTCATTTTCGACGTGAGTGTCCACTGTTGCCACAAGAAGGTGGTGTAGGCAGAGGAGTAGCGGAGTCCGGACAGAGTACAGCATCAGGGACAGCGGGCACTAGAGGAGGTGGTGGCACAGCCACGAGTAGTTCGAGGGGTCGTGGTAGAGCGTCAGGATCTCAGGCCCGGGTGTTCTCGATGACTCAGCAGGAGGGTCAGTCGATACCAGATACGGAGACAGGTACTTGTTTTACTTTTGGTTGTCCTGTTGGTTTGGTGTTTGGATTTCGGGGTAGAGTCTAGGAGTTTGCCTAGAGGACTTGGAGTGTACAGTAAGTTTCGTAGTAGGTTGACGGGAAGTAGAGGAAAGGAGTGACTGTGGAAGGAGAGAACCCACAAGCTAGAGTTTGCCTTTAGGACTTTGTGGAGTTAGTCCGACCGTGGCCGGAGTAGTAGCCGAGGGAGATGGGTGGTTGTATACGAGGATGTACTCTATGATTTCTGTCGGGTATTGTGACATGAGGTATTGTATAATACCTTTGTTTTCTGTTCATAGAGTTTCCCTTGCGTACACCATGTAGTTGTTACATAGCTAGGGTTGGCTGTGGTGACAGTAGCTGGGGATGGAGTGAAATACCCAAGGTGGAGATGATAGACAGGAAACCTAGGAGAGGTTGTTCTTTACCGGGTAGGAGACCCTAGGTGTTGGGAACTAGCTGTGGAATTTCGGGGACGAAATTCTTTTTAGGTGGGTAGATTGTAACAACCCGTCCCGAGAATAGGGATAAGTGGAGTGATTAAGGTGTGATTAGTAAGGTTAATCAAGGGTTAGGTGGTCCCGAGGGGTCCGGGAACTTAGAATGACGATTTTGCCCCTAGGTCGGGCAGAAATGTTGACTTTTATTTCGGGTGGTCAAATGGGAGTTGACCAGTGACCAGGACGTAGTTGAGGACGTTACGAATCCTTAGGCAGGTGGCACGCCCGATTCCGACATCCGAGGAGGAAGTTGTGATGTTCGGAATGTTGAGGGCATAACCGTAATTTGGCGAAATTAGGGGGGAAACGTTGACTTTTTATACTAACGGGTTTTGGTAAGTTGACCTAAGACCGTTAGATAGATCTCGTCGTCCTGAGTTCGATGACAGGCGGCACGTATTCATCGGACGTACGATGTGGGAGTTACAGGTCTAGAAAGGTAGTGGCAAAGTTGTAATTTTGGGTAAAACAGAAGGGCATTTTGGTCTTTTGTGCTCTGGGGTGTGTGCAACAGGTAAGGACAGATGAAGGGTTGAGATTGAGCCACATGTGAGATGAAGGGTAGGATGGTGACACGTGCTAAAGGTGGAGTGGTTTCTGGGGGGTTCCAGTGTATGCACGGTCCAATTATTTGGGTGCAACCGTGCAAGTGTGAGTTCTTCGACCCAGATAGAAACAGGGTGAGCTTGTGAGGAGGAATTGAGGATTGATCGTGGATGTTGATGAGTTCTAGTGAGTGAAGAGTGATCAGAAGGAGGTTGAGAGATGCTGGGGTGGTGCTGAGAAGGTTAGAAGTGTGCAGGTGGTGTGTGAGTGAGTTGAGAGCCACGGGAACTTCAGAGAAAAACAGAGAGGAACTGAGGGAGCTGGTGGTGCTGTGGCCGTGTGTTAGTGCGATTGACCTCGAGAGGAGGCTGAGGCGACGTTGTGGACTCCAGGAACCGCGGCGGCGAGCACGGTGGTGGACGGTTGCAGGTAATCCCTTATCCGTGTAAACTTGCCCTGTTTTCCCGTCGAGTTTTGAATCGAAAGTCGTGAGTCTAGGGGTTGAATCGATGGGTCTATAGTGGTTTAGGGGATTTAGTTGAGTCCTAGGAACCGTCTGGTTGTGTTGCCGTGACGAGAGGTGCACGGTGGTGGTTGGCGCGACGGAGGGACTCTGTGTGCCCTGTTTTTCCGTTTTGTTTCAATCCAAGAGTCGTGATCCCAGGGACTGAGTCGAAGGTTTAGAAGAGTTGGATTAGGTTTAGTGAGGTCCTAGGAAGAGTCTGGGACAGTCACCGTGACGGGGGGTGACCGGAGTGGCTGGATTGTGAAACAGGGGAATTCAGGCCGTCTGGTTCGAGTTTGAGTCGACGGTGTAGGGGCCGTGTCGAGTTCTAAGGAGGAGGGGGATGGATAGCTTAAGGTTGGACGAAGAGGATGGTGAAGAGAGGGAGGAAAATGGTGCAGGCACGGCGGTGAACCGCTCTCGCCGGTTCAAACAGCAGGCACTGTGTCGAGCCCGGTCTACGTGAGGTAGACGGTGACACTGTAGCTGGCGCGTGGGGCCACGCGCAGCCACTTTGGGCGGCGCGTGGGGGCGCGTGCGGCGGTTCTGGGAGAAACGGTCAACATAGTTTTTGGTCTAGGAGTTGTTGTGAGTTCGATGGAGTTGGTTTCGGGTCAATCGGAAGTTGTTTGAATTGAGTTCCGCGAGGGTGAAAGTTTAGGGTCCCGGGTTCTTATGTTTAGGATTCGGGGAATTTTGAGGGAATTTAGGTGAACCTTCGTAGACGTACTAGTAACGTAATTTGGCGGTGTTTGACAGGATCGGGATTTCCCGAGGAAGCCGAGGAACGGGCTGGACGTTCGGGACGCGAGTAGGGCTCAGTACTGTGAGTGGACCCTTTTCTTAAACTCGAGCATGCATAACTGTTTTTATATACGTATTTTATGGTTTTACTTATGAATCTATGTTTATTGAATATGAAATGATGATTTTATGTGTTTGCACGTTTTTCGAGAAAAAGACGGTTTTGGCACGGTTTTCGAGAAAATGTTGGTTTTCGGATTTTGATGCCACATTTGGGGATTTCCACCTATAAAGGTTTTCTGATAATGATAAATGGGGTATGACATATGATTTGTGATTACATTTGGTCTTGGTATGAAAATGGATATTTTTCCGGATTTGGGTTCGGA
Source organism: Prinsepia uniflora (assembly GCA_032719365.1). Taxonomy (NCBI): domain Eukaryota; kingdom Viridiplantae; phylum Streptophyta; class Magnoliopsida; order Rosales; family Rosaceae; genus Prinsepia; species Prinsepia uniflora. Next base: position 65,463,264 of record CM064865.1, on the reverse strand, counting down.
ATGACGGTCCTGAACGCTGGAAGGGCTTCAGACCAGTGATTTCGGATTCGGGTTTGGATGCGGATTTGGTAAATGGTTTTCAAATGGTTTTGAGATTGGATTTGCTGGATCTGGATATTGGGTTTAAAGACCCGGATATATGTGACGGGGGACCGGCCGGATTGGGTTTAAAGACCCGGATTGAGTTTAAAGACTCGGGAGTTTAAAGACTCGGATATATATTGATTTTCCCCTGTAGGCCTTGAGTTTAAAGACTCGGGAGTTTAAAGACTCGGATATTATTAAGGCCTGGATTGAGTTTAAAGACTCGGGAGTTTAAAGACTCGGATAGATCCAGCAGGTTTGATCGAGAAAAGGATGATATGGTGGTTATGGTTTTGATACGGTTTCTGATACTCATGTTATGGTTTCTTATGATCTTTTATAGTGTTTCTGTTTCTTATGATGTTTATAATGATTATTTTATAAATGTGTTTATAACTGTTGGTTATGCATGTGGTTTCAAAACGGAGGGTTAAACTCGGTTTTCTTATAAAGTGGTTTTTGACTTTGGTACTTTCTGGTCCACTCACATTTTCTGTTTTAATTGCCCTCCAGGTTGTGGAGCTAGCGCGAGGTCTTGACGTCGAGGCAGAGTCTGAGGCATAGAAGTGAAGTGAGGGTTCCCAGAGTAGAGTAAAGGCTTCTGTGTGCGTGTAGTTATCGGTTTTATTTTCTTGGTATGTTCTGTAAATGCTACCTTCGGGACATTGTGTCTAATTACTCCTGCGTTTGACTGGTTAGAATACGAATGAGTTTTACTTGAGTTTTGCGTCGGGAAGTCAGACGGGAGCGGGATTTACCTCGGTCTCTTTGGTCCAGGGGTGGATCACGGATAGTGATGGGCTGGATTAGGTCCAGCAGTAGTTGAGACTCGAGATACGAGATGCGAGTGTTGGAGACCCTTTATGCACATCCGTAAATAGTATACAAGGTTTAACTTTGAATCGCGTGAATTCCATTCGGAATGAGTGTACCTAAAAAAGCGGTGTAAACCGATATGCGAACTTGGTAGTGAGGTAGACTGGTCATGGACACGTGGATCGTGTCCGGATGAGCTGAGGAATTGAGAGTCCATTTCAGGTTGGTTTGGTTGACTGTGGTTGACCATACCTCCTGAGTTTCGGGTAGTCTTGTTTGTGGAGAAATTTGATTGTGAGAAATAGAATGGGTCATTATAGTAGGTGTCGACAGTCGTCGTTGGTCGGAAAGGTCGGAGAAAGAGAACTTCTAGCTTAGGAATAGAACCAGTTGGAAGCATGCTCATTTCCAACATGGTTGTAACTGCTTTCCACCTAGAAGTTGGTGAAGGATACTTTTCGTTTTCTGCTCTTTAGCAGATAGTGCTGGGTGCTAGAGGATGACATTGGATGAACTATGATGTCATCATCTTCAACTTTCCTTACGTGGGTCAATGAGGAAGGAGACGACTCATAGTGTCACATCCAGTGACGTGACAAGTGAGTGCTTAGGGTAAGTGAGATTGAGTCGTGTGGTAACGATCAGGGTGATCAAGTTATTTTGAGGTGATTGTGATGTGACAGGTGAGTGATGTGACAAGTGGGTGCTTGAGGTGAGTGACGGAGGTCTGGTAATCAGTAAGGGTGAATTACCTTGCTGATTATGCTAAGTTAGGAGCAAAGAAAATTAATTAACGCGGGGACGAAACTAAATAAGGTGGGAAGGTCGGTTGGAATTTCGAGGATGAAATTAATTAAGGAGGGAAGGTTGTAATGACCCGTCTCGAATTTCGGGATTAGATTAATGGCTAATCAAGGATTAGTAACGTTAATCGGTGATTAGTTGAGCGAGATCAGACGCATGATGCAAAATGACCGTTTAGCCCCTCGTCGTAGCTAAAATGTTGACTTTTTTACTGGGAGGTCCGATGGCCGAGGACCGAGAACCGTTACATATATCGAGTCGATACGAATTCATAGACAGACGCCACGTCAAATTCGGACGTTGAACGAAGAAGTTATGGGTCATGGAAGTTCCGAGGAACTATTGCACGTTTTACGAAACGGGGAGCTTTTGTATTCAAGTGGGCCCCAGATATTTTAAATTGGCCCAATGGATGAGTGACACCATCCCTTTGTTCGTGCATACCAAACCAAACCCAAAACCCGATCTCACCCATTTTCCTTTTCTGTACAACCCACACCCCACACCCCTAAATCTAATCCGTTGATGGTGGCACATGAATGGAACAGATAGGATGAGGTGAGATGGCGATGATGGGGTTGACGGCGTCGACTGCCATGGACGGTGGCCAAAGACCCGATGAGGTATAGTTTTGGATTCAAAATTTAATTTTGTTGTTTTGGACGTTAGGGGCTATATTGGTTGATTAGAAGATGCTTATAGAGGTTGTATGAAGGTGTATGACTGTTTTAGGAAGGTGAAACACGGCTGGATAGCCCAGGGAACAAACGGAAAAAAATTGGGCCGTGAATAGGGAATTCGAACCAATGGGTTCTAAGGTTTGTTTCTAGTATTTAAGGACATAAAATGGTAGGAAACGTTGTTAGGATTGTACAGGAGTTGGAATGGAGGAAAACGGATGAAAAACGAAGGAGATATGGAACCGAACCGGTTCCACCGGTTCAACTGGACCAGACTGCAAATCAGACCGTCCTGGTCGAAGGACAGGGAAGCTGAACAGTGGGCGCGTGGCTTCCACGCGCAGCCCTTTTGGGCGGCGTGTGAGGGCTCATGAGCGGTCCAATGGGGAAAGTTCCAACATATAATTTCATCTATTCGATGTAACGAACATTTTGGGACTGGTTTCGTGTCGATCGGACATCATTTCGATAGGTTTCGGGGTGTCAAGGTTTAGGATTGAGTTTAAAAATAATTAAAAATTTCGGAAAATTATGGGGCTTAGTGAGAGGTTAATAAGGTAGTTAGTAACTCTCTAAAGTGATTTGGACAGGTTTGGGAGTCCTGGTGACAACGATTGGCCCGGGAGAGCCGTATGGCATGCGTATCGAGGCGGTAGCTCGGACGGTCTGTGAGTGGACCTTATTATATGTTTTAATACTTGTTTTATGATGCTTTGAGTGCATTTGTGTGTGGTTACGTATTGGCACGTATTTCGAGGTTTCGATCTTATACGGTGCCTATACGGGTTTGTATTTCTACGTTGGTTTAAATGAAATGATTTTGGATTAAAAAAGGATAAACTCGGGCATGAGACACATTTGGTTTTGTCTCGGGCATGTAGCCCTATTGGTGACCTAGGGGTATGAGTCGTGGTCGCGACAAATTTTTTGTGCACGGCGACGGACGATGCGACGCTCGCCTCCGGACTGAGATGCGTTCATTCCAGGGAGGTCACGATGCACGTACTGTTGTCGAGCAGCCCCTAGAGGCTCGAATTCGGAGTGATAACGGTTCAGGATATCGATCGATGATAGGTGCACCATGATCTTGTGGTGGTCGCGTCGGTTGATACGTTCACGGCGACATACCCGGATTAAGGGCGGTCCTGGACGGATGGTTTTACGCATCACTACGATCGAAGTCGTGACTGACCCTGAGATATCGGGAACGATGCCCAGTTGAATCATGTGTTCGGGCACGAGACCTAGTTACTTTACGCTTGTTATTTCGGGTAGGGGACCCTAAAAGGATTTCCGGATTCATGATGGTTTATGGGGACCGGGCATGAATCCCTTAAAGTGTTTTAAGGATGTTATATATATATATATATATATATATTCATATACCTTCCTTTATTTGGAATGTCTCCTCCGGGGAGAGTCGTTGGCCTGGGTGGACCCCGGAGTAGTCACGGAGCACTAACTGAGTGGAGTCGCCCCCGTTGGGTGCCTTACTCTAAGGAGGGCTTGGATTATAATCTCTGGGAGATTTATTGATCTACGAACATTGACCTGGGTGGACCTTAGGAGACTTGGGCTTTGAGACCCCAGGTAACACGCGCATAACTTTAAATACCGTGACAGGATTGGTTATGTGATTTATATGTATATGTTGTATGATATGTGATACAAGTTTTGGGCTGAGTCCCACATGGATTTGGGCAGTGGCCTGTGTATTTGGTTTCATTACGATTTTGGGCTAAGGCCCTAATGGTTCGGTAAATGTTTTTAGAATACATGCATGCTTTTTAGTGAAGGGTACAAATGTCTTCGATAAAATGTTTTTATTAAATGATTTTTTTTGTCCACTCACAGCTTTTTAAATGTTTTGACTACCCTTCAAGTTTACAGCAGATGCGGACTATAGCAGAGACCGAGACATCACATGTCTCCTCTAGATCCTGGCGTACTCTGAAGCCCGAGAGGGCTAAAGTCGAAATTTCCCTTGTCTGACACTCTGTGTCAGACGGGATCAGGGACGTCCCGCATTAATCCAAGGGGGATTGGGACGGGTCCTGACAACTTTTATACCCTTCACTAAAAAAACATGCATGCATATGAAAACCATTTATCAAACCATATATTCAAATAACCATTATTAGGGTCTCAGCCCCAAATTCTGTAAATCCAAATCATATGCGCCACTGCGCAAATCCATTTACACAAATCCATAACATATCAACCATAAGTGGGAACTCACCCCAAAATCGTAAATCTGAGTATGTGGGTCATTGCCCAAATCCATAAAATAAAGAAATACCATTTTTGAAATCCAATAATTCATGTTTACCATTTATCATATAATCAATCCTTTCGAAAGCTACGCGCGTGCTACCCGGGGTCTCAAATCTCAAGTCTCCCTAGGATCTACCCAAGTCAATGTCCGCAGATCAATGACCCTCCCTGGGGGTTATAATCCATATATGCCTTCCTGAGAGTAGGGTACCCCACGGGGGCGACTCCACTAAGTTAGTGCTCCGTGACTACTTAGGGGTCCACCCAGGCCAACGACCCTCCCTGGAGGAGACATTCCATAAATATAAGGATGGTATATGAAAAACCATTTCGAAATCATTCTCAAAACCTTTCAAACCTTTCAAAAGATCCATGCCTGGTCCCATAAACCGTCATGAAACCAGAAATCCATGTTTCCAAATCAAAATCCATTAGGATCTCCAAACCCGAAATCACCTTTATAAACCATAAATAGGACTCATGCCCGATATCATAACCAATTGGGCCTCAAGCCCGATCATGTAAACCAACTGGGCCTCAAACTTGATTTCGTAAACCAACTGGGCTTCTGGATCGATGTCTTATTAAATCAAATGGAATCGAAGTCTGATAGTTCATAAATAAAATGGGTCTCATGCCCAATTCCATATTTCCAAATCCAAAATCAATCCACGAACCAATTGGGCCCCTAGCCTGATAATGTAACTAAAATGGACTTCAAGTCCGAGGGTTTCCAAAACAACTGGGTCTAATGCCCGAGTTTATCTTTTCAAATCCAAAGCCATTTCATTAAACCATTATCGAAACCATAAGCACGTATAATCAGTGCAAAACCAGAAACCCCGATATAAGTGCAAATACGTAAATTGCCTCGAAATACGTGTAATTATGTAAATCACCCAATATCTCAATCATCATCATAGAGATCACATATGTAAAACATATAAAACATTTATGCATGCATCACAGTTTAAAAATCAAGGTTCACTCACAGACCGTCCTAGTTGTTGCCTCGATATGTGTGCCATAAGCCTTCCCAGGCAAATCACTGTCACCGGGACTACCAAACCTGTCCAAATCACCAATATCTCATTAAAGCCCCGTAATTTTTTAACTATTTTTAAACTCGATCCTAAACTTTCGGACATCCAAAACTATATCGAAACGATGTCCGATTGACACGAAACCAGTCCCAAAATGTTTGTTACATCAAATAGATTAAAAGTAATGTTGAAAACATTCCCAAAATACCCCCACTCGCCCCCACGCGCCGCCGTAAGCGGCTACACGTGAAGTCCACACGTTTGGCACTGTTCATCGTCTTCCTCGAGTGAACCCAGTCTGAACTGATTCACTAGTTCGGTCTGGTTCAATCGAACCGATAGACCGACCCGGCCAATTCTCCCAATTCCGGCCACCATTCTTGACGGGGTTTTCACCTACATGCTCGTCTCATCCCCCTCTACTAATCTACAAGTTCAAAACCATAAAACAAGGTCGAGATCTCACCTGTTTGAAAAGGAACAGTAGCCCTAGACCTCGAAACCGGTCCCATTCGACTCGTTTCTGTCCTAGGAACACGGACATGTCCCCCAGATCGATCCATAAGCCCTGAAACTCAGCTTCTGGTTTTTTAGCCAAAACTCCACCGCGTCGAGCTGCCAGCAACAGTACACTCCCGTCCATCCCGTTAGCACCACCACCGTCATCTCACATCACTCTCTTATCTTCATTCACAGTCCATAGGCATTAGGTGAGGTTTGGAGGGGTTGTAGGAAAATGGGTGTTTGGTTTTTAGAAGAAAATGAAGAAGAGATGAAGCTGATGCGCGGGGATAAGAGAGAGAAATGTGAGAAGAAATTAAATAAATAATAAAATTAAAATAAAATATTATTTTAATACATTAGATCCACTTTTTAGGGGAAGTCACAAGTGGGATGAGTGACACTTGTCACTCATCCATGGGTCCCACATAAATATCTTCCCAATCAGAATTAATTATTATTTTATTCAGATCCTAAGATGTAAATCCTCGATTTCGATCCCGGGATCATAACTTTTCTGTTCGATGTTCGATTTCGACGTGCCGTCTATCTACGGACTCGTCCAGATCTACGTCACAATCATCGGTGCTCGTACGTTTGACTCTCCGAGTCAAAAGTCAACATTTTACCCAAGACTAGGGGTAAAACGGTCATTTTACATTGTCCGTCCGATTTCGCTCTACTAATCACCAATTGATCTCACTAACCTTTCATTAGTCACTAATCTAATCCCAGAATTCGGGACGAGTTGTTACAACCTTCCCCCCTTAAATAATTTTGACCTCGAAATTTCAACTATTCTGATTCCACAACCACCTCGTTGAAAGCAAATTCGACCTCACATTATGTGTACACTTGTACACCCACTAACCAGCACAATACTTGTCTGCACCTAGACGTCCCACCAATACTCACTTCGCATCGACTACACCCGACCACGTCAAGTGAAATTGATCACACGTTCCGAGTTGTTACCACCCGACATTTCTGCCATTACGCCGACACTTCCCACACTGTCACCACTTGACAGTCGCCAGTTGAAACTGACATCATACCCGCTTGTGGTTACGCTAACCACTAACTCACTTGATCGGAGTGTAACTAGACCCCATTGAATACCAGCCCAGCAGTGCTAACACAACTCCACTCTAGGGTTCCACTAGCCATCCACGGTTATAAGTACCTACTCATACAATCCCTGAACCCATCAAAATCACTCTGGCCCAGTGCATAGTATCCAACGTCTAGTTCATGTTCTCAACCAATCCAATGATATCGGAATTAAACCGATTACCAACACGCTCATCTATATACTATTGGTACATCCTATATACCGTCACCAGGCACCACTCAGGCTTGTCCAGTATCGATTCTCGCACAACGTACCCTGTACGTACATGCATCCACCATCCAGCCTACTACATAGCTCGTAGCTAATCACGCTTCAATACTGGAGCCTATCAGTCCAATCTCATATGAGACAGACCATACACTCTCAATTCTGTGTCCATTCCAAGTCCCCTGATCACCGGACCAACATCAATACATCTAATCCCAATCACGTCATCCAATACGTACCAATCCAAATCATATCCACCAAGGTGTACCCATTCATGCCAAATGGGCATCCAATCTCACCCACGTCTACCAAGACACACCAATTCTGAATCTATCGGTTACTTGCTCATTCGATTACCATACCATATTCGATTGACTTCGAAAGGAAGCCAATCCCATCATTCACATATCCAAGACTGACCAATCTGACCCCGTCAGACACCCACTCGTTCTATTAGTATATCATATTGGATTAACCTTGAAAAGAAGTCAGTCCTATCATCCCCATATCCAAATATCCAAGACAGGGCAATAAACTCTCCACCTAACCTGATCATTAAGATCACGATCCAGATCCATCATCACGTCACGCGACCATTAACATCACGATCCTAGGTGGATCCACACATGCTCACTTCGCTAACGATCAACCTGAAATATGGTCATAGGGTCTTACACCCGCATTGAATCTGCATACTATCATATCGTTCCTTAACCATTCTCACATCTAAACAGATCAGTCAACGACGAGACACGTCGAGACTGTGGTTACCCCTTATCGATCCTTGTCATTCCACCTAGGAAAAATCAAGGATGATCCAAGATAATGACATCAAAATTCATCCTACGTGAGTGCAAGCACAAATCCACTGCACCCACCACACCAAGTAACCCAACATCGTCTGCCACCAAGCAGAAAATGAGAAATCTCATTCACCTGACTTCGAAATATCCAACTCCTCCTGATGACCCAAAACAAACCACGGGTCCACCAACCAATACACGATCAACGTACTGGTGGTAACAAACATTATCTGCCATGGGCAGAAAATGGAAAGTCGCCCTCTGGAACTTCGAAATATTCATCACCAATGTTGAATCAAGAACTCCTCTCATCGCCTCATTCACAACATTTCTCGAATCCTAAGTTCCAACCATGTCGGAACCAACACACTCGTGCATCAACCACGTGTCTGTAACCAGTATAACTTACTAGTAGCTTCGCCTATCGGCTTATACCATTTATGTACATCCAAAAGGATGTGGTCCAATACTACTCAGTTCTCACATCTCAACCCCTGCTGGATCCCGTCCAGTCCAACTCTATCCGAGATCCACTGCCGGATCACAGATATTGAACGTATGCCCATCTCGACGGAGTCACATCCCGACTCGTGGCTCATCGTCATCACAATCACCGGCACCAGCACCAACACACTAGCATCAGCATCAGCATACACTGTGCGAATCAGACAACCCTGGATCTTTTCTCATGCGGAGCAACGACCCCGTACCTCTGCTCAAATTGAAGAAATTCTGCCTCCCTCGTACCCAATAATTCGAGTACAATCATCCTGACAACTCATACAAGAAAAGGAAACGTTTCCTGAACGTTACCTGATTCACAACAACCACAACTACAATCACTCTCGATAGTAGTGCCTGCCACAACTCATGCAGACTCAACCACCAGACAACGATATCAAGACTCCTCATCCAACGGAATCAACGCCCGTACTAACTACTCTGTGTCCCCACTCCGGGATTCCATCGACAAGTACCACGCCCTGGTAACCTATCCAACCAATCTCTAACTAGTCTCAACTCGACTCAACCAGTGTCATCTACCTGGTTATCCTCGACCTCAGCTGCACCAAACTGCCGTCACACCTAAGGTAGCACGACAACGAAATAACCCTAATCGATAATCACAACTTCGGATATAGAGTGCAGTACCATCACCAAAGCTAACATGACATGATCGACCGACGGTCTCAGCTCCGAAAAGTCGCCAGAACCAACCCACTCACCGACTCACATTTCCGAACCATACATCATACACTATGGTTTCCTACAAAGGCCATCTACCAACTCCATTGTACTCCTATTCTCTAACCCATCAATCACCACTAGGGTTCACCTTTTCAGACCATCCATCATGATTTAGGGTTCCATAATCACACCCTAGGGTTCCTTTGAACCTAACTGCCCTCTACAGTATAATCCACAATCCGATCGACCCCGCGGTCCTAACATCGTATGGACGTTAATCCAATCCTACCCTCAAATCAACTGGGATTCCCCGAAACCAGCTGCTCCCCGCAACACAATTAACAACTTAATATGACCTGACCATCTAATGGTCACAACTCCATACTATCGTCATATCCAACCCTACATCATCATGATAGACGATCCCGACGTAACCGTCCTACCGTCAAAACTCTAAAGTATTATTATGTTCATCCCTCAGTAGGGTCCCACACTGCCAAACCACGACATAACTATGGCATACTCAGGCATCAAATGCCGAACCAACTATCCACGATTCATTCCTACTAATTCTCGTACTAATACCCAATGACCAGGTTGATAACGAACTGCAGCCATAGAGACATCACATCCTCGACTTGCGCCTAACTCAAGAGCAAACCTATTCTGATACCACTTGTCACGACCCATCCCAATCCCCCCAGGATTAACACGGGATGTGCCATGCTCTCGTGGATAATCTGAAACCTTCAAACCAACCGGGCCGCGCGCCAGGATTCGGTGCAGGAGTGATGTCTCAGACTCTGCTATAGCTCGCATCCATGATCAACCTGAAGGCCATTAAAACATCAGAAGTTGTGAGTGGATGAAAATAAATAGTTTAATAAAAACTCATTTAATAAAAAGACATTTATGCCCTTCACTAAAAAAACATGCATGCATACGAAAACTATTTATCAAACCATATTTTCAAATAACCATTATTAGGGTTTCAGCCCCAAATTCCGTAAATCCAAATCATAAGGGCCCCTGCCCAAATCGATTTACACAAATCCATAACATATCAACCATACGTGGGAACTCAGCCCAAAACTGTAAATCAGAGTATGTGGGTCATTGCCCAAATCCATAAAACACAGAAATACCATTTTTGAAATCCAATATTTCATGTTTACCATTTATCATATAACCAATCCTATCACGGTTTCCAAAGCTACGTGTATGCTACCTAGGGTCTCAAATCTCAAGTCTCCCTAGGGTCCACCCAGGTCAATGTCCACAGATCAATGACCCTTCCTGGGGGTTATAATCCATATATGCCTTCCTGAGAGTAAGGTACTCCACGGGGGCGACTCCACTCAGTTAGTGCTCTGTTACTACTCCGGGGTCCACCAAAGCCAACGACCCTCCCCGAAGGAGACAATCCATAAATACAAGGATGGTATATGAAAAAACATTTCGAAATCATTCTCAAAACCTTTCAAAACTTTGAAACGATCCATGCTTGGTCCCCATAAACCGTCATGAACTAATTGGGCCTCGTTCCTGATATCATAACCAACTGGGCCTCAAGCCCAATCATGTAAACCAATTGGGCCTCAAGCCCAATTTCGTAAACCAACTGGGTTTCCAGTGTAACGACCCGTCCCTAATTATTGAGATTAATTAAGAATTAATGATGGATTAGCAAGGCTAATCGAGGATTAGAAGAGGATTAACGGACAAGCAGGGCGAAATGACGATTTTACCCCTAGAATGGGTGAAACGTTGACTCTTCGTTCAATTGGTCAAATGGACTTTGGCCGATGACTGTGACATATTTCGGGACGTCACGAGTTTCAAGACAGGTGGTACACACGATTCCGACGTTCGAGAAAGAAGTTATGACGTTCGGAAGTTCGAGGGCATTTTAGTAATTTGGTTAAAAAAGAGGCAAATAGTTGACTTTTGACCGGGAGGTTCGATGGCCGAAGGCCAAGGACCGTTACGAAGATTGAGGCGATACAAATCCGTAGACAGGTGGCGCGTCGAATTCGGACGTTGGACGGAGAAGTTACTGTTCACGAAAGTTTCGGGAAACTATTTACGGTGGCATGTTTTACAAGGCAACAAGTGGAGTTTTGTCTCAAGTGGGCCCCAGCTATTTTCTCAGGCCCAATGGATGAGTGACAAGTGTCACTTATCCATTGCACACTCAAACATATTCATGCATCTCATCTCCCTTTTCTTTGTTCGACCATATCCCCACCAAAGCCGAGCACCCTTTCACCCCAATCCAAACCCATACCCTTCTGATCATGTGTGAAAGACCAAGGGAGTGTGGGGAAGGCAAGAGGATGTTGGTGGCCGGCCAGAGGTAGCGCCGCCGTGGACGGTGGAGGAGCAATCGTGCAAAGGTATCGGTTTTTACTTGTTTCCTTCCATTTTCAATTTTACACGTTAGGGGCCATTTTGGGTGATTGGAATGAGTTAGTTAGGTTGTTAGGAAGATTTTAAGAAGGTTTTAATGATGGTTCACGGCTGAGGAGGCCCTGGGAAAATTCTGGTAAACTAAACCTTGAGGGGTATGTTGAACCAAGGATTTTGGATGGTTTTTCTTCATTTTGATCATAGGTTTAGGTTTCTAAGATTTAGACAAGAAGATTGGAATCGAAAGGGGAAGAAACAGAACGAAAATGAAGGAGTTAGAGGGCTGAACTGGCCACGCCGGTACGGCTGGAACGCTGTTGCAGGAAAAACCGGGCTGGTCAGTTCGGACCGGCCTAGCCGAAGGTTGAAGGCGGTCTACAGTGCGGCGCGTAGCTCCCACGCGCAGGGACTGTTGCCGGGGTGTGTGGGCGCGTGGCCCACTTTCTGGGGAAAGTTCCAACATGTAATTTCATCTATTCGATGTAACGAACATTTTGGGACTGGTTTCGAGTCGATCGGACATCGTTTCGATATTCGGGACGTCCGAAGGTTTAGGTTCGTGTTTAAAAATAGTTAAAATTCCAAAAATTTATGGGGATTTAGTAAGGGGTTATTTAAGTAGTTAGTAACCCTCTAAATTAATTTAGACAAGTTTGGGAATCCCGGAGGCTACGATTGGCTCGGGGGAGGCTTATGGCGAGCGTGTCAAGGCGCGGCTTCGGGCGGTCTGTGAGTGGACCTTCCTTTCGAACTTGATGCATGCATAAATGTTTTATACGTGTTTTAATATATATTTTGTGATGCCATGAGTGCATTGGTTGTGGTAGCCTAGGATTTACGTATTTGCACGTATTTCGAGATTTCTAGTTTTATATGGTGCTTATACGTGCTAAATTTTCAACGGGGGTTTAATGAATGGATTTTGGATTTTGGAAATATGAACTCTGGCGTGAGACCCATTTGATTTACAAACTCTCGAACTTGGAGTCCATTTGATTTGACGAGGAATCGGACCGAAGGTCCATTTGAGTTATACGGTCGAGCTGAGGGCCACGTTGGTTTACGAATCCGAGTTTGAGGCCCAGTTAGTTGAAATCTTGGGCTGGAGGCCCTTTTGACTGTGGTATTGGGCTTACGGCCTCATTGGTTGTGAAATCGGGCTTGAGGCCCCGTTGATTTATGGTTTCGGGCTTGAGGCCCAGTTAGTCGTGGTATCGGGCTAGAGGACCAGTTGATTGTAACATCAGGCTTGAGTCCCAGTTCGGTTTATGAAATGAGAATTCAGGCATGAGACCCTGTTGAACTGAGGATTTAGGTTGAGGCCAGTGAAATTGATTTGAATCGGATTCGAGGAATCCTATTGAGATGAATCGGGTATGAGACTCAGTTGAAATATGTTTTTAGAAAGTGTTTTGAAAATGTATTATACCCTCAATGTGATTTATTTGGTCTCCTCCTGACGTCAACCTAAAGAGTCACGATCCACAGACCAGAATGGGTATCCCTATAGGGATCCAGTTCCAGGAGTGGGAGTTATGATGTGGTCCCGGACCAGATTTCGAAGAGGTGATCGGACTAGGTCCGAAGGTAGAACCTCCCAGATGGAGAATTCTTGGGGGAAGACTTGGAGTGAGACCCCGAGTGGTGTGCACATTAGTATAGAGATGAAATCGTGATATATATTTGGGATGTGTTCCCTAGGGGTTTTGTGTCCCGAGTTGGCATCTTTTCGGAAGTACCACGGATGGGTTATACGTATGAGTACGTATGTGGTTCTTATGGAAAGTGATTTGGGGGCGGAGACCCCGTGTTCCATGTTTTTTAAAGTGATTTAGGGCGGAGACCCCGTATTCGATATTTTGGAAATGGTTTGGGGCGGAGACCCCGTATTCGATGTTTTAGTATTTGACTACGCCCAAACTACGCATTAAATTAAACACGTAATTTGAGTATTGTGCAATTTAAACCCTTTTTGTATAGATGTAGTATTGGTAAATAGGGATCGTTCTTAACCGGGGAAATTAGGGAACATTAATAATGTGTTAGTGGGAGATGAATAAAAGAATAATGAATTAAAGAATTAAAGAATAAAGGAATAAAGGAATAAAAGAATTAAAGAATTAAAAAATAAAAAAATAAAAAAATAAAAGAATAAAGAAGGGGGGTTTTGAAAAGATTTATAACTAAATTAAAGAAAACACTAATTAAGAATTAAAATGCAAATGTTCATGCTAATTGGAACTTACAAACCATAGAGTAGTTTCATAGACAAAACTCACACTTTTACGTAAGTAATTTCGAATTAACAATCACATTATTTAAACTACTCCTAAAAATAGACTTCTTTCTAACATTTTTCTCATAATAAACCAATCACGAAATCCTACCTTCATCATCTCAAATACTTACATATATCTTTCAATATTATAAATGCATCAACCATTAATGTGCGTCAAACATCAATATGCTTCAAATATTTACAACATGATTTACCTTAAATTTATAATTAAATGCGCCGACAGCGATCAACATTTAATCTCTTCAATTCTACTCTAAGTGCACCGACAGCGGATAAAACACTTAACATCAAATTGAAGTTTAAGCACTAAAACATATGAAGTAAAAGAAATTCAAAAAGTAAAACACATGGAGATTGCATTCTTACTTGCAAATGTTAGAAAGAAAATACCAAGAACAATAGTAAAGAAGAAATGAAAATAACATAAAAATAACATAAATTACGAATAAGAATTAAAAGGAAATTAATTAATAAGAAAATCTACAAGAAGTAAAAATGGTCTCCAAAAATGTCTCTCAAAAGAGAGAAACAAAAGAACTAAACTAAGAACTAAGAACTAAGAACTAAGAAAAATGAAAGAAATGGAAGAATGAAACTAATGGGGGACTCCCAAAATACAAGAATTGAATCCCTATTTATAGGTGGAAAAAGCTATCAAAAATAATATAAAAATACAATAAAAAAATGTGGAATAATGAAATGATGAGTAATAAAGGTTAGTGATGATGTTTAGAGGTGGTTTGAGTTGTAAAGTTGCAAAATTGGGTTGGAAAGTGGAAGGAAAGTGGCTGGAAATTGAGTGGAAGTGTGCTGGAAAAGAGAGCAGGAATTTCGGTGGCTAGTTGCTGAAGAGGAGAGCTGCAGCTCGGCTGCAGGCTACTGAATAGAGGATAAGAGGATCGGGACGCTTGCGCCGAATGGAGGAAGAGCAGCTCGGCCGGCGCCTGTCGACGGGTCCTCTGGCTGGAGGAAAGACTGACGCGGGCTGGGCCTGGCGTGCCTGGGCTTTTTTTTTTCTTTCTTTTTATTTCTGCTGCTGGGCTGCCTGCACAAACCGGAATGGGCTGGGCTGCATGCGGGCTTGCTGGCGGGCTGGGCTGCTAATCTGGGCTCAGAATTTAATTGGGCTGCAAAACAAATAATTAATTAATTTAATTTAGTAATATTTCACCAAAATTCGTCCATAATATTTTCGTTAAAATTCCGATCTAGACGATTCTTTCGCCAAAATACTCCAAATTACAAATTTTATTTATTTAAACAAAAATAACACAAAATAAATTAATTTATCTAATTATTTATTATTTTAATATTAAAAGCTAAGTATAAAGGGTATAAATAATATAAAATAATGCTTATTTGAGGACCTATCAGTATTTCACTGAGAACAGTTTTGGGTAGAGACCCACGTTTACTGGATTTGGGTAGAGACCCATTACCGAAATCATAAGCACATATAATCAGTGCAAAACCATAAACCCCGATATACATGCAAATACGTAAATCCCCTTGAAATACGTGTAATTATGTAAATCACCAATATCTCAATCATCATCATAGAAATCACATATGTAAAACATATAAAATATTTATGCATGCATCACAGTTTAGAAATCAAGGTCCACTCGTAGACCGTCCTAGCTACCGCCTCGATATGTGTGCTATATGTCTTCCCGAGCTAATCACTGTCACTGGGACTCCCAAAGCTGTCCAAATCACACTAGAAGGTTACTAACTACCTCATTAACCTCTCATTGAAACCCCGTAATTTTCCCGAATTTTGAACTACTTTTAAACTCGATCTTAAACCTTCGGACATCCCGAACTATATTGAAACGATGTCCGATCGACACGAAACCAGTCCCAAAATGTTTGTTACATCGAATAGATTAAAAGTCATGTTGAACACATTTCCAAAATACCCCTCACGCGCCTCCGCGCACCGTCGCAAGCGGCTGTGCATGAAGCCCACGCGCCTGGCACTGCTCACTGTCTTCCTTGAGTGAACCCGGTCTGAACCGGTTCACTAGTTCGGTCTGGTTCAACCGAACTGATGGACCGGCCCAACCGATTCTCCCAATTCCGGCGACCATTCTCGACGGGGTTTCACCTACATGCTCGTCTCATCCCCCTTCTACCGATCTACGAGTTCAAAACCATAAAACAAGGTCGAGATCTCACCTGTTCGAAGAGGAACAGTAGCCAGCCACCTGCAACTCATTTCTGCCGTCGACTTCGGCCGCCCTGGACCTCGAAACCAGTCCCATTCGACTCATCTGAGTCCTAGGAACATGGCCATGTCCCCCAGATCTATCCATAAGCCTCAAAACTCAGCTTCTGATTTTTGAGCTAAAACTCCACCGCGTCGGGCTACCAGCAACAGTACACTGTCGTCCATCCCGTTAGCACTGCCACCCTCGTCTCACATCACTATCTCATCTTCATTCGTAGTCCATAGTCATTAGGTGAGGTTTGGAGGGTTGTAGGAAAATGGGTGTTCAGTTTTTAGAAGAAAATGAAGAAGAGATGAAGTTGATGCGCGAGGAGAAGAGAGAGAAATGTGAGGAGAAATTAAATAAATAATAAAATTAAAATAAAATATTATTTTAATACATTAGATCCACATTTTAGGGGAAGTCACCAATGTGATGAGTGACACTTGTCACTCATCCATGGGTCCCACATAAATATCTTCCCAATCAGAATATTCAGATCGCGAGACGTAAATCCCGAATTTCGATCCCGTGACGATAACTTCTCCTTTCGACATCCGATTTCGCATGCCGCTTGTCTACGGACTCGTGACGTCCCGATCTACGTCACGGTCATCGGTTCTCGTACGTTTGACTCTTTGAGTCAAAAGTCAACATTTTACCCAAGACTAGGGGTAAAACGGTCGTTTTACACGATCCATCCGATTTTGCTCAACTAATCACCAATTGATCTCACTAACCCTTCATTAGTCACTAATCTAATCCCAGAATTCGGGACGGGTCGTTATAGTACTACTCAGCGACTGTACTGGCCATATAAAAATCCATACCAAGTCAAAGGGCTTAGAATCACGGCCTAATGATAGCACAAAGGATTGATGAAAATTGCCCCCAGGAAGAAAATCACGATGCAATGCTTTCATTTTTCGGGCTTAATTGATTATTTGGCCAATTTTTTTAAGTAAAAAAAAAAGAGGCAAGCCCTAATCAAAACCCCAAAAACGGGGGACGATACAAGTCCGGAGCCTAGGTACAAGAAGCACAGCAAGCCGAACGGTTACACCTAACAGGGAAACTAAGTAAGAGCTAGACATCAGTGATATTCCAATCTCTAGCAGTCTCAACATTAAACTTCCTTAAATTTATAATCACAATCGCAAACGAAGCATATCCACCACTAACTCAAGGTTATTCGGTGAGGTGTCACTTGTGTTGTTGAAAACACGATTATTACATTCCCTCCATATGCTATAAACAGTCACAGTCAAGGCAAACTTCTTGATGGTGACCTCCAGAGAATGACCCCTCCAAAGCATAGCAACCACATCCACAAAATCCGACCATGGCATGTTACTCCATTGGGCTCTACATTTGGATAACACTTGCCGCCAAATGCCAAAACTAAAAAGGTAGTGGAAGAAAAAATGATCATAAGTTTCATTCTCTCTATCACCTAGAAAGCTAGAACACATAGGCCATTAGGCCTAGAAGAGAAACTCACAATTCTTCCATCAAAAATTGCAAAGCCACCATTAATCGCAGTTAAAAGCACAAAACAAGCTCTAGGAATGGTCGCTTGCGATCAGACAAGGTTAGACCACAGCACCTTAACAACTCGACCATTCAACTCCTTCCACAAAGACTTGGAGGTGAAAATTTTTCCATTAGAATTAAGGGACCACTTAAATCCATCAGTTCGAGATTGGTCATAAGGGGTAAGCATGCAAACTTGCCTAATCATATTCACAGTCGGGTTCAAAGAAAAAGGCCAAGTCCAATTAATAATTATCAATAGTAATGACACAACATAACTTAGCATTCATGAAGAACTCAAAATAGGTTAGGTAAAAGAGAACATAATAGTTTTTCTTTACACATGGAAGAATAAATACTTTACAGATGATAAAGACTTCTCATTCTAAAAGGAAGTTTTTAACATACATGGTATCCCAATCACACCTAAATATTTACTTTCTCCTTTCATAATATAACTCATGTTAACACTCCCCCTCAAGGTGGTGCGTAGATATCATCTAAGCCCAACTTGACAAGTGAGTCGTACAACGTCTGACTCGACACTGCCTTTGTCAACATATCCGCTAACTGCCCGGTTGTCCTTACATGTGGAATTTGTATAACCCCACCTTCAATCTTCTCATAAATGAAATGATGGTCAATCTCAACGTGTTTAGTTTGGTCATGTTGAACTGGATTGCGAGCAATATCAATTGCAGCTTTACTATCACAAAATAATTTCATTGGAGCCGTAGGGGGAAACCCTAATTCTTCCATTAGAATCTTTAACCATAAGAGCTCATATATGCCCTTGGCCACGACACTGAAAATTAGCCACATCAAAGGTCATGTGATCTGTCGCGCCCGAATCAATAATCCAACCTCGATCAGAAGAGGTAGAACCTGTATAATAAGCCAAACCAGTGTTACCTGCATCTGAATATTCAACTACGGACAATGAGGAGAGATCCGATGGGACATCAGAGATGCTAGTGACAACCAGCAGGACTACGGAGGTGCCAACAGCCACTGATGAAGCTGTATCATGAATATCAGCACTAGGCATTATGATCGAAGTCCCTCCTCCCGTAAGAGTAGCTTTGCCTTGGTTTCCTTGTTGCTCTTTTGCACGACGCTCCTTCAAACCCTCCCACCAATCTGGGTATCCATGGAGTTTAAAACATGATTTAATAGAATGTTTATGACTTCCGCAATAGGTACACGGGCCATCTGTCATGGTTTTCTGAGTGGACTTATGGGAAGCCTTATTTGCAGTTTTCATGTTGGTTATTGCCATAGCTACTTCTGGTTGTGACGAACCTAACATGGTGTTCCGACGCTGTTCTTCACGGCAAACTATGGCAAAAGCATATTCTATAGTGGGTAAAGGATCAATACGAAGAATATCACTTCTTATCTTTTCATAAACAACATCTAGACCAGTAAGGAAAATAATCAATCGGTCTTGTTCAATTTCTTGATTTCGAGTCAAAATGTCTGCTTGGTTCCGTAAGTTTACAGGACGTCGGTGATCTAACTCCTGCCAAATGCCACGTAACTCAGCATAATAAGTCGTCAATGGCCGTCCTCCCTGCCTCATCTGCATAGCCTTGCAAGACAACTCATAAATCATAGTTGAGTCTCCTCCATCATAATAAGTCTTTGCTTCTGCATCCCACACATCTTTTGCAGTAGGCATACAAAGAAACAGATGCATGATATCAGGTTCCATGGAATTAATCAACCAATCTTTGACCATGGCATTCTCTGTTCACCACCGATTGAAGCTTGGATCAGTTATAGTTGGTTGAGGCCTTTCTTCGATAAGATATCCAAACTTGTCACGTCCTGTGACATACATCTCAACAACTTGAGATCAAGTTGAGTAATTTGCGCCATTAAGTTTGATACAAATAGGAGTAGAGTTTGATTCATGGTGAATCGTTACCACATGGGCAGGAGAAACAATTGGTGGAGCATTGTTTCCAAGTATAATATCACCACTCGGATTAGACAAGCCATCAGCCATGGTGAAATATTATGGATTTGGTGAAAGGACAAATAGAATGGATGATGAGATGGTGAAAAGGCAAATAGTATGAATTGGGTGGCTTTATGAGCAAGATGCTACTTAGGGTAGGGTAGTTATGGATTTGGTGGCCGTATGTGCAGCACGACAATGCTTAGGGTAGGAGTATAGAGCTAGCGGAAAGATAAAAGTTTAGGGTTTTTCTGCTTTGATACCAACTCAAAATAGGTTAGGTAAAAGAGAACATAATAGTTTTTCTTTACACATAGAAGAATAAATACTTTACAGATGAAAAAGACTTCCTATTCTAAAAGGAAGTTTTTAACATACACGGTATCCCAATCACACCTAAATATTTACTTTCTCCTTTCATAATATAACTCATGTTAACAGAAAAGCGCCAATTTCAACCGTTAAACCATGCCCAAATTTTCCAAGCAGATTCCCAATAGAATGCTAAAAAAAAATTCTTTCACCATTTCCCACTAAACCAACAATGGACGGTCGAACAAGTTCCTAAATTTCAAGCAGCTTTCTCCAATTCCAAGAATAGGATGAAAGAATTTCAGCACCCACAAACACTGGCCACGAATAAGAACGGCCTTAAACTAGTTAACTCAGAAATTAGAAGTTCCATTCATAAAAAAATATACCAAATATATCTTGCCATCATTGAGAGATTCCAAAGGTGCAAGTTGCGAATTCTAATCCCCTTCCTTTTTTGGCTTACAAACCTTATCCCAAGTAATCTTTGCATGATAACCGTATGAGGCTAATGTTGTGATTTGTACGATTCAATCAATGTCCAAAGCAGGATGGTAAAATGAGTTTTTTTGAGGGTATGAGTAAATCCTTACCTTACATAGCTACAAATGGATAATAAACTCATCTAAATCCATTTTTAATTTTTAAGGGTTTAAACCCTACTCATTGGGTAATGAATACCCATAAAAATATTATGTTTATTTTTTCTTTTTCCAAAATTTGTCTAAATTTTCGTTTTGTTTTTAATTTCTAATTATCTTCCTTTCAATTTCGTTTGCTTTTAATTTTTTTTCTTCTTTTTCATTTACTTTTAATAAAATTTCATAATATTGCAAATTTAAGCTCAATTTATAAAATTATAGCAAAATAATCCTTTGGCATCGCCATCGTCATCAACACTTTGAACAACGATGTCATTGTCAAATGAATTAGATTAAATTAGGTATTTATAAAAGTCAAATTCGAAGTCACAGATCACATTAAAAAAAATTAACAAAATAATACGTAAATATTTTTTAATTACTAAATATATTACAAAAATGTTTATAAATGATTCTTTACACTAAAAATTAGATTTTCATCTTCTTCACCAATTCACCAACTGAATCAAGTGTCCATCAAAAATCAAAATCAACAACTCAACATCGAAAATGCATACCAAGCAGAGCATCACACTAAAAAGAAAAATCAACACATCGGATTTGGGTAACAAGCTTTTCTGCCCAATTTTCTAGCACAGTCAACAAAGAATTGCCTCTATAGACCTTAAGTTTCAAATCAACCTGCTCAAAATCCAAATGCTCTCAATATCCACATCAACGTGGCCAACATAAAACTTACCAACAAATTTAAAACAAAAGAACACAGGAGGAAAAGAAAAAATGAAGTCTTTATGAAAATGAACGTGCTTTAATTTGCAGAAACCTTCATAGGCAGAGAGCACATAATCGAATGTCTTTACCAGTGAGATTAAAGATGAAGTCCCCTTTATAAATCCTAGCAACCAAATTCAGAAAAAAAAAAAAAAGTAACCCAAAAATTTGAAATAAAAACAAAGAAGAAGCAATCAGATTTCAACCAAAAGAGGAAATATCGGAGACGATAGAGGAAGAAGCTTACGCCGATGGAGCAATCTCGAAGTCATCTTTGGATTTCAAGCCAGATCAGCTAGAGGATAGTCAGCGAGAAGAGAGTCGATGGAGCAATGTTTGTGTTTAGCATGATGCTTTTGCAAGGAAGGAGAAAGAGAGCAAGTGTGCGAACTAGGAGAGGCTAGTTTAGTGAACGGGTAAGGGTACCTGGCGGGTAAACCCTTACCCTACCCTATTAAGTGATGGATAATTTTTACTCGGTATAATTTATGCCCATATAACTAATACCCATAGGTACCTAAACTCATGGGTTGTTTTTCCCATCCCTACCAAAGCCCAATGTCTTTAAGTAAAAAGGTTTAATTATGTGATTTTCCATTACGAAAAGAAAGAAGGATAAATAAAATATAAATTCGCAATAATTGCATTATGCCACAAAGTACCTAAATTTGGCATCATGCTTAGCTCACGCGTGAAGCCCAAGCAACTTAAGGCTATACCATCCAAAACCCTATCTTTTTTTTGAGAAGATACAAATAGACATTTAGTCTATCAAGAGCCCAATAATAAATACATCAAGAACAAAAATAAAATCTAAAAAAGATTTGCAGCCTGAGTAGATTCACAAGGGCAATAAAACAAAACCTACTACTAATTAAGTGTATTTTAGCAAATTCATATATCCTCAGTGAAGAGTGAATGATAAAGATTGTGTCGCTATCTCGTTAAAAAATCTAGTTAGGAAAAACCACTTTGGATAAAAATCTAGTCTAAGGAAAATAAGTGCAACAAACGACAATGATGAACAAAGAAATAGTTTGGTTCGACCGGTAGGTGCTAGGTATGATCTGGGAGGAGCTTATCCCAATTAAGCATATCCTCAAGAATAGCCTCACACTTTTTTGTATCCTTCATAACATTGTGAGATGTGAACAAATAAAATACCTGAATGAAGAAGACTTGAAAAGAGACGAAGTCACAGAGATATTCTAGTTCTTAGGATCATGAGTAAGAACAACGAACCTTCCAAAAACAATTTGCTACGGGACAAACCACAAAGTTATTAGTCCATTTGGGCCGGGTTTAAATAAGCTTTTTATGACCATAAAAAATATCCACTCAAATTTAAAAATAAATAAAACTTATTGTCAATCCGGACTTATATAATTATTCTAGTTTAAGAATATATATATTTGTTAATGTATATGGTTATAAAAAATATACGGTTGCATAGTGAATATATATATATATATATTTTTTTTTTTGTTTTTTTCATGTGAATGTATTTTGTTGATGTATATAATTATATAGTCCGAACTTAATTTGGAAATATATCTTTAGTGATGTATATGATCATAATAAATATATAGTTACCTAGTGGATGAATCTTTGTTAACGTGTATGGCTATAAAATACGGACTTAATTTGGAATTATTTTAGTTGGTGTGTATGGTTATTCTAAATCCTAAGCGCCTTTTATTTTAGAACAATAATAAAATTAGTGGGGCTTACAAGCCGAACTTATGGGAGAGATGGGCTTTTCTTTAGCGGGCTAGGCTTATCGAGTATTCAGGTTTAAACAGCCAAAACCAAGTCTCACTCATGAAATATCGGATCTTGTCGGCTCATGGTCCTCGGGTCGGATTTTTTTTAATGAATCTAGTGGGTCCGTGGGCCCCATGAACCTATGGACTTATAGACCAAATAGTGAGGCCTACTTTGAGGCTAGTCATTTATCCTCTCTAAACCAACAAGCTGTGAACTTGAAAACCAGCAGGCCATAAACACAACCAAGATAGCAGAAAACAAAAAAAAAACAAAAAAAACAAGTTTTAGCGCTGGAAAGCAAACTTTGTCCTTACCACCCTCTGGAAACTCGAGAAATTAGTCCGGCAACCTTTAAGCCTTCCTTCAACAATGACCTACAAGTCATTTTTCTCCATCGTGACTTACAAACTATGATTTCTCCGGCCTCCGTAACCTCAAAACCCACCGTATTCTTTTTCCATAGTAACCAAATCACATTTATTGAATCATCTCTCCCTAAACTCACGAAATTTAGCTCCCATACCACAAGCATCTCACGCCAAGCCAATTTACTTTATTCATGCATCTACTATACTTATTCGACCATTTCCAAAGGCGCCGGAAGCAGATTTGGAAAATCAAAAGATGCTCAAAGAACAGCCAAGTACTCCCCCAAGGTACGCTTCTCTTTTTGGATGTGCTGAACCTAGTTCTGCATACTCAGAAACCGGGGTGATGAAAGTTTCCTACACCATCATATGACTAACCAAATTCTATTCGAGACTTCGCACAAATGAACCTAACAATATGTATATTCCTCCTAAAGCACGCCCACTTCTAACTTTCTTTCCGTAATCCACATTTTTTGGCTTCGGTTTCTTCTTGTTGGTTCTTTTTACTTTGTATCAAAGATATATATTTTATGAAAATTTATTTATTCATGTTTTAGTTTTAGTTTTAAGTTGAAATAAATAAATCCAGCTGACTCATGTTCTAATTTCGATCATGATTTCGAGCCTACTTATGAGACTCAGAATTTTTGTCTTAGTGGGAATTTAGTTCTTATACAAAAGAAATCCAACTTAGATTTCTAGACCCACTACAGAAGGCCTAAGAGTAGATAACACAATGATAACAGAAGGGACATTTTATTTAAGAACCGAAAACCAGAGTATTGAGAACTGAAATTTTCAGTCAATCCAGGTCTGACCGACGGGTTGAATTTCCTGATGATACAAAACCAAACCTACAATGTTTCTTCAAAAGCTGCTAATTAAAATTCCATGAACGACATAAATTGAGCTATGGCAATGGCAAAGCAGAACATACACAAATTGCACCACTCTTCCTGCCTCCTGCCTCCTGCCTTCTGCCTTTGGTTAAAACCAACTTCAATTTCTTGTTTTGCTGCAAATCTACATCATGCCTTGTAACCCCACCGAATCCTGAAGCATCGCTTTTATATGATCCGGGTGGACATCTTGCCCCTCCTTACATTGCTGAAAATGGATAAAACAAAGTTATTGTTTCATCATCCAACTGTCAATATCCATCTAAGCGTTCATAATGTGCACACATTTACGGTAACATAACATATCAGGCTGCTCGAAAAAGTGATAACTGCAAGGAACAATACCTCAGCACGAAAGACATCCATAGCAAAGCCATTGAAACAGCTAATGACAGCTTGCTGGATGTCTAGCCCAAGGTTGTCTAAAGTTCTCATGGTGGACAGCAGCAGACCAGGTCTTCGTCCACAGAACATGTGGATATTCACTGCTCGTCCTTCTCGTAGCCTTACTTCAACCTATGTATAATCATCAACATCAAAACACTATAACCAAGTATTTGCTACCATAGTTGCCCAAAATTTCAGAACTATAAGATGATAGTATTGAACAAGTTGGAAAAGAAATTTGCAAGCATAGGGGGTGTTACCCTAGCAGGTTGCTGCCCACTTGGGCTAGGTAGTGAGCTGGGGCAAAGTTCTTCCTTTATACGATTTGGCAGAGTGGCCGGAGTGGGTGTCAAAGGGTGGAAAGTACTTCCGGCAGGTGTCAGCGAAGACCCGGGAGGGATTGACTCCAATTCATTATGGAGGTTGTTGATCTTCTGCAGAAGCTCCTTTAGGTACTCAATTGCATCCCCGAGGATTGAAGCCCTGTCCATCTGATATCACAACACACAAATGCCATTTGAATCATACAACATTCATTAAGCACAAGAGAAAACAAGGCTTCACAAGAATTTTTGCAGCTCCTTCGAATAGCAAGTCACTATTAAGCACTTATGGAAGTTTTGCGGAAAAAGAAACTCAATGGACTGTTAAAAGCAGCACACGGTACTTGAGTTTGTATATAGCTGTCTCAAATGATTGTTACTTTGAAATTTGTGTAGAAAATTTAAGTTCCTGCTTGCAAAGTCCCATGGAAGAGATATTAATGCAGTATCAAATTGAACTGAAGCATTTTGAAACCTTGTAAATGATGTAACTGTTTGACAAATTAAACAGTTAAAAACAACTAAAACAAATCATCATTGCATACTAAAATTCACGGGAAAATAGTGTACGAATGTAAAATAAATTCTTACTTTGCTGATCTTTGGAACAACGGATCTCAGCATATACAGCCTATCATTGAGCTTCTTCCGGCGGCGCCTCTCAGCCATCAAATTCTTAGCCGGCAACCCTTTCTTCTTCCCCTTATGATCTCCTCCGCCGGTAACGGTGCTATTAGCATTCGAGCTGTTGCCACCATTTTTGCCCCTCTCATCCATCTTGGTATTCTCAGTAAAGTCATCTGAATCATAGTTCAAACCTGAACCATCTAAACTCACATCATCAAAATCATCTGCAATAAATTTCCTTTTCTTCTCATTCTCCGCGGCCATTTCCCTCTTCCTCTCATCTCCTTCAATATTGTTCAAAACCAGTCCCCCTTCTGAGCCCAAAACGCCCAAATTGCCTCCTCCATTATCAGCCAAATTTTTCCGAGCAGCTCTTTTCTGGAAAAGAGTGGGCTGAGCTCCCACAGGTGGGTAGGACTGAAGAGGTCTCAATAATTTAGACCTATTAGGAAACAAAGCATGCGCTGTACCATCATCTAAACCCCGAAAACCCGAAAAATTTGAGCTGTTTTCGAGCAATTGAGGTAGACGGCTAGTTGGGAATTGTAAATTAGAACACAAATTCTGAGTATTCATCTGGTTATTTGAGCTTAAATCATTGTACCCACTTAAAATCCCACCTCCCCTGTTCATTAAACTTGAACCACTCGAAGCTTGAGTGTCAAGAAAGGCAATGTCACAGCCCAAATCAAAGCCATGATCTAAAGGGTTATTAGGAACACCATTGAGCAGTGAAGACAAGGTGGGATTTTGAGGCAAATAGTACTGAACCTGATTTGGGTCAAGATTGTTGAAGACCGAGGAAGACGGTGAGCAAGAGGAGGAAGAGTCCACCGGGTTGAGCAACAAGCTTTCTGGGTCGGCAAAGCTCGGCGAGAAGGTCATCTCTCTAACATCTGAATGGCCTTGAAGGCTATTGCTCGCCATATACCAGTCGTCTTCAACCTCGAGCATGGATTTGAAGGTAGAGAGAGAGCCCAAATCATCCTTGTTCTCAATACCACCGGAGTTGGTGGTGTTGGCGGTGGTTCGAACCCATGAAACTGAGTCTCTGTCGTCTCTATCGTCCATCCATACGGCGCCGTTGAGCCTCGGCAGCATTCTGATTGGGCTTTTCTTTTGTGGGTTTGCTCGGGAAAGGGACAGACTCAAGTCTCAGCAAAAGAAACTGAAAGGTGTCTGCTAGATTGAGGTGCTGAGATGAGTCTTTAAGGAAGGAAGAAATGTACGTTGCAGAAGAAGAAGGGCAAAGCTTTAAGCTTTATGGCAATTTCTCGACACGCCAGCTAGCCTTGAAAACGCTCCATGCTAATCTACCTTATCACCATTTGGATTTATATGATGATTATTCTTAGTAACTGAAACTCAGCTTTTGAGAATTGAGAACATGGTTTTTCTGCAAGCCTATAATTTGCAGAGATTCTCAGCTGGTTTTGGACGTGGATAATGTGAGCTTCATATCACATTTATATGTGAGTTTTACAGGAAGGCAAATGTTTTCAGCCATAATTACAAATTTACAGGTAATTATTATTATTTTTTCTTCTTTAAAGAAAAAACAAATTTTAAACTTTGAAGTACATAGTTATTTATTTATTGATTTAATTTAAAATTTTAACTTGTTACTTGTGATTTTCTCTACTTCACTTTTTATATGTTACAAATGCAAAATATGTGCGTCAAGATAGATTAGCAAAATCTTAACCAACGTATATTATTATTAATATATTTTTCTTGACTTTATTTGATCACGTCTAGCATTATTCTTTTTCCTTTCCGTCGCACATTTTGTCTACGGTTGAGTATCAATTACTTATACCTTAAGTAATTTATTATAACATTGTACATCTAACTCTTATGTGATACACACGTCTTACATGTTTGAAAGATCAGTGTAACGTTGAACAGATAATCATGGCTATTAACATACTTTTTTTAACAATATCTTAATTGCATCTTGCTCTATACGTCTCAATTTATTATACGTTAAGCAATTCATTCTAAAATTTTAAGCTAAGATAATTAATTTGTTAAGCTATCATTTATGCTACAAACATAGTTTTCTTAACTTTGTAGTAATACATTTTCTCTTACAATATGTTTTAACCTTAACATAAACTATAATGAAATGAAGAATACTTATATCCTACACTCATTTGATGTCATTATCTCTCCATGAAAGTGTTTATAAGACATGAATATTTAAAATTGAACAACATAGAATCCAAAATGATTTTGGATTTCAAACTATATTGTCCAAACCAATAGGAGTCTTAAAGAAATTTTGTTTTTAAGTAGTAAATATTGGAAGCATGTAAAATATGAAGGTCATTATTGGTAGTTGTTAAGTTGTTATTATAACCCTTTACTTCAAAATTTGTGTCATATATATATATATATATATATATATATATATATTATCAGCTCCCTTGTATTTAAGGTGTGGTCAGTGGTCCCAAATTGTACCTGTCCTATCACAACATGATAAGCTGGTTTTCTGCAACATGATTTTCCTTTTCTCTTTGCTGGGTGTATTTCTTGCCTTTGGGTTTGGCCATGAGCCATGAGCAATGAGCGTGCTAATTGGCAGTTCCATGCCCTAGAATTTGTCAACATTTACATGTTATAAGAAATGTGCATCATGAGTTTAAGACATATTAGTGATGCACGCATTATTTTGTAGATTTAGGAAGTTTTAATTTAGAGTTTCTACGAGCCAATTTAGTATATAAAAAATCACATTGAAAATATAGAGTAAGTTAATTCAATGAAATATCAGTGTTAGATCCAATAATTCGGGTACATACAATTTGTGAGTTTTTACTAGGGTTCAAACTATTTTTGGTTCGGATTCAATTGGATTTCATGTTCAAACTAATTCTAATTCTAACCCGTTCAATTTAGAATTTATAATTAGAATTCAAACTAATTCTAATTCGATTTCAATCAGGCTCTAGGTGCAAACTAGCACATATCAACCCTATCTGATTTCATGTTGCGTTTTTAGAGTCAGTTCAATAAATTAAAACGAACAACAACAATACTGTTATCACTTAACTTCCTAATTAAATGTGTCTCACAAAAAATTCGGTCGATATTAAGAATGAAACTATTCATTCATAATATTTATTTTCTTTAAATTTTCGATTTGGGATTATATTTTTCACCCCTAAATACACTCAAGAATCTCAATATGTAGAGCTTTTATTCTCCTGTACTTCAACTTGGTAACAAAGATCCTCTTTTTACCATTTAATTATTACCTATATTTTATATCCTTTCAAAAATGACTTTAGACGGCGCTTGATTTATTAGCTCATCACATTTTTTTTTAAACATCGTTCTACCATTATTTGTCTTTTAAAAGTATTTGTAATTACTTTTGAATTTACAGCTAAACTCACGTAGATCTCAACGTCTACAAGTATACAACTTATCTAATATTCATAATTTTACCTTTCAGATTTTGTAGAGTGCAATGATATACTATAAACTCCCAATTAGAGGCAGCCTTACTTGACCTTTGAATAACAAAATTCAACTGTATAATGTGGTTGAAGTACAATTAAATGGGGAGAGATGAACCTGAATTGGTGTAGCCACGAGGGAGAGGGAGAGGGAAAGAAGAAGAGGGAATAATTTTCAGAGAGAAGAAAGGATATATAGAAGAAAGGCATTCCCAAGTATCTCGTGAGCAGCTTTCTATTCACCGTCACCTACTACCAAATCAAATTCAAACCTCCCACTCTCTGTCTCATTCACTTTTTTCTTTTTTCTTTTTTCAAATCATCAATCTCTGGATCATATAACTATTGTATTGAAAGATATATCTTTAGATGAACGGGAAGAAATAGATAAAAACTATAAATTAGAGACGAGGAATACTTATACAAATAAAAGTCTCGCGTGTCTACCATTTCACCACCAAGGCATCTTGAAAGTGAATCGTATTCCATGAATATGATACCTATCCACTGCGATGTATGGAATATATGACAAAGGTGGAGTGTTAGAGTATTTCTATTGATCAGTCATGTCATATAGGCCCGAGTCGGACATCCAATTGCTTCTATTTGAATTATCCGGAGGTAGCCCCACCGGGCCCCTCTTCAACCCCATCAAACCCATCCACGCGGAGTGGCCCCTGGATTGAAAGATGGCTTTATCCGGAGGTCTCTTCATCGGCCCCAACTAAGGAGGGGCAACCGTAAGGAGAGGAGGCTTCCAGTCAACCAACCGGGGTCATGGAGCAAGCAGAGCTTTCCCAAATAGCCCCACCGGGCCCCTCTTCGACTGGCCTGGGACAAATGCGTCCATAGTGACTCGGGTGGATATCTCGTATCCGAAAACTTGCAGTTCGCGCTGTCAATCCTCCAGGGCCTAGCCGGTCAAACTCCAAAATTGAATAAATCGGCAAATAAGAATATTTGTCCATCTGTAATGGAGATTGCATTAGTAGGAATATAAGCCGAAACATCTCCCGATTGGTCTCAACTATTGGTAAAGCAGTCATACTTCCTTCACCTAAACGAGAACTTGATTTAGCGGCATATCCGAAGCGAGTTTTCAAGAAACCTCAACATCTCCCGCTCGCTCTTTGCCCTTGCCCCTTGGTCTACTTAATTTGCAATTTCATATTCATTCATTTCACTCCAATCACTAATCAAACTCTATCTCTTGACTTTTAAGGTATCGAAAAACCCCCATGTGTCATATTTACTAATATATAATCTAATGAGAATTGAGCTCGTCCCAAAATAAACCAGGATCTATAACATAGAATTTGAATTTCAACATTGTATGGCCCTAATGTAAAATATCCAGGCCTAATATTCACAAAAGGTTTTTTGGGCTTCTATAATTGGACTTATCTAGAATATATAAGTGATTCTAGATTAATCCTAAAGTGCATGAATCCAAGATGCATGTAAAAGTTTCATGAAGGAAGTAGATAGAAGATCCATAAATGAATAGGTGACGGATGGAGCATTAATGCAGGTATCTAGATGGTTCCTCCTTGACCTATATAAGGAGATGTCATTTGCTCTTTCCATCAATCTCATCCAAGAGAAACATCTTCCTCCAAGTAGAGAGTGAAGAGTGCCCACTCCAAGTTGAGAGTCTTGAGTGTTGTAGCGTAGGTAACAAAATAAGTGTGTGAGAGGTGTTTCCTTCAAGTTGTATTCTTGAAGTTGTGCATCTCTTTGTATCCCTAATTTCATTAGTGGAGGTTCTTGTTGTTGCTGCCCCGTGAACGTAGGCATCTTGTCGAACCACGTTATATTTGGTGTTTTCTATTCATTGTTTTTCTATTTCCTTGCATATTTATCCTTTTTGTGGTTTGAGTTATTATTTCCATTCTACTACTTTCTCCAACAGTGGTATCAAAGCTTCAGTTTCGTGGATAGTTAGAATGGAAGGTTGAAGGAGTACCATGATTCGACTCAACCACTCAAATTGGATTACATGGAAGCCGGAAATGGAGGACATTCTCTATTGCAAGGATTTGTGTGAGCCCATAGAAGGAGAGGAAGGCAAGTTGGAGAATATGGGAGATGTTGAATGGAAGAAGTTGAACCGCAAGGTTATTGATCACATTCGTGAAAGTGTTCCACCATGTGTCCAACGAGACCAACGCCCATACTCTTTGGTTGAAGTTGAAGTCATTGTTCGAGCAAAAGACTGCCTCCAAGAAAACGTTTCTCGTCAAGGAGTTTGTCAATATGAAGTATAAGGAGGGCGTAAGGGTGACCGAGCACCTCAACAACTTTCAAATCATTGTCAATCAATTGGCTACGATGGACATGAAGATCGCGGATGAGCTTCAAGCGTTGTTGCTTCTTGGATCGTTGCCCGATAGTTGGGAGACCTTTGTCATTACTGTAAGTAACTCTGCTCCTAATAGTGTGTTATCTATGGATAATGTTAAAGATAACATGTTAAATGAAGAGACTAGGAGGAAGTCCTCAAGTTTCGATAGTAGTCAAGTTTTTGTGGCGGAGAATAGAGGAAGGAATAAGAGTAAAGGTCTCAGTCGAGATCGTGGAAGGAGTGCAAGCAGTTCAAGGATACGATTCAATGGAAGATGTCATAATTGCAATCTCTGTGACCACATGATGAACAATTGCAACAGACTGAAGAATAACAAGAAGGATGGGAAATATGGCTTTACCTACTAAAAGAAGGAGGACATAACCAATACCCTAGCTACAGTGTGCGATCAAGTATGTGAGTTGTTGTCCTTTGATGGTGAATGCCTACATACTGATGAAGATAAAGGCGTTTCATGAGTAGTTGATTTAGGAGCATCTTTCCATGCCACTTCGCACTTAGAGTTCTTCACCACATACAAAGCCAGAGACTTTGGGGAAGTGGAGATGTGCAATGATAGTTACTCCAAGATTTTAGGAATTGGTGATGTTTGGTTCGAGACTGATTTGGACAACAGGCTGTTATTGAAAGATGTGAGACATCTTCCTGGTTTACGTCTCAATCTAATGTCAACCGGCGTGCTTGACCAACAAGGGTTCCATCATCATGGAGGTGATCAAAAGTGGAGGCTTACCAAGGAATCACTAGTCGTTGCTAGAGGGAAGTTTTGTTGCACCCTCTACAAGACATATGGCAAGATTTGCAAAGGAGAGTTGAATGTCGCAGACGATTATTCTCCAAATTTATGGCATAAGAGGTTAGATCATATGAGTGAGAAGGGATTGCAAGTTTTGGTAAAGAAGTCTCTCATTCCCTTTGCTAAAGGTACCTCACTAGATGCTTGTGATTATTGTTTATATGGCAAGAAAAATCAAGTTAGTTTTTCTGGTAACTTCATAAGAAAACAAAATATATTAGACCTAGTACATTCTGATATTTGTGACCCTATGGAAGTTGAATCACTAGGTGGTAATATATATTTTGTCACTTTTATTGATGATGCTTCACGAAAGGTTTGCATATATTTGTTGAAATAAAAAAGCCAGGTATTCTAAACCTTCAAGCAGTTCCATGCCATGGTGGAGAGGGAGACTGGGAGAGCCCTCAAATGTATCCATAGTGGCAATGACGGAGAGTACACTTCTAACGAGTTCAGAGATTACTGTTCGAAGTATGGCATTAGTCATGTGAAGACAATTTCTGGCACCCCACAACATAATGGTGTAGCTGAGAGGATGAACTGCACCATTTTAGTGAAGGTTAGGTGCATGCTGAAGAAAACCAATCTATCAAAGCGTTTTTGGGTTGAAGCGGTGTCAACCGCTTGTTACGTTATCAACTGATCACCAAGTGTACCGTTGGACTCTAAGACTCCCGAAAACGTATAGACCGGTAGAAGTATTTCATATTCACACTTGAAAGTGTTTGGGTGCAAAGCATTTGCACGTGTATTCGACGAGAAAAGATTGAAGATAGATGAAAAAGGCACACTGCGCATCTTTCTCGGGTACTGTAACGACGAAATGGGCTACTGCATGTAGGATTCAAAGACCAACAAGCTATTCAGAAGCATAAATGTACACTTCTTTGAAGATCAGATTGTGACAGATCTTGATAAGGAGATAGTTGAGAATGTAGGCCAGCTCACCTATGATTCATCACCACTGCAACAAGAACCCAGTGGCAGAGCTCAAGAGGTTATACATGAAGACGTTCCTGATATGGCTGAAGCACGAGGTGCTAAGATAGTGTCTGAACTTGAAGACGATGATCAGGAAGATCATAATCAGGGGGAGCCAAGCCAAGGGGAGCAACTAGAGATTTTCCAAGTACTAGTTCGTAAATCAAATAGAGTGCCAAAGCAGAATACCAAGTGTCATTCTTCACAGTATATTCTCACGACCAGTGATGGGGATGACCCGTATTCCATATGCATTCTACTGACTGGCGATGTAGAGCCTGAAAATTTTGAGGAGGCAAAGACTCATGCAGACAATGACAAGTGGATGTTGGAAATGAAGTCTGAGATGGAGTCTTTATTGAAGAATGACACATATGAGTTGGTGGAGCTTTCTAAAGACAAAAAAGTACTAAAAAATAAGTGGGTGTTTAAGTTGAAGAGGGACGGGGATGAGCAGTTGACAAAGTTCAATGCTCACTCTGTTGTCAATGGTTTTGGGCAGAAGGAGTTGAAGTATTGCAGTAAATTTGCTGGAATGGACTTCAAGTAGAAGTCACCTCGTTTTGACCCGGTTGGCCTGGAAGGGGAGATTGTAAAATATCCAGGCCCAATATTCACAAAAAGGTTTTTTGGGCTTCCATAATTTGGCTTATCTAAAATATACAAATGATTTTAGATTAATCTTAAAGTGCATGAATCCAAGATGCATGTAGAAATTTCATGAAGGAAGTAGATGAAAGATCCATAAATGAAGTAGGTGTGCGGATGAAGCATTAATGAAAGCATCTAGATGGTTCCTCCTTAGCCTATATAAGGAAATGTCATTTGCTCTTTCCATCAATCTCATCCAAGAGAAACATCTTCCTCCAAATAGAGAGTGAAGAGTACCCGCTCCAAGTTGAAAGTGTTGAGTGTTATAATGTAGGTAGCAAAACAAGCGTGTGAGAGAGGGTTTCCTTCAAGTTGTATTCTTGAAGTTGTGCATCTCTTTGTATCCCTAATTTCATTAGTGGAGGTTCTTGTTGTTGATGCTCCGTAGACGTAGACATTTTGCCAAACCACATTATATCCAATGTTCTCTATTTCTTGCTCTTTTATTTCCTTGCATATTTAGTAATCAAGTAAGAATAATCTGCAATTAGAATTCATCTCCTTATTTTAATTTTGATTACAAAAAAATTAATCAAGAAGTACTTTCTTGGTCAATTTCATTTGTACATATTTCGACCACACTTCTAAATCATAATTTGGACTTATGAGTTCAAAAAATTTCAAATCAAGAGATTAACATTTGCTCAAATTAGGGTATTAGCTCGATTGAATATCAAGTTGAACAAAATATAAGCTTGAACTCGAACCCCAATTCTGAAATTGAATTCATAACACTTGGTACTAAAAAATTATCCCTCAAAACTTGATTGCGTAGGGAAAGATGAAGCTCAACTTGCCTTTTTTGAATCTTGGATCCAAATACTATATGAAAAAAAATGGGTATATAGTATAGCATAGTCATATAGGCATAGGAAGTAGAACCTTATTTATGAGAAGAAGGACCCACTAAATCTATAAAAATACATAAGAGGGAGGGGCAACTGGAAAATATGGACCACAATGAAGGTGTAATGAATGTGAAATGTAAAAAGATGCCAAAGTGCAAAGCAAGGGCGACAAGAATTTTAAATTTAGTTGCAGTTCTCAATCGGCTATCGGCTACGGCCTATGGGAGATTCATTGGGAGTGGGAGGCAATTGCCAGAGCGAAAAGCTGTGCCTTTAATATTCATGGCATATCCTCGTGAGCTATGCAATATGCATGGACTATGGACAATTATAATTTAGGACAATTGGTGTCATTTTGGCATAAAATTAAAAGGTTGCCCTTCATTTTTGGGGCCAACCCTACACCTCTTATTACTTGCAAGGGAAACGTTCTTTTGTACGATCACATCACTATATCAAATTATCAACTTTTCGCACGGATTCTCCATGCTCCCTCCTCTACGTATGACATCCGCTAATTGACACGTTAAATTATGTTATACATTGTTACTGTTACTTATATTAGTGATACATGTAGAGAAAAATTGTATGGTTGATCTTCGTAAATTGTGGTATTGATATTTAATAAGTAGACTTCTCACACTCTTGTCACACATTAAAATATATTCTCATTATTTGTTCATTATGCACACTGAAATTGACCAAATCTTTCTACTCAACATTTTTTTATTGTTGAAGTTGTCGAGTGACCATCAATTTTAAGGGTAATTTTTTAATTTACCATCACTAACAGAGATCACCATCATACCTACCATTTCTCTCGCCCTTTCCCATCCACCACCACCACCGCCCCGATCAACGCCCCCAATCGCCGCCCTCATGTACGGGACCAAATTCTTAGATACATTAGTACTCACATGGCATTCAAATTCCATGCAAAGATATGATCATAAACTTGAAATTAACAACTAGAACTCTCTTAAGCGAACATCACCTCCAATTACATAAATTTTAACCAAAATATTAAACTTCTATAAATTTAGAGATGAGCCCAATTAATGTAGCCGAGAAACCTCCCTCACCTCACCTTCTCTAGGTCGTCTCCCTTAAGCGAGAAACCTAGCTCGCAAAAATGGAGCCTCTATTCGAGGCCCGGAACTGGCCACCACCTCAATCTTGCTTCTGCCGTTCGACCATGGTCACTTAATTTTCTTAGAGCCATCGTTGTCCATCGGAACAATAGCTTTCGCTTTGGAAGGGGTTTAGTGGTGACCGCAGTCCGTAAGGGAAAAAGCATTAGTGGCAAAGAAGCCAGTGCGCAACTCGGTCCAGTTTGACTCAATGGAATGACCTGTGAACTCGCCTCCGCCGCAACTCCAGGCCATGTACACGGTACACCAAGTCGTCCACCTCCGAGCTCGAGCTAGTTGATCGGAAAGGCTTGAAACCTAATGATCGCTTTGAGATCCTGATGCTGCTGGTGGTGGCTGAAGGAGGCAGAGCCCTGGTTGTCGATGTGGATCAAGGACGACGAGCCTTGGATCGCTATTTGGCTGTCAGAATACTAGACCATGGACGAGGAATCTCCAAGCAAGTCCTCGTGCTTCGGAATAGGTTGGTGGCGGTGAAGGGTTTGCAGGTCGATGAAGCTCGTCAGAATCAGTAAATCGACGTGGCCTTGGTCGCTTCGTCCAGTGTCGTGGAGCTAGCTTCGTCAAAACCTAAAAAGGAAACAAAATCATAGTAGGAATAGGAGGAGGAAGAAGAGAGAGTCGTAATTGGGATGATAATTACTCTTAAATTTGACGGAAAATAATTAATTTTAACATAAAACGTATTGAGTAGGATGATTCGGTCTTTTCAGAGTGTATAATAAGCGAATAATGAGAATATGACGTAAAATATGATCAGAATACTAATATAATTTGCATTTAAACTAAAAAGCCTAATACATATACTCTCTCTTCCTAATTTCCTCATAATATTTTGGTAAAGAATGAAGTTGAGCTGATTTGATTTGGTTTGAATTCTATAATTAAGGATAATATATAAATAAGCTCATATAACAATTACTGTATTGATTTGATCTCTAAAGTTCAATTTCTTACTATTAATTTAACTTCATGTTCCATTGGTATGAACATCATATATATTTAGTATAGAAAAGTGTGATTATCTTTAAAATTTTATAAATAAAACACTCTCATTAAACAATGTATGAGCAATTTAGTACTAAGTAATAATTATATGCCCAGATGATGAACAAGGGAGAAAATCAACAAAAAGCTGTTTGGGATAGAGAGAGGACCTCTACATTTTGTGACCTAAGTGTGGAGGCCTATGTATCAAATGTGGACACCCTTGGATCCTTGTCACAACAGAACATACTGAATTGTTTAAGCCCAATTAGCTCAAATAATCTTTGAAGCCCATAAAATTCTAAAAATGTTGTTTGGAGGCCCAATTGTTCAAGCCCTGAAACCTTTTCAGTTTAAGGCTACAGAAGAGCCCAATCAGCCCAAAAGTTTAAACCCATAAACCTACAAAAGAGTAGAAGAATAAGAAAGAATAAAAGTTTGAAAAACAGAAAAACGAATAAACCAGAAAAAAATAATAAATAAGGTCATTTGAATGACAACAAGGCCGAAAACTAAAGGCTGCCGAGTGCCGACCCAAACCAGAATTTCCCCCTCTTGATATTTTTACATGTACAAACAAAGCCGAAAACTAAAGGCCGCCGACCCAAACCAGAATTTCCCTCTTGATATTTTTTACATGTACAAATAGTCACTGGATAGTGGATACCAATTTGTCAACCACTTTCCCCACATTTTATTTTTAATGCTATTTTTCTCCCTTTATATTTGTTAATCAAAGTATGCAAGAAAAAAATTTAAGAAAAAAAAATACAACTCAAGTAATTGGTCTTGTGTACGGCTGTGTTACATTCATTACAGTGACTGATTGATATCCATGCACCGTAATATTTCGCAGTGCATCGAGGGTAAAACTGTCATTCCAACGAATATATAGTGGCAAATGGGGACTTTACTACCATTCACAGTTTCAGATAAGTCCGGTGGGTCCAATCGGAGCCATAATCTCAAACTTTGGGTGACGTGTTATACGCCGTTGCCGTTGATCAATTGTGGATGTAGGTAGCAGTATTAACCCTTTTTTTTTTTTGAAATATTTCTCTATTGAATATAAAAAGACAAATATTATATACTACTCAAATATATATAATTAAAAAAATAAATATTCTAGTATAAATAAAACTAACATAAAATACTAATCAATTTGGTAATACTATATCAATCTAATATTGGTCACGATTTTAATTCTAACAAACAGTGTTGAGTACCTTATCGTGTACGCGACGGTGCATAAACACTGATGGAGCTTCATTTGTAAAAACGCAAGGGAAAAGATTAGATTGATTTTTATCAATTTAAAGAGAAAGTGCGAGAGTGAGAGAAAGAAAGAGAGAGAGAGAGAGAGAGAGAGGAGCTTCTCTTAAGACCACACCTATCTCTTCCTCTTCGGCCGACCATAGAATACTAAGAATAGGGTCTCTCTCTTCTCGCTGAAGGAAGACCCTCTCCCTCGCTCTTTCCGAAGATTTTCATTTTGTTCAATTTGAAGCTTATCCAGAAAAGGAGTTTAGGTGAGCTTTCAATTCGATTGGGAATCTCATTTTGATTCACTGCTTCTCTCTGCAAAGTTAGGGTTTTTAGTTTTGCTGCTGTTTATTTGGATTCTGGGTTATTCTGGGGTTTTCTTCTTCTATCGATTGCTCTTATATTTTCAGAATGCAATCTGTTTTTATGCTCAAGTTTTGAATTTGTTGATATTATTGTGGAGATGTGCTGTGTTTGTTTATCTAATTAATGGGTTATTTTGAATTTGAGCTTGTCGTTAAGTTCTTGTTCCCTGGAATCTGGGTATCTAATGTTAAAGATTGTGTCTCGGAGCTTCCTTGGTCTTGTTTAATTTGTGGGTTTGGTGGTCTATGTAGCGCTTGTAGTTTATCTGATATGTATTGTTGGTTGTATTTATGAATTTCCTTGATCTTAAGGCAGTTTCAAACTTAAGCTGTTGGATTACTGCTTCTAGCTGTTGTTAGATTGGTTGTTGAGCTTGCTTAATCACTTCTATACTGGTTTTGAAATACTGAAATGTGTTAAAAAAAAATTATGTTTTCTTGATAGCGAGAGAGGGGGTGAGAAAATGGATTTTACATTTATATTTTATTATACTTATCGTTGAGTAAGTTGATATGTATGCTTTATGTTTATAAGAGTCATACTTCTTTGTTGACCATCACATTTTGTACTAGTTAAATATTGCTGCATAAATTTGAGTATCTGGTGCTTTTAAGTTTGTAACATAACTGCTAAGTATTTGGTGAAATCTGCTTCTTCATATTCTTTCTCTATGAGGTGTCTTGAATTTCCTAATAAATCTAAGCTTGTCTGATGCCAAATGCAGACTGCCAGGTTGCAATCATGGCTAGAGTTCTTGTTCACTCAACTAATATTCCCAGTGTGGTAGCTGGGCGAAGGCTTGGCCAATCTAAAGGGTCGGGAAATGCCAAAAGTCCAACCAAGATGATGTGTACTTTACAGCCACCTGCGTTGAGAATGAGCAGTTTTACAGGACTCCGAAGTGTTAATGCTTTGGATATTATGGCTAAACCTGGACAAGACTTTTATTCTAAGTTTGGAATTGCAATCTCTTCCAGGCGTCAAAAGGCAAGCAGATGCGTTCCTAAAGCAATGTTTGAGCGCTTCACTGAGAAAGCAATTAAAGTAATTATGCTTGCACAAGAGGAAGCAAGGCGGCTTGGTCACAATTTTGTTGGCACAGAGCAGATACTGTTGGGTCTTATCGGTGAAGGAACTGGTATTGCCGCCAAGGTTCTTAAGTCTATGGGAATTAATCTTAAAGATGCCCGTGTTGAAGTGGAGAAGATAATTGGAAGGGGTAGTGGGTTTGTTGCTGTTGAAATTCCATTCACTCCTCGTGCTAAGCGAGTTTTGGAGCTTTCACTGGAGGAAGCTCGCCAACTTGGTACTTTCTCTCTCCCCTGTTCTCTAATGCCTTCCAAATTTTTTAGAGAACTAATATGAAACATCATTTTTTTTTTCACTGAAAGGCCTCTTTTTCATATATTGGGTATAACCATAGTAGACGCAGCAATGTATACGGACTGTTTGGTATGATTCTACATAATCCAAGTGGAGTTGTCCATTATTTCAATTGAAAAACCTTAAATTGTGTTCCATGCATGAAATTAAAGATAAATGCAGGGTGGTGTTGAAAAAAAATTGCATGATATGAATATATTTGAAAATCATTAGCATGGACTTCATTTACTGTTTGAATCACTTCAACCCCTTTTAACTTGATTAATTGTGCATTTATTCTTTCCTATGTAATCCCTGTTTCTTGGTCACCCCTTTTATCTCCGTGCAATTTGATCAGTGTTTACTTATTAAAAGTGTTTGCTTCTCTATAATGATTTACGTTCATTTTGTGTTAACTAAAGGGTCCATAATTGATATTTTTCAGGCCATAACTATATTGGATCCGAGCATTTGCTTCTGGGTCTGCTTCGGGAGGGCGAGGGGGTAGCAGCTCGTGTTCTTGAGAATTTGGGTGCTGATCCTAGTAACATTCGCACACAGGCAAGCATAAAATCCATGTTTCAGTGTTCTCATTGTAGTTATTTGTCATCAGAAAGGAAGCATGACAAACTTTGTTGTGGTGAGCAGGTAATTCGTATGGTAGGTGAGAGCGCAGAAGCTGTTCCTGCTGGTCCTGGAGGTACCAGCGGTAATAAGATGCCGACTCTAGAAGAATATGGGACCAATTTGACCAAGCTAGCAGAGGAGGTAAGCTTGGATTTTCTTTATTTCTTTATAATTGATATGAATCTGCTCTTCTTTTGTTGTTTAAAGGCATCTTTCTAAGATATTTTTTTCTTCAATTCCCAGGGTAAATTGGATCCTGTGGTTGGAAGACAACCACAGATTGAAAGAGTCGTCCAAATTTTGGGTAGGCGAA
The DNA here is from genome assembly GCA_032719365.1 of Prinsepia uniflora. NCBI lineage: Eukaryota > Viridiplantae > Streptophyta > Magnoliopsida > Rosales > Rosaceae > Prinsepia > Prinsepia uniflora. The sequence goes on along the minus strand of CM064865.1, from coordinate 65,422,076 downwards.
CTAAGAATAACCCCTGCCTTATTGGAGAACCTGGTGTTGGGAAGACTGCAATCGCAGAAGGTCTTGCACAGCGGATCTCAAGTGGTGATGTTCCTGAAACAATAGAGGGAAAGAAGGTGAGTGAGGTTATTATAGTTTTAAGCCATGTTATATGTAACATATGGTGGGCATATATGTAACAATTGATTTTCAAAAAATTTCTTCTTTTCTAAATGTCTCTAGTTATATCTTGGAAGGAATTAATATAGTTATAATTTGTCCCATTTGACATGTTCCTCCCTTTCCACTCTGTAGGTTATAACTCTGGACATGGGCCTTCTTGTTGCTGGTACAAAGTACCGTGGAGAGTTTGAGGAAAGATTAAAGAAGCTGATGGAGGAAATTAAACAAAGTGATGAGATAATTTTGTTTATTGATGAGGTCCACACTTTAATTGGAGCAGGAGCAGCAGAAGGGGCGATTGATGCAGCAAATATATTAAAACCAGCTCTTGCAAGAGGCGAACTGCAGGTAATTTGGCTGCTCTTTTGTGTTATATAATATTTATATAGGTTGAGCCACATTATAATGGCTTACTGCTGTTTACATTTGTCTCCAAACAGTAACTATAATTTCCATTGTTGTAGTGTATTGGAGCCACAACTCTCGATGAATACAGAAAGCACATTGAGAAAGATCCAGCCTTGGAAAGACGGTTCCAACCAGTCAAAGTTCCCGAACCAACTGTGGACGAAACCATTCAGATTTTGAGGGGCCTTCGGGAGCGATACGAGATTCATCACAAGCTCCGCTACACAGACGAAGCCCTGGTATCTGCTGCCCAGCTATCATATCAGTACATCAGGTAGCCATCCTTCTATATGCGATGTTTATAATGCTGGATGGAAATGGTTAAATTTTGATATTTTTTTTTTTAATTAATCAAAGTGTTATTTGGTCATTACTTCCCTTCTCTCTTGAAAATGACTGATTCATAGGCTGTGAAAAATGCATTTGTGGAAAATAATTACCCCCATTTTTCAGTTTGTATTGCTACTAGCTACCTTTCTCTTCCCCTATGCTTATTTGATTAAATAATTTTGTTCTTCCTAATGATTATGTATATATCAGTGATCGCTTTCTGCCTGATAAAGCAATTGACTTGATTGATGAAGCTGGTTCTCGAGTTCGCCTTCGCCATGCTCAGGTATGGCCTCACGTACTGGTTTAGACGGCCAGTCTTTTTAATCCCTAGGCCTTCTTGTGTTGTTGATGGGGCCATATTATATGTTCAATGCAGCTACCTGAAGAAGCCAGGGAGCTTGAGAAAGAAGTGAGGCAGATAACTAAGGAGAAGAATGAGGCTGTTAGAAGCCAAGACTTTGAAAAGGTAAAGTTCTATTGCTTAATATGTTTTGCATTGGTATGCATGCTAGACTCAAAAAATGAGCATGTTGGCTGCAATTACTTTCCTTATAAGGCGATGAACCAGATATAGCCATTTGAAGAAAAAAAAAAACCAACATTAAACGCTAGGTTTTTTAAAATACTGAATCATTTGAAGTTGACTCAAGAAATATTTGAAGTTTCAAGTGCTTTTCTAGAGAAAAACTGATATCAGATTTATTGTGATTTGTTCCAATAGTAGATTATAGGGTGCTGTCAAATAATGTATTCCTTTAATCTGTCTTTTTAAATTGCTTTCATCAATTAAGCTGACAACAAATAATTTTGGACAGGCTGGGGAATTACGTGACAGAGAAATGGACCTCAAGGCACAGATCTCAACTGTTGTTGATAAAGGCAAGGAGATGAGCAAGGCAGAGAGCGAGGCAGGAGATGTAGGCCCACTCGTGACTGAAGTGGATATTCAACATATTGTGTCCTCCTGGACTGGCATTCCGGTTGAGAAAGTGTCAACCGATGAATCAGACCGCCTCCTCAAGATGGAAGAGACCCTCCATCAGCGAGTCGTTGGTCAGGATGAAGCTGTGAAGGCTATTAGTCGTGCTATTCGTCGAGCTCGTGTTGGACTGAAGAATCCTAATCGTCCTATTGCTAGTTTCATCTTTTCTGGTCCAACTGGTGTCGGGAAATCTGAGCTTGCAAAGGCTTTGGCTGCTTACTACTTTGGTTCCGAAGAAGCCATGATTCGGCTTGATATGAGCGAGTTCATGGAAAGGCACACAGTTTCCAAGCTCATTGGTTCTCCTCCAGGTTACGTTGGATACACTGAGGGAGGTCAGCTGACTGAAGCCGTTAGACGCCGTCCTTACACAGTGGTGCTTTTTGATGAGATTGAGAAGGCTCATCCCGATGTCTTCAACATGATGCTTCAAATACTTGAGGATGGAAGATTGACCGACAGCAAGGGCAGAACTGTGGATTTCAAGAATACACTTCTGATAATGACATCTAATGTCGGAAGCAGTGTAATTGAGAAAGGAGGCCGTCGTATAGGATTTGACCTTGATTATGATGAGAAGGATAGCAGTTATAACAGAATTAAGAGCTTGGTGACAGAGGAACTAAAACAATACTTTAGACCAGAGTTCTTGAATAGGTTGGACGAAATGATTGTTTTCCGGCAGCTCACTAAGCTGGAGGTAAAAGAAATAGCAGATATAATGCTGAAGGAGGTTTTCGAAAGGTTGAAGAAGAAAGAGATAGAGCTTCAAGTGACGGAGAGGTTTAGAGACAGAGTGGTTGACGAAGGATACAACCCAAGCTATGGAGCAAGGCCTCTAAGAAGAGCCATAATGAGACTTTTGGAGGACAGCATGGCTGAGAAGATGCTTGCAAGGGAGATCAAAGAAGGCGACTCGGTTATTGTGGATGTTGATTCTGATGGGAATGTGACTGTGCTCAACGGTAGCAGTGGCTCTCCTGAATCTTTGCAGGAGCCAATTCCCGTTTGATAGTAGTTGCCTTTGGTGATCTTTTTCCAGTATGTACTTTTACCTTCTTTTCAGTTGATACTTTGCCGTTGAACGGAGTCTGTTTACCCAAAAAAGGACTAGTTGGTAACGTTACTTTAATGCTGTTTATTTAATGGTTGACTTGACTTTCAAGGTTGTACCAGTTTATACAGAAGAATAGTATTTTGCATAGTTCAGTCTCAAATATTAGGGTTTAGTTTTTCTTTTAGACTCGGCCGGTCCTCGTCTGCTGGAATTAGTATTGGCAATGCTGGAAATTATAATAAAGAATTTATCACATTTATGTTGGTGAACTTTCTTCTTCTTTGTGCTGTTCTTATACATACATTTCAACTTGGAAACCCAGATGTACATAAACCCACCTCACCACTGACCACCCTTTAATTACATTACAATGCAGTTTCTCTCTCTCTCTCGCTCTCTATATATATACAAGAATGACGGGCCACATTCATCTCTAATCTTCTACATCTGACTGGGATTGCCTCTGTTTAGGGCTGGCACTTCCACCTCGACTAATTTTGAGTGCTGTCAAAGTCTTCTGTATCTCCATTGTCATTGCGCTATCGACACTGCCGGACGATAGCTTCTTGTGTGATTTCTGCAGATGAAGCTTAAGAGAGCTACTACTCAGACCCACATTCGACCCACAAATAGGGCAAACTTTCATTGTTGGCTTCCGCTGTTGCCACTCCAAGGAAACTCTCCCATGAAGTTTCTTATCCAGGTCCAGTAGGATCTTGGCAAAACCATCATTGGGTTGCGCCGGGCGATGAACTTGTTTTAGTGAGTTCCATGCTTCTAATAGAGTGCACTTCCTGCACCACAGAAGAAATATTATTTAGCAAAACTAGAGATCCAAGGCTGGCTGATGCCACAGAGCTACAATCCCTATTGCAAGTTTTACTTACTTCCGGAGCATTAGGTATGCCAGCACTAGTGTTGCACTTCTACTTTTCCCCTCGAAGCAATGGACTAGAACCTTCCCCCTAACTTCTTCAACACGATCAATAAAACCGAGGGCTTCATCGAAAATGCTGCTGATGTTTGTATTGTCATTGTCGGTTATCTGTTCATATGGGTTGGGTAGTCTAATCAAGAGAATGCAGGTGCAAATACATGTTGAACCAAAAGATACATTCAAAGTTGGGGATCCCTTAAATTTGATAAACAAAAACTTTTAGAGAGATTTCAGTATGTGCACATGGTTTCTGGGAGAAAAGTTGATTAGGTAACATTCACATAATTTCAGTAAGCAAGAGAATTTACCTACTTGACAATGAACTAATAATAGAAACACGTAAGCGAAAGACTACTTACAGAAAAGTTTTTGTACTTGAATAGATCAGGAAATTGAGAATCTGCTTGTCCAATTTCATTGGAACACAAACACAATATATGAGTAATTCCTAAGCGTTGCAGTGTGAATACCGATCGTGCAGCCAGGGCCCCGCCAATGAACATGGAATTTGTGACTCGAGATGGCCTCTCCGTACTTGCAGCCTCAGATATCAACGCAATCCTCTCAAGAATGTGCTCAAGTCTGACCTGTTAGTTAATAGGAAAAAAAAAACATGTAGAGTAGAAAAACAAAGAAAAAAGAGTAGGATAATGCACACTGCACGCAGCAGAGTTGAAAACGTATATTACCTTCAATTCGTAAGCGTCAACAACACCGTTATTGTCATTACCCTCAAAAAACCCAGCATTGAAATTGTTCTCTTGGCATAGTTTAACGGCATCGCTCTTTAGCATTTCATTCCACTGTTCCAATTCTTTGCTTGATTCAGCATCAACCTGAGCATTGTAATATCTAATTTAGAAAGAAGAAAATGTACTCTTAAGGAATTTCTATTTCATCATCTGCAGTATCGTATAAGAAAAATTTCAGTTTTCTTTCAAGTATTTCCAACCTTGGCATATTTATGGAAGTCCCGGAGCTTTGCTGTCAAACGCAGACTACGGAGGGGCTCTGCACTACCTTTAGAGAACCTCCCATACCAACTATCCCGTGACATTGGGGAGCTGGCGTCAAAGGCTTCTTTATTTCCTGAATATGAAAGCCTTGGAGCAGTTCTCTGCGATTCAAAATCACTGAATTCTGGATTGTTCTCGTTGAGAAGCCGATCCTTCCATGGTGGAGAAGGACAATGAGCACATCCAGCAGCATGCGAGGGCGACTCAGGAATTACCAAATCCTCTTTGTCAGACTCCCCTGCAGATATTCTATCTATAATGTTAAAGAAAATACGTAATAAGTTCTCCAGTCTTTGATGAAGTGTGAGTAAGAATATATGGAATCCCTGCAGATCCCTAAGAGCAGCTCGAAATCCACTACGAAATTCTTGAACAATTGAAGCCAGTTCAATGGCTCGTGTATCAGATGCATCAGTGTCATTTAAGGGAGGCCGTCCCAATTTCCCTACAGTTATGTCATGTAATAAATTTGAGGAGTACTCAGAACTGTTGAGAAGTAACTCAACCAACTTAGGATAAATGTCCTGGTCATTTGCACGCTTTCCAGCAGGAGGTCGACGAGGAACACCAGAGTCAATAGCCACAACAGGGAAATCAGACACCAATGAATCATCTGACAACTGACTCATTACGCTCATTTGACTTGATCTTGGTGACTCTATAATATCTGAAAGATCAGAGGCCTGTGATACCAATGGTGAGTTATGAGTACCCAATTTGCTATCTACTGAGGCTGCTCTTCTATCCTTATGAAGACCTCTGATTACTCTTGGTTTGTATCGTTTGATTACAGAATTGAAGGATTCCCCTAAGCAGTCCATATTTACAGCACCCATTTTGTCAGCCAACAATAGATTTGCAGAATTTCCACGCCATCTGAGCTGGGGGCAAGGAAGCCTATCTTCATTTCTGATGACAAGGTCCAACATCAAGATCCTACCAAGAGCAGCCGCTGTTTTTTCTGCAGTCTCTCTTGACTCAAACACACTTGAGCTTTCAAGTAAAGGAGATCCGTGACAATAACTGTAAAAATGAAAGCTTTGGTCTTTAGAATACCATAACATAAAGTCCAGTCATCTTCTGAGGAGCATTTTCTACGGATGCACATCATGCTTCCTCATTTACTTCATGTTAAAAGTATGGAAATGTTTGGTCAAATGAGCCCAAACTTTCAACAACCATATCCAGTGTATTGTTGCACAAAATAATTAAGTAGCATATCCCTCCATCAATAAACATGATGCCGAATTGACTATTCATTGACAATAAAAATAATCACTGAGATTGCAGTCAGACCTCATGAGCAAAAGGCAACGGCTAAGTTCAAGAGCTTCCAAAAGTTCTGAACATGTCATTTCCCCACATTCATCTCCTTCTGAACTTGCTGCATCTCTTGCTTTCTCTGCAGCTTCCTTCATCTGGAGCCACTCCAAGCTACAATTATGAATGACTCTGGCCTACAGTATCCAACAGTCAAACATATAAATATTAATGTATTGTGGAAAAAATAATATGATTTCAGAAGTGACCAGGAACTACCTGTGGAGTTCGAACTCCAAGCCACTTTGCAAATTCATAACCAAGACGCTCAGATTGTGTGGCCATCCTTGACGATGATATCTTTATAACAGCTGCAGCCTCCTTAGCATAAGCATCATCGTTCCCTGACTGGCTGAAAAGGGCAAAGAAAACGACCCCTCATGAATTCACGGTTACCTATATGCACACAGAGCGGCAGATAAGAAAATGAATAATGATACATTTCTTTTGCAATTCAATTCAATCCAATAAAAATATCATGATACTCCATAAACTGTAGTTAACTTAGATTGCATACCTCAAGTGCTTTATTCATTTCATCCTCAGAATTTTCGTTGCTACTGCTATGCTCAGTGTGATGAAGTGATGAAAGCTTATCCCAGGAAAAAGAACCCGACTCAATGTCCAATGTTGCAGCTTTACCAAGTCTTTCCCAGAGGTTGACTTCAGTGGTTTGCTCAGGAGACAGAGAACCTTTCCAATCATCGTCCATTTCTCCTGCACTGAATGGCAACCATGATAACAACTATGAAACATCAGAAATTTCCTCTTGTAGAGGTTTAACCACATTTTAATCTACATACAAAAAATTGAAACATACCTTGTAGGCTTACTGGCAAACCTCGGAAGGCGCTGGGGGAAGCCAGAGGAATGATATTTGGCACTCCGTTTACGAACCAATTCCAGCCATTGCGTGATTCTATATGCCTGCCCTGCGGCAATGTCTCCCAACATATACAAGACCTGCATTCCCAGTAAACACCCATCATATTTAATTTCTTCTTCGTTACTTAAAATTCAATAACTACTTTTATTTGAAAATTTAGAACTTCACACCATGGCATTTCCAAGACACACTATACAAGAAAATACGATGACAAATGTCTGTCTTCTTTCTGAATTCAAACAAAACGCAGAGTTTAGAAAAATTACTAACCCGGGAAGTGACGGTGAGAGGAAAAGGAGCAACAGGCTCGTCAGATCCAGGGCCCAACTCCTTGTCCTCCTCTTTGGTCTGTAATTCAAGCATGCAAACAACAAAATTTGAAATCAGATACCCATAATTTGTTTCATTTGTTAGAAGAAATCCCAAAAAGGTTGAAACTTTATGGAATGCACAGAAAACCCAGATCCAAAACATGCCAAAAACACGAATGACAAGTAAATGAAGAAAAATCTAAGACTTTAATGATCTGGGACTAACAAAAAAAGAAGAGAATTAAAAGGGAATGGAGGGAGATACCTGGAGCTGCAGAGGGTTGAAGATAGGAGGCTCGTGGCTTTGCTCTTTTGCCATAATGTTTATTTTTGGGACGTTGGGTTTAGTTTAGTAAAGAAATAAATAATGGGCGAGGGCCGAGCCGCCGAGGGTACCACTCTCTCTCTCTCTCTCTCTCTGTCTGTCCAATGTCCTTTGAAGCCAGTTAGAGGGAGAGTCGGAGAAAGTAAACACCCAAGTGGCTAAGTATAAATTTAAACTCAAGAATTAAAAAGCAATCGGCTTTAAAGAAGACAAGTGCGAGATGATTGTAAGTTAGCGCCTTTTGCAGTTTTGGTGTAATGTAGGGCTGGGCACATGGAACCAAAATACCGAAACCGTACCGTTTCAGATCAAACCATACCGAAAAAAAACCGAATAGTAAAACCGTTGTATGATTGGTACCGTACCGAAACCGTACTGATATAATTCGGTACGGTTTCGGTATCGATATTTTAAAAAACCGTCCCGTACCGATACCGTACCGAATTAGAATACTTTTTTTTAATAATTAAATTTATTTCTTATTGGTTTATTAAGCCTTCTTCAAGAGTTGATATAACCATACATGTCTTAATTTAGCTTCTAAGAGTTGATATCTTCAACTTAGTGCAACTTTTTCAATACATATTTGAAAACTTAAGTCCTTCATAAATGTAGTTTTGTTTTTTCTTTAGTCTTTTCCTTGCTTTATAATCACAAACAAAATTTTGGCTCAAAACCGAAACCATACCGAAACCGTACCGAACTTAATTGGTACGGTACGATTTGGTTTCACTTTCAAAATATTGAATACCGAACCGTACCGTACCGATTAAAATTAAATGGTATGGTTCTGGTATCGATCAATTTTGTACCATACCGAACCGTGCCCACCCCTAGTGTAATGTGCTGGGCTTATGGGTACCCGATAGGTTCGATGACAAAAAGTCCGACCCGGCTTGATATGGGCCGTGGGTCGACTCGGTTCGACCCGCATGTTGACGGGCTGGACTTGAGCTTAGGGTATTCAAGTCCGCTAGGCCCGAGCTCGATAAAATCCGGTAAGCCCAGCCCGACCCGCCCAGGTAAACCCGACCCATAAGCCCGAAAATATAAAATAATTATAAATTAAAAATTGATACTCAGTCCAATCTTGTTACTACTATCATAGCCAAAATCCAAAATTCCAACCAAATCTCAACCTAGTGTCATTTAAAAGCCCAATACCTAAACCAAACCCTAACCCTAAATTCAAAAAAAACTCACTAGGTCTCTGACTCTCTTATCGACCTCTTTATCCTATCTCGGCTTTATGGTCGAAAAGTTAAGTCAATTCTCCAAATCAATAGTACCCCTCCTTAGCTTATTTCAATATTCGATAATAATATTTAAACTCAACTCACTTTTTTTTTTTACAATTAGGTAGGTACAAATGGGCTTAGTAGGCCCGGCCCAAGTGGGCTTAGTAGGCCCGACCCGTAAAGCTCGATAAAAGCCTGGCCCGAAAAAGGGCATGGGCTTTCATATTTATGATCAAGTTCGCCCGACCTGATCCGATATTTTTTTAGATTATAAAATAGGCCCGGCCCGGCCCAAGCCCAAAAATTTTGGGCCGGACTTGCCCGACCCGACCCAATGACGAGGCCTATGGGAGAGGCTTCTAGTGGTAATAAGTTGGTAATTGGTGGTAGAGAAATGAAAATGGTGGTTACTGTTTTTTTGGCGCTGAAACACTGAGAATTGGTAGTTGCTTGAAGTAATGATGAGGATCACTCTAGTGGCCTTCGACTTTTGGTTTGTTTAATCGGACTGTGCATGCCATGGGCCATGGTGATGCCGATGGGTTTATATATAAAATTTGCTCAACGCATGGGGCGGTCCATTTTTATTTTTTTAATGATTTTCTTCTTACAAAGACTATATTCTTTCTAGATCGCCAGAGGTTTGTTTTGGAAATACTAATTAAAAAGCAAATGACTTTAGTTTTTCTTAGGAAAATTTGCATCCAAGGTGTTATGGGATGGAGAAATTTGAGTTTGTAAAAGTTCCGTGATATTTTTATTTAAATGTTATTATTTACATAATTTAAATGTTGATTTATATGTGAAATTATAAACTCATCGACAAACTTTTTTACTTTTCAATTGCTATATGTAAACTTCAATTACAATCTTTTGTCTCATGGTAAATTGGTAACCAACTCTGTTACTCTATAAATTTTTCGTTATTGAGCTAGCCATATATGAGTAATTCATATGACATCAAGTGCTGTTAATTGCTAGGAAAAAACTTGATCGAAATTCTGTACATAACTGAAACTGTCATGAGCAAAATTGAACCGAAATAATCAAACAAATACTAAGAGAATCAAACCAAATAGGATCAGAACCGGTTCAATTTTGGTTTTCAGCAATGCAAAAATGAACTGGACCAAACCGAACTGAATCCCACCTATATGAAAACGGTAACCCAATCCACCAAACTGGACTAGACCAGTTCGATTTTGCATTCCTTATCGAATAGCCTCACCTCACCCAATTCACTTCATCTCCTTCAACAATTCAAGTTCGACTTTGACCTTCCCTCACCTCAATCTCACCTCCTCACCCTAAAAGTCGCATGCCTCACGCCTCATCCTCACGACCTCATGCCTCACCAGCCACCATCTCATATTCTCAAAACCCTAACGCCTTCACTCATCTCTCACTTTCTTTCAGATGCATCTCAAATTCTCAAAAGCCGAACACATCCATGCCTTCACTTATCTCTCACTCTTTCAGACGCCTTGCATCAATCAATCTTCCCACTTCTCATTGATCGATCTTTGCACTATCGATCTTTGCACTTCGCAACTATCGATCTTCTCTTTCGTCTTTGAGGATGCTTCAATCGTCTTGCACCTTTCGCCTCGAATCTAGTTGAAGGGTTGTTCAATCGCATCTCGCTCAATCCCTCCCTCAATCTTTCTGTCCGAGTCTCCATCGCATTTCCCTCAATATTTTCTCTCTTTCTCTCTCTCTCTCTCTCTCTCTCTCTCTCTCTCTCTCTCTCTCCCCCCCCCCCCAATCCAATCGAAAAAACCAATTAAACCAATCAAAAATTGAACCAAATCGGTTTAATCGGTTTTCAGTTCAAATCAGAATTGGGGTTGAGAATTGAACCAAATCGAAATCGGTTCTTCAACCGGTTCGATTTCGGTTTCGGCAAACAAATCTAACAGAAAAATCGATTAATATCATCAAATAAATACAAGTAATCTGCAACATACTAGAGCACCCTATATACATATTTTCTTTCAAATTTTCATTCACCCTGTGATATATCCTTTTAATACTTGATTTATTAAAAATTATAAAATGCAGAAGTTTAAAATAAATTCCAACATTTTCAGACTAATTTTGATTCTTGATTTTTTAATATTTTTGAGTCAGAATGAATTTTGAAATTATAATTCCAATTTCTTCTTTTAAAATTGAAATTGAAAACTCCTATTATGCTTCATTTTAACTAAAATTAGGTATAATTGTGTTGAAATTGATGTTCAAAGTCTTCTTTATTCAAAAATGGTTATGACTTTTTTTTTGTCAAATAGTAGGAACTTCTTTAATAGAGACAAATAGAAATGTTTACATTTTTATCTAAGATATCAAATAAACAATAAGGCTCAAGGCCCTCCCATCTAGAACAAGCATAGAGTATTTACAGAAAACAACAATTTCATGAGTTGCAACATTGTGTTTTCGAGAAGTGTACTTAAACTTGACGTACTTAAATAGGGGCTACATTGCTAGAATATCAAAGAGAACTCCTTCAATGTTAACATCCACCCCCACCCCTGTCATTACACATTGCACCAAGCATTTAGAGTCTATCTTAAGGATTACTGTAATGACCCGTCCCGAATATCGGGATTGAATATTAATTAATTATGATTTAGAATGACTAATCGGGGATTAGTTGGGTGAAATCGGACGAAACGTGCAAAATGACCGTTTTGCCCCTAGCGTGGGCAAAATGTTGACTTTTAGTTCGGGCGGTCAAATGGACTTTGACCGATGACTGTGACGTAGTTCGGGACGTCACGAGTTCATAGACAGATGACACGTTCGATTCCGACATTCGAGGAGAAAGTTATGATGTTCGGATGTTGAGGGGCATTTTGGTAATTTTGGTTAATTGGGGCCAAATGTTGACTTTTTGATCGGGAGGTCCGATGGACGAGGGCCAAGGACCGTTACGTAGGTCTCGTCGATACGAATCCAATGACAGGCGGCATGCCGAAATCGGAGATTCGACGACGAAGTTATGGTCACGGAATTAGACTCGATTGACCAAACGAACCAGGATTAAAATAATATTTTAATATGAACAGTACCCGGTGACTGAACACACTTGGATGAGTGACACTTGTCACTCATCCCTTAAATTGAGGCCTAAAACCAGGATCCTTGTTTTGGGAAGAACATAATTATTGTGTTTTATTAATTATTAATTAATTAAAAATCCATTAAACCTCCATTTTTCTCTTCTGTGTTTTCTTAACCCGTGTACCACCAAAATTCAAAATTCTTCCACCCTTAATCTCCTCCCTATCCACTAAACTTGTGAACGGAAATTGGAGAGAATTCAGAGACTGATTGAGTGAGGAAAACACGAGGGATTGAGGGAAACTGAAGAACTGGAAATTCGGATTTTGTTAAGTTTGGAGTGAATTTTGAATTCGAAGGTGTAGGCTTTGAGGATCACAATTGAGGATTCAATTCGACTTCTGGGATCAAAACGATCATCTTTGCAACAAGAACGAAGGGAAACCGTGTCGAATTGAGGAAGAACGAAGCTTCCATGGCTGCTTCAATTCGAGCTTGGGTTCAATGGGTTAGAGGTGAGATTGTATGAAATTGATCTTGTAGAAATGTTCCTTAAACTCTCACGATACTCACTGTGTTAATTAATTTGAAAAACAGGGTCGAAATCTATGAACCCGAATTGGAAACCCGTCGAGGAGCGATCGAGAGTCGTGAGGATTTAGACCATGATTCGAGTAATTGAACTTACAGAACTTAATTAGAGTTGGATTAGAAGGGATCAGTTGAAAGAACGGATCGATTTGAGGTTAAATTGAATGAGATTGAATCGGGTCTGTTCGCGGGTTTTTCAACCCGTTTACCAGACAAACGGGTGAAGGGGACGACTGTGCTGGTTACTGTAGCTGGCGCGTGGCTTCCACGCGCAGCCGCTTGCGGCGGCACGTGGGGGCGCGTGAGTGAGAATCCCGAGGTACGATCAACATGACTTTTGATCCTCTCAGTGTAACGAACATTTTAACACTGGTTTCGATAAAATCGGATATCGTTTCGTTAATGTTCCGCGTATCCGAAGTTTTGTTTTACGTTTAAATTACGTATTTAAATTCCGGAAAAAATTGGGAAAACTTATATGAAGTATTTTGAGATGTTAGTAACCCTCTATAATGATTTTGGGCAGGAGTTGTGATTTCCAGAATTTACGGAAAAACGTGCAACTCGGAAACGTACCGTTTTGGACGGTGTGTGTGAGTGGAATTTGTTTTCTAACCGTGATGCATGCATATATGATTTAAATGCCTTATTATATGATTTTATATGCTTTGGCATGATTGACGTTTCAATCCGGTAATTTCTCGGTTTTATGATTATTATATTATTATTTTGGGCACGATTTTAGAGAAATTACGAAATTTGGTAAAAATGATGTTTGGACTTGGTTTATGAGTCCGAGATTGAAATTGATTGAAAATAATGGTTGGACTCGGATTATTGAGTCATGGATTGAAAAATGATGTGGTGACTCGGGAATGAGTCAAGGGTCAATTTCGTGGATTTACGTGGAAATGGCAACGGAGGTTGCAACGCATGGATTTGTGTGAAAATGATATTTTGGGCTTGAGAACCCAAGTGAATAGTGATTTTGACTCGGATTTGGAGTCACTTGTGAATTTGTGAAATTAATGATTTCTTGTGATTTTATGATTATTTTAATCAGTCTTTCGGGCACGTTTTACGAGGAACGTGCAAATGATGTTTTGGGCTAGCCCCAGAGTTTAAATGATTTCTAAAATGATATTTTGACTTTGTTGGTGAATCAATGATGATTTTCGGATTATTTTATTGATTTAAAAGGTGATTTTAAAGAAGTACGTGTAAATGGTATTTTGGGCTTGAGACCCAGTTGGGAACGATCTTGACTTTGTATGAAGACAAGATTTGATTGAAATGTTTTGGGATGTAATTCCCGAGATGGTTTTCATGTGATTGTGATATTCCCAGACGGTCGGAGCTTGGGGGGATTACCCAGACGACCGGAGCTTGGGGGATGTGATTGTAGGATCAGGAGTCGATCCTATGGTAGTCAGCTTCTCGGATGAGACTGAGCCTGGATGTACCACTAGGATGGGTCTGAGCCTGGGGATGTTTTCGCCCAGAGGTGACTGAGCCCGAGGGGGTTGAGCCCAGAGGTTTCTGTTCCCGAGAGAGTGACTGGATACTAGCCTACGCGTAGTGCAGCACTTGTGAGTAGTGCAGTTGATGGTTTGATTGATTGTGCACTTGTGAGTAGTGCAGATGTGATTGTGATGGTTTGTGCACTTGTGAGTAGTGCGAATTGATTGGATTGATATATTTATTGTGCACTTGTGATTAGTGCTGATTGATGTGGTTTGTGATGACGTACTGGTATTGAGTACGGGTTTTTGGTCTTTGTGGCCAGGTGATTATGTTTTCACATGTTGTGGCCTAAGAGCCGGGATTTGATGTTTTATAACATGAACTGATTTGGTGAACATGAGTTTTATGGACTATGGGAAAATATGTTTTGATTTTATCGGTCCACTGTTCATACTTGAATGATTTCATACTATTACTCATGTTTTACGATATGCATGCAAGTTTGTGAAAACTGGAGGGTAAGAATGTATTTTGGCAAATTTTTTTATAAGAGGTCATTTTTGTCCACTCACACCTTTTCTGTTTTATTGACCCTTCAGGTCGTGGCGCGATGATCGAGGCTATTTAAGAGGCGGAGGTATGAGCGGGCACCGGCGCAAATATCCCTTGTCTGGCGGGTACTGAAGGGTAGTTTCGGACTTTCAGTTGACTTGTCAGACGGGAGCAGGACCGGGCACGGTTAACTTTGTCCTTCGGGGACGGGTTCTGTCAATTACCTTCTTACAATCATAATTCTCACAAGCAGCCATAACTGTCTGTAGGGCATAAGCTTCCGCCTGTATGATAGTGGCATAAGGGAGACCGCCACCACCACCTGTAGCAATGAAACTCCCTAGGGAGGATCTGCATACCCAGCTATAAGCACCTTGGCGGTCCTCCTTGCAAAAAGCACCATCACAGTTCATCTTTACAAAACCATTAGGAGGTCTACTCTAGCCCTGGTTAACATTACTACCAATCAAAGGTGATGTGACCGATTGTACCAAGGAAGGCTTAGCATGATTGGTCTCATTAAACTCTCTAACCTGATCCATCATCAGCTGAATGGCAGTGATTGGATTAACAACAATATCATTGTAGTATCTCATATTACGACACTTCCATAGACGCCAAATTCCAAACAGATAGAGTTGCATTACAAAGTTCTGCTGCCTAACGCCATTAAAAGTTGTCAAAAGTATTTCCAGTACCAGAAGAAGTCTTCATCATCAAGACATCCAATATCCACCTGTAGAGGGCACCCATATCAGAAAATCCTAGCATATTTTCATTTAAAACAAGGTGTACCTGGGTTTCCTCTCCTTATCCATATTGAGAATTGTTGAAAAAATTGGCTCGAAAAAATACCAAGAAATAGTGTTTGACTAGGAATCCTAGTCCAAGTGTTGAACTAGGAAATCTAATTTTTTTCTAGTGTTTCCATATAGGATTAGGAAAATTATTCCATAGCTCTCTAAGGATTAAGAAATAAGCTATTTTTCCATCTCCAAAGAAGAATATGAATTGTAATATGCTAAAGAGTGTAACCTAAGTCCTATACATTAAAAATAAGCCTATTAGGAGTCCTTACATCTACACACAGAAAAATAAGACAGTAGTAAACAAAAAAGTCATACAAGGGCATAAGAGCAAAAGAGTGATTTGAGAGATCGTGAGCTAGGGTTTAGGGATTAGGTCAGGATTCTACATAAGTTCTTGTTATCTTCATAGTGCTAGTGATCTCTCAAGGAGATCATACAAAGACATAGGCAAAGATTATTCAAATCTCTCTAAATTCTAGTGTTTGTGCGTGTGGTGTGTTTACTTTATTGTTCATCTATATTTTTCATTATCTTAGCATCATTCTATTGTTTGCACGATCACCTAAAGTCTAGCAAGAAACAAGATCAGTAAAGGGAAAAAAATTTACAACAATTGGTATCAGAGCTCCTAGGGAGAGTATTTTTTGAGATGGCGGGTGCCAAGACAAATACGAGCAATGACGTGAAAGCTGTGATCAAGCCGTTCGATGGGAAAGAGAACTTCACATTATGGTAGAGGAAGGTGAAGAACGTCTTGATCCAACCCGATATGCAGGAGGCTTTTCTCGGTACAAAGAAAAGGCCAACTGGCATAACATATACGTAATGGCAAAAGATGGACAAGAAGGTGAAGAGTTTTATAGAGCAGCACCTTGTTGATAATGTATTGCTTCATATTGATGAGGACATGAATTCTAAGGAAACTTAGGATGCGTACCTGAAAAGAGATTCATGGAGGCTTCCCTTGAAATCTATGACTCAGAGTCGTTCAGGCACCTCGGTGTACCGATCATCAAGTGCTTGGCACCTTGACTCGACCTGTGTACCCTTAGCTTTTACCTCAGCCATGTTGCTTTGCAGCTTCTCAATGATCTGTAGAAATTTGGGAGAGCTGTCTCTCGGTGCCTTGGATCCTTGTCCAGGTGTAATCTCATTGAGGTCGTGGTCACTCAGCATGTTTTCCGTTTTGGATGAATGTGTGCTCGACTCTGTAGAAAGTGGGAAGACTTAGTCAATTTTTCACAGACGGTGCTAAACTGTTGATGCAAGAAATGTTTCAACGGTCAATTACTTATTTCTCAATCACCAAGTGACGTGTGTTCTTCCCTCGTAACCTGTCAACTAGGAAGAGTCGTGGGTCTTCGGTCAATATGGGCACTGGTGTGGTGCCGACCTAAGTTTCTCTGACGGTCAAGTTAGTAACTTTGTTTGTAAGAGGAAACGATAAATGATAAGTTTGGCAGAGTAATAGTAAATAGTAAATATTAGTTACTTTTATTGGGAAATGTGTATCCCTTATATATGGGCGAGTGTGATGTTTAATTCTCATAGTTTCGATGTGGGATAAATGCTCCTCAATTTGCGTGCTAACACATGTTATGCAGATCGATGGTGGAGATGCTTTCACGCGTCATCTCATCTTGGGCCCATTGTCGAGGTTATGTAAGCGACATGGGCTTGGGCCATGTTCAGTGTTTAGGCTTTAGGTATACGGTTCAGTGAGTCTGGTTAGATATGGTGTCAACACTCATGATTTAAAATGTATTTTACTTGATGAAGAGTAAGCACAATTTTATACGATTTTATATGGTTTTTCGGTGATTTTATGGTAATTAAAATTTTGCACATTTTACGAGGAAATTGTCGTATTATGTTTTGGTGTATTATTGAGTTCTGGAAAGTGAATTTATACTCAATTTGACTTGTTTATATGATTTTGGTGGTGTTGGATAGATTGGGATTTTATTTGATTTTCTGGAATATTTTAATGGCTCATTTTACGAGGCTTTGTCATGATGTGTGCTTTGGGGCTTAGGCCTAAGTTTTGAGTTGGGTTTTGGGTTCTGAACTTGGTTCTGAGTGTGGAATGATTATGTGCTATAGTTATGTGACTATTGAGTATATATGTGATGGTGTGTGTTTGTAACGACCCGGACGTTAAAAAAAGGAAAATTTGGAAAATTTGAAGAAAAAGACGATTTTGCCCCTAGGTAATGGGCGAACGGTTGACTTTTTTTCGACGGTCAAACGGACTTTGACCGATGACTATGACATAGTATGGGACGTCACGAGTTCATAGACAGGTGGCACGTCGGATTCCGACATCCGAGGAGAAAGTTATGATGTTCAGAAGTTCAAGGGCATTTTCGTAATTAGGACGAAAAGGGGAAAATGTTGACTTTTGTTTGACTGCTATTTTTCATGCAATTCGAGGACCGTTGGGTAGGTCTCGATGTCCTGAGTCCGTGGACAGGCGGCACGTTGAAAACGGACATCGGACGGGTGAGTTACGGGTCTACAAGCGTGAAGGGCATTTGGTAATTTGTCAAGCAAGGGCAAAATGGTAATTTGGCTGTTGCAATTTGAAACAGCCGTGAGTGGGTTCTGAGGGAATTCTTCAGAGACAGAGCACGGGTGTGCATTTGTTTACGAAACAATTGGTTGGACTGAGTGTTAATGGTTTGTTTATGCAATTGAGTGGAAGCATTGGCGTGCTGTTTGCACTGGGAGGACAGTGCACATCTGAATTTTGTAACATTGGTGCCTTTGAAATTGAAAAACAGAGACAGAGGAGTAGGGCGTGATCGATCTTTCCAAGAGCGAATTGAGAGAAAGTGAGCACTGGAAAGGAGTTAAGGGATGGCGAGGAACAGAGAGAGAAATTAGGGAGGAAAAACGGGGAGACTGAGTAGAGATTATACTCTGGAACCCGAAACTTATTTTTGGACAAATTCAATTTCGAATTTGAAATGTAGGCCAGCCCAGGCCAATTTGAGGCCCAAATCAGTCTTCTGGAACCTTGATTAGTCGATCCAAATCAAAGGATGCAAGCTTCGAAGCTCCTTGAGCCATGGACGGACGTGGTGGATGGCCGAAAAATCGCGGGTTGTGTTCGTGCAATTGGAGGTGAGTTTTTTTTTTGTGAAATTGAATTCTAAATCATCTTTACCTTGAGGCTTCAATGCTGTACGATCAATTAATTGAAGAATTCCATGGTTATTTGGCGAACTCAAACGAGGAACTCGTTTTTGAAACATGGATTAAGTCGAGATGGTTTGAGGTAATGATGACTGCACTGGATGTTACAGATCCTTAATTCATTTGGTTGCGAAGCTAATGGAATGTTCAATTGTTCAAAATGGTGTCGAATTGATAGAATACTAGCCGGGTCAAGTCGCGGGCAACCAGACCCGTTTACTAGTCAATCGAGTGAGGATGATGACTGCAGCAGCACTGTAGCAGGCACGTGAGTTTCACGCGCAGCCACTCACGACGGCGCGTGAGGGCGCGTGGGCCCGATTCTCGAGGTAAGTTCAACATGACTTTTGTCCTATCCAATGTAAAGAACATTTTAGCGTTGATTTCGAATTAATCGGACACCGTTTCGATGTTGTTTCGAGGGTCTGAAGGTTTATGTTACATTTTTAACTAACGTTTAATTCCCGGAAAATTTTGGGAAATTAGTATGCTAATATTTGAGTCCTTAGTGACACTAAAGAATGATTTCAGACAGGATTTGAGATTTCTGGAAAATGTCGGAAATTACGGGAACGCGTGCAGCGCGAAAACAGGCTTTATGAACGGTGTGTGAGTGGACTTTGCTTTCTAAAGTTTAATGCATGCATAAATGTTTCTATGATTTCTATGATTATGATTATGATTTTTGGTAATTACGATTTTCATATTTATACGTATTTTGATATGCCATACGTAATTACACGTATTTTGAAACTATGGTTTCTCTTATGCTTTGGTGATAGTTTGATGAACGATTTTGCATGATTTGTAAGTATGACTCACGGTTTTGACACGTATTCCAAAACTATTACTGATTTGTACGTTTTACGAGGTTTCGTGTATTTGGTGATTTGATCATGATTTTTGATGCTTTGAGCTTGGGATTTGAAATATGATTTGAGTTCAAAGATTTAAAACGGGTTTCGAAAAAAGGTGATTTCGGGCTTGATGCCCAGGGCATAAAAGTAATTTTGATGAACAAGATTTCGATTTTCGGAAGTGTGAAAATGGATTTCTAGATTGGGTTCGGAATGGTGGTTCCGGATGCCGGCTTACGGAATCATTATTGCGAATTCAGTTTCGGGAATGGATGACGGATATGATTTGAGTTTTGAATGTGAAATTCGGACATGAGTCCTATTATAACAAAATGTGGTTTCGAATTGATTTGGAATTTGGATCTTGATGGATCCGGACTTATTATGATTTGCATATGTTTTGGATTTAAAGACCCGGTGCTATCGCTGGATAATGTTTTGAGTTTAAAGACTCGGATAATTGATGATGGGGGAGGGCCCTTGATGAGTTTAAAGACTCGATTACTGTTTTGAGTTTAAAGACTCGGTATGATACCCTCCGAGGCCTATTGATTGTGTTCTGAGTTTAAAGACTCGTTGATATCCAGGGAAGGCCTGATTATGCGCTTGATTTTGAGTTTAAAGACTCGGGCGCACTTGGGATCCAGCAAATTGATTGACTTCTGAATTATTGTCGATTTCCGATGTTTTCAGATGTGTTGGGCAATGGCCCGGTTTAGATGGTTTGATGGATTTTGGATTATATTGTGTACTTGGATCTGATTTATGATTTTGGGCTGAGGCCCCGTGTTATGATTGCGGGCTAAGACCCGAAGGTTAAGAAAAGGAAAATGATTTGATTTTCATACACTATTTTTCGTATATTGGAAATGAAAAGGATTGTGAAATGATTTTCGAATGCATGCATTGGTTTTACGTGGAGGGTAGAAAAGTCTTATGTAACTATTTTATAAACTGATTTATTTTTGTCCACTCACACCTTTTGTGTTTTATTGACCCTCCAGGTTGTGGCGCGTTGAACGAATCTGATCGAAAGGCGGAGACATGAGTGAGTACGTGTGTGGCTATCCCTGGTTTGGCAAGTACTGAGGGTAATTTGGGAACTTCAGTCGACTTGCCAGATGGGAGCAGGACTGGGCACGATTATCAATGTCCCTTCGGGGGCGGTCCTGTCAGTGTTGGTTAAGGGTCTTAGACGTCAAACTAGGGGCTCACGATCCCGAAACTAGCATTATGTATGGTTGTGTAATTTTTGGATAGGCATGGTGTGATCAGATTGCTTGGTTACGTTCAGATGCTATATCCCTGGACGGTCACTCAAACACTGTATCCCTAAGTGGTTGGACTATATGGTTGACACCTAGACACTGTATCCTTGGGTGGCCGCTCGGACATCGAGCCGGGCTCCATAGTCTCCGAGTGGTTGTATGTTATGATTGGCCTACCGGTAATGCAGTGAAATATATGGTTGAACACCAAGATATTGTATTCCCGGGTGGGCCCTCATATGCTATATCCCCAAATGGCTTTGTGATATGATGATTCTTGTAGACATCGAGGATGAGGCAGTCGATATCATGGTTGGGTCAGTACGGTCAACTAGTATAGTGTGATGGGTTCTATGTGACTGGTATGGTTATGCATTGACTGATTCACTATGATTGTTGTGCTTATGCTTTGGCTTGAACGTATGCACATTGGTTCTTGATGTGGGTTTACATGGGACATGTTTTTGGAACTGTTGGATTTTCTTATTACTGCACCTATTTTGTGATTATTGTTTGATTGTTAAACTTGTTGCATGCATAGTTTTGTAAAACATATGGAAATTGATATATTTTCGAACTATGTTTTTAAAACTTTTATTTTCTTCCACTCACACATTTTTCTTGGTTTTAGAATCCCCCTAGGGATGTTGCACGAGAATCAAGGCTACTTACGGAGTGGAGGCATAAGCTCACAAGTATACAGGTATCCCTTGTTTGACAGGGTTTTTGGGTAAACTTGGTTTCTTAATTTACCTATCCAATGGGAGCAGGACTCGGGTATTGGTACCGGGTGTTCTCCTGGTTAGGTTCTGTCACGCAGAAGCAATCATACTACAAAACCACCCGATCTCCTCAGGAAACTCTTCCTAATAATAATCAACAAATACAGGAAACAAAAACTTAACTGCTACATTAGATGGACCAAGCGATGCCACATACCTTCCAACATCAGCCGAAGACTTCTTGAAGAAAAAGTTCCAAAACTTGTGCACACAGTGGTCATATAATCCAAAGGAACCAAGATATTGATTCCATACCAAAACAATAAAACTAGTTATGTTTTTCTCAGAAGCATACATGTGAAACAGAGAGCTTCCAGGGCATCTAGCCATTGTTAACTATAAAAAACTGTAACAACCCGAACAATATTTAATTTGTAATTTCGGAAATTTAATGTGAAATGACCGTTTTGCCCTTGATGGGGGAAAACGTTGACTTTTGACTCTAGTTATCTTTTGGATTTTGATCAATGACCGTCACGTAGATTGGAACGTCACGAGTCCGTAGACAAGCGGCACGTCGAAATCGGACGTCAGAAGAAAAAATTATGGTCACGGAAGCAAAAATGGCACTATTCATGATTTTTGGGATTTAAACAAATGGCTGGTTTTGATTGGATAAGATATCCTAGTGGGACCCCTTGGATGAGTGATAAGTGCCACTCATCCCATTGGTGTTTTTCCCCATAATTATGGATCAGATTTAGGGTTTATAATAACACATTTTCCTTCATTTTTCAATTGTCATCTTCATTACTCTTTTCATTATCTCTAAAACCTAAACACTTAAGAACACAACTCACCTCACCACTTCATTTCTTCATCATCTTCAAGACTTCAACCGTGGGACTGAGTAAGTGAGACGTGAAGGGAGACTGTGCACGGCGGACCACGACAGGCGGAGAGGGGGGGGGGGGGGGGCGAGAAAACCGAAACCCAAAATAACCTTTTTTTTCAAAAATGGAACTTTAGCTTTGGACATGTGTTGAGAGTTTTGATGGACCCTAACATGTTCTAGGGACCAAGGCGATCTCAGGGGAGTTGATTTCGAGCCAGGATGTAACAACCCGTACCTTCGGGAAAGGTATAAATGTAATTTTTGTAAATAGTTGTATGAAAGGACGATTTTGCCCTTGTGATTAGTGCGTCAAAAGTTGACTTTTTGATTTACTAGTTGGATGAGTGTTGACCCTTGACCGTGACGTAGTTTAGGACGTCACGAGTCCGTAGACAGGTGGCAGGTTCAATTTGGACAATCGGAGGGAAAGTTATGACGTTCGGAAGATTGATGGCGTTATCGTAAATTTGACTAAATGAGGAAAATGTTGACTTTTTGGAGGATTTGTGATTTTCACATAGACCGAGGACCGTTAGATAGGTCTCGACGTCCTGAGTACAACGACAGGTGGCACGCTGTCATCGGACGTCGGACGGAATAGTTATGGGTCTAAGAAGTTCGAGGGCAAAACGGTAATTATTAAAATGAGGGGCAAATTGGTCTTTTTCCTCAGCCCAATCAGATAAGGGCAAGTGGCAGAAGTGGGCTGGGATTTTTATTTTGAGCCAATGGATGATGGACACGTGGGGGATACTGGATGGTTCCAGGGAATTCTAAAATGTGCACGGGCACACTTTGCACGTTTTCAAAAACCGTGCATTTGGCTTGAACACAGAAAACAGAGGGTGTTCAATTGAGAGAGTTCGATCGATTCAGTGCAAAGGTGAGTGAAGAGTGAACTGTGAGAGTGACAGAGAGACACGGCTGAGCTTGTGATCGTGTTTTGGTGGAGGAATCGTGCCCGGAGACACGACAGTGGACGGCTGGATTTTGGAGAAAACAGAGAGAGACGGTGAGCTGTGGCGGTGGTTGTGCCGTGTGGTGGCTCAAACCAAGACAGTAGGAGGCTCAGGTGATTGTAAGGAACCCAACGGGCACCGTGGTACGCGGCGGTGCACACGGCGGAGACTGAATCGAAGGGTAAGCTTCCTTCCTCTGTTTTTCCCGTGAGTTTCAATTCGAAAGTCGTCGAGTTAGACGTAGAGTCGAGAGATTTGGTGGTCATGGTGAGACTTCTGGAGGTCCCAGGAGTCGTTTGGTTGTGGTGCCATGCCGGGGGAGGACCTGGGCGGCCGGCGGCCAAAACAGGGGCCACGGGCTCAGTTTTTCGAGGGAGAGTCGTGAGGTTTTGGGCCAGGATTCTTCGATGTTAGGACGGTGTTAGCTTGCTTAGGATGGGACGAAGCTCCTGGGATTGGATTGGACTGAAATGGTGTAGGAATCACAGAGAACCGGTCACGCCGGTTCAACTGTGTTGAACCGGATGACTCGAGGAAGAAGGAGCACTGTAGTAGGCGCGCGAGGCCCACGTGCAGCCACTTTGGGCGGCGCGTGGAGGCGCGTAGGGAGGATTCCGGCCAAGCTTCCAACATGGTTTTGGTTCTAAATGTCCTAAGGAATCCATTGGTATGAGTTTCGGGTTAATCGGACGATGTTAGGATTTTGTTCGGGAATCCGGACGGTTTAGGGTTTAAGATTAAAATATTAATAAATTCCCAAAAAATTGGGGAAATTAGGGTTAGTATCCTTGATGTATTTTTGACCCTATTTTGTGCCTATTGACAGGACGGGAAACGCCTGAGACGGTCGAGGAGCGCACGGAGCGCGATTGACTCGTTCAGATCTGTTGTGGTGATAGCGTTGGGGTGAACGTTGAGGCAGGAATCGAGGCATAGAGCTTACAACGTTCCTCCGTTGCGAGACTAGCATAGTAGGATTTTTGTGCCCATTTTGTAGAACCATGCTCTGACTTACAGTTGTATATATTTACTCCTTCGTCTGATAGTTATGCTTATTGTGGCATTGAGGTTATTTTGGTACTTTAGGTGTGATTGTCAGACGGGAGCAGGGTACATCCCGGGTATCGAGACGATATTTGGGACGGGTCCTGACAATTGGTATCAGAGCATAGGTTTGTCGGTTTGTGTCGGTATGAGGTCGTATCTAGGTTGTTTTACTAACTCTATGCTTCTTTCAGCGTACGTTCGACCATGCCTCCGAGACGTGAACCCCCTCCACGACCTGAAGATGAAGCGGCGAGAGGGACTGAGAGCGCTTCGATCGAGCGAGCCCGACGGCTCGGGGCTACCAACTTCAGCGGTGGGGCCGATCCAGAGGAAGCTCACCGATGGATCACTCGGCTTGAGCGTATTTTTGGGGTGATGCATTGTCCTCCAGAGGACCGGGTTTTGTTGGCTACGTTTCTGCTGGATGGAGCAGCGTATGAGTGGTGGTATACGCTGGAGTTGTCCGGCTTGGATGCACATACGGTGACGTGGGAGACTTTCCGGGAGCGGTTTCTAGACCAGTATTATCCCCGCTCTTTCCGGGATGCTAAAGAGGCAGAATTTCTTCAGTTGAAACAAGGGAACATGACAGTCGCCGAGTATGAGCAGAGATTCCAGATGCTATCCCGATTCGCTCCTGCATTTGTGGCAACCGAGGCTGAGAAGTGCCGTCGGTTTGAGTTGGGTCTTCAAGGAGAGATTAGAGCCATTGTGACAGCCGGCTCCTTTCCTACATTCCGTGAGTTGTCTGATGCTGCTATTAGAGTGAAGGCTAGTTTGCCTACTAGGCCACAGTACTTGGGCAGTGTGCGACGCCGAGAGCATTCATTTCCTGGAGCATCGAGTCAGAGGACCCCGAAGCGGGGTAATTTTGGTGATTTTTCATCGGCTGGTGGAGCCCGATTTGGCAGACCAGGCAGTTTCCAGGGCTCTGGATTTCGGGGAGCTAGGGCACAGCCGACTCCTCAGGCGAGTGCTACTTCTGTTGCTTCTACTGGGAGGCAGACCGGTGGACCCAGTAGGGATGCTTGCTACTATTGTGGAGAGTGAGGACACTTTCGGAGGGAGTGTCCATTGTTAGCGTAGGAGGGTGGAGTAGGCAGAGGTGCAGCAGAACCCGGGCGGAGTACTGCTTCAGTGTCAGGGGTAGCAGGCCCTAGGGGTGGCGGTGGTGCCACGAGCAGTTCTAGAGGGCGCGGTAGGTCATCAGGACCTCATGCGCGAGTTTTTGCTATGACCCAGCAGGAGGCCAGATCAGCACCGGGAGTTGTGACAGGTACACTCACTATACTTGGTCACACAGTTTTTGCTTTGATAGATCCTGGGGCGACCCATTCATTTATAGCTCGGAGTTGTAGTTTGGTGATGGAGAGGGAGGTGTCTACCTTGGATTGTGCTTTAGGGGTGAGTACACCTACCAGGGAGGTGTTGGTAGTGACTCAGGTGTTGAGAGAGTGTCCGGTGATGGTAGGTGAGGTTGAGTTAATGGCAGATTTGTTACTATTGGATCTACGGGACTTTGATGTTATTTTGGGTATGGACTGGTTGACAAGACATCATGCTTCTATCGAATGTTTCGATAGGAGAGTGACTTTTCGGAGTCCAGGATTACCAGAGACTACGTTTCAAGGGGATCAGCGTGCACTTCCTACTGGAGTTATTTCGGCACTTGAGGCTAGTAAGCTGTTGCGTAAGGGGTGTCAGGGTTACATAGCCCATGTGGTGGATACACGTGCTACGCCAGTGAGGGCGAAGGATATACCAGTGGTGCGGGAGTTTCCCGATGTTTTTCCCGAGGAGTTGCCAGGATTACCACCTCATCGAGAGATCGAGTTCACGATTGATCTTTTACCAGGTACACAGCCTATTTCACAGACTCCTTACCGCATGGCACCTGCAGAATTGAGGGAACTTAAGGTCCAGTTGCAAGTGTTGGTCGATATAGGATTTATTCGACCGAGTATGTCACCGTGGGGAGCGCCAGTACTGTTTGTGAAGAAAAAAGACGGAGGTTTGAGATTGTGTGTGGACTACAGACAGTTGAATAAGGTAACCATTCGGAATAAGTATCCTTTACCCCAGATTGATGATTTGTTTGACCAGTTAAAGGGAGCACAGTACTTTTCGAAGATTGATCTTCGCTCCGGCTACCATCAATTAAGGGTTAAAGAGGAGGATGTACCAAAGACAGCCTTCCGGACCAGGTACGGTCATTACGAGTTTGTTGTGATGCCTTTCGGATTGACTAATGCCCCAACAGCTTTTATGGATCTTATGAACCGAGTGTTCTGGTCGTATTTGGATCGTTTTGTGATCGTATTCATTGATGATATTTTGGTGTATTCGAAGAGTGCTAAGGCGCACGAGAAACATCTGAGAACAGTGCTTAAGACTGTGAGAGAGCATCAGTTGTATGCGAAGTTGAGTAAGTGTCAGTTTTGGTTGACCAGTGTTGGATTTTTGGGTCATGTGATTTCAGCCGAGGGCATCAGAGTGGATCCTCAGAAGGTTGAGGCGGTATCAAATTGGGAACAGCCCAAGACGGTGACAGAGATCAGGAGTTTTCTGGGTTTAGCAGGTTATTATCGGCGTTTTATTGAGGGTTTTTCTATTCTTGCTGCTCCGTTGACAAGGTTGACTCGAAAGGGAGTTCGATTTGAGTGGGATGAGAAATGTGAACAGAGTTTCCAGGAGCTTAAAAGGCGGTTGACATCTGCTCCTGTGTACAGTGACGCTTCTTTACAAGGTTTGGGCTGTGTATTGATGCAGCACGGGAAAGTGATTGCTTATGCTTCCCGGCAGTTGAAACCCCACGAGATGAACTATCCTACACATGACTTGGAATTGGCGGTGGTGGTTCATGCACTGAAGATTTGGCGACATTATTTGTACGGCGAGAGGTGCAGGATTTTCACCGATCACAAGAGTTTGAAGTATTTATTCACTCAGAAGGAACTAAATCTGAGACAGCGCCGATGGTTGGAGTTTCTTAAAGACTACGACTATACTATTGAGTATCATCCAGGGAAGGCTAATGTGGTAGCCGATGCTCTGCGCAGGAAGTCAGCTAGTTCTTTGTCGCATTTGAGGACAGTACGACTACCTTTGTTGGTTGAGCTCCGCCGGCTGGGAGTAGAGTTGACTGTGGATGATCAGGGAGCACTTTTAGCGAGTTTCGATGTGCGACCTGTTTTGATTGATCAGGTTATTGATGCTTAGTTTGAGGACCCCATTTTGGGCATCATTCGTATTGAGGTCGAGGCTGGAGAGAGACAGGACTTTGAGATTCGCGAGGATGGAGCCTTGGTTAAGGATGGGCGATTGTGTGTACCCGAGGATGAGATGTTGAAGAAAGTGATACTGGATGAGGCTCATTGTTCAGCTTATGCGATGCATCCTGGTGGGACCAAGATGTATCGTACACTTCGAGAACATTACTGGTGGTCAGGGATGAAACGTGAGATTGCAGAGTATGTCAGTAGGTGTTTAATCTGTCAACAGGTGAAAGCTGAGCGGCAGAGACCCTATGGAGCAATGCAACCTTTACCAATCCCCGAGTGGAAATGGGATCATCTGACAATGGATTTTGTATTCAAGCTTCCCAGAACACCGAAGGGACACGATGGCGTGTGGGTGATCGTAGATAGACTTACGAAGTCTGCTCATTTCTTGCCAGTACAGGAGAACTTCAGGTTGGCGCAGTTTGCACAGTTGTTTATCGACAAGATTATTCGGCTGCATGGGACGCTAGAGTCGATAGTATCTGACAGAGATCCGAGATTTACTTCCCGATTTTGGCAGAGATTACAGGAAGCTTTTGGGACAAAGTTGCATTTTAGTACTGCATTTCATCCTCAGACCGATGGGCAGTCTGAGCGGACTATTCAGATTCTCGAGGGCATGATGCGAGCTTGTGTTTTGCAGTTCAGGGTACTTGGGAATCACATCTGCCTTTGATGGAGTTCGCCTACAATAACAGTTATCAAGAGAGCATTGGGATGGCTCCTTACGAGGCGTTATACGGGCGACAGTGTCGGACTCCATTGTGTTGGATGAAGGTTGGTGAGAGGAGACTCACTACTTCCGAGCTGGTAGATCTTACGCAGGAAAAAGTGGCATTGATTCGAGATCGACTGAAGGCAGCTCAGGACCGACAGAAGAGTTACGCCGACCGTAGGATCAGAGATTTGGAGTTTGCAGTAGTAGACTGGGTTTTCTTGAAGCTATGTCCTTGGAAGGGAATAGTACGGTTTGGCAGACGAGGGAAATTGAGTCCTCGTTACATTGAACCTTATGAGATTTTGGAACGGATTGGTCCTGTTGCGTATCGGTTGGCCTTACCAGCAGACCTGGAAAAAAGTACATAATGTCTTCCATGTATCTATGCTTCGGAAGTACATACGGGATGATTCACATATTCTGGAAGCACAACCTGTTGAACTGAGGGAAGATTTGAGCTTTGAAGAACAACCAGTAGCAATTTTGGATCGGAAGGATAAGGTCTTACGACGGAAGACGGTTCCCTTAGTTAAGGTATTATGGCGAAATCATCAGGTGGAAGAAGCTACCTGGGAACCCGAGGCCTTAATGCGTGAACAGTACCCTTATTTGTTTCACTGAATTTCGGGGACGAAATTCTTTTTAGGGGGGTAGATTGTAACAACCCGTACCTTCGGGAAGGGTATAAATGTAATTTTTGTAAATAGTTGTATGAAAGGACGATTTTGCCCTTGTGATTAGTGCGTCAAAAGTTGACTTTTTGATTTACCAGTTGGATGAGTGTTGACCCTTGACCGTGACGTAGTTTAGGACGTCACGAGTCCGTAGACAGGTGGCAGGTTCAATTTGGACAATCGGAGGGAAAGTTACGACGTTCGGAAGATTGAGGGCGTTATCGTAAATTTGACTAAATGAGGAAAATGTTGACTTTTTGGAGGATTTGTAATTTTCACATAGACCGAGGACCGTTAGATAGGTCTCGACGTCCTGAGTACAACGACAGGCGGCACGCTGTCATCGGACGTCGGACGAAATAGTTATGGGTCTAAGAAGTTCGAGGGCAAAACGGTAATTATTAAAACGAGGGGCAAATTGGTCTTTTTCCTCAGCCCAATCAGATAAGGGCAAGTGGCAGAAGTGGGCTGGGATATTTATTTTGAGCCAATGGATGATGGACACGTGGGGGATACTGGATGGTTCCAGGGAATTCTAAAATGTGCACGGGCACACTTTGCACGTTTTCAAAAACCGTGCATTTGGCTTGAACACAGAAAACAGAGGGTGTGCAATTGAGAGAGTTCGATCGATTCAGTGCAAAGGTGAGTGAAGAGTGAACTGTGAGAGTGACAGAGAGACACGGCTGAGCTTGTGATCATGTTTTGGTGGAGGAATCGTGCCCGGAGACACGGCGGTGGACGGTTGGATTTTGGAGAAAACAGAGAGAGACGGTGAGCTGTGGCGGTGGTTGTGCCGTGTGGTGGCTCAAACCAAGACAGTAGGAGGCTCAGGTGATTGCAAGGAACCCAACGGGCACCGTGGTACGCGGCGGTGCGCACGGCGGAGACTGAATCGAAGGGTAAGCTTGCTTCCTCTGTTTTTCCCGTGAGTTTCAATTCGAAAGTCGTCGAGTTAGGCGTAGAGTCGAGAGATTTGGTGGTCATGGTGAGACTCCTGGAGGTCCCAGGAGTCGTTTGGTTGTGGTACCATGCCGGGGGAGGACCTGGGCGGCCGGCGGCCAAAACAGGGGCCACGGGCTCAATTTTTCGAGGGAGAGTCGTGAGGTTTTGGGCCGTGATTCTTAGATGTTAGGACGGGGTTAGCTTGCTTAGAATGGGACGAAGCTCTTGGGATTGGATTGGACTGAAACGGTGGAGGAATCACATAGAACTGGTCACGCCGGTTCAACTGTGTTAAACCGGGTGACTCGAGGAAGAAGGAGCACTGTAGCAGGCGCGTGGGCCTCACGCGCAGCCACTTTGGGCGGCGCGTGGAGGCGCGTGGGGAGGATTCCGGCCAAGCTTCCAACATGTTTTTGGTTCTAAATGTCCTAAGGAATCCATTGGTATGAGTTTCGGGTTAATCGGACGATGTTAGGAGATTGTTCGGGAATCCGGATGGTTTAGGGTTTAAGATTAAAATATTAATAAATTCCCGAAAAATTGGGGAAATTAGGGTTAGTATCCTTGATGTATTTGTGACCCTATTTGGTGCCTATTGACAGGACGGGAGACGCCTGAGACGGTCGAGGAGCGCACGGAGCGCGATTGACTCGTTCAGATCTGTCGTGGTGATAGCGTTGGGGTGAACGTTGAGGCAGGAATCAAGGCATAGAGCTTACAACGTTCCTCCGTTGCGAGACTAGCATAGTAGGATTTTTGTGCCCATTTTGTAGAACCATGCTCTGACTTACAGTTGTATATATTTACTCCTTCGTCTGATAGTTATGCTTATTGTGGTATTGAGGTTATTTTGGTACTTTAGGTGTGATTGTCAGACGGGAGCAGGGTTCGTCCCGGGTATCGAGACGATATTTGGGACGGGTCCTGACACAGGAGGTGGCCGAAGTTGAGAGAAAACAGTGGAGGAACTTACATGTTATTGTTCATCGATCCAAGGTATGATTTTTAGTTCATTTTTCATGTTTTCAGTTTGATAGATCGATTAAGGGGGTTGAGACGAGTAAGTAGGAAGAAACCAAGACAAAAATGGTTGAGAAATAAGGATTTTAGGACCGGGTTGGGTCGCGAGTTTGGGCAACCCGTTTACAAGGATTTGGAGAGAGGTTAGGATGATGACATCATCAGCTGAAGTCATCAACCCTGTCAGATACGTGGCCCAATAGGAGGATGACACGTGTCACATGTCTGTGCCCAATCAGCACTGACATGTTCAGACCAATCAGATGGTGCCACGTGTCATTGACGTGGAAAATTGCTGCTGACACGTGGCACCTGTAAGGAAGACTTCATGCTGACGTCAACAGTGATGTCTTGTCAGGACCCGTCCCAATACCCCCGGGATTAATGCGGGAGGCGCCTGATCTCGTCTGACACGGAGTGTCAAACAAGGGAAATTTCGACATTAGCCCGCTCGGGGCTTCAGAGTACGCTAGGATCTAGAGGAGGAGTATGATGTCTCGGTCTCTGCTATATCCCGCATCTGTGATCAACTTGAAGGGCAGTCAAAACATTTAAAAGCTGTGAGTGGACAAAACAAATAATTAATAAAAACGTTTTCACAAAAAGAAGACATTTGTACCCTTCACTAAAAAGCATGCATGCATTCGAAAACCATTTATCAAACCATTAGGGCCATGGCCCAAATCGTAAATGAAACCAATCGTACGGGCCACTGCCCAAATCCATGTGAGACTCAGCCCAAAACCAGAAATCCGATCATATAACATATAAATATAAATCACATAACCAATCCTGTTACGGTTTTTAAAGCTACGCACGTGCTACCTAGGGTCTCAAATCTAAAGTCTCCCCAAGGTCCACCCAGGTCAATGTCCGCAGATCATTGACCCTCCCTGGGGGTTACAATCTAATAGCCTTCTTGAGAGTAAGGTATCCAACGGGGGCGACTGCACTCAGTTAGTGCTCCATGACTACTCCGGGGTCCACCCAAGCCAATGACCCTCTTCAGAGGAGGCAATCCAAATAAAGGAAGGTATATGAATATATATATATATATATCAAAAACATTCTTAAAACCTTTCAAAGGATTCATGCCCGGTCCCCATAAACCGTCATGAAACCAGAAATCCATTTAGGGTCCCCGACCCGAAATCATAAACGTACACCAACTGGGCCTCAAGCCCGAGCTCATGACTCAACGGGGTATCGTGCCCGATATCTCAGGGTTAGTCACAATTTCGATCGTAGTGATCCGTGCAAGCATCCTTCTAGGACCGCTCTCAATCCTAGTATGTCGTCGTGAACGAATCAACCGACGCGACCACTACTAGATCATGGTGCCCTCATCATCGATTGATATCCTGAACTGTCAGCACTCTGAAGTCGAGCCTCCAGTGGTTGCTCGACAATGGGTCGTGCATCGTGACCTCTCCGGAAGGAACACAGCCCAGTCTAGAGGCGAGTGTCGTATCGTCCGTCGTCGTACACATTACACTCGCCACAAAAACGACTCAGACCTGTAGGTCATCAATAGGGCCACATGCCCGAGATAAAACCAAATGGGTCTCATGCTCGAGTTTATCCTTTTTAAATCCAAAACCATTTCATTTTAATCATCGTAGAAAGCATAGTACGTATCAGCACCGTATAAGGTCGAAACCTCGAAATACGTGCCAATATGTGAACACACACAAATGCACTCATGGCATCACAAAACATGTATTAAAACACATAATAAACATTTATGCATGCATCAATTTAGAAAACAAGGTCCACTCACAGACCGTTCGAGCTGCCGCCTCGATACGCGTGCCAAAATGCCTTCTCGGGCTAAACACCGTCTCTGGGACTTCCAAACCTATCCAAATAATAATAGAGGGTTAATAACTACTTAAATAACCCCTCATTAAAGCCCCGTAATTTTTTAGAATTTTTAACTATTTTTAAACCCGATCCTAAACCTTCAGACACCCCGAAACTTATCGAAACGATGTCCGATCGACACGAAACCAGTCCCAAAATTTTCGTTACATCGAATAGATAATTTCGTATGTTGGAAGCTTCCCCACAAGTGGCCTCACGCTGCATGGCCTGAAGTTTCTGCACGTGAATCCCACGCGCTAGGAACAGTAGCGTCTTCAACCTCTCGCCAGTCGATCTGAACTTGCCGGTCCGGTCCAATTTGCAGCCCAGTTCGCCTGGATCGGTATGATCGGTCCAAGGCCGTATCTTCGTCATTTTTCATCCTTTTTCATCCATTCCAACTCCTATACAATCCTAACAACATTTCATACCTTCCTATCTCCTTAAATCCTAGAAACCAAGCCTAAAACCCATTAGTTCTAAAACCGATTTTGAACCAAAACTTCCATTCGATGTTCAGGGCACTTCTAGGGGTCCAACCTTCAACCTAAGGGTTCTAATAGGTTCCTGGGATCTCTAGAAAGAGATTGGGAGGATTGGTATGGGCTAACTTGGCCTGAAATGGAATTCGGTGGGTAGCCACCGAAAATCCTTCGGCCGCCGTTCCCGGATTCCTCAGCCATCCTCAACCCCCAAAACCATCCCCTAGGCTTCCTACTAACCTCCTAAAAACTTCCTAGTCAAAATCTAGCCTCCCTAACGTCCCAATCCAAAAATCCAATTTCAAAACATACAGAGGGATCGATTTTTACCTGGTTCCTTGGTCAACGCCGCTGTCCACGACGGTCCTGTCATCCTCCAGCCACCATCACGTCCTTACGGTCCTTAGTCACTCTCTGTGCCACTCTCAGATCGATCCAGGTGAGGGAAGGGATTTGAGGTCGTGTTTGGAGGGGTTCAGGTTTGGGTGGAAATGGAATAGGGAAGGAGGATTGCTGATGCATGAAGGAAATGAAGGGGCAATGGATGGGTGACACTTGTCACTCATCCATTGGCCGACTTCAAAAGATCTGGGCCCACTTAAGTCCAAAAGTCCCCATTTTTGTAAAACGTACAATAGTTACCTTAAACTTCCGTGAACAGTAACTTTTTTGTCGAACGTCCGAATTCGACGTGCTACCTGTCTACGGACTCGTATCGACCCGATCTACGTAACGGTCCTTGGCCCTCTGTCATCGGACATCCCGGGTCAAAAGTCAACTTTTTGTCCTTATTGAGGGGCAAAATCGTAATTTTTCCATGAACGTCCCTTAATCCTCGGCTAATTCCCGATTAGCCTCTCTAATTCGTAATTAGACTTAACTAATCCTTTAAATTAAGGACGGGTCGTTACAACCTCCCCTCCTTAAATAATTTTGTCCTCGAAATTCAAACCGACCTAGTTCCACAACGAAACTGTGGAATCCCATCACGTCCTCGCATCACGTCCCCACACACAGATCGTTGCACACAACCCGAGAGTGTTCGTGTAAAGGTACACGCCCGACACAGCCACACCTTGGCTCGTAAGTCTCACTCGAGATGAAGGTCGACGTCTCGCTTGTCACTCACTCTGACAGGTCAGTCATACTAAGTTGATTTTAGATCTTTATAGTCTAACTTCCTGACACGTTCCAACCTACACCCATCAGGTTACAACATGTATTCTTACTAAGGTTACCAACTCCAAGCTGACATCCTAGTCGGCTTTTCAGTCTACTATCCCAACACGTTCCATCTTATAACTACCAGGTTAAAATACGTACTTCCACTAAGGGTTACCAACTCCAAGATGACATCCTAGTCAGCTTTTCAGCCTGATGGTTCTTCATATCTGACAGTCGAAGCTGATATCCTATTCAGTATCTGATTCGTCAACAACAGATAGATTCTGCAGTCACAATTGCAAGAATCGCACTTCACCTACCATACTCAAATCTACATCGCAGGTTCAATCGACCTCAAACTCACTAGTGAACTCTTCTTTCTCAAATTGACTCTCCCTAGAGTCTCATCAATCCACATCAATCCGAACACATCGGATACTGATTAATCCATTACCACGATATGTCACGACCTTCGTGACCAGCCGACAACTCTTGGCTCCACTGCGCTTTCGTTGCGCTACCCTGATCCCGACTAGCTATCGAGTCCCCAAATCGTATCTCATGTCACTCCGTGACCTACGCTGAAATCTTGACTCCCCTTGAGTCTCAACTATCGTACTACTCGTCCTGTCGAAACACATTCGATACTCACCCATCCTGGGCGTATATGGGCTCCAGATACACCCTACTTGTCTCAGGAGAGAAAACACTCTGCACTGATGGGTTCCCTTATCACAGAGGAGTCACTTCCCAAAGCAACTGACCTCAGCTCAGAATATGGGTCAATTTTCCAATTTGATTTCATGTACCCATGTTCTTTCTGTACACCAGCATGCAAGTCTGGCTCTCACGCCAACCAATGCGGTCTATTTTAACCATGTCAACCAAGACGCACCATTCCGAATCTCGCTACCGCCTCTCCATGACCAAGACATAACGACTACACTCTCTACATATCCAACCTCTGTCTTGTCATCTCACCTATTCTGATGATTGCTCAACTGTCTGACAGTACGATTCTCCTCTGCTCCTAACTTAGCATAATCAGCAAGGCAGTCCACCCCATTGGTTACCAGACCTCGGTCTACTTGCCTCAAGGTCGCCACAATCACCTCAGTCATCTCGATCACCCTGATCGTTACTACACGACTCCATCTCACTCACCTTAGTCCACACTTACCTTGGACACTCACTCGTCACACCCAGTGATGCCAAAAACTTCCTACTCTTCGAATCACTCAAATTTGGCCCACACCCTAGGCGTCCGGTTCTTACACCCTCTTTGAACCTTTAGCTGTCATATCACTCCTCGTTATCCCACCTAGGGAAGAATCAAGGAGAATCCAAGATGATGACATCAAAGTTCATTTTATGTCATCCCCCGACACCCTGTACTACCTGCTAAAGAGAAGAAAACGAGAAGTCTCCTACATCAACTTCGAAATCGAGAGTAGTTACAACCATGTGGGAAAATAGGTATGCTTCCAATTGGGTGTCAAGTCCAACCTCTCGACTTCCCAAATTCTCGACTAAGAGTATTCTATGATAATTATTGTAATGCTTAGTCCATTCCTTCTGAACTAAACACTTCCATAGATTCTCTTCGGCTTCTCCCAACTTTTCCGACCAACGACAACTGTCGATAACTACTGTAATGACCCATTATATTTCTCACTATCAGATTTCTCCTCAAACGAGTGTACACGAAATTCAGGAGGTATGGTTAACCGCAGTCAACCAAAACCAATCCGAAATGGACTCTCAAGTCCTTAGCGCATCCGGACACCATCCACGCGTCCATGATGACCGTTTATACACATCCAAAACGATGTCAATTCATCCTAACCTGATGTACCGCTCGTAATACTCTGTACTTGACCAACCAGTCACCAATCCCCATGACTCTGGGTATGACTATTCCGACAATCTAAGTCAGAAGATGAACGTTCCCCGAACGTCCCCCGATTCTTAACAACCAACAACCAAGCCACTCTCGATGGTGGTACACGAGCTCGTACAGACACAACCCACGTACAACGCCACTGAGACTCCGAACTTAAGCGGTCAACTCATCGCAGGCACCAACCGCTCAACACGCAACTCCTACCGATCGGCCCACTTCAGAATCTGATCGACAAGTACCATTCTCCTAGTCACTCGTCCGATCACTCACCAACTAGGGCTATCGCAGTCCGGCTGCTCCCTGCAACACGTCCATCTCGAGTGATCCCTGGCACTCAACTCGGAAGAGTCGTCACGCTTCGATACTGGTGTCCAAACAACTAGTAACCACAATATGAGGATCTTGTCCTATCGTAATTCTATGTGTAATGACCCGTCCCGAAAATCAGGATTAGATTAGTGATTAATGAGAGATTAGTGTGATTAGTTGGGTAATTTCGAATAGACAGTGCGCAATGATGGTTTTGCCCCTAAAATGGGTGAAACATTGATTTTTCATTCGGGCTGTCAAATGGACTTTGACTGATAACTGTGACGTAGTTCGGGACATCACGAGTTCATAGACAGGTGGTACGTCCGATTTCGACATTCGAGGAAAAAATTATGATGTTCGGAAGTTCGAGGGTATTTTGGTAATATGGTTGAAAAGGGGCAGATTGTTGACTTTTTATACGACAAGTATTTTTCATGCATTTTGACGACCGTTAGGAAGGTCTCGATCCCCTGAGTACAATGACAGGCGGCACATCAGCATTGGACTTTGGACGAATTAATTACTGGTCTGAACGTGCGAGGGGTAAAATGGTAATTTTGGAAGGCAGGGGTAAAATGGTCATTTGGTTGCATTGGGATCTGTGTCCAGTCATTTTTGGACATGTGGCTACCTAGGAATGGTTGCCCACTAGATTTGGGACACTTGTCCCCTGTTGGAAGGCTGTGGAAGGTCCCTCAGCCGCCTCACTTTGTTTTAAACGGTTTAGCACAATATCAGGATGAAAAACATAGAAAAACAGAGGGCCGTGAACCTAACCTTTTCCATTACCTTGAAACCTCAACATTTTCCCCTGAGTTATGAATGAAGTAGAGAGATTAGACGACGAGGAACGTGGTGGTGCCACCGTGGAGGACCGTTGTGCACGGTGGTGCAAGAAAGGAAGAAGGAACTGTGTGACCTGCTTCACAATTCGAAAATGAAAGTTCAGCTTAGGCTCCTATTAACCTTTCTACTCAAGTGGATGATGATCTTGAGGTTTAGACAAATTCATTGGGACCAATTTCGAGGACTACCGTGGACGGTGGCCGTGAAACCCGAAAAAGGTATTGGTTTGAAAATGGCAACTTGTGTCTCGATGGTTGTTAACCAAAATGATGGATCATGTGAGGTTATGGAGGTCGAAAGGAGTTCAAAGGGATTAAAATCGAGGCCTAAAGTATCCGGGTGCACGAGAACACAGAGGAGGAACAACTGGACATGTGACCTCGGTTTGGAAGGTATGAATTAGTATTAGTTTTTGTGTTTTGAAATCATGGCATGATAGGACATAGTTAGATGAAGCTGGTAGGATTAAAATGATTGAAATCGGACTGAAAATGGTTGATGAACCGCCCACGCCGATTTGGCTGGACCGGGATGATTCGAACCGGTCCAAACCGGTCCAACGAGAGGTTGAAGGAGATGAATAGTAAGGCACGTGGCTCCCACGCGCAGCCCCTTTGGGCTACACGTGAGGGCGCGTGGAACATATTCCGGGGAAGTGTTCAACATGTGAAATGATGTAATCGATGTAACGAACCTTACGAACCTTTTGGTACTAGTTTCGAGTCGACCGGGCATCGTCTTAATATGTTTCAGGATATCCGAAGGTTTTAAACTTCTGTTAAAAATAGTTAAAAATTCGGGAAAACTACAGGGCTTTAGTATAAGCTTTGTGAAGTAGTTAGTGACCTTATTATGGGTTTTGGACAAGTTCGGGAAAACCGGTGATAGCAGATTAGCCAGGAACGGTATAAGTGCGCGAGTATCAAGGCGGCTGCTTAAACGGTCTTTGAGTGGACTTTGCTTTCGAACTTATGACGCATGCATATATGTTTTTATATTTTTTCTATATTTTATTTCTATGTTTATGATTATGATCATGGTGATTTACGGTTTTGCACGAATTTCAAGATTATGACGTATTTGCACGTTTTACGAGTTTTCGATTTATATTGTGCTTTGATCATGGTTTTGATGATTTGATTTTGGAATTTTAAATATGATTTGATTTAAATGATTTATAATGGATTTTGGAAAGTGATTTCGGGCTTGAAGCCCTGTTCATGTGATTTCGATAAACGAGATTTTGGTTTTGGAATCGGATTTTGAAAGGATGATTCTTGATTTGGTTTTGAAACTTGAAAGAGAAATTCTGGATTTGGGTTCGGGATGATGATTCCGGATGCCGGCTTATGGAATCATTATTGCGAATTCGGATATGGATTTTCTATGGTTTTCACTTGATTGAAAAATGGTTTTAGGTTTAAAGACCCGTAAAAAGAAAATGGGTGGATCTGGTTTTGAGTTTAAAGACTCGGTTGATTGACGGGGGAGGGCCCTGGATTGATATGTTTTGAGTTTAAAGACTCGGTGATTGTGATATCCAATGAGGCCTGTTGATTGTGTTTTGAGTTTAAAGACTCGTTGATATCCCGGGAAGGCTTGATTATGCGCATGGTTTTGAGATCCAGCAACTTGATTGATTGATGTTTTTCACTAGTTTCTAAATGTAGGCAATGGCCCGGATGATTTGGATTTGATGAGTTTTGGGCAGAGTTTCCGTACTTTGATGATTGATTTATGATTTTGGTCTGAAACACTAGATTTGAGTTACGGATTTGAAAAAGAGAAATGATTCCGATTTTCATTAATGGTTTTCTTACTTGGGTTTGATTAATGGTTTTATGACAAGGTTTTCATATGCATGCATTGGTTTTTGCGTGGAGGGTATAAATGTAATTTCTTATGAACTGTTTTTGGAAATTATGATTCCTTTTTGTCCACTCACAGTCTTTTATGTTTTCGATACCCTCTAGGTTGTTGCGGTACGGGCTGTTGGTAGTTAGAGACAGAGACATCACACACGCGATCCACAGTAGACTCTGCGCACTCTGGGAAGTGCGGAAGTTTTGGTTGGTTCGTTTGGGAATCCCTTGTCCAGATTACGTGTTACATGGAGGTTGGACATCGGTTTAGCCTTCGTATCAAGCGTAAGTTAGACGGGAGCACGACTTAGCCCTTAATCCCAGGGGATTGGGTGTGGGTCGTGTCACTACGGCTCCTAGCTGCTGGCTTCACACAAATTTCGATCCTACTCGGGATCTACTTCCTCGAAACATGCGGCATCCTATGCCAATCGAACCCTAATCCATCGCACCTCGTGACAAATGAAATCTAACTAGGATTTGATTCCACTGCCTCTCCATACTCATACCCTAACGATTAGGTTGATGACGGGCTGTTACCACTGTAGAGACATCACATCCTCGACCTACGCACCACTCTGAGAGCAAAACCTGCTCTGATACCACTTTGGTATCAGAGTACCACGTGTAAACCTTGCTCAGAGTGTACAAACCTCGCTCTGATACCACTTATTAGGACCCGTCCCAATCCCCCCGGGATTAATGCGGGACACACTTGATCCCGTCTGACACGGAGTGTTAGACAAGGTAAACTCCTACTCTAGCGTTCTTGGGGCTTCAGAGTACACCAGGATCCGGAGGAAGAGTGTGATGTCTCGGTTTCTACTACAGCCCACATCCTCAATCAACCTGAAGGGCAGTCAAAATATTTACAAGCTGTGGGTGGACAAAACAAATAATTTATAAAAACGTTTTCACAAAAAGAAGACATTTGTACCCTTCACTAAAAAGCATGCATGCATTCGAAAACCATTTATCAAACCATTACGGCCTTGGCCCAAATCGTAAATGAAACCAATCGTACGGGCCACTGCCCAAATCCATGTGGGACTCAGCCCAAAACCAGAAATCTGATCATATAACATATAATATAAATCACATAACTAATCCTATCACGGTTTCTAAAGCTACGTGCGTGCTACCCAGGGTCTCAAATCCCAAGTCTCCCCAAGGTCCACCTAGGTCAATGTCCGCAGATCATTGACCCTCCTCGGGGGTTACAATCCAATAGCGTTCCTGAGAGTAAGGTACCCAATGGGGGCGACTGCTCTCAGTTAGTGCTCCATGACTACTCCGGGGTCCACCCAGGCCAACGACCCTCCCCGGAGGAGACAATCCAAATAAAGTAAAGTATATGAATATATGTATATATCGAAAACATTCTTAAAACCTTTCAAAAGATTCATGCCCGATCTCCATAAACCGTCATGAAATCGGAAATCCATTTAGGGTCCCCGACCCAAAATCATAAACGTACACCAACTGGGCCTCAAGCCCGAACTCATGACTCAACGGGGCACCGTGCCCGATATCTCAGGGTCAATCATGATTCCGATCTTAGTGATATGTGCAAGCATCCGTCCAGGACCGCTC
Source organism: Prinsepia uniflora (assembly GCA_032719365.1). NCBI lineage: Eukaryota > Viridiplantae > Streptophyta > Magnoliopsida > Rosales > Rosaceae > Prinsepia > Prinsepia uniflora. Next base: position 65,381,010 of record CM064865.1, on the reverse strand, counting down.
TCAATCCTGGTATGTCGCCGTGAACGAATTAATCGACGCGACCACTACTAGATCATGGTGCCCTCATCATCAATTGATATCCTGAATCTTCAGTACTTTGAAGTCGAGCCTCCAGTGGCTGCTCGACAACGGGTCATGCATCGTGACCTATCTGGAAGGAACACATCCCACTCCGGAGGCTAGCGTCGTATCGTCCGTCGCCTTGTACATAACACTTGCCGCGACCACGATTCAGAGCCGTAGGTCATCAATAGGGCCACATGCCCGAGGTAAAACCAAATGGGTCTCATGCCCGAGTTTATACTTTTTAAATCCAAAATCATTTCATTTAAATCATGGTAGAAAGCATAGTACGTATCAGCACCGTATAAGGCCGAAACCTCGAAATACGTGCCAATACGTGAACACACAAATGCACTCATGACATCACAAACCATGTATTAAAAAACATAATAAATATTTATGCATGCATCAATTTAGAAAACAAGGTCCACTCATATACCGTCCGAGCTGCCGCCTCGATACGCTTGCCAAAATTCCTTCCCTGGCCAAACACCGTCTCCAGGACTTCCAAACCTGTCCAAATCGTAATAGATGGTTATTAACTACTTAAATAACCCCTCATTAAAGCCCCGTAATTTTCTGGAATTTTTAACTATTTTTAAACCCGATCCTAAACTTTCGGACACCCCAAAACCTATCAAAATGATGTCCGATCGACACGAAACCAGTCTCAAAATGTTCGTTACATCAAATAGAATTTTTTTTGTGTTGGAAGCTTCCCCAAAAGTAGCCTCATGTGCCCCCACGCGTGGCCTGAAGTTCTTGTGCGTGAAACCCACACGCCAGGAACAGTAGCATCTTCAACCTCTCGCTAGCTGGTCTGAACCGGCCGGTCTGGTCTGATTTGCAGCCCAGTTCTCCTAGACCAGCGTGACCGGTCCAAGGCCATATCTTCGTCATTTTCATCCTTTTTCATCAATTCCAACTCCTATACAATCCTAACAACATTTCCTACCGTACTATGTCCTTAAATCCTAGAAACCAAGCCTAAAACTCATTGGTTCTAAAACCCATTTTGAACCAAAACTTCCATTCGATGTCCAGGGCACTTCTAGGGGGCCAATCCTCAACCTAAGGGTTCTAATAGGTTCCTGGGATCCCTAGAAAGAGATTGGGAGGATTGGTTTGGGCTAACTTGGCCGGAAATGGAATTCGGTGGGTAGCCACCAAAAATCCTCCAGCATCCATTCCCTGCTTCCTCAGCTGTCCTCAGCCCCCAAAACCATCCCTTAGGCTTCCTCCCAACCTCCTAAACACTTCCTAGTCAACATCTAGCCTCCCTAACGTCCCAATCAAAAAATCAAATTTCAAAACATACAGAGGAATCGATTTTTACCTGGTTCCTCGGCCAACGCCGCCGGCCACGGCAGTCCTGTTGTCCTCCAGCCACCATCACGTCCTTAGGGCCCTCAGTCACTCTCTGTGCCACTCTCAGATCGATCCAGATGAAGGAAGGGATTTGGGGTCGTGTTTGGAGGGGTTCGGGTTTGGGTGGAAATGGAACAAGGAAGGGGGAATACTAATGCATGAAGGAAAGAACGGGGCAATGGATGGGTGACATTTTTCACTCATCCATTGGGCCACTTCAAAAGATCTGGGCCCACTTAAGTCCAAAAGTCCCATGTTTCGTAAAACGTGCAATAGTTACCTTAAACTTCCTTGAACCGTAATTGTTTCGTCGAACGTCCGAATTCGACGTTCATCCTGTCTACGGACTCGTATCGACCCGATCTAGGTAACGGTCCTCGGCCCTCGACCATCGGACTTCCCGGGTCAAAAGTCGACTTTTCGCCCTCGTTGAGGGGTAAAATCATAATTTCGCCCTGAACATCCGTTAATCCTCGGTTAATTCCTGATTAGCCTCTCTAATTCATAATTAGTCTTAATTAATCCTTTAAATTAGGGACGGGTCGTTACAACTTGTGTTCGGGGTACATCTAATATAATAACCAATCCTGATCCTGGGCCTCTCTACGCTATCTCACGTAAAGCGTCCCCTCTCAAACAATGTGGCGTAACCACTCCAGGGTACCTAGTGTCTAGAGGAGACAGTAATCCAAAAGGTCGATATGTAGGGTGTAATAGTATGAACCAATGAAATCTCTGTTTTAATCCGAAACCAATCACTATAATATCGAGACAGGTCTCATTCTCAAAACAACGTAATACGTATAAAGCATCCATAACTAATACCCAAAGTAATCCAAATCCAAGCATATGGTAATATAGTGAAAACAGTTATGCACGCAATCCGTTTAGAAATTAAAAGTCCACTCACACACGGTCCTCGCTGCGCAATCGAACCATCTAAAGCTGTCCCGAAGCTAAGTCATAGTCCCTGGGTCTATCCAAACATATTCAAAGGTCACTAAAGGAATCTACAAGTTCATACCTAAAACCCATGAACAGCCCCAGCCAGGGAACACGTCCCGAACACGCTTCCTGAGGCTTTAAACCCCAATTTGACCTATCAAACGATCTATGATCGACCCAACACCACCATCATTGGATCCAGATCGTCGAAACCTTTAAAATAGCACTCGTTCCACCTCGAGATTCTTGCTCACGTGCCCCCACACAAGTCAAAAGTCTCTGGTCAAAAGTTAATGCTGATGTCAGTAAAATCAACGCTGACATGTAAGACTCATGTCCTGGAGGGAACGGTGAACGGTGAACGATCCCACATTCTTGCGAGGGGGGAATGTTCTTTGAGGGGAATGATGGTGTGCCTTAAAGGTGTAGGCACATGCCTATTTAGCACAAGGCCTTTTGGGAGCTCAAGTGGCTTTGTGGGGGATTGGAACCCCAAAGTTAAGCGTGTTGAGACTAGTACAATTCCATGATGGGTGACCTTCTAGGAAGTTGCACCGTGAGCTCCCGAAAATGAAACCGTGAGGGCAAGGGCAAGGAGGCCTAAAGCGGACAATATCGTGCTAGATGAGTCGGGTCATGACCGAGGTGGGTTGGATTCTGACAGAATGGTATCAGAGCTAGACCCCGACCGGGAAGTGTGCCAGCGGGGACGCTGGTCCATAAGGGGGGGTGGATTGTAAGACCCGTGCCCTAGAGGGAACGGTGAACGATCCCACATTCCTGCGAGGGGGGAATGGTCTTGGATGAGAATGGTGGTGTGCCTTAAAGGTGTAGGCACACGCCTATTTAGCACGAGGCCTTTTGGGAGCTCAAGTGGCTTTGGGGGGGATTGGAACCCCAAAGTTAAGCGAGTTGAGGTTGGTTGCAATTCCATGGTTGGTGACCCCCTGGGAAGTTGCAACGTGAGCTCCCAAAAACAAAACCGTGAGGGCAAGGGCAAGGAGGCCCAAAGCGGACAATATCATGTTAGATGAGTCGGGTCATGACCGAGAAGGGTTGGGTCCTGACACTAGTGTACCCAGGGGGGGAGTACTCGCGATTGAGACCCCGGGTGGCACGCGTAACCTTAGGACCGTGACTTTATTGGAAATCTGGGATGTAGGGTTTGAGATATGCAGTGCACTGTTATGATGGTGATATATATATTCTACTATATGTGATTATGTTATTTACGATTCAGTTATGATTATTTATGTTTTGACTCAAATTCATGTGAGGGGTAAAATGTTATTTTACTATCTTATAATGGTTTTGAACTATATATTGTTTATTTTCGACCCAATCACACTTTGATTGTTTTCTTGACCCCGCCAGGCCGTAACACTGAGGTAGAGGTGGATCTGGAGACTGAGGCATAGTAGTTTATCGTTGCGCACCTGAAAACCCGTTTGGGTAGGTTGAGCACTATTTTTGTAATCTGACATTTGTGCTAACTTTTGGTTATGTATTACCCCTTGTATAACAATGTAGAACCTGACTTTGTTTATGTTTAGTTTTATTTGATTTTAAAACCTTTTAAGGGTAGTTTCATCACTCTCTAGGGTTATTGTCAGACGGGAGCAGGGGCACATCCCCGGGTGATCCCAAGGGGATCGAGATGGGTCTTGTCAGCTTGGTATCAGAGTAGAGCACTAGGATATCGTATTGTACAACAATTTAAATGTCATAACTAATCTATGCCCCTTAACAGTTGGTCATGCTTCCGAGACACGACCCTCGTGTACGGACTGAGGAAGAGATAGCGAGAGAAATGAAGAGTGCAAGTATTGAACGAGCCTCAAGGTTGGGAGCTATGATGTTCAGTGGGGGGAGCAGACCTCGAGGAGGCGTATCAGTGGATTACTAGATGGGAATGGATCTTTACTGTGATGCACTGTCTGTAATGACCCGTCCCGAAATATCTGGATTAATTAAGAATTAATAACAAATTATCGAGACTAATCGGGGATTAGACGAGGATTAACGGACATTCAGAGCGAAATGACGATTTTGCCCCTAGAATGGGCGAATCGTTGACTCTTTGTTCAGGCGGTCAAATGGACTTTGGCCGATGACTGTGATGTAGTTTGGGACATCATGAGTTCATAGACATGTGGCACGCCAGATTTCGACATTCGAGGAAGAAGTTATGATTTTCGGAAGTTCGGGGGTATTCTCGTAATTTGGTTGAAAAGGGGCAAATTGTTGACTTTTGACCCGGAGGGTCTGATGACCGAGGACCAAGGACCGTTACGTAGATCAAGACGATATGAATCTGTAGACAGGCAGAACGTCGAATTTGGACGTTCAACGAAAAATTTATGAATCACGGAAGTTCGAGGGAACTATTGCACAAAGTACGAGACGAAAGTTATTTGTCAGCATGTGGGGCCCAGATATTTTGGCAGGACCAATGAATGAGTGACAAGTGTCACTCATCCATTACCCACCTTCCCGCATACATGCATCGACCATCTTCTTTGTTTCTTCCAAACCAAACCTAAAACCCACGTACAAACCACCCCAAAACTCAGACCCACATTTCCCAATCCTCACCTACTATTTTTGGACCGTGAAGGAAGGCTAGAGAGAAGGCTGAGATGATGAGGATGGTGGCTGGATCGGCTCAGCCATCGTGCACGGTGGAGAGATGTATGACTCAATTTTTGCCTTTGAATTCAATAAATCGATTTGGGCATTATAGACGGTTTTGGACGTTTGGATAAGGATTATTAGGTTCTTATGGGTGAGTAGGGACCATTTTTGATGGCTGAGAGGGGCGGTGTTGCCCAGGGGAAAATTTGGAAACTTCGAACGGTGAAAGGAAGGAATGAACGGGTCGGGTTTAAGGGTTTACCTTAAGTTTAGGGATTTGTGTAAGACCCGTGTCCTGGAGGGAACGATGAACAATCCCACATTCCTGCGATGGAGAATGGTTTAGGAGAGGAATTCCGCTCATGCCTCCGCCTCTCGATCAGCCCCGAACGTCGTGCCACGGCCTGGAAGATCATCAAAACAAGAAAGGTGTGAGTGGACAAAAATAATATCATTTAAAACACATTTCAAAATACATCATTTACCCTCCAGTTTATCAAACCATATATGCATAGAATCAAACATATGAATCATTTCATAAAACCATTTTATCATAAAGTGTAACGACCCGTCCCAAATTCCTAGATTAGATTAGTGACTAATCACGATTAGTGAGGCTAATCCGTGATTAGTTGGGTGGAATCGGACGAACGATGCAAAATGACCGTTTTGCCCCTAGTCGTGGCAAAACGTTGACTTTTCATTCAGGCGGTCAAATGGACTTTGACCGATGACCGTGACGTAGTTCGTGACGTCACGAGTTCATAGACAGGTGGTACGTTCAATTCCGACGTTCGAGGAGGAAGTTATGACGTTCGGAAGTTTAGGGGCATTTTGGTAATTTTGGTTAAAAAGGGGCAAATGTTGACTTTTTGACCAAGAGGTCCGATGGCCGAGGGCCGAAGACCGTTACGTAGATAAGGACGATACGAATCCATAGACAGGCGGCACGTCGAATTCGGACGTTCGACGGAGAAGTTACGGCTCACGGAAGTACGAAAGTACTATTGCGCGTTTTACGAGATGACTTGAGTTTTGGACTTTAGTGGGGCCCAGATTTTATCCCAAGGCCCAATGGATGAGTGACAAGTGTCACCCATCCACTGGCCCTTAATTCCCATACATGCATCGATCATCTTCTTGCTTTCCATTCACCCAAACATCCCACCCGATCTCATTTCACCCAAAATCCCAAAACCTTCATCCCTTATGACCTGAGGAACCAGGAGAGTGAGAGAGGAGGACTAAGGACGGCAGCTGGTGGCTGGAACCGCCGTGGGCGGGTGGCGGGAGCCCAGAACCCGAGCGGGTACCCGGTAAGCCCATTTCCAATTTTTGTGTGGATTTTGATGTTATGGACTGATTTGGATGATTAGGATGGGTTATTTAGGTTGCTAGGGAGTTTTTAGGATGGTTTGGAGGGTGGTTCACGGCGGAGGAAGGCTGGAAGGTGGCCGGGAAAACAGAGGCCGTGAGCCTCTTTGTACATGGTGAGGTTTTAGGAGGTTTTAGCTAGTTTGGTTAATTGGAATGGGTAGGAAATGAGAAAATAGGAATTTTAGGATTGAAATGGGACAAAACGGACGAAAAATGAAGAGTGTAGGGGCCTGGACCGGTCACGTCGGTCCAGTTAGACCGGAATTGCAGAGAAAACCGGACCGGACCGGTTCGGACCGGTCTGACCGCAGTAGGAGACGACATTGTTCACTGGCGCGTGGCTCCCACGCGCAGCCACTTCAGGCGGCGCGTACGGGCGCGTGGGGGAGATTTTGGGGAAGGTTCCAACATGTAATTTCATCTATTTGATGTAACGAACATTTTGGGACTGGTTTCGAGTCGATCGGACATCGTTTCGATAGGTTTCGGGTTGTCCGAAGGTTTAGGTTTGAGTTTAAAAATAGTTAGAAATTCCGGAAAATTACGGGGCTCTGTTAGGAGGTTAATTAAGTAGTTAGTAACCTTCTATTACAATTTGGACAGGTTTGGGAGTCCCGGTGATGGTGATTGACCCGGGAGACGATTATGGCACGCATATCGAGGCGCGGCTTCGGACGGTCTGTGAGTGGACCTTGATTTCTAAACTGTGATGCATGCATAAATGTTTTATATGGATGATGAATAGGATTTTATGATTTTGATTTGGATGCTTGTGAATTATATGGTTTCACGTATTTCGAGGCGATTTACGTGCTTGCACGTAAATCGAGGTTTTCCGGTTTTACACTGATTTTCCATTCTTGTGGTTTTGGATATGATTTCATGAAATGATTTTGGATTTGAAAAGGTAATTCTCGGACTTGAGGTCCATTTGATATACGGAATCGGGCTGGAGGCCTAGTTGGTTTACGATTCGGACTTGAGGTCCAGTTTCTATGTGGATTCGGGCCTAGGGTCCAGTTATGTATTACAAATGGTTTTTTATGGTTCATGACGGTTTATGGGAACCGGAATGAACCCTTGAAATGGATTTACGGGTCATGACGGTTTATGGGAACCGGCATGAACCCATAAAAGGATTTTATGGTTCATGACGGCTTATGGGGGCCGGGCATGAATCCTGGAAAGATTTAAATAATGATTTCAAAAGGTTTTTCATATTCCATCCTTTATATATGATTGTCTCCTCCGGGGAGGGTCGTTGGCCTGGGTGGATCCCGGAGTAGTCACGGAGCACTGACTGAGTGGAGTCGCCCCCCAGTTGGGTTCCTTACTCTCAGGATGGGCATGGTTCGTTACCTCTAGGGAGGGTCATTGATCTACGGACATTGACCTGGGTGGACCCTGGAGAGACTTGGGTTTGAGACCCCGGTTAGCACACGTGTAGCTCTATTTTACCGTGACAGGTTCTGGATATGAATATAAGGGATAAACATGATTTAAATTGGGTTGAGAAATTGTGCTTTTGGATAAATGATTTTACTATGCATGCATGCTTTTTAGTGGAGGGTATAAAGGTCTTTTATGAAATATGTTTTTATAAATTCTTTATTTTTGTCCACTCACAGTCTTTCTGTTTTTAATACCCTTCAGGTTGACACCGGATGTGGACTGTAGTAGAGACCGAAATATCACATACCTCCTCCGGATCCTGGCGTACTCTGATAGCCCGGGAGGGCAAAGGTCGGAAGTATCCCTTGTCTGACACTTCGTGTCAGACGGGAGCAGGGTCATCCCGCACTAATCCCGGGGGGGGGGGGGGGGGGGGGGAGGAGTGGGATGGGTCCTGTCAACGTGGTATCAGAGAATAGGATTGCTCGTAGGTTGCTTATTAGAGCGGGGTTGTCTCTATTCGAGCAACCGCAGAGATCTTGGAGTATGTATGCAGGTCGAGGATGTAATATCTCAAGGGGCTACAGTTCGTTATCAACCTAATAGTTAGGGTACCGGTACGATAGTTAGTAGGATTGGCATGCCTTGGTTCGGCATTTGAGGCCGGGGTTGCCATAGTTCTGTCGTGGTTGACAACGTGGGACCCTACGGAAGGATGAACGTATTCGTCCGTTAGCATTTTGATCGTGAGATGGTTAATTGGGATCGTCTTTCACGATGTCGTAGGATCGGTTCCGACGACTGGTTAGGAATTGTGATCATCAGATGGTCGAATATTGTTGAGTTGGATGATCGGATTTGGTTGAGTTAAATGGATTTACTGCAGTCGGTAGTTAGCATTTGGGTTCGGTGGAACTCTAGGTGTGATTGTGGAACCCTACCTTGGGTGTATGGTTCGGAAATGTGAGTTGGAGAATGGTGTGACTTTGACGACTATTCGGATTTGGGGTTCGGTAGTCGGTCTAGTCATGTCAGCTTGTGTTGGGACTGCACTTCGCAGTCGGGGTTGTACTTATCGGTTAGACCTAGTTGGTTGTCGTGCTACTCAGTTGTGGTTTGGTACAACTAAGGTTATGGGCAACTTGGTAGACGACATTGGTTGAGTCGAGTTGCGACTGGTTAGTGATTGGTTGGACAAGTTATCAGGGTTGGTACTTGTCAATGGAATCCCTGAGTGGGATACAGAGTAATTGGTACGGGCGATTGATTCCGTTGGATGCGAATCTCGATAGCGATGTCTGGTAGTTAGGTCTGCACGAGTCTGTGGCAGGCACTACTACCGGGAGTGGTTGTAGTTATGATTGTTGGGAATCGGTGACGTTCAGGTGACATTTCCTTTTCTCATATGAGTGGTCAGGGTGATTATACCCAGAGGTGTTGGGTGCGAGGGAGGAAGTGTTTCTCCTATTAGAGCAGAGGTACGAGGTCATCGCTCGGTATAAGCGAAGATCCAGGGTTGTCAGTTTTGCACACGGTGTGCTGGTGTTAGTGTGCTGCTACTAGTATGGATGCAGGTGTGCTGATACTAGCGTTGGTGCTGGTACTCGTGCTGGTACTGGTGCCGGTGATTGTGATGACGTTGAGTCACATCCGTCGTGATGGGCATATATTCGGTATCTGTGGTCCCAGAGTGGATCTCAGATAGAGTTAAATTGGTTAGGGGGCACGTGGTTGATGTCCAGGTATGTTGTTTCCAATCTTGTTGGAATTTCGGAATCGCGAGGGTTTGCGATTGAGGTGACACGAGTAATGCGAGTTTTCCGCATCGGTAATGAGTATTTCGAAGTCATTTTGGGGTGACTTCTCAGATTCTACCATGATTGATGATGGTAATGATGTTGATGATGTAGATGTTGTTGGTTGCCACTAGTACACTGATCGTGTATTGGTTGGTGGACCCGGGATTTGTTCTGGGTCATCAGGAGGTGATGAGTATATCGAAGTTAGGTGACTGAGATTTCTCATTTTCTGCTTAGTGGCAGATGATGTTGATTACATGGCGTGGTGAATGCAGCGAGTTTTATTTGCATTCACGAGGATGGATTTTGTGTCATCGTCTTGTATCATCCTTGATTTTCTAGGTGGAATGCCAAGGATTGATACGAGGTAATCAGTGAGAACCCATAGTCTCGGCGTGTCTCGTCGTTGACTGATCTGTTTAGATGTGGGAATTGGTTTAGGACTTTGGGTATCGTTATGGATCTGGAACGTGATTTGGATGATCCAGATAGGTGGAGAGTTTATTACTCCTACTTGAGTGTTTGAGTTGAGGATGTTGGGACTGAACTTCTTTTTGAAGTGAATCCCGTACGGTATATCACTCAGACGAGTAGGTTTCCGATGATGTCGGATTTTGTTAGCCTAGTTGTGTTGATGTTGTGATTGGCTTTCCTATGAAGTCAATCGATCGTATTGTAGTAATCGGTTGAGCAGGTAACCGATAGGTTTGGTTTTGGTACGTCTCGGTAGACGTGAACGATATTTCAGGTTTTGGAATTAGATTTCTGGATGACGATTCAGGATTTGATTTTGGAACTTGAAAAAGGATTTCTGGATTTGGGTTTTGGAATCGGATTCTGAGTGACGATTTAGGATTTGATTCTAGAGCTTGACTGTGGATTTTCTTTTTATGGATTTGGGTTCGGAATGGTTATTCCAAATGCTAGCTTATGGAATAATGATTTCGGATTCGGATTTGAACATGGCTATGGATATGATTTCTGGGTTTGGATCCGGGCTTTCTTACGAAATTACGGATTCGGATTCGGATATGGAAATGGATAATAGGTCGGAGTTTTGATCTGTCTGGTATTGGATTGGACAGATGGACTCCATTACTGAAACGTGTTTTGGCTATGACTTAGGTGGTTGTAGTCTGGTTGGTAGATGTACGTACCTTGTACGTTGTTCGAGGTACGATACTGGGCAGACTTGTCTTGCCTGGTGACCGTATATAGGTTATACCAGTGGTACATTGGTGAGCGTGTTGGTAGTCGGATTGGTTCTGATACCATCAGATTAGTTGAGGTCGTGGACTGGACATTGGATACTGTGCATTGGGTCATGGTATTTCTGATGGGTCTAGTTACCCACAGGTCGGGTGAATTGTTGGTTGGTGTATACTCAAGTTGAGTAAGTTGGAGGTTAGTGTAACCACGGGTGTATAGTGTTAGTTTTCGACTGACGACTGTCAAGTGGTGACAGTTTGTAGGAGGTGTTGTCAAGTGTGACAGTTTGTCGGATGTGTCAACGTGGATCGATTAGTAAGGTATGGTGACTCCCAGTGGGAGTAGACGTCAGGATAGTTGGAGTTTTGAGAGCGAAACTAAATTAAGGAGGGAAGATCGGTTGGATTTAGGTCGGTTGGAATTTCGAGGACGAAATTAATTAAGGAGGGAAGGTTGTAACGACCCGTCCCAAATTCCTAGGAGTGTGGTTTTAACGATGATTTTGAAATAAAGATTTTGATTTTGTATTTATGTTCAGTGCCCCCAGATGTGTAATTCCTAGGTAGACTTTGGATGTATAATTCCCGAAGTGACTCCGGATGTGTAATTCCCAGAGGGACCAGATGTGTAATTCCCGGAGGGACCGGATGTGTAATTCCCAGTGAGGCTGGATGTGTAATTCCTAGCAGGATGATAACTCTGGATATGTAATTCCCAGAGGACCCTCGGATGTGTAATTCCCGAGTTATGTGCTTTATGATAAAATGGTTTTATGAAATGATTCATATGTTTGATTTTATGCATGCATGGTTTGATAAACTGGAGGGTAAATGATGTATTTTGAAATGTGTTTTAAATGATATTATTTTTGTCCACTCACACCTTTCCTGTTTTGATGACCCTCCAAGCCGTGGCACGACGTTCGGGGCTGATATAGAGGCAGAGGCATGAGCGGAAATCAGTGCAGTTATCCCTTGTCTGATAGGTGTTGAAGGGTAGTTTCGGGACTTCAGTTGACTTGTCAGATGAGAGCAGAACCGGGCACGGTTATCAAAGGTGTAGGCACACACATATCTAGCACTAGGCCTTTTGGGAGCTCAAGTGGCTTTGGGGGGGATTGGAACCCCAAAGTTAAGCGAGTTGCCCATGATGGGTGACCCCCTGGGAAGTTGCACCATGAGCTCCAACAAACAAAATCGTGAGGGCGAGGCCCAAAGCGGATAATATGGTGCTAGATGAGTCGGGTCCTAACCGAGAAAGGTCGGGTCCTGAAAATTTGGTATCAGAGCCAGACCCCGACCGGGAAATGTCCCAGTGAGGACGCTGGGCCCATTGGGGGTGGATTGTAAGACCCGTGTCCTGGAGGGAACAGTGAACAATCCCACATTCCTGAGAAGGGGGATGGTCTGGGAGAGGATGGTGGTGTGCCTTAAAGGTGTAGACACACACCTATCTAGCACTAGGCCTTTTGGGATCTCAAGTGGCTTTAGGTGGGATTGGAATCCCAAAGTTAAGCGAGTTGAGGCTAGTGTGACCCCGTGGGAAGTTGCACCATGAGCTCTTAAAAACAAAACCGTGAGGGCGAGTCCCAAAGCAGACAATATGGTGCTAGATGAGTCGGGTCCTAACCGAGGAGGGTCGGGTCCTGACAATTTCAATAGATGGGAAATGATGAGATAGGAAGTTTAGGATTGATTTTGAAGGAATTGGACAAAAATAGGTGAGAAACCAGGCTGGACCGGTCACGCCGATCCAGGCAGACCTGCTGCACAGGGCTGAATCGGCCAGACCGGGTTCACGGCGGGTTGATGACGATCTACAGTGTGGCGCGTGGCTCCCACGCGCAGCCACTTCAAGCAGCGCTTGTGGGCACGTGGTCCACCTTTTGGGGATGTGTTCAACACATGAAATCATCTATTCGATGTAACAAACATTTTGGGACTGGTTTCAAGTCGATCGAACATCGTCTGGATATTGTTCGGGCTGTCCGAAGGTTTAGGTTCACGTTTAAAAATAGTTAAAAATTTCGAAAACTTACGAGGCTTTAGTGAGTGGTTATTTAAGTAGTTAGTAACCCTCTAAATTAATTTGGATAGGTATGGGAATCCCGGAGGTGACGATTGGCCCGAGAGAGGCTTATGGCACGCGTATCGAGGCGCAACTTCGGACGGTTAGTGAGTGGACCCTTTTTTCGAAATTGATGCATGCATAAATATTTTATAATTGTTTTAGAACATGTTTTGTGATGCCATCAGTGCATTTGTTTGTGGTAGCCTAGGATTTACGTATTTCCACGTATTTCGAGATTTCCTGTTTTATACGATGCTTGTACGTGCTAGGTTTTCAATGATGGTTTGATGAATGAGTTTTGGATTTGGAAACATTAACTCGGGTACGAGACCCATTTGATTTACAAACTCTCAGACTTAAAGTCCATTTGATTTGACGAGAAATCGGACCGAGGGTCCATTTGAGTTATACGATCGGGCCGAGGGCCCCGTTGGTTTACGATTCGGGCTTGAGGCCCATTTGAACTATGGTATCGGGCCTGAGTCCCAGTTGCTTATAATATCGGGCTTAGGGCCCCTTTGATTGTGAAATCGGGCTTGAGGCCCCGTTACTTTATGGTTTCGGGCTTGAGGCCCAGTTAGTCGTGATATCGGGCTAGAGGCCCAGTTGATGGTGAAATCGGGCTTGAGTCCCAGTTCGGTTTATGAAATGAGAATTCAGGCACGAGACCCTGTTGAACTGTGGATTTAGGCCGAGTCCTATGGAAGTGGATTTGAATCCGATTCGAGAAATCCTATTGAGATGAATCGGGTATGAGACCCAGTTGAAATATGTTTTGAGAAAGAAAGTGTTTTGAAATGTATATGAACCTTCTATAGATTTGATTGGTCTCCTCCAGACGTTGACCTGGAGAGTCACGATCCATAGACCAGAATGGGTATCCCCATAGGGATCCCGTTCCAGGAGTGGAAGTTATGATGTGGTCCCGGACCAAATTCTAGAGAGATGTTCGGATTAGATCTGGAGATAGAGCTCGGACTAGATTCAGAGATAGAGTGTAACGACCCGTCCCAAATTCCATGATTAGATTAGGGACTAATCACGATTAGTGAGGTTAATCGGTGATTAGTTAGGCTAAATCGGACGAACGATGCGAAATGACCGTTTTGCCCCTGATGGTGGAAAAATGTTGACTTTTCATTCGGATGGTCAAATGGACTTTGACCGATGACCGTGACGTAGTTCTTGACGTCACGAGTTCATAGATAGGTGACACGTTCAATTCCGACGTCCGAATAGGAAGTTATGACGTTCGGAAGTTTAGGGGCATTTTGGTAATTTCGGTTAAAAGGGGTCAAAAGTTGACTTTTTGACCGGGATGTCCGATGGCCGAGGGCCAAGGACCGTTACGTAGATAAGGACGATACGAACCCGTAGACAGGCGACACGTCTAATTCGGACGTTCGACGGAGAAGTTACGGTTCACGGAAGTACAAAAGTACTATTGCGCGTTTTACGAGACGACTTGAGTTTTGGACTTTAGTGGGGCCCAGATTTTATCCCAAGGCCCAATCGATGAGTGAAAAGTGTCACCCATCCACTGGCCCTTCCCTTAAATACATGCATCGATCATTTCTTTCCATTTCCAAACCCACCCGATCTCATCCTTTGTACCCAAACCAATCTAATCCAAACCTTCACCCATGGACATCTGAGAAACCAGGAGAGTGAGGGGAGGATGTTGGATGTTGGTGGCCGGCCTGGAAGGCCAGAATCGCCGTGTACGGCGGCTTGGAGGAGACAAACCCGAGAGGGTGCTCGATAAGGCCCAATTCCCATTTTCAATTTGATTTTGATATTATGGTGGCTGTTGGACGATTAGGATGAGTTGATTAGGTTGCTAGGATAGTTTTAAGATGTTTTGGAGGCTGGTTCACGGCGGAGGAGGCCGTGAGGGTGGCCGTGAAAATAGAGGCCGTGAGCCTCTTTGTTCTTGGATAGGATTTAAGGTGTTTTAGTTAGTTTTATTAATTGGAATTGATAGAAAACATTAAATTAGGAAGATTGGGATTGAAAAGAAGAAGATTGGACGAAAAATGAGGAGTGGGGGACCTCGAAACGGTCACGCCGGTCCAACTAGACCGGCCAAACCAGTGAACCGGCCAGTCTGAACCGGCTGAAGCATGAAGACGATGAACAGTGCCCCATCCCTTCTAGGGGCGCGTGAGGGCGCGTGATACATAATTTGGGGAAGGTTTCAACATATGAAATCATCTATTCGATGTAACGAACATTTTGGGACTAGTTTCGCGTCAATCGGACATCGTTTCGATAGTTTTCGGGGTGTCGGAAGGTTTAGGGTCGGTTTAAAAATAGTTAAAAGTTTGGAAAAATTACGGGGCTTTGGTAGGAGGTTAATTAAGTAGTTAGTAACCTTCTATTAAAATTTGGACAGGTTTGGGAGTCCCGGTGATGGTGATCGGCTCCGTATGGCACGCAAATCAAGGCGGCAGCTCGGACGGTCTGTGAGTGGACCTTGTTTTCTAAATTGGTGCATGCATAAATGTTTATTATATGTTTTAAATACTTTTTTGTGATGCCATGAGTGCATTTGGATGTGTGGTTACATATAGGCACGTATTTCGAGGTTTCAGCCCTATACGGTGCCTATACGGGTCCGTACGTCTTTATTGGTCTAACTGAAATGGTTTTGGATTTCCAAATGGATTATGAATATGATTTGATAATGTTGATTTGGATATTTGTGAATTATATGGTTTCACGTATTTCGAGGCGATTTACGTGCTTGCACGTAAATCGAGATTTTCCGGTTTTACTCCGATTTTTCATTCTTATGATTTGGAAATAATTTAATGAAATGATTTTGGATTTGAAAAGGTAATTCTCGGACTTGAGGTCCATTTGATTTACGGAATCGGACCGGAGGCCCAATTGGTTTACGATTCGGACTTGAGGTCCAATTTCTATGTGGATTCGGGCCTAGCGCCCAATTATGTGTTACCAATGGTTTTTATGGTTCATGACGGTTTATGGGAACCGGTATGAACCCTTGAAATGGATTTACGGGTCATGATGGTTTATGGGAACCGGCATGAACCCTTGAAAGGTTTTATGGTTCATGACGGCTTATGGGGGCCAGGCATGAATCCTTGAAAGGTTTTAAGAATGATTTCAAAAGGTTTTTCATACTCCATCCTTTATATATGATTGTCTCCTCCGGGGAGGGTCGTTGGCCTGGGTGGACCCCGGAGTAGTCACGGACCACTGACTGAGTGGAGTCGCCCCCCAGTTGGGTTCCTTACTCTCAGGATGGGCATGGTTCGTTACCTCCAGGGAGGGTCATTGATCTACGGACATTGACCTGGGTGGACCCTGGAGAGACTTGGGTTTGAGACCCCGGTTAGCACACGTGTAGCTCTATTTTACCGTGACAGGTTCTGGATATGAATATAAGGGATAAACATGATTTAAATTGGTTTGGGAAATTATGTTTTATGATGATAAATGGTTTTGGGCTGAGATCCCACATATGTTTACTATGTTATGGTTTTCTGTAAATGGTTTTGGGCAGGAGCCCGTAGAACTTGTATTTATAGAATTTGGGGCTGAGACCCTAATGATGGTTGTTTAAACATACGTGTTTGAGTAAATGGTTTTACTATGCATGCATGATTTTTAGTGGAGGGTATAAAGGTCTTTGATGAATTGTTTTTATAAATTCTTTATTTTTGTCCACTCACAGTCTTTCTGTTTTTAATACCCTTCAGGTTGGATACGGTGTGAACTGTAGCAGAGATCGAGATATCACATACCTCCTCCGGATCCTGGCGTACTCTGATAGCCCGGGAGGGCAAAGGTCGGAAATATCCCTTATCTGACACTTCGTGTCAGACGGGAGCAGGGTCATCCCGCACTAATCCCGGGGGGATTGGGATGGGTCCTGTCAATGTGGTATCAGAGCTCGGATAGCTCATCAGATACCCAGGATGCTCTGATACTGTCAATGTGGTATCAGAGCATAGGATTGCTCGTAGGATGCTTATTAGAGCGGGGTTTTCTCTATTCGAGCAACTGCGGTGATCTTGGAGTATGTATGCAGGTCGAGGATGTGATATCTCAAGGGGCTACAGTTCGTTATCAACCTGATAGTTAGGGTACCGGTACGATAGTTAGTAGGATTGGCATGCCTTGGTTCGGCATTTGAGGCCGAGGTTGCCATAGTTCTATCAGGGTTGACAGTGTGAGACCCTACGGAAGGGATGACGTACCTGTACGTTAACGTTTTGTTCGTGAGACGGTTAGTTGGCATCGTCTTTCACGATGTCGTAGGATCGGTTCCGACGACTGGTTAGGAATTGTGATCATCGGATGGTCGAATATTGTTGAGTTGGATGATCAGATCTGGTTGAGTTAGATAGATTTACTGCAGTTGGCAGTTAGCAGCCGGATTCAGGGAATCCAAGTTGGATCAACGGTAGGATTGGATTGACGTCTTTACGATGTCGGACCGCGGGGTCGGTCATATTGTTGATTTTACTGCTTTTCGCAGTTGGGTTCTGAGGAACTCTAGTTAGTGATTGTGGAACCCTACCTTGGGTGTATGGTTCGGAAAGGTGAGTTGGCGTGTGGTCTCGACTTTGATGAGATCGTCGGTCGAGTCATGTCAGCTTAGTGTTGGGACTGCACTTCGCAGCCGAGGTTGTACTTATCGGTTAGACCTAGTAGGTTGTCGTTCTACATTAGTTATGATGGATTGTTGGTACAACTACGGTCATGGATGACCTGGTAGACGAAATTGGGTTAGTCGGGTTACGACTGGTAGAGTTTGATTTGGACGAGTTACCAGGGTTGGTACTTGTCGATGGAATCCCTGAGTGGGATACGGAGTGATTAATACGGGCGGTTGATTTCGTTGGATGCGGAGTCTAGATTGTAATGCATGGTGGTTTGGTCTGCACGAGTTGTGGCAGGCATTACTACCGAGGATGGTTGTAGTTACAGTTGTTGGGAATCGGGGACGTTCAGGGGATGTTTTCCTTTTCTCGTATAAGTTATCAGGGTGACTGTACCCAGAGTTGTTGGGTACGAGGGAGGCAGAGTTTCTCCTATTCGAGTAGAGGTACGGGGTCGTCGCTTGGTATGAGCGGAGATCCAGGGTTGTCAGATTTGCACCCTGTGTGCCGATGCTGATACTGATACTAGTGTGGATGCCTGTGTGCTGATACTAGTGCAGGTGGTAATGCGTTGGTGCTGGTACTGGCATTGGTACTGGTACTGGTGATTGTGATGACGGTGAGTCACGAGTTGGGATGTAACTCCATCGAGTTACGTATATGTTCGGTATTTGTGGTCCGGGAGTGGATCACGGATAGTGATGGACTGGATAGGATCCAACGGTAGTTGAGACGTGAGGATCGAATACTGCCGTGGGGGACTAGCGACCAGTTGGTCAGTGTTGGCCAGAGTTGGTCAGAATTGGTTAGATATGGTGGGTTGCAGAAATTTGACTGCAGATCACAGCAGGTGTCTGTTGTGACTCTTCAGTTGAGCGGTACGTCAGATTAGGATGAATTGACATCCTTTTGGATGTGCATAAACAGTGTAAATCGACAGTCAAACTTGGTAGTGAGTTAGACTGATTATGGACACGTGGTTGATGTCCGGGTATGTTGTTTCCAATTTTGTTGGAACTTCGGAATCGCAAGAGGTTGTGATTGAGGTGACGAATCGAATGCGGGTTTTCCGCATTAGTATTGGATATTTCGAAGTCGTTTTGGGTGACTTCTCAGATTCTACCATGATTGATGATGGTAGATGATGTTGATGATGTAGATGTAGTTGGTTGCCACTAGTACGCCGATCGTGTATTAGTTGGTGGACCCAGGATTTGTTTTGGGTCATCATGAGGAGTTGAGTATATCAAGGTTAGGTGACTGAGATTCCTTATTTTCTACTTGGTGGCAGACGATGTCAGGTTATATGACGTGGTGAGTGCAGCGAGTGTTGGTTGTATTCACATAGGATGAGTTTTGATGTCATAGTCTTGTATCATCTTTGATTTTCCTCGGTGGAATGACAAGGATCGATACGAGGTAATCAGTGAGAACCCACAGTCTCGGCGTGTCTCGTCGTTGACTAATCTATTTAGATGTGGGAAATGGTTGAGGACTTTGGACGTCGTGACGATCGGGGATCGTGACGTCTATGGTCAGTCGACGTAGTGTTGGATCTGGATCGTGATTTGGATGATCCAGATAGGTGGAGAGTTTATCACTCTTACTTGGATGTTGAGTGGAGCATGATGGGACTGAACTTCTTTTCGAGGTAAATCCCATATGACTTATTACTCACCTGAGTAGTTGTCCGATGAGTAGTTTTCCGACGTGGTCGGATATGGTCAGTCTTAGAGATGTGTCGATATTAGGATTGGCTTCCCTATGAAGTCAATCGATGGTAATGTGGTAATCGGTGGAGCAGGTATCCAATAGGTTCGGATATGGTGCGTCTCGGTAGACGAGAACGAGATTTCAGGTTTTGGAATAAGATTTCTGGATGACGATTCGGGATTTTATTTTGGAACTTGAAAGAGGATTTCTGTATTTGGGTTTTGGAATCAGATTCTGGGTGACGATTCAGGATTTGATTCTAGAGCTTGACTGTGGATTTTTTTTTATGGAATTGGGTTCGGAATGGCTATTCCAAATGCTAGCTTACGGAATGATGATTTCGGATTCGAATTTGGACAGGATTATGGATATGATTTCTGGGTTTGGATTCGGGATTTCTTACGAAATTGCGGATTCAGGTTCGAATTTGGGAATAGATGATGGGTTGGAGTTTCGATTTGTCTAAGGCTGGATTGGACAAATGAACTCCATAATTGAAACGTGATTGGCTATGACCTAGGTGGTTGTAATCTGATTGATGGGTAGATGTACGTACCTTGTACGTTGTTCGAGGTACGATACTAGGCAGACTTGTCGTGCCTGGTGACGGTATATAGGAGATACCGATGGTACTTTGGAGAGCGTATTGGTGGTCGGTTTGATTCCGATACCATTGGATTTGTCGGGGACGTGGACTGAACATTGGATACTGTGCAGTGGGTCATAGTATTTATGGTGGGTCCAGTTACACACAAGCTGAGTACTATGTTGGTATACGTATAGTCAGGTTGAGTGAGTTGGTGGTTATTGTAATCACGTGTGAGTATAGTGTCAGTTTTCGACTGACGACTGTCAGGTGGTGACGGTCTGTCGGAGGTGTCAGCGTGGATCGTTGAGTGAGGTCTGATGACTCCCAATGGGAGCAGACGTCAGGATATATTAGTGATTGAGAAGGGAACCGTCTAGTTGTTTATGTTAGCGAAAGGGTAGATTTGACAAGTGGTGTTAATTCGGGACATATGATTACTGGCATTCGACGTGGTCGAGTGTAGTCGATGCGACGCGAGTGTTAGTGGTACGTCTGGTTGCAGACGAGTTTTGTTCTGGTTAGTGGGTGTACGAGTGTACACGTGTCGTGAGATCGAATTATTTCCACAGAGTGGATGTGGAATCAGGATAGTTGGAGTTTCGAGAGCGAAACTAATTAAGGAGGGAAGAACGGCTAGAATTAGGTCGGTTTGAATTCCGAGGATGAAATTAATTAAAGAGGGAAGGTTGCAACGACCCGTCCCAAATTCCCTGATTAGATTAGTGACTAATCACGATTAGTGAGGTTAATCGGTGATTAGTTAGGTTAAATCGGACGAACGATGCGAAATGACCGTTTTGCCCTTGATGGTGGCAAAATGTTGACTTTTCATTCGGACAGTCAAATGGACTTTGACCGATGACCGTGACGTAGTTCGTGACGTCACGAGTTCATAGACAGGTGACACGTTCAATTCCGACATCCGAGTAGGAAGTTATGACGTTCGGAAGTTTAGGGGCATTTTGGTAATTTCGGTTAAAAGGGGTCAAAAGTTGACTTTTTGACCGGGATGTCTGATGGCCGAGGGTCAAGGACCGTTACGTAGATAAGGACGATACGAACCCGTAGACAGGCGACACGTCTAATTCGGACGTTCGACGGAGAAGTTACGGTTCACGGAAGTACGAAAGTACTATTGCGCGTTTTACGAGACGACTTGAGTTTTGGACTTTAGTGGGGCCCAGATTTTATCCCAAGGCCCAATGGATGAGTGACAAGTGTCACCCATCCACTGGCCCTTCCCTTACATACATGCATCGATCATTTCTTTCCATTTCCAAACCCACCCGATCTCATCCTTTGTACCCAAACCAATCCAATCCAAACCTTCACCCATGGACATCTGAGAAACCAGGAGAGTGAGTAGAGGATGTTGGATGTTGGTGGCCGGCCTGGACGGCCAGAACCGCCGTGTACGGTGGCTTGGAGGAGACAAACCCGAGAGGGTGCTCGGTAAGGCCCAATTCCCATTTTCAATTTGATTTTGATATTATGGTGGATGTTGGACGATTAGGATGAGTTGATTAGGTTACTAGGATAGTTTTAAGATGTTTTGGAGGCTGGTTCACGGCGGAGGAGGACGTGAGGGTGGCCGTGAAAACAGAGGCCGTGAGCCTCTTTGTTCTTGGATAGGATTTAAGGTGTTTTAGTTAGTTTTATTAATTGGAATTGATAGAAAACATTAAATTAGGAAGATTGGGATTGAAAAGAAGAAGATTGGACAAAAAATGAGGAGTGGGGGACCTCGAACCGGTCACGCCGGTCCAACTGGACCGGCCAAACCAGTGAACCGGCCGGTCTGAACCAGCTGAAGCATGAAGACGATGAACAGTGCCCCGTCCCTTCTAGGGGCGCGTAAGGGCGCGGGATACATAATTTGGGGAAGGTTTCAACATATCAAATCATCTATTCGATGTAACGAACATTTTGGGACTAGTTTCGCGTCAATCGGACATCGTTTCGATAGTTTTCGGGGTGTCGGAAGGTTTAGGGTCGGTTTAAAAGTAGTTAAAAGTTTGGAAAAATTACGGGGCTTTGGTAGGAGGTTAATTAAGTAGTTAGTAACCTTCTATTAAATTTTGGACAGGTTTGGGAGTCCCAGTGATGGTGATCGGCTCGGGGAGCCGTATGGCACGCAAATCGAGGCGGCAGCTCGGACGGTCTGTGAGTGGACCTTGTTTTCTAAATTGGTGCATGCATAAATGTTTATTATATGTTTTAAATACTTGTTTGTGATGCCATGAGTGCATTTGGATGTGTGGTTACGTATAGGCACGTATTTCGAGGTTTCGGCCCTATACGGTGCCTATACGGGTCTGTACGTCTTTATTGGTCTAACTGAAATGGTTTTGGATTTCCAAATGGATTATGAATATGATTTGATAATGTTGATTTGGATATTTGTGAATTATATGGTTTCATGTATTTCGAGGCGATTTACGTGCTTGCACGTAAATCGAGGTTTTCCGGTTTTACTCCGATTTTTCATTCTTATGATTTGGAAATAATTTAATGAAATGATTTTGGATTTGAAAAGGTAATTCTCGGACTTGAGGTCCATTTGATTTACGGAATCGGGCCGGAGGCCCAATTGGTTTACGATTCGGACTTGAGGTCCAGTTTCTATGTGGATTCGGGCCTAGCGCCCAATTATGTGTTACCAATGGTTTTTATGGTTCATGACGGTTTATGAGAACCGGCATGAACCCTTGAAATGGATTTACGGGTCATGACGGTTTATGGGAACCGGCATGAACCCTTGAAAGGTTTTATGGTTCATGACGGCTTATGGGGGCTGGGCATGAATCCTTGAAAGGTTTTAAAAATGATTTCAAAAGGTTTTTCATACTCCATCCTTTATATATGATTGTCTCCTCCGGGGAGGGTAGTTGGCCTGGGTGGACCCCGGAGTAGTCACGGAGCACTGACTGAGTGGAGTCGCCCCCCAGTTGGGTTCCTTACTCTCAGGATGGGCATGGTTCGTTACCTCCAGGGAGGTTCATTGATCTACGGACAT
Source organism: Prinsepia uniflora (assembly GCA_032719365.1). Lineage (NCBI taxonomy): Eukaryota > Viridiplantae > Streptophyta > Magnoliopsida > Rosales > Rosaceae > Prinsepia > Prinsepia uniflora. The sequence continues at coordinate 65,358,201 of CM064865.1, read as the reverse complement.
TGACCTGGGTGGACCCTGGAGAGACTTGGGTTTGAGACCCCGGTTAGCACACGTGTAGCTCTATTTTACCGTGACAGGTTCTGGATATGAATATAAGGGATAAACATGATTTAAATTGGTTTGGGAAATTATGTTTTATGATGATAAATGGTTTTGGGCTGAGATCCCACATATGTTTACTATGTTATGGTTTTCTGTAAATGGTTTTGGGCAGGAGCCCGTAGAACTTGTATTTATAGAATTTGGGGCTGAGACCCTAATGATAGTTGTTTAAACATACGTGTTTGAGTAAATGGTTTTACTATGCATGCATGCTTTTTAGTGGAGGGTATAAAGGTCTTTGATGAAATGTTTTTATAAATTCTTTATTTTTGTCCACTCACAGTCTTTCTGTTTTTAATACCCTTCAGGTTGGATACGGTGTGAACTGTAGCAGAGATCGAGATATCACATACCTCCTCCGGATCCTGGCGTACTCTGATAGCCCGGGAGGGCAAAGGTCGGAAGTATCCCTTGTCTGACACTCCGTGTCAGACGGGAGCAGGGTCATCCCGCGTTAATCCCGGTGGGATTGTGATGGGTCCTATCATAGAGCCTCCCAGATGGAGAATTCCTGGGGGAAGACTCGGAGTGAGACCCCGAGTAATGTGCACACTAGTATAGAGATTAATCGTGACATATATCGGGGATGTGTTCCCTAGGGGCTATTTGCCCCGAGTTGGCATCATCTCAGAAGTGCCGCGGTTGGGTTATACGAATGTTTATACGTATGAGGTTTTATGAAAGTGATTTGGGGCAAAGACCCCGTGTTCTATGTTTTAGAAAGTGATTTGGGAAGGAGAGCCCGTATTTGATATTTTGGCAATGGTTTGGGGCGGGGACCCCATATTCGATTTTTTAGTATTTCATTGAGAATGGATTTGGGCAGAGTCCCACTTGTGTTTGATTTGGGCTGAGTTCCCATGTATTGATTTACAGTTTTGTTGTGATTTCGGGTCGGGGACCCATAAATGGATTTATGGTTCATGACGGTTTATGGGGACTGGGCATGAACCCTTGAATGGTTTTGAGAATATTTTCAAATGGTTTTATGAACGTTTGATAAATAGTTTTTGAATGTATGCATATGTTTTTAGTGAAAGGCATAAATGTTTTTATGTGAAAATGTTTTAATGAAATGGTTGTTTTGTCCACTCACGATTTTTAATATTTTGAATGCCTTTCAGGTTGATCGCGGATGCGGGCTGTAGCAGAGCTCGAGACATCACACTCCTCCTCCTACGATCCTGACATACTCTGGAAGCCCCGACGAGGGTTAGAGACGGAATTATCTCTAGTCTGACACTTCATGTCAGACTGGAGCAAGCACGTCTCACGTTAATCCCGGGGGATTTGGGACGGGTCCTGACACTGTCTACCTTTCTCAGTGCTGTGGCGGTGGCACTTTGAGGTATACAGTGTCCTTTGGCTGTTGACTTTCACCCACCGCGCCCTTGACACTCTCCAGTCTGTTGTTGATGATCATGAGATGCCCCCATCGCGAGTATGTAACGAACTTGTGGGACCCAATCTAGGAAAGAATTATCTCAAGCGAAATCCAACTGCCCCGTCGTGGCGGTGGTGGCTTCGCACAGGGTGCACAGTAGCTGCCGTAAGTGGGTGGGCCGATTAATGAGGCGGGCAATGAGATTTATGGGCAAAACTCAAATTTAGGTGGAGGAACAAGAGAACGGCTTCACAAAGATAGCCCTGTAGCAGTCGAGGGTGGGTAGAAACAATTTATGAAGTGGGTAGGAAGATTTAATGGCAACCGCTCAAAATTAATTGGGGAAACACTCAACTACTTCTTTGAGAGTGGACTCTCACTTCGGAAAGGGAGGGAAGCTCACTGAGGAGCAGAGACTCACTTCGGAGAGGGAGGGAAGCTCACCGACGAGCAAAGACTCTTAAGGCGGAGAGAAAGTGGTTATGAGTTATGAATGCTGTTTTCTGACAAGCAATGTATTATTGAATAAAAAAAATAAAGTGAGAAGAAAAAAGCCTTTCAACTTTACTCACGACACTTTTTTACAAAATTCTCCCAAACCAAAATAGACTCGTTACATTTACAAAAGCCCTTGAACAAACACACACACATACTCTCCCCTTTCTTTTTGCAAATTGAAGGATTTCTTCCACATTCAAATACTACTAGCCTCTTACCACACGGTATACATGCGATTAATTTACTTGCCAAACTTAATCAAACCCTACGGACCTAAACAACCACTCATGTATCAGAAAACTTCAGGGAGAGGCCTGCCTTCTAGAAATGACTTAAATAGCCTCAGCGATCTTTCTGGCTGTGAGAATGGAGCTTCATGAGAGGCACCTCTAACGGTGGCAAATGAAAGCATGTTACCATAAACTTGAGTCCACCCTCCAACCTTAACAACAACACCAAAAAAAAAAAAAATTACAAATCACAAATAAAAAAAAAACACGATTTCGTTATTCCATTTTGGAGTTGAACTCATTAGAAATAAACTCCTACAATGAAAGATATATATGAATGTGCTTTGCATAATCAGAAGCATTGTAACATACCTGTTTTCCCTCAAACCAAACACGATAAGGAACAGTGGTGTTCAATCCTAACTCCCTTGCCAATCTATACACCAATCTTCGGGTTCCCGTTAATGGGATCACAGAATCCTGATCTCCACTGAATTAAAAAATTTAATGATTTATACATTCATAGCAAGTAAAATTATCTTTCACAATGAATTATAGTTACCTGTAAACCAAGACGGGGATTCCGGCCTTCACAAGTGATCCCACCACTTCAATTGTAGGGATTTCCAGGTTTAGCATTTGGTAGTCCAAAATTCTAGCACCAAAATGAAGCAGATCGAAGAAAAAAAAAAGGTTAAGAAATTTCACTTAGCATAAGAAAAATTACTTGCTTCATAAGTAAGAGATATTACTTGCTGCAAACGTCCCATTTTCGAACTCCAACAAGCCTAGCATGAAGCGCGGTTTGCACATCTTTCCGGTTCAAATAGGTCACGATCTTGTCCTCAACACATACATCTATCCTCTCACTCATTTTCTGAAGCCATATTATATGAAACAAAACAAAACTTAGATTATTATGCAATTTAAAGAAAATAATGCACAAGTTAAAAAATTACAAGGCATGCTTACATTGGGGCTTATAATTTTTGACTGTGAGAGTACAGACGAAATGCAGACATCTAGGGTTACATCATACTTGTCCACAAATTTACTGGTTTCTTTGCTGACTTGGCTCATAACCCTTGAACAAGAAGGCGAAACTGAGTCTCTATAGTACTCACTCACGTAGCGCGAATAGTTACAGGCTGAGGTGAACAATTTGAATGTTGAATCTGATATGAGTCCGTGAGACCAGAAGAATACAGCTCTTGAGTTGAAGTCATTTGCAAATTCTAGAACAGGATTTCCCAACTGATCATGGAAAATATGCCAAATTATTCAGTAAAACTCTAACCTTTTTGATTGTCGGTCAAAATTGAAATTAAATTCAGTAAATTAATTTGTACTTACAGCAAGTCCTTTTAGATTGAACAACCTCTCCTTTTTGTTCATTTCAACCATAAGCTTTGCAAGTTGAGGAATGTAGTGCCCTGGAATTGTTCAAATATATATTAATAGCCACCAAAAAAATAAATCTTCTCTCTTTTTGTGCAAGCAACCATCTAAAGTGCGAGAAGAGAGATCGAAGCCAAGTGCAAGAGGGCGAAATGGTACTTTCAAATGTGTGTTACCTGCATAGCTTTCTCCTGTTAGAAACAAATCTCTATGTTTGTATTGGGGGAATTTGTTGAACCAGCGTTGCAAGAATATAAGATTGTCCTTGGCTTAAGAAGTGAAATCCAACACAGCCTCCAAATTATATTCCATAAGCTCACAATTTAGGGACAAAAAAGTTGAATAAAAAGTACTTATTATCAGCAATCCATACAGTCAAGAAATAGTGTTTAAAATGTCAGTTCTTGAAAAGCCTCAGAAACTTTAATGTAGTCCACTTGGCAAACCATAATTTTTCAAAAGGAGAAAAGCAACAAGAAAGCAAAGCAAAAAGGATTATAATCTGATGGATCAAAAAGTTATATATATACCTGTTGCCTCATCATCCACTGCCATATAAGAGGCGCTTGATTTAGAATATGAAAACCCCACCCCAACTGGTGTCTCCAAATACAGCATATTTGCCTCTGCATTGTCAAATCAAAATTATGGATATATTAAGTTCCAAAACAAAATAAAAAATAAAACTTTTAAAATATCAAATGGAAATTATGAAAAGATTTTTTTGAGATCATTTACCTCTATTCCAGCTGTACTGATTTCTAAGCAGGACCTCCCCATCTGGTCTAAAAGGTCCATTTTCTGAGAAAGCCCCTACCCCAAGAGAAGAACAACCAGGACCTGTACATGAAATAGAAATTAACCAGAGGGTTACATTGTTAAAAAAAAAAAGTAGGGGTTTTCCAAATTGAATTTACCTCCATTTAACCAGAGGACCAAGGGCTTTGAAGGTGGATTTACCTCAGCTTCGACAAAGTAAAAAAACAAAGACGTGTGCTTATGATCATCCACAGTAACATAACCTGAAAAATGTTGAAAACCCACATGGGGTTGCCCAGGAAGCCTAGTAATTTTGTGTTCAGAGGCCTCAACCTCCATGGAAAAGCTCAGCCGAAGCACAAATATTGCCATTGCCATGGCCTTCCAAACTTGAGAAGAAGAACCCATGGTTGTTAATTTCAGCAAAATGGTAAAATGGCCTTGGGAGAAAAAGAGGGCTGGCTCTGAGGCCTGTTTAAATGCTGCTCTCGGTGGAGGAGGGCATTGGTTGGTGGAGCCCAGTCTAAATGTAAGACCCTTCTGTTTTTTTTATTATGATTACAAGCTTAGCTTTTGTTGCAGGCCTGAGAATGGTGTTGAAAGAGATGTGTGAGAGACACAATGACTATGGGGAGGTCTCTGGTCTCTGCTTCTTTGGGCTGAGTCAGCATATAAAGTAAAAAATTGGTCTCTTGAAAGAATCTTTTTATATATATATATATAGCTATTTATTTTCTTATGTTGGATTTAAATTCTCAGAAATTTCAGTTTTGTTGTTTCTGTAAAATATTCTTCCTTTTCAGCAAAGTAACAAATTTAAGCATGATCCATGGAAAGTGGCTTTTTCAAACACTACTTTCCATCCCACAAAATGTGTCAAAATTGTCATAATCTATGACAGTATCATGAGAGGCATTGACATTAGATCTTTGCTTTGCAGTTCCTTTTTGGTTTTCCAATAATTTGCTTGATTGATTTACTTTTCTTGATCGCCAAGTATAATCCCATATCTAATTTTCTAAGTTTGAGAAAAAAGACTTGAGTGTTTCTCATTAGAATGTTTATAACATATCCATCTACAAAAGAAACAATAGTTAAAAAAATAACGATCTTACTTGTTTGAGTGGGAGAGCTCTTATAAACATTTTCTTTATGTATTTATCTGCAACTGAATTTGATCTCTTTGACCTTCTTGTTTAAAAGGGGTGTCTTACAATAATTACGTATTCACTTTTTCATATATATTGTTGTTGAGAAGGAAAATAGTTGAATGAGGATGCAGGGAGAAGGAAAAATAAAACGTCTGATTATTGTGGTGTGTAATCCAGTTTACAAGGATTAATTATCCCTTATACAGGGAGGGATAATTAATGAATACAAAAGACGAATCTACCCCTAGCACCTATTACATAAATAGACATAACTCTTAAAACTATTTACAACACTCCCCCTTGGATATTTCATGTAAGGGTACTGTATGGCTACACACATATATGTAGCCTCGTTAAAACCTTACCAGGTAACAAAAACCCTATGGGACAAAAATAACCCTGGTCGAAGGAAAAAGAGTGCAACGTGCGTATGGGTGATTACATCGGAATCTTCTGAGGTAGCTGATGTCGTCTCTTCTGGAATACGGGTAGATAATCCGCCCTTAAGATGAAATGCATTAGTGTTGCTCCACCAAAACCTTACCCGGTAAACCCAGTGGGACAAACCCGTGGTTGAAGGGAAAAGATGTGCAAATGCATATGAGTCAAATCGTAGCATCTTCAGGATGCATTGTTAGCGGGGTGATCATACCAAAATGTGCCTCATTAAAACCTAGCCAGGTAACAAAACCCAATGGGACAAAATAACCCTGATCGTAGGACAAAAGAGTACACGATGATCATGTGAATATACTTCGGGATACTCAGTATACTTCTGGATACTTGGTATACTTCAGGATACTCCCCCTGATATTGACTCCCCCTGAAAACTACAGATTATGTAGATCGGTCAGTCTACTTAAACCAATACCTCGCACATGCTGCTGGAATGTGGCCTTTGGTAATGACTTGGTGAATAAGTCTGCATCGTTATCTTGAGACCGTATTGGCTTGATCTCAATCTTCCGATGTTCTTGTTGTTGCTGGTTAAAGAAGAACTTCGGTGCAATATGCTTGGTGTTGTCTCCCTTAATGAAACCGGTCTTCATCTGCTCTATGCAGGCCGCATTATCTTCGTAGATAACTGTCGGTTCATTATAGGTGGAATTCAGTCCACATGTACTTCGAATATGCCCAGTAATAGCTCTTAGCCATATGCATTCACGAACTGCTTCGTGCAGGGCCAAAATCTCGGCATGGTTCGAAGACGTAGCAACAAGGGTCTGTTTTGTAGACCTCCACGATATTGCTGTGTTCCCAATGGTAAAGACATAACCGGATTGGGAACGTGCCTTGTGTGGGTCTGATAGGTAACCTGCATCAGCATACCCAACGAGGCGTGCATCATTTCGAGGACCAAGGGGGGTTGATTCATTCCTCAATGCATAGGGATAGAATAAGCCCATATCCGTTGTACCTCTAAGGTATCGGAAGATGTCTTTTATTGACAGGACCCATCCCAATCCCCCCGGGATTAGTGCGGGATGACCCTGCTCCCGTCTGACACGAAGTGTCAGACAAGGGATAATTTCGACCTTTGCCCTCCCGGGCTATCAGAGTACGCCAGGATCCGGAGGAGGTATGTGATATCTCGGTCTCTGCTACAGTCCACATCCGATGTCAACCTGAAGGGCAGTCAAACATTAAAAACTGTGAGTGGGCAAAACAAAAGTTTATAAAAACATTTCATAAAACATTTGTACCCTCCACTAAAAAGCATGCATGCATTCGAAAACCATTTATCCAAAACAAACCATATGTGGGACTAAGCCCAAAGCAGATATAAACCAAGGTCGAAAGGACCACAATGAAAACGACCATACGGGCCACTGCCCAAATCCATAAGGGACTCGGCCCCAAACCATAAAGAAACCAAGTACACGAGCCACTGCTCAAATCCTGTGCACACCTGTGCACACCACATATCATATATCATATATACATATAAGTCACACAACCAATCCTGTCACGGTATCCAAAGCTACGCGCGTGCTACCCGGGTCTCAATCCGAGTCTTCTCAAAGTCAAGGTCAATGTCCGCAGACCACTAATCCTACTCGAGGTAATAGTAACCATAGCCTTCCTGAGAGTAAGGAACCCAACTGGGGGGAGACTCCACTCAGTCGGTGCTCCGTGACTACTCCGGGGTCCACCCAGGCCAACGACCCTCCCCGGAGGAGATTATAGAAGTAAAGGAAGGTAGATGAACATATATATACATAACATAAACATTCATAACCGGTTCCCCTGAACCGTCATGATCCATAATATCCATAATCAGGTAACATGCCGGTTCCCATAAACCGTTATGTACCGTAATAACCAACAAGGGTTCATGCCGGTTCCCATAAACCGTCATGAACCACGATACCATAACAAGGGTTCATGCTGGTTCCCATAAACCGTCATGAACCTGGGAATCCATTTAAGGTTCCCTGACCTGAAATCAAAACCGTAAAGTGACTGGGTCTCGTGCCCGAACATAGGACATCAACTAGGCACCGTGCCCGAAATCCGAGGTCATATGCCCGAGACAAAACCAAATGGGTCTCATACCCGAGTTTATCCTTTTGAAATTCAAATCCAGTTCATTTAAATCAATACAGAAATACAGACCCGTACAAACACCGTATAAGGCCGAAACCTTGAAATACGTGTTTATACGTAACCACATACAAATGCACCCATGGCATTACAAACAAGCATTTAAAACATATAATAAACATTTATGCATGCACCAAGTTAGAAAACAAGGTCCACTCACAGACCATCCGAGCTGCCGCCTCGATTTGCGTGCCATACGGTTCCCCGAGCCGATCACTGTCACCGGGACTCCCAAACCTGTCCAAATCGTAATAGAAGGTTACTAACTATTTAATTAACCTCCCACTAAAGCCCCGTAATTTTCCCGTATTTTTAACTATTTTTAAAACCAAACCTAAACCTTCCGATGCCCCGAAACATATCGAGACGGTGTCCGATTGACACGAAACCAGTCCCAAAATGTTTGTTACATCGAATAGATGATTTCGTATGTTGGAACCTTCCCCAGATTCCCTGCCACGCGCCCTCACGCGCCGCCTGAAGTGGCTGCGCGTGGGCTTCACGCGCCAGGTACAGTACCTGCTGACGTCAACATGACGTCATCTGACAGCTGTCAGGTCTGACATGTCAGACTCTGACAGGTGCCATGTGTCATGCTCCCATTGGTCCACGTCACTGTACTGTCAGTGCCACGTGGCAGTCTGACATGTGCCACGTGTCATCACAGCACTGGTCCACGTCAGTGACATGTGTCAGCCCCTAATTGGGCCACGTCACTGACATGTCAGTGCTGACTGTGCACTGACATGTGACACGTGTCGCACTCCTATTGGCCCATTTTCTGACATGTCAACTGACATTGTCAGATCTGACAATGCTGACGTCATCCCTGACATGATGACGTCAGCAGGATGACGTCACCTGTCATCTCTGTCCTCCCGCGGGTCGACCCGAATACCAGTAATCGGGTCGCCATGACCCGCGGCTTGACCCGGCCTGTTCTCCCTGCTCCGGCCACCATTTCTCCTCCCGTTTGTACCATTCTACTCGTCTCAACCTAACTTAGAGTTCTATGGGTTTAAAAACTAGAAAACGGGTCGAGGTAATTACCTGTGATGCCGAGAACAGTCGCCCAGCTTTCGGCCGTCCGTCTGGGCTGCACCGCCGTCCTCAGCCATTCCTTTTGATCCTATTAGCCTCCTCGAGTCCCCAAAAACCCAACCAAATCATTAGTTTCGATCCAAGACCCATAAAACCCAAGTTTTGAATTTCAAACCCCAAACCTACCTTTTCGGGTTTCCTCCCGCCGTGAGCCGCCGTGGCTCTGGCCGTCTCCGTCCAGTCCTTCCTCATCTCACTCACACTATCACTCTGGTCTCAGTCACAGGTGGTGAGGGGATGTGTGTTGTGTGTTTTGAAGAAAATGGAGAATATGGGTTAATGGGGGTTTTCGGGTTTTTGTGAAGGAAAAGGAAGAAAATGAAATGAAAATGGTGATGGTGCCGTGGAAGAGAAGAGAGAAGGAGATGATGTGATCAGATGAGGGAATGAGAGATGAAGGGTGAGGATTTAAAGATAAAATTGAAATTGATGGTTAAGATTGAATGGTGGGTGGGTTTGGTTTATAAAAATAATTAAATAATATTAATTAATTATATAGATCCACATTTTGGGGGTCTAAGCCAATGGGATGAGTGACACTTGTCACTCATCCATGGGGCCCACCAAAATATCCACCCAATCAGATTTCGCCGAAACGTCCCCGTCTCGAAGTTCGTGCATAGTGAAATCGAACTTCCGTGACCCATAACTCTCCCGTTCGAAGTCCGATTTCAGTGTGCCACCTGCCTATGGATTCGTATCGTCCTTATCTACGTAACGGTCTTCGGCCATCGGCCATCGGACCTCCCGGTCAAAAAGTCAACATTTGACCCCCATTTAACCAAAATTACCAAAATGCCCCTAAACTTCCGAACGTCATAACTTCCTCCCCGAACGTCGGAATTGAACGTGCCACCTGTCTATGAACTCGTGACGTCACGAACTACGTCACGGTCATCGGTCAAAGTCCATTTGACCGCCCGATCAAAAAGTCAACGTTTTGCCACCATTAGGGCAAAACGGTCATTTTGCATCGTTCGTCAGATTTCGCCCAACTAATCACGGATTAACCTCACTAATCGTGATTAGTCACTAATCTAATCATGGATTTCGGGACGGGTCGTTACAACCTTCCCTCCTTAATTAATTTCGTCCTCGAAATTCCAACCGACCTAATTCTACCCGTTCTTCCCTCCTTAATTTAGTTTCGCTCTTGAAACTCCACTATCCTGATTCCACAACCACCTCGTGGAAAGTAGAATCGACCGCAAAACACGTGTACACTAGTACACCCACTAGTCAACATAAACCTCGTTTGTAACCAGACGTACCACTAACGCTCTCGTCATATCGACTATATTCGACCACGTCGAATGACAGAAGTCGTACGCTCCGAACTGATCCCACTTGTCAGATCTACCGTTTCGCTGACACAACCAACTAGACGGTTCCTTGCTCAACCACTAACTATCCTGACGTCTGCTCCCACTGGGAGTCATCAGACCTCACACCACGATCCACGCTGACACCTCCTACAAACTGTCACCACTTGACAGTCGTCAATCGAAAATTGTCACTATACTCACTCATGGTTACACTAACCACCAACTCACTCAACCATGGGTAAACACTTACCCACAAAGCACTCGACCTGTGTGTAACTAGACCCATTAGAAATGACACGACCCATCCCAATCCCCCCGGGATTACCATGGAATGTATCATGCTCCCGTTTGACAAAGGGCGTCAGACAAGGGGCGTCAGACAAGGGATAACTGATTGCCATTGCCCAAACGGGCTTCCAGAGTGCGTAAGGATCGATGGAGGAGGTGTGCGATGCTCAAGTCTCTGCTGCAGTCGTATCCGGAATCAACCTGAAGGGCATTAAAAACAAAAGCTGTGAGTGGACGAAAATAAACAAGTCTGTTAAAAACATTTATAAGACATTTATGCCCCTCAGTAAAATCATATGCATGCACCAAAAACCAATAATCCCATATTTATTTAGAAATAACCATTAGGGCCTTAGCCCGGAAACCAAAGCATAGTTTCAAATTCCAAAAGTCAATCCAAGAGTTATTTCATCAATCCAGTAATATTCATTTATTATTTTTTCCATCTCCGGCATCCCCGATGCCTAGCGTCCTAGACGCTTGACGTTCCAGACGTCATATCTCACGGTATTAAGCAACGCGTGCTGCCCGGGGTCTCACCGGGTCCATATCTCTGACATCCCCGATGTCTGACGTCCATGACGTCTAGCAATCCTGCTCCTGGATCACTATACGGTCCGGTAGCTCCGTACAATGAGCCCTCGCAGGCAATGCACCGTGACTTCTCCAGTGTCCCCGACACTTGGAGGAGACCAGGATATAAATATCCTCATATCGAGATGGTTTTATGGAACACATTCTATTATTCATTTCCAAAATATCACAAGGGCCCTACCCCGAATTTCCATAAAACCGTCATAAGTCCAAATAGTTGAATCAAATCCGAAATAGTTTATTCAATTCCATTTTAGGGTCCCCGACCCGAAATCACATATATAAGTTAACTGGGCCCCTGGTCCGATTTCATAAGTCAACTGGGCCCCTGGCCCGATTTCACAAGTTAACTGGACCCTGGCCCGATTTTTACTTTATCAAATCCGTAACCGTTTCATGAAATCATATCCATCCATATTTATGGAAATCAGTGCAAATCCAGAAAACCTCGATTCACGTGCAAACACGTAAATCGCCTCGAAATGCGTGAAAACATATAAATTCACTGATATCCAAAATAAATCATATAATCACAATTATAACAATCATGAAACAGTTATGCATGAATCGAATTTATAAAACAATGTCCACTCACAGACCGCTTCACAGAGCGCCTCGATACGCGTGCCATAGGCCTTCCGGGGCCACACCACTATCACCAGGACTCCCAATCCTGTTAAAATCACATTAGAGGGTCACTAACCTCCACATTAACATCTCATTAAAGTCCCGTAATTTTCCCGAATTTTTAAGTATTTTTAAACTGGATTTAAAACCTTCGGACATCCCGAACAATGTCGAGACGGTGTCCGATCGACACGAAACCAATCCCAAAATGTTTGTTACATTGTATAGGATAAAAGTCATGTTGACCTCACCTCGAGATTCGTGCCCACACGCCGTCACGCGCCGCCGTGAGTGGCTGCGCGTGAAAGCCACGCGCCTGCTACAGTGACTGCTACAGTCACCATCTTCACCCGTTTGTCTGGTAAACGGGTTGGAAAGCCCGCGATAGGATCCGGTTCAATCACACCCAAATCGACATCAATTCAATCCGTTCTTGATCCTATAACAATCATCAACCAACCAATTTCAGTTCTGTGACATCGATTAACATCAACCAATCCATAATCGTGCCAACAACCCGTGATCACCTAAAACGGGTCGATCACCAAAACTCCACCAATCCTCAACCATTGCCAAATTAACTTCATATGAAGCATATAAGGATTAACACGAACCAATTAGCATGATTAATTGAACACGACATTACCTCAATCACCACAACTCAAGCTCGAGTTTTCCGGTCGTCCACCTCGTCCGTTCACGGCCCTAGGAGCCCCAAAGCTTGCCCCATTTGATCTGGTTCGACACGTTGAAGTTCCAGGAAGCTCAATCCATCATCAATTAGGCTTGGGCTGGCCTAAAACTAGAAATTTGTATTTGAATTTCCCAGAACCCAGTTTCGGGTTTTCAGAGAATTCCAACATCAATTTCCCTCATTTCCTTTCATTCTCAATCCCAGAGTAACCCACACGACATATATTCCATTCCTTTAATCCAATTCAGCCGTTAAAGGCATCCAAAAGTGTCCCACAATCCACTGAGAAAAATCCCCTGCACTGACACGAAAATATTAATAAAACTAGTGCCCATGTTCATGTGAGTGATTGCCAGCACAATACATGTGCAAACACAATCCAAAGCTGCCCCAACTCAGTCATTAAATTGATAAACAACCATGGGATCGATCGCACAAACCTCCCACCTTCACGGCTGTTCAATGAAACAGTACCCCGTGTGAAATTACAATTCTGCCCTTGTGCAGAAAATTACCAAAATGCCCCTCACTCATCCTGACCCGTAACTCGGTCATACGGACCCCGATTGATGCGTGCCGCCTGTCTACGAACTCAGGGCATCGAGACCTTCCTAACGATCCTCGGTCCTCGGCCATCGGACCTCCCGATCAAAAAGCCAACATTCCCCCTTCTTTCGTCCAAATTACGAAAATGCCCATGAACTTCCGTACATCATAACTTTCACCACGAACATCGGAATCGAACGTGCCACCTGTCTATGAACTCGTGACGTCCCGAACTACGTCACGGTTATCGGTCAAAGTCCATTTGACCATCCAATTTAAAAGTCAACGTTTTGCCCACGCCCATGGGCAAAACGGTCATTTTGCACAATTCGTCTGAAATCACACAACTAATCCCAGATTAGTATATCACAATTAAATATTATTAAATCCCGATATTCGGGACGGGTCGTTACAAGAAATACCATGACCCAATGCACAGTATCCAATGTCCAGTCCACGTACAAGACCTTAACTAATCCAATGGTACCGGAACTAAGCCGACTACCAATACGCCCTCCAATGTACCACTGGTATACCCTATATATCGTCACCAGACATCACCAGTCTTCCTGGTATCATACCTCGAACAACGTACAAGGTACATACAACTACCCATCAATCAGCCTACAACCACCTAGGTTGTAGCAAATCACGTTCCAATTTGGAGTCCATCTGTCCAATCCAGTACTAGACAAATCAAAACTCCAACCCATCATCTATTTCCAAATCTGAATCTGAATCCGCAATTTCGTAAGAAATCCCGAATCCAAACCCAAAAGTCATATCCATATCATGTCCAAATTGGAATCCGAAATCATCATTCCGTAAGCTAGCATTAGGAATGACCATTCCGAACCCAAATCCATAAAAAGAAAATCCACAGTCAAGCTCTAGAATCAAATCCTGAATCGTCACCCAGAATCTGATTCAAAACCCCAACTCCAGAAATCCTCTTTCAAGTTCCAAAATCAAATCCTAAATCGTCATCTAGAAATCTGATTCCGAAACCTGAAATATCGTTCACTTCTACCGAGACATACCAAAACCAAACCTATCGGTTACCCGCTCAACCGATTACCACAATACGATCGATTGACTTCATAGGGAAGTCAATCCCAACATCAACACAACACTAGGTCAGACAAAATCCGACCGCGTCAAACACCTACTCATCGGACAACTACTCAGGCGAGTAATAAGCCATATGGGATTTACCTCGAAAAGAAGTTCAGTCCCATCATGCTTCACTCAACATCCAAGTAAGAGTAATAAACTCTCCACCTATCTGGATATCCAAATCACGATCCAGATCCAACACTACGTCAACCGACCATAGTCCATCTTTCGTCCAAATTACGAAAATGCCCATGAACTTCCGTACATCATAACTTTCACCATGAACGTCAGAATCGAACGTGCCACCTGTCTATGAACTCGTGACGTCCCGAACTACGTCACGGTTATCGGTCAAAGTCCATTTGACCATCCGATTTAAAAGTCAACGTTTTGCCCACACCCAGGGGCAAAAAGGTCATTTTGCACAATTCGTCCGAAATCACACAACTAATCCCAGATTAGTAAATCACAATTAAATATTATTAAATTCCGATATTCGGGACGGGTCGTTACAACCTTCCCTCCTTAAAGAATTTCGTCCTCGAAATTACCAACATCCTTATTCCACAACCACCATGTGGAAAACATTCCGACCTCACATCTGTGTACACCTGTACACCCACTTATTGGAACAACACCAGTCTCGTCAGTACCCAGACATCCCATCACAGTCATACGTCACAACAACAACACTCGACCACCTCGAGTGGACATAACCACCTGATCCGCGATAAGATCGCTCAACCATTAAGCTGACTCCTTCAGCTAGATGGTTCCCTTCCATTACCAATATATCCTTACATTGGCTCCCATTGGGAGTCACCAAATCTCATTTGTCATTCCATGCTGACACCATCAGTCAATCTGTCATCACTAAGCTTTAGCACCCTATAAAGCCCAAACCATCGATTAATCAATGACAACACCATGTACTACATCACCCTTGATGTAGCGTAAGATCAACCACATGATCTCAATTCGCAGGGCAAGCCCATTCCTGCGACATAACTAAATCTCAATGTCCATATCCACCGACTCCCTCAGCGAACCAAGGCGCTGGGAAATTACGGTGTGATCAAGTCACACAAGGCTACTCGTGGTTACTCAGACCACCAATTCACTCATCCTGAGTGTACGTACACCGTCAATTTACCCAATCAAGTGGTGTAACTGGAACACGTTGAATACCAGCCCAGCAGTGATCACACATCTCGATACTAGGGTTCCACTAGCCAACCGTGGCTAAGAACACCTGCTCATACAATCACTGAACTCGACAAAATCACTCTGCACAGCGCACAGTATCCAATGTCCAGTCCACAATCACAACCAAACAAATGATAATGGAACCAAGCCGATTACCAACACGTTTAATTACACACCACTGGTACATCCCATGTACCCCCATTAGGCACCACTCAGCCTAACCAGTATCAATCCCCGTACAACGTACCCTGTACGTACATCAATCCAGTTCTAGTTCCGAATCCGAATTTGCAATTTCGTAAGAAATTCCGAATCCAAACCCAAACATCACATTTTTATTCCATTTCCAAATTCGAATTCGAAATCATTACTCCGTAAGCTAGCATTGGAATAATCATTCCACACCCAAATCCGGTAATCCACTTTCGAGCTTCGTAATCGAATCCTGAATCGTCACCCAGAAATTCGATTCCAAAACCCAAAATCTCGTTTACGTCCACCAAGACGTAACAAAACCGAACCTATCGGTTGCCTGTCCAAAATACTTGATTGACTTCATAGGGAAGCCAATCCCAATATTCACACGTCAAAGGTTGACAAAATCCGACCACTTCGGAAACCTACTCAACCGAGTAACAACCATATGGACTTCACTCCGAAAAGAAGTTCAGTCCCGTCATTTACAACTCACGTATCAAGGTAAGAGTGATAAACTCTCCACCTATCTGGATCATCAAGATCACAATCCATATCCATCGCTACGTCACCGGACAAGTAACATCACGATCCTAGATCGTCACATCGACCAAAGTCGACAACATCACAATTCAGATCCACCTAGGATCCACACATGCCCACATAGATAACAAACCATCTGGAAGCTGATCGTAGGGTCTTACACCCTCAATTGAATCCTTCGCCAAATTTCCCTTGGTGGAAAGATGACCTCGCATTTCACCACCAAATCCAAGATCACACACAACTTCTTGAGTCCAATGACCAAAGGCCAAACATGGGTCCACCTACCAATACACGCTCAACGTACTGGTAGCAACAATCATCATCTGCCATGGCAGGAAAATATGAAGTCAACCCCAATGACTTCGGAATACCAATCACCGATGCGGAAACGAGCACTCCTCTCGTCTCCCAATCACAACTCTCCCCGAAACGGGAGTTCCAACCATGTTGGGAAGAGACATGCTCCCAATGAGATGTCAAGTCCAACCACTGGACTGCCCATGTCCATACCTCACTTGGACCACCACGTGTCCAAAATCAATCCATTACTCGGACCTCACGTCCGCCAATAATCATGTGCGCACACACCCCGATTTCGAACGGGATATCTACAATTTTGCCTGAATGTGCATACCATACTACCTTTGTCTCACATCTCGACCTTAACAGGTTCAATCCTCAGGTTCCAAGTGATTCACAATCACCCCTCAATACCACGAATGGTTTCCCGACTTTTCCAATTTCAATACTTCCTTGCACCTCTGAGGATATTAGAGGTAAACAATCTTACCAATCTCGGAGTTGACAAAAACTCCCCAAATCCACTGATTCACATGACGTAGGGAACATCATCCCTAGATTCCTCAAGTTTCAATCATACCATTTTATCCGTTCATCACTTGTCATCATAAATCGGTTGGGACTTATCCCAACACGACACAACCTCCACTGGATCCCATCCAGTCCGAGACTCGACCACCTTTGAGTCGCAGATACCAATCACATGTCCATCATGACAGAGTCACACCCCAACTGGTGGCTCATCATCATCACAATCACCGACACCGGTACCAGCACCACGCACTATCATCAACACTAGTATCCGCACACAGGTATCCATACTAGTATTGGCATAAAAGTACCAACATACCAACATCCATACATCAGGATAATGGACGCTCCCTGAACATCCCCTGATCCACAAGTGTGGAAGCCACACAAAATACCCTCGATAGCCAGTCATCTCGACACAACTGTCGACCAACAGTCATCGTTGTCAAGATCCGTAACCACACCTCACACTAATATTCGATCCAACATGGGATTCCATATTTTATCTCATAACCGCATCCGTGGATCGAAACCCATAATCCTGACTAGACTCACTTGAGTTATCCACATGGTCATCCACGACCTCAGCCGCTCGCCGCAACACAAGTTCTCATTTAAAGTTCACCTTACGGTCCATCAATTATAAATTAGGGTTCCAAAAACACACCCTAGTTTTCCACCGAACCCAACTGTCTTCTGCAGTAAAATCCACAACCTGACCGACCCCGCGGTCCTGACATCGTATAGACGTCCAATCCAATCCAATTGTCAACTCAACGTGGGTTCCATCGTGGGTTCCACCACGAAGGTCATCGGCTAACTCCGATGCACCAACACCCCGTACACTATCCAACACTACTAGGGTCCAAAACTTAGACCAATACTCAACTGAGTTTCGTATTTCCATAACATTATTCAAATGGGGTTCCCTGAACCCGGCTGTGCCCAGTAGAACAACCGTCCATCATCACGTGACCGAACCGACGGTCCCACATTACCAGTTAATTGTATACAACCCCACTTGGGTTGAATCGCGTCAATGCACGGCGTATTGGGCCAAACACACCCAATCCACCATTCAAACCCAAAACTATCTATCAGGTTGACAACGGAACTGCAGCCCAACGAGACATCACACCCTCGTCCTTCGCGTACAAAAGAGCAAAACCTGCTCTGATACCACTTGACACGACCCATCCAATCCCCTCGGGATTACCATGGAATGTATCATGCTCCCATCTGACAAGGGGCGTCATACAAGGGATAACCGATTGCCATTGCCCAAACGGGCTTCCAGAGTGCGTAAGGATCGATGGAGGAGCTGTGCGATGCTCAAGTCTCTGCTGCAGTCGTATCCGGAATCAACCTGAAGGGCATTAAAAACAAAAGGTGTGAGTGGACGAAAATAAACAAGTCTGTTAAAAACATTTATAAGACATTTTGCCCCTCAGTAAAATCATATGCATGCACCAAAAACCAATAATCCCATATTTATTTAGAAATAACCATTAGGGCCTTAGCCCGGAAACCAAAGCATAGTTTCAAATTCCAAAAGTCAATCCAAGAGTTATTTCATCAATCCAGTAATATTCATTTATTATTTTTCCATCTCCGGCATCCCCGATGCCTAGCGTCCTAGACGCTTGACGTTCCAGACGTCATATCTCACGGTATTAAGCAACGCGTGCTGCCCGGGGTCTCACCGGGTCCATATCTCTGACATCCCCGATGTCTGACGTCCATGACGTCTAGCAATCCTACTCCTGGATCACTATACGGTCCGGTAGCTCCGTACAATGAGCCCTCGCAGGCAATGCACCGTGACTTCTCCAGTGTCCCCGACACTTGGAGGAGACCAGGATATAAATATCCTCATATCGAGATGGTTTTATGGAACACATTCTATTATTCATTTCCAAAATATCACAAGGGCCCTGCCCCGAATTTCCATAAAACCGTCATAAGTCCAAATAGTTGAATCAAATCCGAAATAGTTTATTCAATTCCATTTTAGGGTCCCCGACCCGAAATCACATATATATGTTAACTGGGCCCCTGGCCCGATTTCATAAGTCAACTGGGCCCCTGGCCCGATTTCACAAGTTAACTGGACCCCTGGCCCGATTTTTACTTTATCAAATCCGTAACCGTTTCATGAAATCATATCCATCCATATTTATGGAAATCAGTGCAAATCCAGAAAATCTCGATTCACGTGCAAACACGTAAATCGCCTCGTAATGCGTGAAAACATATAAATTCACTGATATCCAAAATAAATCATATAATCACAATTATAACAATCATGAAACAGTTATGCATGCATCGAATTTATAAAACAATGTCCACTCACAGACCGTTTAACCGAGCGCCTCGATACGCGTGCCATAGGCCTTCCCGGGCCACACCACTATCACCAGGACTCCCAATCCTGTTCAAATCACATTAGAGGGTCACTAACCTCCACATTAACATCCCATTAAAGTCCCGTAATTTTCCCGAATTTTTAAGTATTTTTAAACTGGATTTAAAACCTTCGGACATCCCGAACAATGTCGAGACGGTGTCCGATCGACACGAAACCAATCCCAAAATGTTTGTTACATTGTATAGGATAAAATTCATGTTGACCTTACCTCGAGATTCGTGTCCACGAGCCGTCACGCGCCGCCGTGAGTGGCTGCGGGTGAAAGCCACGCGTCTGCTACAGTGACTGCTACAGTCACCATCTTCACCCGTTTGTCTGGTAAACAGGTTGGAAAGCCCGCGATAGGATCCGGTTCAATCACACCCAAATCGACATCAATTCAATCCGTTCTTGATCCTATAACAATCATCAACCAACCAATTTCAGTTCTGTGACATCGATTAACATCAACCAATCCATAATCGTGCCAACAACCCGTGATCACCCAAAACGGGTCGATCACCAAAACTCCACCAATCCTCAACCATTGCCAAATTAACTTCATATGAAGCATATAAGGATTAACACGAACCAATTAGCATGATTAATTGAACACGAAATTACCTCAATCACCACAACTCAAGCTCGAGTTTTCCGGCCGTCCACCTCGTCCGTTCACGGCCCTAGGAGCCCCAAAGCTTGCCCCATTTGATCTGGTTCGACACGTTGAAGTTCCAGGAAGCTCAATCCATCATCAATTAGGCTTGGGCTGGCCTAAAACTAGAAATTTGTATTTGAATTTCCCAGAACCCAGTTTCGGGTTTTCAGAGAATTCCAACATCAATTTTCCTCATTTCCTTTCATTCTCAATCCCAGAGTAACCCACACGACATATATTCCATTCCTTTAATCCAATTCAGCCGTTAAAGGCATCCAAAAGTGTCCCACAATCCACTGAGAAAAATCCCCTGCACTGACCCGAAAATATTAATAAAACCAGTGCCTATGTTCATGTGAGTGATTGCCAGCACAATACATGTGCAAACACAATCCAAAGCTGCCCCAACTCAGTCATTAAATTGATAAACAACCATGGGATCGATCGCACAAACCTCCCACCTTCACGGCTGTTCAATGAAACAGTACCCCGTGTGAAATTACAATTCTGCCCTTGTGCAGAAAATTACCAAAATGCCCCTCACGCATCCTGACCCGTAACTCGGTCATACGGACCCCGATTGATGCGTGCCGCCTGTCTACGAACTCAGGGTATCGAGACCTTCCTAACGATCCTCGGTCCTCGGCCATCGGACCTCCCGATCAAAAAGCCAACATTCCCCCTTCTTTCGTCCAAATTACGAAAATGCCCATGAACTTCCGTACATCATAACTTTCACCACGAACATCGGAATCGAACGTGCCACCTGTCTATGAACTCGTGACGTCCCGAACTACGTCACGGTTATCGGTCAAAGTCCATTTGACCATCCAATTTAAAAGTCAACGTTTTGCCCACGCCCAGGGGCAAAACGGTCATTTTGCACAATTCGTCTGAAATCACACAACTAATCCCAGATTAGTATATCACAATTAAATATTATTAAATCCCGATATTCGGGACGGGTCGTTACAAGAAATACCATGACCCAATGCACAGTATCCAATGTCCAGTCCACGTACAAGACCTTAACTAATCCAATGGTACCGGAACTAAGCCGACTACCAATACGCCCTCCAATGTACCACTGGTATACCCTATATATCGTCACCAGACATCACCAGTCTTCCTGGTATCATACCTCGAACAACGTACAAGGTACATACAACTACCCATCAATCAGCCTACAACCACCTAGGTTGTAGCAAATCACGTTCCAATTTGGAGTCCATCTATCCAATCCAGTACTAGACAAATCAAAACTCCAACCCATCATCTATTTCCAAATCTGAATCTGAATCCGCAATTTCGTAAGAAATCCCGAATCCAAACCCAGAAGTCATATCCATATCATGTCCAAATTGGAATCCGAAATCATCATTCCGTAAGCTAGCATTAGGAATGACCATTCCGAACCCAAATCCATAAAAAGAAAATCCACAGTCAAGCTCTAGAATCAAATCCTGAATCGTCACCCAGAATCTGATTCCAAACCCCAACTCCATAAATCCTCTTTCAAGTTCCAAAATCAAATCCTAAATCGTCATCTAGAAATCTGATTCCGAAACCTGAAATATCGTTCACTTCTACCGAGACATACCAAAACCAAACCTATCGGTTACCCGCTCAACCGATTACCACAATACGATCGATTGACTTCATAGGGAAGTCAATCCCAACATCAACACAGCACTAGGTCAGACAAAATCCGACCGCGTCAGACACCTACTCATCGGACAACTACTCAGGCGAGTAATAAGCCATATGGGATTTACCTCGAAAAGAAGTTCAGTCCCATCATGCTTCACTCAACATCCAAGTAAGAGTAATAAACTCTCCACCTATCTGGATATCCAAATCACGATCCAGATCCAACACTACGTCAACCGACCATAAACGTCACGATCCCCGATCGTCACGACGTCCAAAGTCCTCAACCATTTCCCACATCTAAATAGATTAGTCAACGACGAGACACGCCGAGACTGTGGGTTCTCACTGATTACCTCGTATCGATCCTTGTCATTCCACCTAGGAAAACTAAAGATGATCCAACACGATGACATCAAAACTCATCCTACGTGAATGCAACCAAAACTTGCTGCACTCACCACGCCACGTAATCCAACATCGTCTGCCACCAAGTAGAAAATGAGAAATCTCAGTCATTTAACTTCGATATACTCATCTCCTCCTGATGATTCAGAACAAATCCCGGGTCCACCAACCAATACACGATCAGTGTACTAGTGGCAACCAACAACATCTATATCATCAACGTCATCGCAATCACCGGCACCAGCACCAGCACTAGTACCAGTATCAACACTATCACCTATCAGCATCAGCACAAAGTGTCCACACCAGCATCAACAACAAAATTAGCACACCATGTGCAAAACTGACAACCCTGGATCTCCGCTCATACCGAGCGACGACCCCGTACCTCTGCTCGAATAGGAGAAACTCTGTCTCCCTCGTACCCAACTCTAGGTACAGTCACCCTGACAACTCATACGGGAAAAGCAAACGTCACCTGAACGTCACCGATCCCCAACAACCGTAACTACAACCATCCTCGGTAGTAGTGCTTGCCACCTACTCGTGCAGACACAACTACCAGACTTCGTTATATCCGGACTCCGTATCCAACGGAATCAATCGCCCGTACCAACTACTCTGTATCCCACTCAGGGATTCCATCGACAAGTACCAACCCTGATAACTTGCCCAACCAAACACTAACCAGTCGCAGCTCAACTAAACCAATGTCGTCTACCAGGTCATCCACGACCTTAGTTGCACCAACAGTCCATCACAACTGAAGTAGCACGACAACCAACTCGGTCAAACCGATACGTACAACCTTGACTGCGAAGTGCAGTCCCAACACAAGCTGACATGACTAAACCGACTAACGAATCCAAATCCGAATAGTCGTCAAAGTCACACCACTCGCCAACTCACATTTCCGAACCATACACCCAAAGTAGGGTTCCATGATTACACCTAGAGTTCCACTGAACCCAACTGCATAAGGCAGTAAAATCAACAATCTGACCGACTCCGCGGTCTTGACATCGTAAGGACGTCAATCCAATCATACCGTCAATCCAACTAGGATTCTCCGAATCCGGCTGCTAACCGACATGAGCAGTAAATCCACCTAACTCAACAAAATCCGAACATCGATGGTCATAGTTCCCAACCAGTCGTCGGAACCGATCCTACGACATCGTGAAGACGATCCCAACTAACCGTCTCACGATAGAAAACTCTAACGTAATACTACGTTCACCATTCGTAGGGTTCCACACTGTCAACCCTGACAGAACTATGACAACCCCGGCATCCAGTGCCGAACCAAAACATTCCACGATACGGTCCTACTAACTATCGTATCGATACCCTAACTATCAGGTTGATAACAAACTGTAGCCCATTGAGACATCACATCCTCGACCTGTGCATTACTCCGAGAGCTACACGGTTGCTCGAATAGAGACAACCCCGCTCTCATACCACGTTGACAGGACCCATCCCAATCCCCCCGGGATTAGTACGGGATGACCCTGCTCCCGTCTGACACGGAGTGTCAGACAAGGGATAATTTCGACCTTTGCCCTCCCGGGCTATCAGAGTACGCCAGGATCCGGAGGAGGTATGTGATATCTCGGTCTCTGCTACAGTCCACATCCGATGTCAACCTAAAAGGCAGTCAAACATTAAAAACTGTGAGTGGACAAAACAAAAGTTTATAAAAACATTTCATAAGAATTTGTACCCTCCACTAAAAAGCATGCATGCATTCGAAAACCATTTATCCAAAACAAACCATATGTGGGACTAAGCCCAAAGCAGATATAAACCAAGGTCGAAAGGACCACAATGAAAACGACCATACAGGCCACTGCCCAAATCCATAAGGGACTCGGCCCCAAACCATAAAGAAACCAAGTACACGAGCCACTGCTCAAATCCTGTGCACACCTGTGCACACCACATATCATATATCATATATACAAATAAGTCACACAACCAATTCTGTCACGGCAACCAAAGCTACGCGCGTGCTACCCGGTTCTCAATCCGAGTCTTCTCAAAGTCAAGGTCAATGTCCGCAGACCACTGATCCTACTCGAGGTAATAGTAACCATAGCCTTCCTGAGAGTAAGGAACCCAACTGGGGGGTGACTCCACTCAGTCGGTGCTCCGTGACTACTCCGGGGTCCACCCATGCCAACGACCCTCCCCGGAGGAGATTATAGAAGTAAAGGAAGGTAGATGAACATATATATACATAACATAAACATTCATAACCGGTTCCCCTAAACCGTCATGATCCATAATATCCATAATCAGGTAACATGCCGGTTCCCATAAACCGTCATGTACCGTAATAACCAACAAGGGTTCATGCCGGTTCCCATAAACCGTCATGAACCACGATACCATAACAAGGGTTCATGCCGGTTCCCATAAACCGTCATGAACCTGGGAATCCATTTAAGGTTCCCTGACCTGAAATCAAAACCGTAAAGTGACTGGGTCTTGTGCCCGAACATAGGACATCAACTGGGCACCGTGCCCGAAATACGAGGTCATATGCCCGAGACAAAACCAAATGGGTCTCATACCCGAGTTTATCCTTTTGAAATTCAAATCCAGTTCATTTAAATCAATACAGAAATACAGACCCGTACAAACACCGTATAAGGCCGAAACCTTGAAATACGTACTTATACGTAACCACATACAAATGCACCCATGGCATTACAAACAAGCATTTAAAACATATAATAAACATTTATGCATGCACCAAGTTAGAAAACAAGGTCCACTCACAGACCGTCCGAGCTGCCGCCTCGATTTGCGTGCCATACGGCTCCCCGAGCCGATCACCGTCACCGGGACTCCCAAACCTGTCCAAATCGTAATAGAGGGTTACTAACTACTTAATTAACCCCCCACTAAAGCCCCGTAATTTTCCCGTATTTTTAACTATTTTTAAAACCGAACCTAAACCTTCCGATGCCCCGAAACATATCGAGACGGTGTCCGATTGACACGAAACCAGTCCCAAAATGTTCGTTACATCGAATAGATGATTTCGTATGATGGAACCTTCCCCAGATTCCCTGCCACGCGCCCTCACGCGCCGCCTGAAGTGGCTGCGCGTGGGCTTCACGCGCCAGGTACAGTACCTGCTTACGTCATCGCTGACGTCAACATGACGTCATCTGACAGCTGTCAGGTCTGACATGTCAGACTCTGACAGGTGCCACATGTCATGCTCCCATTGGTCCACGTCACTGTACTGTCAGTGCCATGTGGCAGTCTGACATGTGCCACGTGTCATCACGGCACTGGTCCACATCAGTGACACGTGTCAGCCCCTGATTGGGCCACATCACTGACATGTCAGTGCTGACTGTGCACTGACATGTGACACGTGTCGCACTCCTATTGGCCCATTTTCTGACATGTCAGCTGACATTTTCAGATCTGACAATGCTGACGTCATCCCTGACATGATGACGTCAGTAGGATGACGTCACCTGTCATCTATGTCCTCCCGCGGGTCGACCCGAATACCAGTAACCGGGTCGCCGTGACCCGCGGCTTGACCCGGTCGGTTCTCCCTGCTCCGGCCACCATTTCTCCTCCCGTTTGTCCCATTGTACTCGTCTCAACCTAACTTAGAGTTCTATGGGTTTAAAAACTAGAAAACGGGTCGAGGTAATTACCTGTGATGCCGAGAACAGTCGCCCAGCCTTCGGCCGTCCGTCTGGGCTGCACCGCCGTCCTCAGCCGTTCCTTTTGATCCTATTAGCCTCCTCGAGTCCCCAAAAACCCAACCAAATCATTAGTTTCGATCCAAGACCCATAAAACCCAAGTTTTGAATTTCAAACCCCAAACCTACCTTTTCGGGTTTCCTCCCGCCGTGAGCCGCCGTGGCTCTGGCCGTCTCTGTCCAGTCTTTCCTCGTCTCACTCACACTATCACTCTGGTCTCAGTCACAGGTGGTGAGGGGATGTGTGTTGTGTGTTTTGAAGAAAATGGAGAATATGGGTTAATGGGGGTTTTCGGGTTTTTTGAAGGAAAAGGAAGAAAATGAAATGAAAATGGTGATGGTGCCGTGGAAGAGAAGATAGAAGGAGATGATGTGATCAAATGAGGGAATGAGAGATGGAGGGTGAGGATTTAAAGATAAGAATTGAAATGGATGGTTAAGATTGAATGGTGGGTGGGTTTGGTTTATAAAAATAATTAAATAATATTAATTAATTATATAGATCCACATTTTGGGGGTCTAAGCCAATGGGATGAGTGACACTTGTCACTCATCCATGGGGTCCACCAAAATATCCACCCAATCAGATTTCGCCGAAATGTCCCAGTCTCGAAGTTCGTGCATAGTGAAATCGAACTTCCGTGACCCATAACTCTCCCGTTCGAAGTCCGATTTCAGTGTGCCGCCTGCCTATGGATTTGTATCGTCCTTATCTACATAACGGTCTTCGGCCCTCGGCCATCGGACCTCCCGATCAAAAAGTCAACATTTGACCCCATTTAACCAAAATTACCAAAATGCCCCTAAACTTCCGAACGTCATAACTTCCTCCCCGAACGTCGGAATTGAACGTGCCACCTGTCTATGAACTCGTGACGTCACGAACTACGTCACGGTCATCGGTCAAAGTCTATTTGACCGCCCGATCGAAAAGTCAACGTTTTGCCACCATTAGGGGCAAAACGGTCATTTTGCATCGTTCGTCAGATTTCGCCCAACTAATCACGGATTAACCTCACTAATCGTGATTAGTCACTAATCTAATCATGGATTTCGGGACGGGTCGTTACATTTATGCCATTCTAGTGGCGGCGTGTTGGCACAGAGCTAAATCTAGCTAGCAAGTTCACAGCGAATGAAATGTCTGGTCTAGTGCATTGATCCAAGTACAACAGTGCGCCTATTGCACTTAGATATGGCACTTCTAGTGTCAATATCTCTTCGTTGTCATCTGCTGGATGAAACAGGTCCTTTTTAGGATTTAGACTCCGGACGATCATGGGCGTGCTTGAAGGTTTTGCTTTATCCTCATTAAAGTGTCTCAACATCTCTGGATGTAATTCGATTGATGGACCAAAATTCCATCTGCACGGTGCTCGAGCTCCAGGCCGAGACAGAAGTGTGTTCTCCCAAGATCCTTCATTTCAAATTCTAACTTCAGGTGCTTAGCGGTTTCTTGGATCTCTTCAGGAGTACCAATCAGATTCATGTCATCGACATAAACTGCCACTATAGCGAACCCAGAACTTGTTTTCTTAATAAACACGCATGGGCATAATTCATTATTCACATATCCCAATCTGATCAAATATTCACTTAGATGGTTGTACCACATCCGTCCGGATTGTTTCAATCCGTAAAGTGAACGCCTCAAACGAATGGAAAGCGTGTTCCGTGGTCTAGAACTATTTGAATCAGATAGCTTAAGTCCTTCAGGAACTTTCATAGATATCTCTGTATCTAGATCCCCATAGAGATAAGCTGTGACCACATCCAAAAGCTGCATACTCAGTTTTTCGGAAACTACCAAACTGATAAGGTAGCGGAACGTTATAATGTCCATTACGGGAGAGTACGTCTCCTCATAATCAATCTCAGGGCGTTGAGAAAATCCTTGCGCCACTAAACGAGCTTTGTATCTCACAATCTCGTTTTTTCTCATTACGCTTCCTTACAAATACCCATTTAAAGCCTACAGGTTTAATATGGGGAGGTGTGGGAGCTACAAGTCCAAACACCTTTCTCTTTGTCAAGGAATCAAGTTCGACCTTGATTGCTTCTTTTCATTTTGGCCAGTCTTCTCTACGTTGGAATTCATCAACGGAGCGAGGTTCAATATCATCACTAGTTATTATTTCAATAGCTACTGCGAATACAAATATATCATTGATGATAATATCATTCTGATTCCATATCTCATTTAAGCATGCATAGTTTGCCGAGATCTCTCTATTCTCGGGAATGGGTTCAGACGTTGAGGCGTCCCCCAACGTCGTCTCTTCTAAGACAGAACCATAATCAGGAATTATCTCATGAGATGGATCAGATGATATAGTGATATCCAAGGGATTCAATTGTGCCAAATTTGTCCTCTTCCGGGGATGAGAATCCTTCGAACCTATTGGTTTACCTCGCTTCTGGACAGGGATATATGACTAGTTAGCCGCCATGGTCGTACGTTGTCCATCTGGGACGGCCCGTCCATCCGGGACGACCCGTCCATTTGGGACGGCGCGTCCTATGGGGACGTTTATCCTTGCAGGCAAGTTTGCAGCAGTATATGTGATCTCGTCACTTTAGCTAGATCAGAGAAAGCATCTGACATATTATTAGCTACACTCTGTAGATCTAGAATTCTCAGCACTTCATTCTCACTTTGTGCGGTTCGTGGATCAAGATGAGACATAGTGGAGACAGTCCACGTCAATTCACGTCGTTCTTCAGGAACGTTAGCGTTCTTATCTCCCCCTAACGGCGGGAAGACTGTCTCATCGAAGTGACAATCCGCAAAATGAGCGGTGAAGAGATCGCCTGTCAAGGGCTCTAAATAACGTATAATGGAGGGGGATTCATAGCCGACATATATGCCCCTCCGGCGTCGAGGTCCCATTTTTGTACGTTGTGGCGGCGCAATTGGCACGTAAACGGTGCACCCAAACACGCGTAAGTGTGAAACATCAGGTTCGTACCCAGTTACCAGCTGTAACGCGAAATAGGGTTGGGTGGCAGTGGGTCTCAACCGGACCAACATAGCTGCATGCAAAATTACATAGCCCCACGCAGAAATTGGTAGCTTGGTGCGCATAACCAAAGTCCGTGCAATCATTTGTAAACGTTTAATGAATGCTTCTGCAAGACCATTCTGGGTGTGAACATGTGCAACTGGATGTTCAATATCAATCCCAAGGGACATGCAATAATCATCGAAAGATTTCGATGTAAACTCCCCGGCATTATCAAGTCTAATGGACTTTATGGGATAATCTGAATGGTGGGCCCTTAATTTAATGATTTGGGCAAGGAGTTTAGCGAACGCAGCATTGCGTGTAGACAATAGGGTCACGTGTGACCACCTCGTCGATGCATCAACCAAAACCATGAAATATTTAAATGGTCCACATGGTGGTTGGATAGGTCCACAAATATCCCCTTGTATTCTGTACAAGAAAGGGACAGAGTCTTTATCGATCTTTGCATATGATGGTCTAGTTTTCAATTTTCCCATTGAGCAAGCTTGGCATAGTGTGTCACTAAACACTAGGTCCTTATTTGTAAGGGGATGCCCGTGTGATGTATTGAGGATACGGAGCATCATACCTTGACCGGGGTGTCCCAATCGGTCATGCCATAATAAGTAGTAGCTGGGGTTAGGTAGCTTCCGGCTAGCTATGTGATTTGCCTCAATGGTCCTAATAGTGGTCATGTATAGTCCACTCCTGAGGCATTTTAATTTCTCCAATGTACGCTTCCGGCCATACAAGTTGGATGTTATGCAAAGATATTCCACATTCTTTTCGGTTGTGGTTTCAACATGATAATTATTAGCTCGAATATCCTTAAAACTCAATAACGTTCTGCTGGAACGTGGGGAGTATAAGGCTTCATCAATGGTAAATACGGTACCATGTGATAACATAAATTGGGCTCTTCCGGAGCCTTCAATCAAGTTTGATTTGCCAGAAATAGTTATGACCGGGGTGTGGTTAGGTATTAAGTTTGTGAAAAATATCCTATCACGGAGGATAGTGTGCGTAGTAGTACTGTCGGCTAGACAACAAACTTCACCATTTGACATGCCTCACCATCAATATAACTAAAGTAATCAACAATCACATGTAAAAAAAATGAATAAATAGATTGAATAATATTCGAGCAAATAACAAAATAAGTCCAAAATAAAATGAATCATCAAACAATATCCAGAAATAGTATTGGAAGAAATAGGAAAAAGAACAATATGCATAAAAAAATGACATAAATGCCGATCATATCCATGGGTATGTAAATAACTCAATCCTCATTATGTCCAGCTGCAGTCTAGAAATCGGCAATGGCAAGGGTGGTGTCAACGGGGGCTGGTCCTGCAGCAAAATTAGCCTCTCGAGTATCACGTCTAGCATGGTACTGGGCAATAATTTGGGCTAATGCACGACATGTGCGGGACCAGTGATCACGACCTCCACATTTATAGCATAGATCATGTGGGTTTTGATTCTGGTGGCGAAGGGCCGAACCAGGGTTTCTCTCGTTTTGAGCACGCGGACCAGAAGGAGCATGATATCCGCCATGTGGACCTATCCCACGGTTACCACGGCCACGTGGGGCATGGTAATCTTGGGCTCGATCATAGGGGTGTCCACCATGTCGATTACCGCGACCACGTGGGGCATGGTAACCATGGACCCGGTCATAGGGGTGTGCACCATGTGTTGGACGATTACGTCCTCCACCTCTACCACTTCCCCTGTTTCTCCCCCCACGGTTGGCATCGCGAGGTGCAACAGCGTTTGCTTCAGGCAAAGGTGCTGCACTAGTGCCCACAGGTCGGGATTGATCATTCTTCATTAGTAAAATGTTGTTCTTTTCAACGAGAAACAAAGTAGTGATCAACTCCGCGAACCTGGTAAACTTCCGCTCTCTGTATTATTGCTGCAGGACAATACACGAGGTCGGAAATGTGGAGAAAGTCTTCTCAAGTAGGTCAGTTTCAGTGCGTTCCTCCTCACAATACTTGAGAAGAGACCGGATGCGGCATATCTCAGAGTTATATTCGTTTACAGATTTAAAATCCTGAAAACGAATGTTATGCCAGTCATGTTTTGCTTCAAGCAATAATATATCCTTCTGGTGATCGAAACGATCAGCCAGTGAAACCCATAAGGCTCTCGGATCCTCTTGACCCAGGTGTTCCCGCTGTAGTGCGCGATCCATGTGTCTCCGAATGAGGATCATAGTATCCGCCTTCTGATGCTCAGAAACCACATTGTCTTCCTGGATGGTTGAGCGGATTCTTTTGGCGGTGAGATGAAGCTTCACATCTTCCGTCCACTGGTAGTAGTTTCTTCCGGAAACTTCTAGTGCGTCAAAATCCAGTTTGTTGAGATGTGCCATGCTTTGATTGGATTCATCCTCCTCTTGAATGATCAACGATTTTAGAGCGTCGTGCTGATAACGTGTTGAGAAAGAAAATAGTTGAATGAGGATGTAGGGAGAATAAGGAGAAGCAGGGAGAAGGAAAAATAAAACGTCTGATTATTGTGGTGTGTAATCCAGTTTACAAGGATTAATTATCCCTTATATAGGGAGGGATAATTAATGAATACAAAAGACGAATCTACCCCTAATACCTATTACATAAATAGATATAACTCTTAAAACTATTTACAACAATTGTCATTTTCTTTTCATATATTATATATAGTCACCAGCAATTCCCAAGGCAGGTCCACAGGAGGGCACATGCTCCCCCATCATAGCTTTGAGAAGGAGGAGATTCAGATCAAAGCAAAAAAGGAGGAGGAGATAATGGCTTCTAATGGGACCTGCCTCCTTCTCTAACTCAATTGTCCAAAAAAAAAAAAGTAAAAAAATAAAGATTATTAAACCTATAAGTGCGTGCCATTTCTCTAAAAACTGATTTGCAGGTCATCCAATGACCACACACTAAAATGTTCATCCCCTGAAGTCACGGATTTTATTTTATAGATAGCTTCACAGCTACTGCTCATTTTCACCTTTAGTAGTTGACCGTAAATAAGGGCAATCTTACCGTGAGTTTCACGTACTAGTGATTATTGTAAATTTTTAAATTTTATACTTTAGCTCAGATTTAGTCTGATCTAAGCAGCTCTTTAGGCGCTAAGCGGGATAGAACTGCTCTAATCCCAGTCTAAATGATGAAGAAAGGTGAACGAGTATGCGCCTAGGCGGTGCGGGGCGGCTCTGATGGAGGAAAATGTGCAATGGGAATGGCAGATTTGCAAATCCACATTGAAATTGCATTACGACGTTTTCATATGCCAACGTATAAAGGATTAGTAGGTAAATGGGTTATAAGCAACAAATTGGGTTTGAAAGATGATTATCCATTATGAATTGAAGTCATTAGATTTGAAATCTAGGTAGATTGATTCCATGACTGGTCCAAGGCTATGAACAGACAATTCACATATCTATCTCATGCTTTGGATGTGGCAGAGAAATATGGACCCAGCGATCAATACACTTCATGAATATGACTCATTTTCAACATCAGTACTTCAGCCCTTGCCGTTGATTTCAAGGACTTGTTTTTGTTTTCTCAGTTAATAAAAAGAGCTTTATTTCTCGCTCAAACACATCTTTTTTTCTTATGTTCTGTAACTTTTTTTTCTCTATGTTTTCTCTTGATGTCAAAAACTAACAAAAGGAACCTTATTTTAAGTTGGGTTTGCTTTCAAATTTGTGTTTCCATATTTTATCCTCATTTCTTTCACCTCTTTTTCATCAACATTTTCCAATTTGTTCCCTTATATCTTGAATCCAAAAATGAATCAAAGAGAATATTAAAAAACTAAAACAGAAAACTATGAAGAATGAACAGTTGGGAGCATCACGATTGGAAAATGTGTGAAAGTAGGGTTTAGGTCAAGAAGACTATTTAGGCTTTTATTATAAACCCTGAAAGCAAAGTTTAAATATCTACAACTTATTATTCAATACGGACAACATATGCTTTCTCTCTAGCTACCTTCCTCTCTTTATCTCCCAAACTACTTTTCTCCAAACTTATCATTCTCAATCCTTCCCAACACATTATTATCAGCAGAATCGAATTTGAATCAAAGATTGCTCAAGTGAATAACCAATTCAATCAAATAGGTTTTTTGTTTCTTCAAAATTCAAATTTTTTTAATTAAATCAAAACCCTAGAATTCATATTTTTCAGGAATTTTTTGGAATCAATAATTTATTGATCATTGATATGTTTGATTCATAAATTAATAATTGGAAATTGAAAAACAATCTCATAGTGTGGCCCTACCCTTTCTATATATTTTTTTTCTTTTCTTTTGATGTTGAATTGTTATGATCATGGATGAAAATATAGGTATATTTTGGTAAAATTTAGCTGAAATTTCGGTAATTTGGGTTGACGGCACATAAGAGAGGGAAAAGATATTGACGAAATTTCGACATTTTTCTTGTTTTGAACTCATAGATCTTTTCCTGAGATCAAAATGATGAAGATACACTATTAATTCGTGAAAATCGGACGTAAAAGAAGGAGATTGAGTCGGGTTATACCGTCTAGTCGGAAAACCCGAGTTACAGACCCGGCTGGAGATAGAAGATGACTGTTAGTGTTTATACTTATATATTTGATGTTGGTTAAACTACAAAAACTTTTGTTAGCATAGTTTGGCTTCGAGTTTTGTTCACATTTGGAGGGCATTGGGTTTGACCCCCTTTGTCTACAATTGCTGTTTTTTTTTATCTATTTTATCCAATTTTTCAATAAATTTTGGCATTTTCTTTTTCATTTTTTGTCTAATTTTAAATATATCTATTACTTCCAATTTTTTAACAAAGTTTGACCCTATTTTTTCTTCTTTGTTTTTCTAATTTTAAATATATTTAATAAAGTTTGGCCTTTTCTTTTTCATTTTTTGTCCAATTTTAAATATATCTATTACTTCCAATTTTTTAACAAAGTTTGGCCCTATTTTTTCTTCTTTGTTTTTCTAATTTTAAATATATTTGAATTTATTTTATTATTTTCCTTACATTGAATTTTTGTATATTTATTGTTATGTTTTTAACTATATTAACATTTAATTATAGTAATTCATTTTAATTTATGTTTATATTTAAGATTTTATATTATTAGTTATCGTTATAATCATGTTATTCATCATATATTTATTATAACAAAGTCATTTTATAATTTTATTAGTCATATATAACTATTATTGGGTACTTAAGTTATTTCTAAAATTTTATTAAATTTTTTTAACTTTTAAATTAAATTTCCATCATTTTTATTGATCATAGATGATACCATTTAAAATAAGATATCTATAAATTTAATTAACTATATCAATATTATAATTCTTGATTCTCATATAAAATTAATGTTGAATTGATATGATATGAAATTAATGTTGAATTGAAATTTATGTTGATTTGAATTCTTGTTAAATTAATATGATGTTGAAGCGATACATATAATGTTGAATTGATTTTGGTAATTTTATATAAATAATTTTGATTGATTTGATGGTGATATCTGATTGATATCATGTCATTGGAGTAAATTTGATGCTCGCCACCAAACTGATGCAGCAGTTGCATCAAAGAAAGAAAGAAAAAAATACAGTAGGCACCAGCAGTTGCCCACACAACACGGCACCAGCAACTGCCCACACACAACTCGGCACCAGCAGGCAGCAGTTGCCAAAATCAAGTAGGCACTAGGCACCAACAAATACGCACCACACAAAGAGGGTGGAGGGCCCGGAAAAACAGTAATTTTTTTTTTTAAGAACTGTATTTAGGTCATTGGGCCCTGCAAAGATGCCGAAGAGAGAATTTAAAAAAGGGGTAAAAACCAGCCCAGAACCCTGAACAGACCCAAAAAAACAGGAGCAGCCCAGAAGACCCTGGCCCATGGCTGAAATGACCAGCCCAGAACTCACCAGCCCATGCAGTGGGCTGCTCATCACGGCTAGGCCGGCGACGCTCGCCAGAGGTGGCTAGGACCCCGGCAGCGGCTCGACTCCAACCAAAAAAAAAAAAAATTCCTTTACACTTCTCGAGCCTTAAAATATAAACATGTATGCCTGAAACATTGCAATATATATATTTAAATTAAATGCCAATAGTATTTATTTCCAACATTCCTGCATGTTATATAGTGTTATATTACTTGTTTATATGTTTCATTTAATTATTTAAATGTTATTTAGGAAATGTTATGGACTAATAGTAAATAAAAGGAACCTGAAATTTTCTTTCTAGATTCACCATTACATGCTTATCCCGAATTAATTATACTATGTTGTAGAACCTGAAGGTCTCATTAGTTGCTCATGAATGTTTTTTTTCTCTCAAAACACTAATATTGTTATTTACTCCTTGTAGAGAATGGCACATCTCAATAAACTTGAATTCGATGCATTAGAGGTTTCCGGAATAAACCACTATCAATAGACTGAAGACGTAAAGTTTCATCTCACTGCAAAGGGAATATGTTCAACAATCCAAGAAGACAACATGACTTATGAGCATCAAAATGCAGATGCTAATGATCCTCATATGGAGGCGTATGGATCACGCACTACAGCGTGAATACTTCGGTCAAGAGGACCCGAGAGCATTGTGGGTTTTGCTGG
Source organism: Prinsepia uniflora (assembly GCA_032719365.1). NCBI lineage: Eukaryota > Viridiplantae > Streptophyta > Magnoliopsida > Rosales > Rosaceae > Prinsepia > Prinsepia uniflora. The sequence goes on along the minus strand of CM064865.1, from coordinate 65,322,493 downwards.
CAGATCGTTTTGATCACCAGAAGCACATATTCTAACATGAAGCAAAACATGACTGACATAACCTTCGTTTTCAGTTATTCAAATTCGTAAACAAATACAATTCTGTGGTATGCCGTATCCAGTCTCTTCTTAAATACTATGGGGATGAGCTCACTAAAATTGACCTTTTTGAAAAAACTTTCTCCACATCTCCTGTCTCATGTATTGTCCTGCAACAACAATACTGAAATTGAAAATTCACCAAGTTCTCGAAATTGATCACTACCATGTTGCTCGCTGAAAATAACAACAGTTTGTAAATGAAGAATGATCAATCCCGACCCGTAGGTACTAGTGCAACACCTTTGTCTGAAACAAACGATGTTGCACCTCACGATTCAAAACATGAATGGAGAAACCAGGGTCATAGTAGAGGCGCATGACGTAATCGTCCTAGATGTGGTGGACACCTCTATGACTGAGATCAAGGTTATCATGGCCAGCGTGGCTAAGGTAATCATGGTCGAGGTCCACGTGGTGGGAACCGCGCCTGTTCAGCCTCGCGAGCTCGATATGAAAGGAACCCTGGTCCGACACATTGTCACTAGAATCAGAATCAGCCAAACCTATGTTGTAAATGCAAAGAACGAGATCAATAGGCCCGCACGTGTCGTGCATCAACCCAAGTTATTGTTGAGTATCACGCTAGACGTGGTACTCGAGAGACCAATGTTGCTGAGAGACTAGTTATCCCCGATACAACTCTTGTCATTGCTGACTTCCAAACTGCTGCTGGACAACTAGAGGATTGAGATATTTTACCAACATGGATATGATTGGCGCTTGTGCCGTTTTTTTATGAATGTTGTTTTTTTTATTATGGATAATGTTTGGTGATTTTTGTTTACTTTGAACTTATTTTTATTTTTTTCTCTAATAATATTTATTTCAATTGTCAGGACCCGTCCCGAATCCCCCGAGATTAATGTGGGACGTGCCTGATCCCGTCTGACACCGCTTGTCAGATCAGGGAAATTTTCAGCTCTAGCCCTCACCGGGGCTTCCAGAGTACGCCAGGATCGTATGAGGAGGAGTGTGATGTCTCGGTCTCTACTACAGCCCGCATCCGCGACCAACCTGAAGGGCATTAAAAACAGTAAAAATTGTGAGTGGACGAAAATCAATCATTTAAAATAAAGCACATTTCATAAAAAAACATTTATGCCCTTCACTAAAAAGTATGCATGCATTCAAAAACCGTTTATCAATACATTCACAAAACCATTAGCGCCTTAGCCCAAAACCGTATACCATAGGGACTCTGCCCAAATCAAATCAAGTGGGTCTCAGCCCAAAACCAGTCACATGGGAACTCAGCCCAAAACTCATTTCTGAAATCATAACACACGGGGTCTCAGCCCCGCAACTATCTCAGTGAAATACCAATCATAAAACACGGGGTCTTAGCCCCCAATCAATCCCCGTAAAACCTCATATATATATATAACCTGTTGACACCATATCTGACCAGACCCACTGGGTCGTATACTTAAAGCCCAGACTCCGTTCAAGGCCTAAAAAATACCGTACTTACACAGCCCTAACACTAGGACCAATGCGAGATGCCACGTGGAAGTCTATCCACCCTCGATCTACGCAACACGTGTTAGCACGTAAATCGAGGAGCATTTGTCTCACATCAAAACTATGGGAATTGAACATCCTACCTACCCATACATAAGGGGTACACATTTCCCAATAAAGGTAACTAATATTTACTATTCACAATTACTCTGCCAAACTTACCGTTTACTACTTCCTCTTACGAACAAAGTAACTGACTTGACCGTCGGAGAACCTTAGGCCGGCACCACACCGGTGCCCGTACTAACAGAGAACCCGCGATCTGCTTAAGTTGACAGGTTACGAGGAAGGACACGCGTCATCCGGTGATTGGGCAACGAGTAATCGACAGTTGGAACATTATAACGCTTCAACATAACCCATCCTCAGCATCTCATATGCCCAATCTACAACCCATCACGAGATATCTAAGTATGCATACTACTCGGGTCTCATCTCCGAGTCCTCTCCCAGGATCTACGACGTCTGGGAGGATTTGTCCAAAATCCAAGATCTACGACGTCTGGAGGACTGTCCCCGGACCCAGTTCGTGACTATAACATATCTCACACTCCTAGGCATGTGCTCCCTCTTGGAGTCACTCATCCCAAACAGTGGATCGTGACACTACAGGATCTACGACATTTGGAGGAGAGTAATCATATAGGCGGGTATATACATATTATTGAAAACATATTTTTCTTTCTCAAATCATATTTCAACTGGGTCTCATACCCGATTCATCTCAACAAGTCAACTGGGTCTTATACTCGATTCGTCTCAACAGGATTACTCGAATCCGATTCAAATCCAAATCTCCCCGAGATTCAAGCCCAAATTCACGATTCAACGGGGTCTTGAACTCGAGTTTCCATTTCATAAGCCATAACTGGGACTCAAGCCCGATTTCAGAACCAATAGGGCCTTAAGCCCGATACGATAAATCAACGAGGCCTCAAGCCCGATAAAACAACAAACTAGGCCTCAAGGCCGAATCGTAAACCAACAGGGCCCTCGGCCCGATTCTATAATTCAAATGGGCCTTCAGCCCGGTTTCTCGTGAAATCAAATGGACTCCAAGTCCGATGGTTTCCAATCAAATGGGTCTCATGCCCGATTTCATGTTTTCAAATACAAAACTCATTCACCAAACCCTCACAAAAAACATAGCACGTATAAGTATCGTATAAAATCGGAAATCTCGAAATACGCGCAAATACGTAAATACTAGTTACCACAAACAAATGCACTCAAGGCATCTCAATTCATGTATTTAAAACAAATATAAAACATTTATACATGCATCGATTTAGAAATCAAGGTCCACTCACAGACCGTCTGAAGCCGCGCCTCGATACGCGCACCATAAGCCTCTACCAAGCCAATCACCGTCTCCAGAGGTCCCGAACCTGTCCAAATTGTAATAGAGGGTTACTAACTACTTAAATAACCCCTCATTAAAGCACCATAATTTTTCCAAATTTTTAACTATTTTTAAAGTCGATCCTAAACTTTCGAACACCCCGAAACATATCGAAACGGTGTCCGATCGACTCGAAACCAGTCCTAAAATGTTCGTTATATCGAATAGATGAAATTACATGTTGGACACTTGCCCAAAAAGTGGGCCACGCGCCCTCACGCGCCGTCCAAATGGGCTGCGCGTGAAAGCCACACGCGATGAACAGTGTCCTCGTCAACCTCGCATGAACTGGTCCAAACCCGGTTCACTGTAAATCCGGTCCAACCAGTCCGACGAGGCCGGTTCTCTCTTATTTTCAGCCATTTTCATTCCTTCCAATTCCTACCTATTCGTCCTTCCCATTCCTATCATCCTACCATTTCAAAACAAAGAAAACAGGTCAAAGGTTATACCTTTAGATCGAAGAATAGACGACTTTTTTTCCTCCTCGGTTTCCAGCCGTCTCCGACCACCTCCGGCCACGATTCCAATCACATTCTAATCCTAGGATCACCGGAAAGTCATCCCAATTATTAGAACCAATCAAAAACGCCTAAAAACTCATATTCAATATTCAAACCAAAACTTACCGTTTTTTGGTTTCCCAGCCACCGTCCCCGACGGCCCCCGATCCTGCCACCGGTTGACTTGCCTCACCGTCCTCTCTCACTTCTCTGTTTACACCACTAGCATCAAATGAGGATTGAGGGTCGTGGGTTTGAGATTTTTGGGGTGGGTCGTGTGTGTGTTGCGGGTTTGTGAGAATAGAACAGATAAGGAAGATATGCATGAATGTGGGGTGATAGGCAATGGATGAGTGACACTTGTCACTCATCCATTGGGACTGGGAAAGATCTGGGCCCACATAAGACAAAACAGAAGTTAACTGCCTCGTAAAACGTGTCATTTTGAATAGTTCCCAAAATCTTCCGTGAACCATAACTTTTCTGTCGAACGTCCGATTTTGACGTGCCGCCTGTCTACGATTTCTTATCGACCCGATCCACGTCACAGTCATCGGCCCTCGGCCATTGGACCTCCCAGGTCCAAAGTCAACTATTTACCCTCGTTTAGGAGCAAAATCGTAATTTCACCCTGAACATCCGTTAATCCTCGGCTAATCTTCGATTAGCCTTGCTAATCTTTAATTAGTCTTAATTAATCCTTAAAAATAAGGACGGGTTATTACATCAATCCATTTATATAGTTTCATAAATATGATCCTTAATTCTTTTGGTTAAATTTATGGTTAGGCATGTCAAGTGGAGAAGTTTATTGTATAGCCGACAATGCTACAACACACACTATCCTCCGAGTCAAGATATTTTTTACAAACTTAACACCTAACCACACCTCTGCGAAAACTATCTGACCAATCAAATTTGATTGAAGGCTCCGGCGGAGCCCACTTTATATTGTCCAATGGTATTGTATTTACCAATGATGAAACCTTATACTTCTCATGTTCCAGAAGAATTTCATTGAGTTTTAAGGATATTCGAGCTAATGGTTATCACGTTGAATCCACAGCAGAAAAGAATGTGGAATATCTTTGCATAACCTCCAATCTATATGGCCAGAAGCGTACATTGGAGAAATTTCAATGCCTCAATTGTGGTTCTACACGACTACCATTAGAACAATTGAGGAAAATCACATGGCTAGCCAGAAGCTACCTAATCCAAGCAACTACTTATTATGGAATGACCGTTTGGGACACCTAAGTTAAGGTATGATGTGCCGTATCCTCAATACATCACATGGGTATCCCCTTACTAATAAGGACCTTGTATTTAGTGAAACAATATGCCAAGCTTTCTCAATGGGAAAGTTGAACACTAGACCATCATATGTAAAGATAAGTCAAGAATTTGTCCCTTTCTTATACAGAATATAAGGGGATATTTGTGACCCATCCAACCACCATGCAGACAATTTAAATATTTCATGTTTTGGTTGATGCATCAACAAGGTGGTCACATGTGACACTATTTTCCACACGCAATGGTTCATTTGCTAAACTCTTTGCCCAAATCATTAAATTAAGGGTCCACCATCCGGATAATCCTATACAGTCTATCAGACTTGATAATGTCAACGAGTTTACATCGAAATATTTTGATGATTATTGCATATCCCTTAGGATTGATGTTAAACATCCAGTTGCACATATTCACACCTAGAATGGTCTCATAAAAACATTCATTAAACAATTGCAAATGATTGCAAGGACCTTCGTTATGCGCACCAAGCTCCCAATTTCTACGAGGGGTTATGCAAACCTATTCCACGTTATAGCTAGCAACTGGGTACCCAAACCTATTCCATGTTACATTCATCTATGTTGGTTCGGCTGAGGTCCCTTGCCACCCAAACTTATTCCATGTTACAACTCGTAACTGGGTACGAACCTGATGTTTTGCACTTACACGTTTCCGGGTGTGCAATTTACATGCCAATTACGCCTCCACAACTGACAGGACTCACCCCGATTATCGCCTCGATAATCGGGAAGCATCCTGCTCCCGTCTGACAATCGAATCAAAAAGACCGAAAACTAGTTAAAATTACAACACACCCATTGTCAGACCAGGGAGATTAAACAAATACATCCGACTGGACGTCAAGTCCACAGTTTCACAGAGCAATATTACAAAACAAATTAAAGAACAAGTCCTACTCTGTGAACTAACTACTCCGCAACGGAAAACGTTATGCCTCCGCCTCTGCCTCGGCGCTTGCCCCCACGCTTGTACCACGACCTGGAGGGAATTTAAAACAACAAGTGTGAGTGGACCGAAACATAAGTTTAACAGGAAAAACAGTTTTTCCGAAATTGGGTTCGCCCTCCAGTTTTGTAATCCGCATGCATAACCAAGTATTCAAAATTTGTGTGTTAAACTTTTGAAAACTCTTTTTCCGAAACACAAGAAAAACGTTACAGGGATCGTCATCACTCATGTAAAACCATGTAATAATACCAGATTCCAGAAATCGTCATTTTGAAACATTATTTGCACAAATCAAGTGAAACATAAAACAATAACCATGATTATGCCGTTGGATCCATCCGAGTCTTTAAACTCAACATTAGGCCTTCCCGGGATATCAACGAGTCTTTAAACTCAAAACACGATTAGTAGGCCTCGGGGGTATCATAATAATCGAGTCTTTAAACTCACGAGTCTTTAAACTCAATTTTCGGGCCCGCCCCCAGAATCAACATACCGGGTCTTTAAACCCAAAACCAGATCCAACCATCAACCGGGTCTTTAAACCCAAAACCGTTTTTAAACATAATAAATCAGGATTAATCACAATTCTTTTTCCAACATTATTCCAAAACATTTCTCATCGTAACAGGACTCATGCCCGAATTCACATGTAAATTCCAACACATGCAATTAACAGAAGATTACTTCACAATATGATCAAACATCATAAATCCGAAACATGCATATTCATAACCAAATACTTCATCAAAAATTATCACGCATGCATAGGCAAAAACCGAAATCTCGAAATGCGTGAAATACGATAATTACCTCGAAAAACGTGAAAACAAGTAAAACCGATATATCATCTCACCATCGTAAAATCATATGTAAAACCATGAGATAAATAAGCAAAATAGTCATGCATGCCCAATTTAAAAATCAAAGAGTCCACTCACAGTCTTAGGACACGTCAATCGCGTCCCGCGTGCTCCTCCGTAGCTTCGGAAGTGTCCGGGCCTGTGAAAACGTACAAGAAGGGTTACAAACATCCCAAAATAACTCGTAGGATTTTTCCTAATTTTTCCGGATTTTTTTCGGCGAAAATAAACTTAAAGACTTAATCTTCCGGACTCCCGAAGTTATCCCGAATGACTCCCGATCGATTCGAACTCTAAAGATAAAATGTTATTTAGGCTGTAAGGATCAATTCTCATGTTGACCGTGATCGGAGTTGACGCCACACGCGCCGTCACGCGCCGCCCAAAGCGGCTGCGCGTGAAGGCCACGCGCCAAGCTACAGTGTCATCTCCCTTACCCGAACAGCCTGCTAAACGGGTCTGATACCCGCGACTCAACCCGATCAGTTAGCCCTCAATTCTCAGTCAAAACTACCCGTTTTCAATCCTATTATCTTCCCTAACTCATTTATTTTAGGTCTGCAACACTGGTTAACCTCGACTTACACCAAATCGACCCAATCCAAGCTCGAACAGTCGAACAAGTCGACTCCTGGAACTCACCCTACACGGTTCCATTTCCAAATTAACTTCACCAGTAGCAATAAGGGACCCATACGCACACAATGACACTAACAATTTAGCTCGCCGTTACCTGGAAGTAGTCGTCCACAGCACTGGTTTTCCCCTGAAACTGAGACTCAGGTTCCCGGCCAAACCGTCCTCCTCCTCCTTCAATTCTTGCACGGTTGTGCACGAAATGACCCCAGAAGTCTTACACGGCCTTTGGTTTCGATCAACAGGCTCCAGAAGTTGAATGAGATTTTTCCCTCCAACTGGTTTTTCCTTCGAACTGGACCTTGGGTTCTTGGGCAATCCGTGCTCGAATCCCTTCAATTCTTGCACGGCTGAGACTCTATCACTCCCAGAAGACTCACTGTGTGTTTAGAATGATCCCTCGACCCTTAGAAATTGAACTCTGCGATTTCCCCCCAAAAACCCGAAACAGTTGCTCACGGTTTCTCTCACAATTCCTCTCACGCTCAGCTTCCAAATTGAACCAAAATGATCCTAACTCCAACCTCACTCCAATCCCATACTCAGTTATTCGATCTGTATGGCCAACAGCCCGTGGGAGACCAACTGAGGCCTCTGAAACTGGTTTCCCGCAAACACAGAGACCACAGCCATTCCCGTTCCTCCCGTGCACTCAGTCTCTGCCCAGACACGTCTGGCTGCTTCCCACAATCCTCAAAATCCATAAACTAACCCACTCACCAGTCCACTTAGCCTTAAACAAATGCACGCTCAAAACCACCACGGCCGCACTCTGTTTCTCACGGTGGTGCTACAGTAACCACCGTGAAATGACCAAAATGCCCCTCTGTGCAATAATTACCAAAATGCCCTCCAACTTCCGTGACCCGTAACTCGGTCGTCCGACGTCCGTTTCAAGCGTGCCGCCTGTCGTTGTACTCGGGGCGTCGAGATGAACATAACGGTCTTCGAGTCAAATGGATATCAATTGTCAAACAAAAAGTCAACTTTTTCCCCTTATAACGCCCAAATTACGGTAATGCCCCCGAACCTCCGAACATCATAACTTTCACTCCGAGCGTCCGAATCAGACGTGCCACCTGTCTATGAACTCGTGACATCCCGAACTACGTCACGGTCATCACCCAACGTCCGTTCGACCTCCAAAACTAAAAGTCAACAAATTGACCACACAAACACAGGGGTAAAAACGTCATTTTATTCAATATTTAATAATATTACATTACCAGAACGTCCGGGGCGTTACAACAACGTATAAAAATGGGACCTCAATGTCAGAGGGGCATATATGTTGGCTATGAATTCTCCTCCATCATACGCTATTTAGAACCCTTAATCGGTTATCTCTTTATCGCTCGATTTGTGGATAGTCACTTCGATGAGACAACCTTCCAGCCATTAGGGGGAGATAAGAGCGTCAACATTCTTGAAGAACGTCGTGAATTGATGTGGAATGTAATGGCCCGAACGTTCAACGAGCGTAATTCGGAAAAAGTCAGATGAAATTGACCATGTTTCGCTGAAAGTCAAAGGTTGACTTTTTGGTCAAAATCATGTAAATGACACGTTTTACGAGAACGATATGGATGATAGTTTTGGGCTTAGGCCTGGGTTTTTGAAAGGAGATTCTGATTGTGGATTTGACTTGTGATCTTGAGATGTGACATGCATATGTGTTATTGGTATTAATAGTATAAGTTGTGATGATGATTGTGATGTGGACTTAAGTTAAGTATGTGTGATGATGCTCATTGATTGATTAGTCTCATACGTCGAGCTGGGGGCTCTGAATCCTGAGACAGGTATTGTGTGTGGTTGTGACCATGGGTTGTGATGTGGTTATATGTGGATATGTTCTGGTATTGTAATGAGTAGTCTCAGACGTCGAGCAAGGCTCTGTATCCTGAGACTAGTGTATGATGACGACTCAAACGTCGACCCAGGGGGTTCTGTATCCTGAGTCGGTTCACACTCGGATGTCGAGTTGGACTTTGTATCCCAAGTGAGTATGTGATGACCTATTGGTGGTACCTTTGTGATGTGATGTTTGATGTTGTGCTTGCGTATTGATGATGCATTGGTTATATGTGAGTTTTGTGATATTGATGGTTATCGATTCAATGTGTGTATTGATGTGATGGTTTGTGAGATGTGATGTATGTTGTGGGTGTACCTGCTGATAAGCCTTGAATTAAGCATCATTTTATATATTTTATGCTTATATTTTAATGTTTAAATACCAAATAATTGTAGAAAATAATATATTTTATGAGAAATGTGCAGAATTCAATAGAGCATGGAAATACGAGAATTTAGGCGAAAGAATCACCTCAATCGGAGTTATATTGAAGAAATTATGATTGAATGAAGGGAAGCCACCAAAAAAAATAGTATGTCGGTAACTGGCCACCGAACCAGAGGAAGAAGTCTATCTTCTGTTTCGGCCGCTGCCTGCTGAACTTCAGAGGATCACTTCGGCCCGCGTGTACCGTATGTTTCATCTTCTCCTCGGCGCGCGTTTCCTAACTTCCCTAGCCCCTCTTCGGCGCACGCCTACTGAAACCTCTACCAAGTTTCCTTACTGCGTTGACCATACCTTTGACTCTGAATTTCAGCCCAAGTTTCGGTGCCCTTCCACCGAATCATCTCATGTTCAATTTCCAGCTACATTTTCCTTCTTTCTTATGGAAAATTGTCTAATTCAAGTTTGGATTTGTTTCATTCTTATCTAGGAAACCTTTTTAATTAGGATTTTTTATTACCTTTTTTCTTTAGGACTTTAATTTAATTAGTTTAATCCTTTTTCTTTTAGAATTTAAATTGTAAACTCCTATTTATTTGAGGATTAATTTTCTCCTATAAATAGAGAGGTTTAGGTTATTTGTAAGGAGTCGCTTATTATTTGTGTCAAAACTCTACTTAAACCAATTTTTCCTTTTCAATAATTTCAAGATTTCTTATGCAAAACTAATTACACCATATCCCACCTTTTACAACCTTTATCCGTGGTATAGAGGAGTGTCTCCAAGTGTCTCACCAAAGAGTGCCTAATCACTTTGTATTCATAGGGTGTCCCAAAGAGAAAAAGTGTAACACGGCCTTTTTACCTTGTAGTTATCTTTTGTGCTTGAATATCTTGGTTTATGGACTGATTTATAATATTATCCTTGATTTTATGCTTTGTATTGATTTCTTATAAATCTTCCATGTGTTCTAGTATTTTTTGTTTTTTATGTTTGTATATTGGTGCTTAATGCATGATAGATGAGTTGGGCGTTCCCTAGTCTATTATTGAAAGTGCGGCATGAGTGTCTCCCTGCACGTACTTACGCATATGCAACCATCTCGTAGAACTAAGGTTATAGAATTTCGTAGGTTTGAAGTTAATATAATTCATGAATGAGTAAGACATAAAGAATGAGTTGACCACATGTAAATAACACATACTCATTCTTTATGCCTTACTCATTCTGATTGTGGATTTGACTTGTGATCTTGAGATGTGACATATGTATGTATTATTAGTATTAATGGTATAAGTTGTGATGATGATTGTGATGTGGACTTGAGTTGATTATGTGTGATGATGCACGTTGATTGATTAGTTTCAGACGTTAAGCTGGGGGTTCTGAATCATAAGACAGGTATTGTGTGTGGTTGTGACCATGGGTTATGATGTGGTTATATGTGAATTTGTTCTGGTATTGTGATGAGTAGTCTCAAACGTCAAGTAAGGCTCTGTATCCTGATACTAGTGTATGATGGCGACTCAGACGTCGAGCCGGAGACTGTATCCTGAGCCGATTTACACTCGGAATCGAACTAGGCTCTGTATCCCGAGTGAGTATGTGATGGCTTACCTGTAGTACCTTTGTGATGTGATGATTGATGCTGTGCTTGCGTATTGATGATGTGTTTGTTATATGTGAGTTCCGTGATACTGATATGGATTGATTGTGTGGATTGATGTGATGGTTTGTGAGATGTGATGTATGTTGTGGGTGTACCTTCCAACGGGACAGTGGTTTCATGTGTGACATTGTGATGATGGTAAATTGATTGTTTGTGATTGAGCTGTTGTTTTTGTGGTGATGGTTATATCGAATTACCGAGGTCTTAGATTGTCAGGACCCACCCCGGTTCCACCCCGAAAACCGAGGTAAATCCTGCTCCTGTCTGACACCCTAACACAAATACAGTCAGACGCAGGAGAAATTATACTACATATCCCGAAGTTCAAAGTCTACAGAGCATAGTAGTCAATACAAAAGAAAGAAACTAAATACACGCACACGGAAAATTTAAACGAAAGACTCCGGGATCCCTCTCGTAACTTCTATGCCTCAGACGCTGCCTCGACGCTGGAACGCCGCGCTAGCTCCACAACCTGGAGGGCAGTTAAAAACAGAAGGTGTGAGTGGACCAGAATAAAAGAAAAATTTTCAAAACCATTTTATAAGAAAACCGGGTTTAGCCCTTCGTTTTGAAACCACATGCATAACCTAGTTATCAAAACAGTTATAAATCAATCGTCATGAAACAACATAAGAAACAGAAACACTATAAAACGATTATAGAAATCATATCATACGCATCATAAAACGTGAATAGTAAATCATCATTTTCCGATCAAACCTGCTAGACCTATTCGAGTCTTTAAACTCACGAGTCTTTAAACTCAATCCAGGACTCAATAATATCTGAGTCTTTAAACTCCCGAATCTTTAAACTCAACAGGCCTACGGGGGAAATATCAATATATCCGAGTCTTTAAACTCAATCCGGGTCTTTAAACCCAATCCGGGCCCGTCCCCCGTCAATCACAATATCCGGGTCTTTAAACCCAATAACCAGATCCAGCAAATCCAATCCAAAACCATTTGAAAACCAAGTCCAAATCCACATCCAAACCTGAATCCGAAATCACCGGTCTGATGCCCTTCCGGCATCCAGAACCGCCATTCCGAACCCAAATCTGGAAATTCACTTTCCAACTTTAAAACCAAATTCCGCTTTCCGAAATCCGATTCTAAAACCGAAAACCTTGATCATCGAAATCATGTTCCAAAATCCATTTATAATCTTTGAAAACCATTGTTTGCAATCCCAAAACCATGGCATCATAATCAGAAAACAAGCCTTTCTTGTAAAACGTGGCAAATACCGTATTTTCTCGAAAATGTGCAAGTATATAAAACCACATCATAAATCCAACATTCATGTAATCACATATATAAAACAATTAGAGAAAAACAGTTATGCATGTTTGAGTTTAGAGAAAGGGTCCACTCACAGTACCGAGCCCTCAATCGCGTCCCGAACGTCTCGTACGTTCCTCAGCTTCCTCGGGAACTCCCGATCCTGTCAACAACCACAAAAGTACGTCACTAACACGTCTACGAAGGTCCACCTAATTTCCCTAAAAAATCCTCGGGTCCTAAACGTAACGAATCGGAACCCTAAGCCTTCACCCTCGCGGAACTATCCTCAAACGACGTCCGAACAACCCGAAACCAATTCTATTAGACTCGTCACAACACCTAGACTAAAACCCATGTTGACACCTTCCCCAAAGACCACCGTACCCCACGCGCCGCCCAAAGTGGCTGTGCGTGGCCCTCAAGCGCCTGCTCCAGTGTCACCATCTACCTCGAGTAGAACGGGTTCGACACAGTCCTGCAACTTGAACCGGCGAGGACGGTTCACCGCCTTCCGTCCACCAAATCAACTCCTTTCTTCACCAACAGCATTGTCCAGACCTAGGCTACCCATTCCCGTACTCCTATCACCTCGACTCACCCTCAAACCTATCGACTCAAGCTCGAACAGAAACCCGTACTGTCCCCTGTTTCCTTCTCCGGCCACCCAGGTCACCCCCCATCACGGTGGTAAGATTAAACCCTTCCTAGGACCATCCTAAACCTCACCCAACTCACCAAAACCGTCGACTCTACCCCAGACTTCACGACTCTACGTCTGAAACAAGACGGAAAAACAGGGCACATAGGGCACCTTCCGCCGTCTAGCCTCCACCGTGTACTTCCCAGTCAAGGCAGCACAATCGGAAGACACCCAGGCCTCAACTGAGTCCCCTAGACCTCCCTAGATTCTTCGATTCAACCCTTAAACTCACGACTTCCGATTTGAAAATCGACGGCAAAACAGAGTATCGAAAGGGAGAATAAGAAATTACCTGCCTCCTGTCGTCGTCGTGAGCTCATCCGTGAGGCTGTAGCTCCTCCCGTCCACCTCCAGCCTCTGGACACCTCCTCTGGCCTCGATTGGTCGAACACGACACAACCACCACCACGATCTCTCTGTTCACTCTGGTTTCTTCCCTGATTTTCCTGTGACTCAACTTGCACTCACACACAGTCACTACACCTCAAAACCACCTCACTACCTCCCTCTCACTCTCTGATCACTCATCCCCTCAGCAATTAACACAGACTCACACAATCACCGTCCCAATCTCCCAATTCCTCAGCCTCTGTTTCGAACACCCACGAACACACGGGCATCCCCCAAATAATTGGACCGTGCACACGCCTAGAAGCCACTAGGCCCTTGCCACGCGTCACCATCTTCTCCTCTCCCTCACATCTGTTTCAATCTCATCCCTCCATCTGTCCCTATCTGTTGCACACATCCCAGAACACAAAAGACCAAAATGCCCTTCTGTTTTAACCAAAATTATAACTTTACCACCACCTTTCTAGACCCGTAACTCCCACATCATAAGTCCGATGGATACGTGCCACCTGTCATCGAACTCAGGACGACGAGATCTATCTAAGTATCCTAGGTCAACGTACCAAACCCATTCATACAAAAATTCAACTATTCCCCCTATTTTAACCAAATTACGGTTATGCCCTCAACCTTCCGAACATCATAACTTCCTCCTCGGATGTCGGAATCGGGCGTACCACCTGTCTACGGGTTCACAACGTCCTAAATTACGTCTTGGTTATCGGTCAAAGTCCAATTGACCGCCCGTACTAAAAGTCAACTATTTACCCGAACTAGGGGCAAAATCATCATTCTAAGCTAATGACCTTATCGGGACCAACTAACCCCCAATTAAGCTCACTAATCCCTCCTTAATCACTATCTTGACCCTGATTTCAGGGACGGGTCGTTACATAGATGGTTTAATGTTTCTTTTGATTTGAGAATTATTCTCGCATATTTCGAGATAATAAACTGGGTCGTTTTAAACAAAGAGTACGGTCTTAAAATGGTTTCTTTGTATGCATGCATGGTTTTGGAAAGCTGAGGGTAAATGCTGGTTGATTTAAAAGAATGCTTTTAAACTGTTTCTTTTGTCCACTCACACGTTTTCTTTATGTTGTGACCTTCTAGGGCTGTTGTACGGAAATAGACGCTCGAGAAGCGGAGGCATGGACTAGTAAGATTTGTGTTTATCCCTTATTTGACAAGGTTTCTGTCAGACGGGAGCAGGGCCCTGGTTTACTATTCTAGTGTATTCGGGTGGGGTTCTATCATGGAATGTCTCCACTATGTCTCATTTTGATCCCCGACCTACATAAAGTGAGAGAAAAGTGCAGAGAATTCTAGAACTACAAAGTGTAGCTAATAATATGTCAGATGCTTTCTCTAATCTAGGTAAAGTGATAAGATCACATATACCTGCTGTAAATGCGTCTGCAAGGATAGACGTCTCCGTAGGATGCACCCTCTCAGAAGGACGGGTCGTCCCAAATGGACTAAGTACGACATGGCGGCTAACCAGTCATATGTCCTTACCCAGAAGCGAAGTAAACCAATAGGTTCGGAGGATTCTCAACTCATGTAGAGGACAAATTTGGCACAATTGAATCCCTTAGATATCGCAATATCAGCTGATCCATTTATGAGATAATTCTGGATTATGGGTCTGTCTTGGAAGAGACGATGTTGGGGGTTGCTCCAACGTCTGAACTCACTCCCAAGAATAGAGAAATTTCGGTAAATTATGCTTGCTTAAATGAGATATGGAATCAGAATAATATTATCATCGATGGTATATTTGTATTTGTGGTAGCTATTGAAATAATAACTAGCGTTGGTATTGAACCTCGCTCCGTTGATGAATGCCAACGTAGAGAAGACTGGCCAAAATGAAAAGAAACAATCCAAGTCGAACTAGATTCCTTGATAAAAAAAAAGGAAGGTGTTTGGACCTATAGACCCATACCTCTTCATATCTTAGTCATGTAGGCTTTAAATCGGTATTTGTAATGATGAGACATATTCTCCCATAACGGACATCATAACGTTCCACTACTTTATTAGTTTTGTAGTTTCCAAAAAACAGAGTATGCAGCTTTTGGATGTGGGCATTGCTCTCTATGGGGATCTAGATAATATATATATGAAAATTCCAAAAAAAAACTTGATGCAAATAGTTCCAAACCACAGAATACGCTCTCCATTCTTTCAAGGCATTCATTTTATGGATTGAAAAAAATCCGGACGAATGTGGTATAATCGTCTATGTGAGTATTTGATCATAATGGGATATGTGAATAATGAATTATGCACATACGTGTTTATTAAGAAAATAAGTTTCGGGTTCGCTATAATGGTAGTTTATGTCGATGATATGAATATGATTGGTACTCTTGAAGCAATCAAAGAAACTGCTAAGTACCTGAAGTTAGAATTTTAAATGAAGAATCTTGAGAAAATACACTTTTGTCTCGCCCTAAAACTCTAGCACCATGTAGATGGGATTTTGGTCCATCAATCGAATTACGTCTAGAAGATGTTAAGACGCTTTAATGAGGATAAAGCGAAACCTTCAAGCCCGCTCATGATCGCCCGTAGTCTAGATCCTAAGAAGGACCTGTTTCATCCCGTTGATGATAACAAAGAGATATTGACAACATAAGTGCCATATCTAAGTGCAATAGGTGCATTATTGTACCTAGCTTAATGCACTAGACTAAAAATTTCATTCGCTGTGAACTTGTTAGTTAGATTTAGCTCTGCGCCTACGTGCCGCAATTGGAATGGCATAAAAGATATCTCCCGATACCTTAGAGGTACAACAGATATGGGCTTATTCCTATGCATCGAGAAATGAATCAAACTCCTTTGGTCCTCAGAATGATGCACGCCTTGTTGGGTATGCTGATGTAGGTTACCTATCAGGCCCACACAAGGTGTGTTCTCAATCCGGTTACGTCTTTGCCATTGGAACACTTAAATATCATGGAGGTTTACAAACAGAATCTTGTTGCTATGTCTTCAAATCATGCAGAGATCCTAACTCTTCATGAAGCGGTTCGTGAATGCATATGTTGAGAGCTATTATAGGGCATATTCGAAGTACTTGTGGACTACATTCCATCCATAATAAACTGACGGTTATCTACGAAGATAATACTACATGCATCAAGTAGATGAAGACCGTTTTTATTAAGGAAGACAACACCAAATATATTGCTCCCAAATTCTTCTTTAACCAACAACAGCAAGAACATTAGAAGATCGAGATCAAGTAAATTCAGTCTTAAGATAACCATGCACCAAGTCATTACCAAAGGCCACATTTCCAGCAGCATGTGTGAGGTATTGGTTTACGTAGACAAGCTAATCTACCTAATATGTATTTTTCAAGGGGAGTCAAGATCAGGGGGAGTATTCTGAAGTATACCAAGTATGCAGAAGTATAATGAGTATCCATAAGTATACTTACATGATCATCGTGTACTTTTTTGTCCTACGGCTAGGGTGATTGGGTTTTGTTACCTAGCTAGGCTTTAATGAGGTACACATTTTTTTTTGTACGGTCACCCCTTTGACAATGCAGCCCGAAGATGCCATGATTCGACTCATATGCATTTGCTCATCTTTTTCCTTCGACCACAGGTTTTTCCCACTTGGTTTAATGGGCAAGGTTTTGGTGTAGCAATACTAATGCATTCTATCTCAAAGACGTACTATATCTGCCCATATTCCAGAAATTATGACTTTAACTGTAAGGACCTGTCCTGGGAGTTAGGCTTAAGGAAGTGTTTAGTAAGGGCTTAACTGAGTTAATCGGTGTTTAGTTGGTTACTTTTGGACATTTCGCGTAGAATGACGATTTTGCCCCTAGTTTGGGCAAATTGTTGACTTTTAGTTTGGGTGGTCAATTGGACATTGACGGATGATCGTGACATATTTCGGGACGTCACGAGTTCGTAGACAGGTGGCACGCCCGATTCCGACATCCGAGGAGGAAGTTATGATGTTCGGAAGGTTGAGGGCACTTTCGTAATTTGGTTAAAATAGGGGGAAAAGTTGATTTTTAGCACGATAGGGTTTTTACACGTAGACCTAGGACCGTTAGGTAGATCTCGTTGTCCTGAGTTCAACGACAGGCGGCATGCTTTCATCGGATGTTGGACGAGCGAGATACGGGTCTAGAACGTGAGGGGTAAAACCATAAAATTGAACAAGAGGGGCATGTTGGTCTTTTTGGCACATTGGGAATTGTGCAATCTAATGAGGACAAGTATGCAGTGTGTAATTGGATATTTTTGAGTTAGGGACCATAGGATTGTGACAGGTGGCAGGAAGCTAGAAGGTTCTACACAATTGCACGGGCAAAATTAATTGGGCCGTGTTAATGAGTCGAGTAGTCGAGAGAAAACAGAGACTGAGATTGAGGGAGGAATTGACCGAATTTCAAGGAGGTGAGAATTCTTGAGTGGGTGAGTGTGTTCATAGGGAGGTTGAGAGTGCAGGGACTGAGTTGAGAAGACTAAGAGTCGAGTGTTGGTGTGTAAGGAGAGGGTGAGTTCTCAGGAAAACAGAGAGGGATTTTGGTGGTGGTGCTGCCGTGCTTGATCAATTGTGGTGGCTGGTGGTGTTTAGAGGATGGAGGAGGACTTAAGAAGTGTAGTGGACTCAAGGGAATGCGGCGGCGAGCACGGTGGGGCTAGGACGACGGTAAGGTTTCTTATTCCTCTGTTTTTCCGTTTTGGTTCAATTTGAAAGTTGTGGCTTTTGGGGCTGAGTCAAGGTGTGTGGTAATTCCTAGTCGACTCATTAGGTCCTTAGGAACCTGTAGAAGTCGAAGACGTGATGGGGGAAACACGGGTGGTCGGATTGAGAAACAGGGGTTTCGGGTGGTTTCTGGTTCGAGTCTGGGTGATGATCTAGAGGCTTTGATGTTGTGTTTTGACTTGAGAATTAGGTTGCTTAGGGTAGGACGAAGCTAGGGGAGTTGGAAGGAGCAAATTTGGCTGAGGGACGGCGGAGAACCGGCCACGTCGGTCCAAAACTGTGCACAGTCTCGAGGAAGAAGATGAACAGTAACTGTGCAGGCGCGTGAAAGCCACGCGCAGCCACTTTGGGTGGCGCATGGAGGCGCGTGCGGCAGTTTCTGGGGAAGTGTTCAACTAGGTTTTTGGTCTAATTGTTGTAACGAATCTTTTGGGATAGGTTTCGGGACAATCGGACGTCGTCTTAGGTTAGCTCTATGGGATCGAAAGTTTAGGGTCTTGGTTAGTTACGTGTAACGTTCGGGAATTTTGGGGAAAATTAGGAGAACCTTAGTGGGCGTGCTAGTGACGTAGTTTGGTGACTTGTGACAGGATCGGGAATCCCCGAGGAGACCGAGGAACGTACGGGACGTACAGGACGCGAGTGACGTGCCCGAGAACTGTGAGTGGACTTCTTCCTTATAACTGAGCATGCATAACTGTTTTTAATTACTTGATTTATGGTTTTATATGTGATTTCATGATTATTTGAATATGTTATAACTATTTTATATAATTACACGTTTTTCGAGAAATTACGTATTTGGCACGTTTTGCGAGAAAGGCTTGATTTCTGATTATGATGCCATGGTTTTGGGATTTCAATTGATAAATGGTTTTCAATGATTATAAAGGGATTTGAGACATGATTTGATGATCAAGGGTTTTCGATTTTAGAATCGGATTTCGGGAAAGTGAAATTTGGTTTTAAAGTTGAAAAAGTGGATTTCCAGATTTGGGTTCGGAATGACGGTTCTGAATGCCGGAAGGGCTTCAGACCAGTGATTTCAGATTCAGGTTTGGATATGGATTTCGAAATGGTTTACAAACGGTTTTGGATTGGATTTGCTGGATCTGATTATTGGGTTTAAAGACTCGGATTATATTTGATGGGGGACGGGCCCGGATTGGGTTTAAAGACCCGGATTGAGTTTAAAGACACGGGAGGTTAAAGACTCTGATATATTGATATTTCCCCCATAGGCCTGTTGAGTTTAAAGACTCGGATTATATTGAGGCCTGGATTGAGTTTAAAGACTCGGGAGTTTAAAGACTCGGATAGGTCCAGCAGGTTTGATCAGATGATTATATTGGTATCTTATGCTTTACTGCTAATGTTTTATAACGTTTACCATACCGTGTTTATGTTGTTGCGGTTTCCATGATGATTATATTGGTATCTTATGCTTTACTGCTAATGTTTTATAACGTTTACCATACTGTGTTTATGTTGTTGCGGTTTCCATGATGAAAATGATATGATTTATAAATGTTTTCAGAAATTAGGTTATGCATGCATGCTTTCAAAACGGAGGGCCAAACCCTGGTTTGTTTTTGAAATGGTTTTTGAAACTTTTATTGTTTTGGTCCACTCACACTTTCTGGTTTTTAATTGCCCTCCAGGTCGTGGAGCTAACGCGGGGGTTGACGTTGAGGCAGCGTTGGAGGCATAGAGTTATCCTCGAGAGTTGACCCAGAGTGTTTCCAGTTTTCCATTGCGTGTGTAATAACTCTGTGTAGGACTTCTGTCTTTTCGTTGTGTACTATGCTCTGTATGACTTTTACTTTGGTGGATTTTAAGCTATCCCTTGTCTGGCATTGTACTTTGGGGGTTTCTGTAAGGTTCTTTTGGGTCTTTGTGTTGGGTGCCAGACGGGAGCAAGTTTCGCCTCGGTTATCAGGGTGATAATCGGGGTGGGTCCTGTCATTAACTACTGATAAGGCCCAAACTACACATTAAATTAAACACGTAATTCGAGTATTATGCAATTTAAACAGTTTTTGTGTAGTTGTAGTATTGATAAATATGGATCGTTCTTAATTGGGGAAATTAGGGAACATTATTAATTTGTTAGTGAGAAAGAATAATGAATAAAAGAATAATGAACTAATGAATAATTGAATAAAAGAATTAAAGAATAAAAGAATAGAGAATTAAATGAGGGGTTTGAAAATATTGTAATCATAGAATAAAAAAAACAAGTAAAAATAAATTAAGTACTTAATTCTACTTCTACTTTAACTTTTGTATAAGTGAACTTTCTTCAAACACATATTTTTACCAACACTCCAACATCATGCTTGTATTGAACCAATCATGAAATCCTACCTTAATCATCAGAAATACATGCATACATTTTTCATATTATAAATGCACTGAACATCGGATTATTACCTACAATATGATTCACCTTAGGTTTATGATTTAATGTGCCGAACAGCGGTCAAACATTAAATCTCTTCAACTCTATTCTAAATGCCCTGAACAGCGGATCAACATTTAGCTTCGAATTGAAATTTAAGCACTAAAACATATGAAGTAAAAGAAATTCAAAAAGTAAAACACATGAAGATTGCATTCTTACTTACAAATGTTAGAAAGAAAATACCAACACATATATTGAATTATGAGTAAAACCAATAACAATAACAAGAATTTAAGTAGAAAATTATGGATTTTAACAAGAATCACCGAACAACGGCAGGAAACTTGTGAAGATGGAAGAAGAAATACGAGGAATTCGGTCTTAAAACTCTTGAATTGTCTTAGAATTACTTGGCCTAGGTATTTCTTAAGGAAGGCATAAAAATATGTTTAAGAGCTCTCAAAGAAAAATCATAAGAATAAAGTAAAAAAAAATGAAATTAAGAAATAACATAAAAATAACATAAATTAAAAGAAAACTAATTAATAAGAAAATCTATAAGAAATTAAAATGGTCCCCAAAAATAAAGAACAAAATAAAAAGAAGGTGAACCAAAAGAAGAGAAAAACTAGAGAGAAAGATTAAACCCTAAACTACTAAAAAGAGAACCAAAATGGGGACCCCTTTACAAATGAAATGGCCTCCCTATTTATAGAGGGAGTGCCAAAACTCAAATAAAAAAATAAAAAAATAAAATAAAATAATGAAATGATGAACAAAGATGAAAAATGATGAAATTGGGGATGGTTTGGGCTGAAAAGTGACTGATTTTCGTGCAAAATCTGATGCAAAAAGGGAGTAGGTGAAGTAGTTTTGTGAAGGAAATGGGATTCTCTGGACCTGCAGAATTGCAGGCCATTGTTTCGGTGAGGTTGGGCTGACAGGCGCATGGGGAATCGGCAAAAAAGGTAAGTCACGGAGTGGCTGGATAGCGTGGGATGCGCTGGGGCTGACAAGCGAGACTCGGTTTGCGTGCGCCGAAGGATGAAGGGATGATCGGCCAACGCGCGTCGACTTCCTGCACAAGGCTGAAATTGGATTTGGGTCACCGTCTGGGTTTCGCTGGGAAATGGGCTCGCTTGGATTGGGCCGTAGCCTGGTTTTTTCTGGACCTCGTGACAAAAGGGCTGCAGATAATGGACTTTGGGATGCTGGGCTTCTGCAAATTCAATTTTAAAAATTAATTTATATAATTTCATCTAAACTCGTCCATAATTTATTCGTTATAATTCCAATCGGGACAATTCTTTCGCCAAAACGCTCCAAATTCTAAGTTTTATTTAATTTTACAAAAATATCACAAAATATATTATTTTCTCCAATTGTTTATTATTTTAATATTAAAAGTTAAGTATAAAGGGTATAAAATAATATAAAATAATACTTAATTAACGATCTATCAGATACCCCCACACTTAAACTTTACTAGTCCCTAGCAAATACTAAAATTAAACTACGAATTCAAAACAAGTAAACCCTTAACCATTTGTCTCAAAATTGTATTATTATCATGGCATCAAAGATTTTCACTTAAATCATTTAAGCATATGGAATTCAGGAGTTAATACATTGTAACAAAATGTTTCAATAGGTAAGATAATGAGTAAATACGGTGAAATGGATCTCAACATGAATAAGACAAGTATGAATCAACTCACAAGGATATGCACTTATGAATTCACTCAATTTGTTCGGGTTTGTGTTTGCACTCAAAGTATGTGAGAAAAATGCTCACATAATAGAAATGAAGTACTTTTGCAAAATCTCAAACAAACACCTCATGATAAAAATTAAACATACTTGCACAAATGAACCAAAACCATAAGCTTACTCAAGTGATTGACTCAACTAATCAAAATTTACCATCTTAAGGATCATAAGGTCTTTACGAAAGTTGTAATAGGGCTAAGTTTAGAGGAAAGGAATGTATAGGATAAGTAGTGCTCAAATTCGTTCCAAGACTCAATAGACTCCCAAAATGTATCATAACTTCTCAATCTTAGTGCAATGATGTCAGTAATTCATCCCTTCGAACATAGGCCTAATTTCATCATGTTGGGTCTCGATTCATTTTGTGTGTGTTGGATTTACAAATATAAAGGACTTAACTCAAACATTACATAATCAAACTTTATTACCTTGATAGAGACTCAAAACATTTTTTTTTTCTTTTCTTTTTTTTCAATTTTTTTCATTTCATATATCAAGGTAATAACATGTGTCAATAATACAACAAAGTTTGAGTAAGTAAAGCCATATAATACACATAAAAGTCTTCAAAACATCATCAATTTCTTTTTACACCAATTTCTTTTTACACTAATTTCATGTCTTCAACCGAGTCTTTGGAACAAGGGTGAAAGATGTCTATATTAAGCTCAAGTTTTTATATAATCATGGTGATGAAAGAAAGGCTTAATGTAGGCTCAAAGTGGTTAAAATTAAGGGGGTCACAACTTGTGCGCACAAAAATAGGGAATATGGATGTTTGAATTTGTGGTGTTAACCCTAATGCCTTAGTCATGTCCAAAATCAGAGAGTTTATTGACTTAAAAGTTTTGAAAATCACATAGAATAAGTTCTAGTACTCTAGAGTTCATTAAAATCTATTGCAAGCAGTTATGAGACATATGTATATCAATTTAAACAAAGAACTTATGAATCACTCATCAAAGATGTATATAAGGTTCTAAAGCTCACATAAGGTTCAAATGATTCATACTTATCTTAACATGCTCGTTTATGTATCAATTTACATGCATTATCTACAAGTTATAACACTTAATCACAAAATATTAACAAACGAATTTAAGTTGTAGTGATCATCTTAAACCATAACATATGCATTTTCGTTCATTTATATCATTGACAAGTTAAAGGGCAACTTAATACTCGTAAAAATACTAATTAAAACAAAAAAAAAATTAAGAAAGCAATAAACAATTTTTTTTTTGAATAATTAATTTTTTTATTTGATTTTTTATTTTGAATTTTTTTATAATTTTTTTTTTAAAACAATTTTATTATATAATTAAAATTGTAAACCACTCCCCCACACTTAAATTCTACATTGTCCTCAATGTAGGAAAATAAGAAGTAATAAGAAGTAATTGAACATAGAATTGAAGTAAGGAAAATGATTTACGAAAAATAAAACAAGAAAACATGAAGTAAACAAAACAAAGAGAGTGAAGGTTGAAAGATAACAAATCTGCGTTGATGACTCTTTCACATCCCGGGAATACATTGGATTGCCTCCCAATAAACGCTTGAAGTTTAACGTCCATCCAGTCTAAACAGAAATGCAAGTTAATTAGTCGAATATGCACGTTTGTCAAGAATGCAAGTTAGAGATGCAAATTAGATTAAAGATGTAATGCAAATTAAACTAAAGATGCAAGTTAAGTTAAAGATGTAAGTTAGGAATGCAAGTTTAAATTAAAGATGCAATGCAAGTTAGAATGAAATAAACAAGTTAAAGTTGGCATGATAAGTAATGTAAGTTAAGATATAAACAAAAGTAAAAAGATATAACCAATATTTACATGTCGGAGGAAGTCAAAGATATATATGGTTCACATAACTTCAAAGTTTAGATGGATACTTCTACGGCCGTGCGGCCCAAGTAAATATCTTGGATTAATTCAACTGTTTGGGCAAATTCATAGGTGACTAGGTTAGAAAGAATAAACATAAGAGGCATGGCTAATTTCAAGACATCCCGAGACTTTAACTCCATTGACATCCCTTTCTTAGACCCAAAACCCGTTATGAGTACCGTCTCATGTCCTAGACATCACCCTAAAAAATTTCTTACTCCGGAGGAATTAAAATAACTCAAGTGTTAACAATCACCGTAGGTGAAAGTTAACAAAAGAGTCTTTACATATTCCATTAAAGATCAAAATCTAAACTTCGAAGCACAAGTGATCTACATATAGCCGAGACTAATGCATGAATGCAAGAACTATTTACAAGTATGTTTTTATGCACAATTTACAAATATAACATGACAATTTACATATGAACAATTTATTCACAAGTATTGTTTTATTTACAAGTAATGATATTTACAAAACAATTTCACATTAACAAACTAATATATGTACAAGATTTATTTTTAAAAAAATTATATTTACACTAACACAAAGTTAAGATAAGAAATTTTTTTCTCGTTTTTTTTAATGAAGAAAAAGACAAACTTAAATAAATACATACACAAATAAAATAAATGTAAACAAGTAATATACAACTTATTAACTAGTATAAACAAATAAGTATGAACAAATATAATAAGAGTTTGAATTTACATAAACAAATATAAAAATAAAAATTAGGAACAAGCATACAAATGAAAATTATGAACAAGTATAATAATTATGAACTAGTATGAAGAATAACAAGTAAGATATATACAATATTTATTCACAAATATGAATTAACACTAACATGAAGCTAAAACTAAAGAAAGTTCGAAAGTAATTTTTTTTTCGAAATAATTTTTTTTTGAGGTAATAAAAACGTTTTCTTTATTTAAAACAATTTTTTTTATTAATTTTTTTTTGGAATTTAATAAATAAATAAATGAAGAAAAGGAAAAAATAATAATAATTTTTTTCTTACGATTTTTTTTAAATTACAAAAAAAATAAAATAAAATAAGGTAAAAATAAGGAAAAGTGAACATGTACAATATGCATTTATGAACAAGTAAAAAGAATGAACATTATGTACAAGTATGAACAAGAATAATATGACGAGTATAAGAATTATAAACAAATATAAATGAAAGTCAATTATGAACAAGTATGTTTAAGTATAAAATGAACAAGTAAAATAAAAATTTTAATTTACAAAAAAAAATATAATATGAACAAGTATATAAAAAAAATTATGAACATTTATGAACAAATATAATAAGAACAAGTAAAGTATGAACATTATAAGCAAATATAATAAGAACAATTATAAGAATCAAAATTATGAACAAGTATAAAAATAATTAAAAATAATACACAAGTATAATATGAACATGTATAAAGATAAACATTATGAACAAGTATAATATGTGCTTGTATAAAAATAAAATAAAAATATAATATAGAAAAAATATAAAATAAACAAGTATAAAGAATATAAACAAGTATAGTAAGAAAATTATAAACAAATATAAAATAAACAAAAATAAAAATTATAAACAAGTATAATATGCACAATTTATATACATACACTAACAAATTAAAAATGACACTAACAAATTAAAAATTGCACTAACAAATTAAAAATGATTCTCAATTTCTCCGGCAACGGCGCCAAAAATTGATAAGGCCCAAACTACGCATTAAATTAAACACGTAATTCGAGTATTATGCAGTTTAAACCTTTTTTGTGTAGTTGTAGTATTGATAAATAGGGATCGTTCTTAACCGGGGAAATTAGGGAACATTATTAATTTGTTAGTGAGAAAGAATAATGAATAAAAGAATAATGAACTAATGAATAATTGAATAAAACAATTAAAGAATAAAGAATAAAAGAATAAAAAAATAAAAAAAATAAAAAAATTAAGAATTAAATGGGGGGTTTGAAAAGATTGTAATCATAGAATAAAGAAAACAAGTAAAAATAATTAAGTACTTAATTCTACTTCTACTTTAACTTTTGTACAAGTGAACTTTCTTCAAACACATATTTTTACCAACACTCTAACATCATGCTTGTATTGAACCAATCACGAAATTCTACCTTAATCATCTCAAATACTTGCATACATTTTTCATATTATAAATGTACCGAACAACAGATTATTATCTACAATATGATTCACCTTAAGTTTGTGATTTAATGCGCCGAACAGCGGTCAAGCATTAAATCTCTTCAACTCTATTCTAAATGCCCCGAACAACGAATCAACATTTAGTTTTGAATTGAAATTTAAGCACTAAAACATATGAAGTAAAAGAAATTCAAAAAGTAAAACACATGGAGATTGCATCTTACTTACAAATGTTAGAAAGAAAATATCAACACATATATTGAATTATGAGTAAAACTAATAACAATAACAAGAATTTAAGTAAAAAAATATGGATTTTCACAAGAATCACCGAACATCGGCAGGAAACTTGTGAAGATGGAAGAATAAATACGAGGAATTCGGTCTTAAAACTCTTGAATTGTTTTAAAATTACTTGGCCTAGGTATTTCTTAAGGAAGACATAAAAATGTGTTTAAGAGCTCTAAAAAAAATCAAAAGAACAAAGTAAAGAAGAAATGAAATTAAGAAATAATATAAAAATAACATAAATTAAGAACAATAATTAAAAGAAAACTAATTAATAAGAAAATCTACAAGAAATTAAAATGGTCCCCAAAAATAAAGAACAAAATAAAAAGAAGGTGAACTAAAAGAAGAGAAAAACTAGAGAGAAAGATTAGACCCTAAACTACTAAAAAGAGAACCAAAATGGGGACCCCTTTACAAATGAAATGGCCTCCCTATTTATAAAGGGAGTGCCAAAATTCAAATAAAAAAATACAAAAATAAAATAAAATAATGAAATGACGAACAATGATGAAAAATGATGAAATTGAGGATGGTTTGGGCTGAAAAGTGACTGATTTTCGTGCAAAATCTGATGCAAAAAGGGAGTAGGTGGAGTAGTTTTGTGCAGGAAATGGGATGCTCACGGCCTACAGAATTGCAGGCCATTATTTCGGTGAGGTTGGGCTGATAGGCGCATGGGGAATCGACAGAAAATGTGAGTCACGGAGTGTCTGGACAGCGTGGGATGCGCTGGGGCTTGACAGGCGAGACTCGGCTCGCATGCGCCGAAGGATGAAGGGATGATCGGCCAGCGCGCGCTGACTTCCTGCGTAAGGTTGGAACTGGATTTGGGCCACCGTCTGGGCTTCGTTGGGAAATGGGCTCGCTTGGATTGGGCCGTAGACTGGTTTTTTCTGGGCCTCACGACAAAAGGGCTGCAGATAATGGACTTTGGGCTGTTGGGCTTCTGCAAATTCAATTTAAAAAAATTAATTTATATAATTTCATCTAAACTCGTCCATAATTTATTCGTTATAATTCCGATCGGGACAACTATTTCGCCAAAACGCTCCAAATTCCAAGTTTTATTTAATTCTACAAAAATATCACAAAATATATTATTTTCTCCAATTGTTTATTATTTTAATATTAAAAGCTAAGTATAAATGGTATAAAATAATATAAAATAATACTTAATTAACGACCTATCAACTATCTCAAGAGATTCCGATGTGATCACTATCTACGTGTGTTGTACTCTTTTCCCTTCGACCAGAGTTATTTTTGTCCCACATAGTTTTTTATTACCTAGTAAGGTTTTAACGAGGTAACACATAAGTGCGTAGTCAAGCAACACTATTACATGAAATATCCAAGGGAGAGTTGTAAATATCTAAACATTGGTGTCTATTTATGTAAAGAGTACTAGAGGTAGTATAGTCAGTTTATTTATTTATTCATTTATCCTTTATGATTATGTGATTAGTTACCCTTGTATATGTTGATTGATTCTGAACGTATTATTCAACACAGAGAACATACGCTTTCTCTCTCCCAAATTACTACTCTGCAAACCTATCATTCTCAATACTTCACAACAGTTTCATTTTTTTTTCTTCCCACTTCTTTTATAATGTTATCTCCTTTTGGTGAAAATTTAATATTTGTAGTGGAGAAAATCTCATCAACTTTTTTGGTACATATTTAAATAGTTTTTGCAAAAAATCATATCCTTCGTTTAAAGGGCATTTAAGTACCACAAATCACAAGCTTGACTTCAACTTGAAGATAAGCGTATAGTTATGACTACTTCCTTCTCTTTGTCTAACCATCCATCATGGCCCTCAATTTATGGGTTATAATTTATAAACAAGGTTGGCTTCGAGAGAGAGAGAATAATGCATACCCGATTTCAATCTCACCATTTACAAAAATCAAATCTAAAACCTTGTCTTCGAAATAAGGAAACCTAAAACCTCCTACAATCTGAGAAACTTTATCGATACCGTAAAAAAATCAAACCTGAAATCTCCCGCACATAATTGAAGAAGTATACTCTTAAACTATAATAGTAAGTGATAGTTCATCATTGAATTGTCAATAAAAGCTTCATTTTGTAGATTGTGAGGCCAGCCGAACAATATGTAAAACCCTCGCAAAGAAAAAATGTGAATTTCATTATAAATGGAGTGATATTCGTACAATCCCAACTCAGATTAATTACATGGTGGACTATAGTTCTTACGACAGTCTACCAATTTGGACAAAAAGTTTATGTAAAAAAAAAGTTAAAAAAAAAGGGAAAAAATAATTGACATATAAGCAACAATCTGGAGGCAGCTTCTATTAGTGTATCCTTAGGTGTCAAAATCTGCAGCTGATTTGTAATTATTAATAATCGAGTTGGGCTGATCGATTTCTTTACGAGATGCTTCCCAAAGCTGTTGTTCTAAACCCAGCTTCCTCAGTTCATACAAACCGCGCTCCACTGCCACAAAGGATTATACATTTAAAGTACAGTAGACGTTAAATGAAGTCAAAAACACATTTCTAGGAATGTGGCTGTAGTTAAAAGCGAGTATGACCAAGCTGTTATCAGTGCCACTATTCATACTAAGGAAGCAGCTTACCGTCCACAGCATCGTGGCAGGTTGGTGACTGCCCACTGCGGCTTATCCACAACTGAAGTCTATCATCTGCAATATCGTCTTCCACGCCATACCGTTTGGCTCTTCTCCAGAAGTAAGTCAGCCAAGCCTGTGATAATGGTGTTTGAAGAAAATGTTGATCGCTATTATTTTCTACTTTTAGTGCAATTAAACATACCAGAACAGAAAGGGAAGCAGATACTGATTTTTGTATATTCCAGGGGCAAAGCTACTGACCACTTTGAAAGAAATGTCTTCAACCTCCTCTTCACTAAGATCTGCAAGAAAATAGGGGGGAATTATGGTAAGATTTCCACCTGAACTCATCATTACTTTTACTCTATCCATAAACTTGATGTGTTGGGATCCGTTGGTAGAGCGAAAAGAAATAGGGGAAGAGGACTTAGAGGAGCCCACAGGTAAAGAAAGCTACATAATCCATGCAATATAACTTGGAGCACATAGTTTTTGAACTGTGTACTTGCTCCTATATGTCCACCCAAACAAAACGTGTTCTTTACTTCACTTTTGGTAGGGAGAGAGAAAAGAAGATTAGAGGTCTCATAAAATATACACTTTCCTAACATGCAATATAAGTAAACCTTTCCCAATTTTTCTTACACCAAAAATTTAGGAGGATTTGGATGTGATAACAAAGCTAAATTGGCTGGGCATATAGTTATTTCAAAGACATTAAATTTAGCGAAAAAGTTAATTTCTAGTTTCATCTTTCCATATTCGACATATGCCTAC
This sequence comes from Prinsepia uniflora, assembly GCA_032719365.1. NCBI lineage: Eukaryota > Viridiplantae > Streptophyta > Magnoliopsida > Rosales > Rosaceae > Prinsepia > Prinsepia uniflora. Next base: position 65,292,287 of record CM064865.1, on the reverse strand, counting down.
ACCTGAACCCACCAAAATCCGAAAAAGTTAACCTGAAAGATGGATGCTTTATGCATTACAATTACCTTTTGTATGATTATGACTCTGGGCGTCGATATTCCTAATTATTAGCATATCTAAGATACATTGTATAACAAAACAAAGTATCACTCTTACCAAATGCCTCCATAAACTTAGGGTCACCAGGTGATTTGGAATCTGGATTCAAGCAAAATGAAAGGTGAGCATTATTCTGAAATTATTATAGCTTGCAATGTAGAACATGAAAAGACATAAGAACATGTACATGACAAAACAGTAAGAAATTCAACTACCTCCAAAACAAATTCAAGCCACCCAATGAGGAAAGCGAACTTATAGTAAAATAATTTCAGATCGAAATTAATTAACTAGCATGTAATAAAGATCCCCCAGAATCCACGGAGATTGAGGATCGATCTCCTTGATCCTGTGCTATCTTAAGTCCACGGAATCTCCCCGATTCCTTCCTAGAATTGTACATACAATCCTGTCGATACTTTCCTAGTCTAGGTCTATGATTTCCTTCCTAGTCTAAGCATGTATTTCCTACTTAGTTTAACCTAGCATCAGTATATAATAACCTTCTCTGCTGTAAAGTAATTATTCAAGAAATACAAGGAATATTTCCTACCTCTTTATGGTATCAAAGCCTTAGGCTCCACCGAGCAGAAAAACCTCTTCTTTTTTTTTTCTATCCTCCTTCAATGGCTGCTCAACCTACTCCACCTGCCATCCAACCTCCACCACCAAACACCGATACCACCAACTCCTTTTCCTCTCTTATCTCCATTAACGCTGCTCAGTTTACACTAAAACTCACAGCAACCAACTTTTTCCCTTGGAGAGCACAGTTCAATGCTATCCTGCAAGGTTATGACCTTATGGGATATGTTGACGGCACCCGCCCCTACCCACCCCCCACTGAAACCCTGCCTCATGCCCTCTGGTACCGCTAGCGTCAGCTGATCCTCCATGCCATTCTTGGCTCTGTTTCCCCTTAGGTTGTTACCCTGATCGCCACTGCAAAGACCTTTGTAGCTGGAACCTCCTCACACGGCTCTATGCCAGCAGAGCTAGAGCCCGTGTTCTAGGCCTCAAAGAGAAGCTGACTCTCCTTCACCATGACAACCGGCCAGTCACTGAGTACTTACAGGACGTTCGCCTCATTTCAGACGAACTCGCTGCCATTGATGCCCCACTTTCAGACGATGATCTCCTCATCTATGTCCTCAACGGTGTTGGCTCTGCCTTCAAGGACATCTCAGCTCCAGTTCGCTCTCGAGTCACATCTGTCTTGTTTGAAAACCTGCACGACATGCTGGTTCAGCATGAGGCAGCCACATCCCGTGAAGGTCCTGCTTCCCCTCACAATGTCATCACGGCAAATGCCGCCCAAGCCACCCGTGGCTCCTCCTACAACCGCCCTCTCCGCGGCTCTTCAGACCACCGCACCTTCACCCCGTCCTTTGACAGTCGTGGCTCTGTTTCTCAGCACTTGGGCCAACCCCAGCCTTTCCTTCACAGGACCAACAGCAACCTGGGCGCAGTGCCAATGGTGTGGCACCCAAAGGCACAGTGCCAAACATTGTCCCCAGCTGCAGCGTCCCTCTGTTGTTCCACCCGTGGCCAATCCCACTTTTCCCGGCCCCTCCTCCTCCCCATCCCCCTGGCTCCTTGATTCAGGCGCTTCCCACCATGTCACTGCCTCCCCCCATAACCTCTCTGCTGTTTCTGAGTACCAGGGGCCAGATGAGATCTTGATTGGTAATGGGACAGGGCTTGACATCACCCATGTCGGCTCTGCCACTCTTCCCTCTCCCTCTTCTCACTCTCTCTTACTAATTTGTTGTGTGCTCCTAAAATAACTCTTAACATCCTTTCTATTTCCAAGTTTAATCAAGCTCACAATACTTCTATTGAACTTTTTCCCACTTGTTTTCATGTCAAGGACCTGAGCAAGGGGCGGTTCTTCTTCAAGGCCCGAGTAAGGATGGCGTCTATGAGTGGTCGTCTACAACCCTACAACAACCCCAAGCACTGGTGGGCGTAGTGGTCTCTCCCAACCTCTGGCATCGTCATCTTGGCCATCCTCACTCCAAAATCCTCCACACCATTCTTCGTCAATCCTCCATCAAACTATCCTCCCACCTCCCCGAAACTAAGCGTCTGTCATGTCTATGTAACAAAAGTCACAGGTTGCCGTTTGGCACCTCTTCTCTTAAGAGTCACCGTCCCCTTCAATTGATATATATTGATGTTTGGGGCCCTGCCCCCTACAATTCTGTTGATGGTTTTTAATATTATATCATCTTTGTCGACCATTTCACTAAATATACATGGTTATACCCTCTTAAGAAAAAATCAGATGTTTTGTCCACTTTCATTGACTATAAAACCCTCGTTGAAAAATACTTCCAGCACCCAATTCAAACACTCTATACAGACGGCGGTGGAGAATTCAAAAAGCTCAAACCTTTCCTTGCCACTCATGGTATTAATCACCTCGTCACTCCACCTCACACCCCCCAACACAATGGCATGGCTGAACGTCGTCATAGCCACCTTGTTGAAACCGGCCTCACCCTCCTCCATCAAGCTACCTTCCCCTCTCCTACTGGACCTATGCCTTCAAAACAGCAGCCTATCTCATCAACCGTCTCCCCACTTCCACTCTCAAAAACCAGTCCCCATACACGGCTCTCTTTAACCTCCCCCCCAACTATCACCGCCTCCGTACCTTTGGCTGCCTCTGTTTTCCCTGGTTACGTCCTTACACCTCCAACAAAATGCAACCCCGTTCCACTCCCTGCCTTTTCCTTGGTTACTCTCTCAACCAAAGTGCATATTGTGTTATGACACTTCTTCCCATCGTCTCTCTGTCTCTTGCCATGTCCAATTTGACGAGTCCACCTATCCGGGTCTCCAACTGTCTTCCCAAGTCCCTATTGTCACTCCAGAAAACATCCAAACCTGGCTCTCTTCTCTGCCCCCCGTCACCTTCCTCCCTGCCCCTGTCTCTGCTACCCCATCAGTGCCCACACAGGCTGCCCCATCACCAGAAGACCCTCGGACACGTCCTCCCCACCAGGTCTTGACGCTGCAACTGCTCCAGCAACGGTCCAGACCGTCCCATTGCTCAACCGGCCACCCAACAACACCACAGTCAGCCACCACCACCACTGCACCTCCTGTCCCTACACCACCACCTCCTCCTCTTCGCACATACACACAGCGACCCCCCCGGCCGCCTTCAACATCAGCCCCACCACCACCACCGGCCTCTCCACCTGCACCACCTGCCTCCACGGCCCCAGCTCTCCCAACCCCCACACATCCCATGCTCACCCGCAGCAAAACAGGTTGTGTCCCCCTTGTGCCTAACTATGCTCTCACCGCCACTGCTCATCCCCTCCTTGACCTCCCTGAACCCACCTGTGTATCCCAGGCCGTGAAACACCCACAGTGGCGTGCAGCGATGTCCGATGAGCTCAATGCTCTAATCCGCAATGGCACCTGGACCCTCGTACCTCCACAGCCCAGCTAGAATATCATCGGCAACAAATGGGTCTTTCGGATCAAACGAAAGCCCAATGGCACCTTGGACAGGTTCAAGGCCCACCTGGTGGCTAAGGGTTACCACCAGCGCCCCGAAAAGGACTACTCAGCCACCTTCAGCCTCGTGGTCAAGCCCACCACCATCCGAATCATTCTTCATCTTGATGTGACCCAGGGCTGGCCCATACGTCAACTGGACGTGAATAATACTTTCCTGCAGGGCACGCTACATGAGACTGTCTACATGACCCAACCAACCGAGTTCGTGGACCCACACAACCCAACATATGTTTGCCAACTCCGGAAAGCCTCTACAGCCTCAAACAGGCCCCATGAGCCTGGTACCAGAAACTGCACTCATTTCTTCTAGCCCAGGGCTTTGCCAATGCCCTGTCTGATGCTTCCCTCTTCCTACTCAGGCAAGGTTCCCACACCACTTATTTTCAAGTTTATGTTGACGACCTTATTGTTACAGGAAGCAACTCTTTCATTTCCAGATTCATAACTGCCCTGGCCAGCCAGTTCCCAATCAAAGATATGGGCCCCTTACACTACTTCCTTGGCGTGGAAGTCATCTTTACCACGGATGACCTCTTCCTATCACAGCACCAGTACCTCCAGGATATCCTCACCTTGGTGCACATAGAAGGAGCCAAACCCGTCTCCACCCCCCTCGCTGTTTCCCCACCATCCACCTCAAAGATGGCTCCCCTCCCGCTGATGCCACCCTTTTTCGTAGAGTTGTGGGAAGTCTGCAATATCTGAACCTCACTCGACCTGACATTTCCTTTGCTGTCAACCGCCTCTCTCAGTTCATGCATGCTCCCACAGAGCTCCATTGGCAGGCCTTGAAGCGTGTGCTTCGATACCTCAAAGGCACACTCCTCTTTAGCCTACAACTCCACCACCAAGCATCCAACCAACTTCATGCAGTCGCCCACTCCTTCAGCACCCTCACTACCTTTTCTGATGCGGATTGGGCAGGTGATCAAGACGACCACAAATCTACTACAGCCTACCTCGTCTACCTCGGTGGCAACCTGATTTCATGGAGATCCCGCAAACAGAGGTCGGTATCCCGCTCTTCCACGGAGGTAGAGTACCGCGCCATTGCATCCACCACCGCAGAACTCCTCTGGATTCAGTCCCTCATGAAAGAACTTGGCATCCAAGCCACCGGGAAACCCACCATCTCCTGCGACAATATTGGCACCACCTCCTACTGAGCAAACCCAGCTCTCCATTCCAGGATGAAGCACGTCGACATAGACTTCCAATTCGTCCGTGCCCAGGTCACATGTGGCCTCCTACAAGTCCATCATGTGCCCACTGATGACCAGCTAGTAGATGCACTCACCAAGCTGCTGCCCCGCCAGCGTTTTCAACTGCTCCGCACCAAGATCGGCGTCGCCAATGGCACCACCGTCTTGCGGGGGCATAATAAAGATCCCCCAGAATCCACGGAGATTGAGGATCAATCTCCTTGATCCTGTGCTATCTTAAGTCCACGGAATCTCCCTAATTCCTTCCTAGAATTGTACATACAATCCTGTAGATACTTTCCTAGTCTAGGTCTATGATTTCCTTCCTAGTCTAAGGATGTATTTCCTACTTAGTTTAACCTAGCATCAATATACAATAACCTTCTCTGCTGTAAAGTAATTATTCAAGAAATACAAGGAATATTTCCTACCTCTTTAGCATGAAAAGAAAGGCATGATAAGATCATGCAATATTTGTCATAGAAAGAGAAAAAAAAATGTACAAGATAATGAGGATAAATACCTAAAAAGGACTGACGAACAGAACTTGGGCGTCTATGTTGGGCCAATGCAAGCACAACAGCATCCTCAACCTAACAGAACATTGAAGAAATTCATATGATCAATCACATATAAAAGAACAATTAAAAAAAAATACGCCCGAGAAAGCCAAGATTAAGAGAAGACCTTTAGAGAAGCTAATTCCTTGAGACCCATTTCCACTGAAAGCATACTCTCAATATTTCCTTCTCCAGTGAGGTCGCTTAAATCCCTTCTCTCTGCGTCATCACCACCTGGTATACATCATACAATACACAAACTAACTTGGTGCATGAAATGAAAAACAAATCAGATGAAGAGAGCAACATCATTTTCTTTCATATGAACTTACCTCTTTCCAAGGATTCTTCCTTTGCCTTTTGTCCAGCAGAATTGACGACTTCAAAAGGAAGCGGAGCTAAAGATGACCAATGCTCGTGCTTTGACAATGCTATATCTGCACATATACCTAAAAACACAAAAGCAAACATCATATAGTGCAAAATGTTAGTAAATGAATTATAAATTCAAGTCTTCATTGATTGAAATCCACATCCAAATAATACTTTATAACACACTTGCAGAATGTTATTTACTTAATTAATTAATTTTTTTTAAAGTTATGTTTGGATGAGGAACTTCAAAGTACCAAGAATTTAGGTTAAATTAGTTAAAAATGAGAGCTTCAAAGTACCAAGACTTTCAAAAGATTAGATACAATGCATTTGGAGGTATTTGTAAGTAACACCTTGAAAATCCCTTGTTTAGTGGTTTTGTTATGCTTATGTGGTGCATGTGCTCCCTTGCTAGTTACTCAACTGGTTACTTACAAGCGCTTTAGTCAATTTATTTTTAGTGCATTTCTTTTTATTATACCTTAAATCCCTTGGTCTTCTGCAGTTCCCCAATCAAACATACCCTAAAAGAACTTTTCCCATGTTACGAATAAATGGAATATACAATGTTGAAATTAACTACGTCCCCAATAAAGAGAAGATATGCCTCAACAAGCTGAGGTATCACGTTTATGCATCCAATCTAAATTATCATTCAAGAAGGAGAAGATCGAAGAAAGTAAATACCATGCTGCACCGCTAAACCCCAGTAACGAGCAAGCCAACATCTCTTCAAAACAACTTCCTCCTAAAAGATAGATAGACAAACAACCTTTAGATCCGACACATCTAAAAATTAAATCTCAATCCAGTACCATAAGACATACCATCTCTTCTTGCGTTAAAATCATTCTCTGTGTCCTTGTGCGAAGAGCCTTTGCTTCACATTCTGCTTCTCGGAGTTGTTCGACTGCTGCTGCAGCGCCGTCTTTTAAGTTCTGATTAACAACAACCAAAAAAAAAAAGGAAAGAAAGAAAGAGTAGACTAATGAAGTTGCCAACTTATGTCAGAAACACTTAATTAAGATCTAAAGTATTTACCTCAATTTCTGAACGAAGGGTTTCAATTTCCTCATCTTTCCCGTTCTTGTTTTGTTTAGCAGCCAGTAGAGCAGCCTGTAACAATGAATACTTCTCAGTATAAAATCAGCCATGGACAATCTTATTTTAAAATAATAAGTTTCAAATAATATTTTCATCAGTCAATGCCACATCTAATTGCCCTCTCATTTCACCTCTCTTGAAGCCAACGCTGCTTCCTTCCTGTGGATGAATTATTTAAATAGTCATAACCAGGTCACAAAATAAAGAAAGAACATAGGAAAAACAACACAAATTCACCTGCTCAACAATTTGGCTTCCATGCTTATACCTTCTCCAAGGCTAGCAACCTGCTCAACATAAAAATAGCTGAGTAAGCACTACTACTACCTCCTTATAAAAAAACCATGCTACTATAAAGGAATATATAAGGCCTGATAAGAAAAAACATCTAATTTCTAAAATTCAATGTCTACTGATTTCAAGCCAAGTAGATATGGATAAAAGAATCCACCTGCTTCTCAAGCTCCTTAGCTCTGGCCTCTGCTTGCGCATGTCTCTCTTCAGCATTACGAAGCTGCAATACATGCTTAGGCATAAATATTACACAGAAAAGATAACAGTCATATATCTATGTGCGGAAGTGTCTGTGGACGAAGGCTCTACAAGGATGTGGAATACATGCATGTGTTTGTGTATCATAGAATGTTGAAGCCCACCTTCTGAAGTATAATCTCGTTATCTTCTTGTAGCATATCAAGCTGCAGTTGCGGTACATGTTAGTTTCAAGACTATTGCTTCAACTAATAAACTTAAAACTTAACTAATACAAATCATACAATTGGATTTATGCAGAAAAATCCTTAAAATACATAAAAAGAATATCTGCATCTGCTATGTAGACAAAAATTCAAGGCTGCAAATGACATACTTCATCACGAAGCGCAGAAGCTTCGCGCTCATCTCCTGGGGCTTTTGAGTTCAACTGTCCAATATCTGGGGTAAATCTGCCCCAACAAAATATTATAGATATGAATTTAAATACTTCATGAACTTCAATAGCACCAACTAGCTACAATCATTCAAACATAAAAGGGATATCTTATGAACTTGCCTTTTATCTCTGTGTCTGTTAGAAGGAGGATCAATTGGAGGTATGGTTACAGGAGTTCTTAGAGAAGATTTGCTGGGTGGCACTACGGTAGACGAATGGACTGACATAGAGGGTCTTCCAGCTGATGTGGAACGAACCGAGGTCGTATGCTCTACAAAGTTCCGACCTAACTAATTAAAATACCAGTATCCAATCAGCCATAAGATCACCACATTCAAACTTAGTAGCTTACAAATAAAGGGTTAAGTAAAGTAAACCAAGGTAACAAATTTCATTCATTAAACAAGCCAATAATATGAAGGTTCAAATAGACACCCATTTAACTGAAGGAATAAATTATGCTCCAATTCGCTCTAATACATTTATAACAGAATAAGAAGGAAGTGGCCACAATTTAGATCTCAAACCAACGCCACCAAAAATTGAACAAAATATCACAAGAGAACCCCGTTTCCACATAATTCGACCACATAATAACAGAATCAGCCTGCATCTTATTAAAAACAGCATAATGATTAGCATAGTTTATAAATTACCGCAGGAGATGGAGATCTATTAGGCCGAGTCACAGAAATTGCAGGCAGAGCTTTTGTACCGTTGTTAAAACCATTGCTGGAAAAAGAAGAAGGTGCATGAGGTGGCTGAGAAAATCGGAAATTTAGATCGTCATCGTCGTCTTCGTCATCGCCTGTGGCCTGAGAAGCCATGACCTGAGCTAACCGCTGAGCAGCGGCTTTAGCGGCGACGTTTTGATTTCGCTTGATAGTGGAGATTCCGGTGGCCGAAGGATTAAGACGAGAGTGAGGGTGCGCCGGAGACATAGCCGGAGAAGATCCTGGGCTGCTCGAACCGCCGCTCCACTGCCGCGAGTACACTGGACTAGCTTGTCTCCTCCGATCCATCAGTATGCGTCTATGCGTATATATCTATATGTATTTCTGTGAACGAAGCTGATATTTTTGGAAGCCGAAACCGAAGGAAAATCGGAGGTGGACTAAGAGAGACTAGGGAGGGGAAGGAGGTTGTCTCCCTTGTGCTTTGGGGTCAAAAGACAGGTTGGGTTGGAGTTGAAATGGGATGTTGAAACGAAACGGTAGCGTTTTCAGGTCTGATTGACGTCGACTCACGTTTCGCGGGAGAGGATGAGTGAAAGCGGGTGGTGACGTGTCACATGAGTAGGCGTGGGCCCGAAACTTTGGTGGCGGCACATTCCATATGTTTCGGTGACTTGAATAGACGTGTTATTTCGTTAGTGATTTTTGGCACGTCGACTAACCCTCATCATTTGGCCCAGAAGTCCACGGACTTATGGGTACCCGGTAGGTTCGATGACAAAAAATTTGACCCGGCCCGATATGGGCCATGGGCCGACCCGACCCGCATGTTGACGGGTTGGATTTGGGTTTAGAGTATTCAAGCCCGCTAGGCCCGATAGGCCCGAGCCCGATAAAGCCCGGTAAGCCCAGCCCGACTCGCCCATGTAAACCCGACCCATAAGCCTGAAAATATAAAATAATTATAAATTAAGAATTGATACCCAGTCCAATCTTGTTACTACTATCATAGCGAAAATCCAAAACTCCAACCAAATCTCATCTTAGTGTCATTTAAAAGCCCAATGCCCAAACCAAACCCTAACCCTAAATTCAAAAAAACTCACTAGGTCTCTGACTCTCTTAGCGACCTCCTTATCCTATCTCGGCTTTATGGTCGAAAAATTAAGTCAATTCTCCAAATCTAATAGTACCCTTCCTTAGTTTATTTCAATATTCGATAATAATATTTAAGCTCAACTCTTTTTTTTTTTTTTTACAATTAGGTAGGTACAAATGGGCTTAGTAGGCCCGACCCGTAAAGTCCGATAAAAGCCCGGCCTGACAAAGGGCATGGGCTTTCATATTTATGATTAAGCCCGCCCGACCCGGCCCAGTATTTTTTAAATTATGAAATATGCCAGACCCGGCCCGGCCCAAGCCCAAAAATTTTGGGCCGGGCTTGCCCGACCCGGCCCAATGACGAGGCCTAATGTCGACATAGCTGTGACGGCAGGCGAAAACATAACGAGAATATAAGCGAAAGACCAAACGTTGACATTTTGACGTGGTTTTAAAATTTAAGATGCTCGTTTGTAGATCTTTAAAAAAAAAAGGTTTATTGAACTAAATGCTCTGAATTCGTATTGTACTCGTTATTTGTTCACTTAATAGTATGAAATTACCGAATAGTGCCACACAGCTCATTTTCCGTCCAAAGTGTCTGATTTGGACGAAAAAGTCTGATTTGGCATTTGAGGGTCCCACTTTTATTCTACGTGGCTGCTGACATGCCAAACGACTGCCAGCATGTCAAAATTTCTCATTTTACCTTTAATTTCACGACAACATAACATCTTGGATGGAAAAGGACCTGAGTAGCCATACTCAGTCATTTCATACTGTTAAGTGAGTGAATAACGAGTACAGAGTCTAAAATGTGACAAATATGCTAATTCAGTGTGCATTTAGTCTAATAAGCCCAAAAAAAAAAACTCATTTGTAAAGTGATAGCAACTATCAGGCATTTCTATTTAGAACCACGAGCCTTTATACTTAGTAGCCATGTATTTATATTTATTTACATAAATATTTATTATTAAATATATTTTATGATTTTCAATGACTTGATGCACCTTATCACTTCCATATTTTTTTTTTTTATTTCAAATAAAATCTATAGAGAAATATTATACAACCAAACATCAATCACTAAAGATGCCGAAATAAAAATAATGAAATCTATGGAGGGTATGCCACGAGCCCCGAGCATGAAAATGTATTCAAGGGATAACTTGATTAGGGACGGCTCCTGAACCTAATTTTTGGATGGGCTAAATTCAGTACCTGGCTGAGGTAGCTAGATAAAGTGGTTGCTTCGAACCCCCATCTCAGGGAAGGGGGGTGAATTTTTTTCTTTCATTAAAATGGATGTTATGTTAATTTGTTATATAAAAGAAAATCAACGGTACGAGTAAATTCATTAATAATCATAAAATATACACCTAATTAAGGAAACGTACTAAGCCTTACTCGAAATCCTATTGATGATAATTAAATTTTATATAAGTATATATATATATATATATCGATAAAAATTATTATAATAATTCCTACAATAGTTAAAACTGAGAACAAGAAGACTATGATTTCATCTACTAGCTAACTAATCAAGAAAACCAATCAACTATATTTCACCATTAAACTAATATACATATAAAAAAATGACATGACCCTCCCCGTAATCCCCCTCGATTAGTGGGGGAGGACCTACTCCCGTCTGACACAACTTTGTAAAATGACCATAATCATACTCATAATCAGGCCATACCATACCGTAAAATCAGTAAAAACATATATTTAAGCATGCATCAGAGTTATGAAGGAAAACGTCCATTCACAGTACCGCCGCTCGCTCAAAACGCGAGCAGTAAGCCAATCTGAAACCCTTGGGAGTCCGGGCCTGTCAAGGTCATACCCGAGGGTCACTAACAATATATATAAGTCCATACAATAAACCCTCAAAAACCCGGGAACCGAAAAAGCGTCCCGAACATGCTTCCCGAGGAGAAAAACCTCTAAAACACTAACCAAGAGATCTCTGATCGACCTAAAACCACCACCATTGGATTCAGAACGTCGAAACCTTTTGAACAAGCCCAGTTTAATCTCGAAATTCATGCTCACGAGTCCACGTACACTAGTCAAAGTTTGGTCAATGCTGACATTAGTGTTGACGTCAGCCCTAACTAACATATGACAATCTGACATCAACCACGTGGCGCCCCCTGATATTTGTCACGTGTCACCCTCTGACACATGTCACATGTCCATGTTAACGTCATCACTGCCACATCCCCTGCCACGTCAGCTCTGACATCTCAACACGTGGCTCCAACCAAGGTCTTCCACGTGGGCTGACAGGATGATGTGGCATTATCGTTGTCTTCCTCTCACTGGGTCGACTCGCTACCTTGTAACGGATTGTTCGACCCGGAAGCCTAACTCGACTCATTCTTGGTTAAAACTCAACCATTTTCCACCATTATTTCATCTTTAGGATCGTCTCTCACCCAAAAACAGATTTATGGGCTTAAAAGTAAGAAATCATACATGTAGAGCCTCTGGCCAAGCTCAACTCTCACGACCTAACTTTGAGTTTGTTCCCAGGGAGATTCTAGTGTCCAATCTCTCTGATTGTTGGTCATAGACACTCGTCAGGTCTCACAAAAGATGATGGTTAATAGAAATTATAGTTCCATTGTCTCAAAACCAAAACCTAACTATCTAAGCTTTCAAGTCACGGGTTTACCTCTTTCTTGGGTTTTCCAGCCATCCTCCATGACTCCGTCTTCTCCCTCAATCTCTCTTACTTTCTCAGTCACTCTTTGTGTCCTTCAACTAGCACCAGATAAAGATGAAAAGAGAGAAATGGGTTAGGGGGTTCAGGTGTGTGTTCAAAAATGAGAGAATGAGAGATGAGATGCATGTATATGGGAAAAGGGGCCAATGGGATAAGTGACACTTTTCACTCATCCATTGGTCCATAATAGATATTTTGGACCTCATTTAAAAGAACTAAAAGTCAACTTCCTCGATAATCGTGCAATTGTAAAAATTCGACTAAACCTTCCTTGACCCATAACATAACCGTCTGATGTCCAAATTCAACGTCCCGCCTGTGACACGACCCATCCCAATCCCCCCGGGATTACCATGGAATGTGTCATGCTCCCGTCTGACAAGAGGTGTCAGACAAGGGATAACCTGTTGCCACTGCCCAACCGGGCTTCCAGAGTGCGTAAGGATCGATGGAGGAGGTGTTCGATGCTCAAGTCTCTGCTGCAGTCACATCCGGAATCAACCTGAAGGGCATTAAAAAAAAAGCTGTGAGTGAACGAAAATAAACAAGTCTGTTTAAAACCTTTATGAGACATTTATGCCCCCCAGTAAAAGCATATGCATGCACCAAAAACCAATTTTCACATGTTTATTTAGAAATAACCATTAGGGCCTTAGCCCGGAAACCAAAGCATAGTTTCAAATTCCAAAAGTCAATCCAAGAGTTATTTCATAAATCCAGTAACATGAACCATAAGGCATATAATAAAACCATAACCATAATTTTAGCCACTGCACTATACACTCCAATCCAACATCCCTGATGTCTGACGTCCCTGACGTCTAATAAGGTCACAATCACAAGGCTACGCGTGCCACTCGGGTCTCAATTTCCGAGTTCAATCCCCGAACCCCGTTCGGGTACAGCATCCCCGATGCTTAGCGTCATAGACGCTGGACGTTCTAGACGTCCGTGACCTCTCCGGGGTACCTCATCCGGAGGATACAATATAATATGGAAGGATCTATACAGTGCAGTACCAAATACATTTTATTGATATCCACATGCAAAGCATATATATATACATAGATAAAATTCGAAACGATCGTTACGTTTCATCAGACGGGTCTCAAGCCCAAATACCGTGAAACGTGCCATAACCATAATTTCCACATCATCAAACCGTTATTTGTTTTTAGGATGTGATTGTAACAACCCGTCCCGAGAATCGGGATTACTAGAGTGATTAAGATGTGATTAGTGAGGGTAAGCAAGGGTTAGGTGGTCCCGAGGGGTCCGGGAACCTAGAATGACGATTTTGCCCCTGGGTCGGGCAGAAATGTTGACTTTTATTTCGAGTGGTCAATTGGGGATTGACCAGTGACCAGGACGTAGTTTAGGACGTCACGAATCCTTAGGCAGGTGGCACGCCCGATTCCGACATCCGAGGAGGAAGTTGTGATGTTCGGAAGGTTGAGGGCTTAACCGTAATTTGGGTAAAGTAGGGGGAATAGTTGACTTTTTGTACGGACGGGTGTTGGTAGGTTGACCTAGGATGGTTAGGTAGCTTTCGTCGTCTTGAGTTTGATGACAGGCGGCACGTATTCATCGGACTTACGAGGCGAAGGTTACGGGTCTAGGAAGTTTCGGTAAAACCGTAAAAATGTGTAAAACATGAGGGTATTTTGGTCTTTTTGGTTTCTGGGGATCTGTGCAGAGAGAAGCAAGATGGACGGCTGGGGTTTAAGCAGGTGGGATAAGGATGGCCTGGATTGTGACACATGGCAAAGGTGTAGTGGGTTCTGGGGGGTTCTTCTGTGTGTGTGCGGTCCTAAATAATTGGGTGAACCCGTGTGTGTGTGTGGTTCTTCGACAAACACAGAGAACAGAGGGTGAGAGTTTGAGATCAATTGATCGATCTGGGTGCAAGGGTGAGTAAATAGGGAGTTGTGAGAGTGATAGTGAGGCAAGGGGAGGCTGAGGAGACTGCAAGGAGTCCAACGACCACAGTGGTAGGCGGCGGTGCGCACGGCGGAGCTGCAATCGAAGGGTAAGGCTTCTTTGCTCTGTTTTACCGTGGAATTTCAGTTCGAAAGTCGTGAGTCTAGGCTTAGTGTCGATGGGATTGAAGGTCAGGGTTATGTTCAGGGAGGTCCTAGGTGTCGACTGGGACGGTCGCCGTGACGGGGGGTGTTCACGGCGGAGCTCGGTTGAAGTGGAGTCTCTGTTCCTCTGTTTAGCCGTAAACTTCAAACGGTGAGTCGACGAGTTTGGGGGTGAGTCGAAGGTAATGGAGGTGTGGTCTAGGTTCAGTGAAGTCCTAGGATGAGTTTGGTGTAACCACCGTGAAAGGAGGTGAACGGGGTGGCTGGATCATGAAGCAGGGGAGTTTGGGGCCGTCTGGTTCGAGCTTGAATCGACGATGATGGGGCCGTGTCGAGGTGAACGGAGTACGGGAATAGGTAGGATAGGTCTGGACGAAACTGTGGGTGAAAAGAGGGGTTGAACTGGTGGCCAGACGGCGGAGATCAATTCTCGCCGGTTCAGCCTGCGACGGCCGGTTCAGCACAGGTTGAAGATGGCACTGTAGCAGCGCGTGAGGGCCACGCGCAGCCACTTTGGGCGGCGCGTGGGGGCGCGTGCGGCGGCGATGGGGAAAACGATCAACATGGTTTTTGGTCCAAGAGCTATCGTGAGTTCAATGGAGTTGGTTTCGGGTCAATCGGAAGTCGTTTGAGTTTAGTTCCGCGAGGGTGAATGTTTAGGGTCCCGGGTTTTAAGTCTTTGGTTCGGGGAATTTTAAGGAAATTAGGTAGTTGTTTCGTAGACGTATTAGTAACGTAATGTGACGGTGTTTGGCAGGATCGGGATTGCCCGAGGAAGCCGAGGAACGGGCTGGACGTTCGGGACGCGAGTAGGGCTCCGTACTGTGAGTGGACCCTTTCTCTAAACTCGAACATGCATAACTGTTTTCGGTTTTGATTATGATTTTATGTTTATCGAATATGTTTGGTTGGTTTTACATTATTACACGTTTTTCAAGGAAATTGGTTTTTAGCACGTTTTACGAAGAATGGTTGGTTTCTGGAATTTATGCTATGGTTTTGGGATTTCAAAAGATAAGTGGTTTTCAATGGTTATAAGTGGATTTTGGAACATGATTTCAATGATCAAGGTTTTTGGTTCTAGAAACGGATTTTGGAAATGGAAGTTGGTTTTAAAGTGGGAAAGTGGACTCCGGATTTGGGTTCGGAATGACGGTTCTGGATACCGGAAGGGCATCGGACCAGTGATTTCGGATTCGGGTTTGGATGTAGATTGGT
Source organism: Prinsepia uniflora (assembly GCA_032719365.1). Classification (NCBI taxonomy): domain Eukaryota; kingdom Viridiplantae; phylum Streptophyta; class Magnoliopsida; order Rosales; family Rosaceae; genus Prinsepia; species Prinsepia uniflora. Next base: position 65,276,662 of record CM064865.1, on the reverse strand, counting down.
AAATGGTTTTCAAATGGTTTTGGGATTGGATTTGCTGGATCTGGTTATTGGGTTTAAAGACCCGGATATATGTGACGGGGGACCGGCCGGATTGGGTTTAAAGACCCGGATTGAGTTTAAAGACTCGAGAGTTTAAAGACTCGGATATATATTGATTTCCCCCGTAGGCCTTGAGTTTAAAGACTCGGGAGTTTAAAGACTCGGATATGATAAAGGCCTGGATTGAGTTTAAAGACTCGGGAGTTTAAAGACTCGGATAGGTCCAGCAGGTTCGATCGGGAAATGAGGATTTGATACGGTTTCTGATACTCATGCTATGGTTTCTTAAGAGATTTTATAGTGTTTCTGTTCCTTATGATGTTTTATTTCGATTATTTTATAACTGTGTTCATAACTGTTGGTTATGCATGTGGTTTCAAAACGGAGGGTTAAACTCGGTTTTCTTATAAAATGGTTTTTGAACTTTTTGTACTTTCTGGCCCACTCACATCTTCTGTTTTAAATTGCCCTCCAGGTTGTGGAGCTAGCGCGGGGTCTTAACGTCGAGGCAGTGTCCGAGGCATAGAAGTGACGTGAGGGATCCCCGGAATAGTTCAAAGTCTTCTGCGTGCGTGTAATTTATCGGTTTTTATTTTCCTTGTAATTTAGTGCTATGCTCTGTAAACGATAGGGTTGGGATATTTTGTTTAATTACTCCTGCGTCTGACTGGGTTGCGTGAGTGTTCCTTAGGTGTTGTGTCGGGGAGTCAGACGGGAGCGGGATTTACCTCGGGTTTCGGGGTGAAACCGGGGTGGGTCCTGACAATTGGTATCAGAGCATAGGTTTGTCGAGTTTGTGAGGTTGTCTGATTGTTTCTATGCCTCTTTCAGCGTGCGGTTGACGATGCCTCCGAGACGTAGACCCTCTCCACAACCTGAAGAAGTAGCAAGAGAGACGGAGAGTGCCACGATTGAGCGAGCCCAGCGGCTCGGGACTACTACTTTTAGTGGCGGGGCTGATCCTGAGGAAGCCCAGAGGTGGATTACCAGACTGGAGCGGATTTTTGCGGTGATGCATTGTCCGCCGGAGGAGCGATTATTGTTGGCTGCATTTTTACTGGATGGTGCGGCGTACGAGTGGTGGTATACCCTCGAGTTGTCAGGTTGGGATGTCCATAGTGTGACTTGGGAGACGTTCAGGGAACGGTTTCTGGAGCAGTATTATCCTCGTTCTTTCCGGGATGCCAAGGAGGCGGAGCTTCTGCAGCTCCAGCAAGGGAATATGACAGTGGCAGAGTATGAACGGAAGTTCCAGATGTTGTCTCGGTTTGCTCCTGCTTTTGTGGCCACTGAAGCCGAGAAGTGCCGTAGGTTTGAGTTGGGTTTGCGAGGTGAGATTCGAGCCGTAGTGACGGCTGGATCTTTTGCTACCCTCCGAGACTTGTCGGATGCTGCGGTGCGAGTTGAGGCTAGTTTGCCGGTACGACGCCGGGAACCATTTATTCCTGGAGCTTCGAGCCAGCGGACACCGAAACGGGGTAACTTCGGTGGAGCGTCATCGTCAGGCGATGATCGTTTTGGTAGGCCTGGCAGTTTCCAGAGTTCAGGATTTCTGGGGTACCGAGCACCGCCGACTTCGCAAGCTAGTGCGACGTCGGTAGCGTCCACAGGGAGACCGAGCAGTGGACCAGGTTGGAATGTGTGTTTCTACTGTGGGGAGCGAGGTCATTTCCGACGTGAGTGTCCACAGTTGCCACAGGAAAGTGGTGTAGATTGAGGAATAGCGGGGCCTGGACAGAGTACAGCGTCAGGGACAGCAAGCCCGAGAAGAGGGGGTGGCACTGCCACGAGTAGTTCGAGGGGACGTGGTAGAGCATCGGGATCTCAGGCCCGGGTGTTTTCGATGATTCAGCAGGAGGGTTAGTCGACACCAGATACGGAGACAGGTACTTGTTTTACTTTTGGTTGTGCTGTACTTAGGTGGTGGTTGGATTCCAGGATAGAGTCTAGGAGTTTTCCTAGATGGACTGGGGAGGTTATTGAAGGAGAGAACCCACAAGCTAGAGTTTGCCTTTAGGACTTTGTGGAGTTAGTCCGACCGTGGCCGGAATAGCAACTGAGGGAGATGGGTGGTCGATTGTTTGGGTTAGTAGTCGAGTTGGTTCGGGCAGGTAGGGTGGTTGTATACGAGGATGTACTCTATGACTTCTGTCGGGTACTGTGAAATGAGGTATTTTATAATACCTTTGTTTTCTGTTCATAGAGTTTCCCTTGCGTACACCATGCAGTTGTTACATAGCTAGGGTTGGCTGTGGTAACAGTAGTTGGGGATGGAGTGAAATACCCAAGGTGGAGATGATAGACAGGAAACCTAGGAGAGGTTGTTCTTTACCAGGTAGGAGACCCTAGGTGTTGGGAACTAGCTGTGGAATTTCGGGGACGAAATTCTATTTAGGTGGGTAGATTTTAACAACCCGTCCCGAGAATCGGGATTACTAGAGTGATTAAGATGTGATTAGTGAGGGTAAGCAAGGGTTAGGTGGTCCCGAGGGGTCCGGGAACCTAGAATGACGATTTTGCCCCTGGGTCGGGCAGAAATGTTGACTTTTATTTCGAGTGGTCAATTGGGGATTGACCAGTGACCAGGACGTAGTTTAGGACGTCACGAATCCTTAGGCAGGTGGCACGCCCGATTCCGACATCCGAGGAGGAAGTTGTGATGTTCGGAAGGTTGAGGGCTTAACCGTAATTTGGGTAAAGTAGGGGGAATAGTTGACTTTTTGTACGGACGGGTGTTGGTAGGTTGACCTAGGATGGTTAGGTAGCTTTCGTCGTCTTGAGTTCGATGACAGGCGGCACGTATTCATCGGACTTACGAGGCGAAGGTTACGGGTCTAGGAAGTTTCGGTAAAACCGTAAAAATGTGTAAAACATGAGGGTATTTTGGTCTTTTTGGTTTCTGGGGATCTGTGCAGAGAGAAGCAAGATGGACGGCTGGGGTTTAAGCAGGTGGGATAAGGATGGCCTGGATTGTGACACATGGCAAAGGTGTAGTGGGTTCTGGGGGGTTCTTCTGTGTGTGTGCGGTCCTAAATAATTGGGTGAACCCGTGTGTGTGTGTGGTTCTTCGACAAACACAGAGAACAGAGGGTGAGAGTTTGAGATCAATTGATCGATCTGGGTGCAAGGGTGAGTAAATAGGGAGTTGTGAGAGTGATAGTGAGGCAAGGGGAGGCTGAGGAGACTGCAAGGAGTCCAACGACCACAGTGGTAGGCGGCGGTGCGCACGGCGGAGCTGCAATCGAAGGGTAAGGCTTCTTTGCTCTGTTTTGCCGTGGAATTTCAGTTCGAAAGTCGTGAGTCTAGGCTTAGTGTCGATGGGATTGAAGGTCAGGGTTATGTTCAGGGAGGTCCTAGGTGTCGACTGGGACGTCGCCGTGACGGGGGGTGTTCACGGCGGAGCTCGGTTGAAGTGGAGTCTCTGTTCCTCTGTTTAGCCGTAAACTTCAAACGGTGAGTCGACGAGTTTGGGGGTGAGTCGAAGGTAATGGAGGTGTGGTCTAGGTTCAGTGAAGTCCTAGGATGAGTTTGGTGTAACCACCGTGAAAGGAGGTGAACGGGGTGGCTGGATCATGAAGCAGGGGAGTTTGGGGCCGTCTGGTTCGAGCTTGAATCGACGATGATGGGGCCGTGTCGAGGTGAACAGAGTACGGGAATAGGTAGGACAGGTCTGGACGAAACTGTGGGTGAAAAGAGTGGTTGAACTGGTGGCCAGACGGCGGAGATCAATTCTCGCCGGTTCAGCCTGCGACGGCCGGTTCAGCACAGGTTGAAGATGGCACTGTAGCAGCGCGTGAGGGCCACGCGCAGCCACTTTGGGCGGCGCGTGGGGGCGCGTGCGGCGGCGATGGGGAAAACGATCAACATGGTTTTTGGTCCAAGAGCTATCGTGAGTTCAATGGAGTTGGTTTCGGGTCAATCGGAAGTCGTTTGAGTTTAGTTCCACGAGGGTGAATGTTTAGGGTCCCGGGTTTTAAGTCTTTGGTTCGGGGAATTTTAAGGAAATTAGGTAGTTGTTTCGTAGACGTATTAGTAACGTAATGTGACGGTGTTTGGCAGGATCGGGATTGCCCGAGGAAGCCGAGGAACGGGCTGGACGTTCGGGACGCGAGTAGAGCTCCGTACTGTGAGTGGACTCTTTCTCTAAACTGATTATGCATGTGGTTTCAAAACGGAGGGTTAAACTCGGTTTTCTTATAAAATGGTTTTTGAACTTTTTGTACTTTCTGGCCCACTCACATCTTCTGTTTTAAATTGCCCTCCAGGTTGTGGAGCTAGCGCGGGGTCTTAACGTCGAGGCAGTGTCCGAGGCATAGAAGTGACGTGAGGGATCCCCGGAATAGTTCAAAGTCTTCCGCGTGCGTGTAATTTATCGGTTTTTATTTTCCTTGTAATTTAGTGCTATGCTCTGTAAACGATAGGGTTGGGATATTTTGTTTAATTACTCATGCGTCTGACTGGGTTGCGTGAGTGTTCCTTAGGTGTTGTGTCGGGGAGTCAGACGGGAGCGGGATTTACCTCGGGTTTCGGGGTGAAACCGGGGTGGGTCCTGACAGTGAATATATATAAAATGTAAACCAGAAAACATTTACTCAATTCCATTTTAGGGTCCCCGACCCGCAATCACATGTAGAAATCAACTGGGCCCCTTGCCCGATTTCACAAGTTAACTGGGCCCCTGGCCCCATTCATAAGTTAACTGGGCCCCTGGCCCGATTTTTAAGTTAACTGGGCCCCTGGCCCGATTCATAAGTTAACTGGGCCCCTGGCCCGATTTTACTTTATCAAGTCCGTAACCGTTTCATGAAATCATATCCAACCACATTTATGGAAATCGGTGCAAATCCAAAAAACCTCGGTTTACGTGCAAATATGTAAATCACCTCGAAATGCGTGAAATCATTTAAATTCACCGATATCCAAAGTAAATCATTTAATCATAATTATAACAATCATGAAACAGTTATGCATGCATCGAATTTATAAAACTAATGTCCACTCACAGACCGTTTAACCGAGCGCCTCGTTACGCGTGCCATAGGCCTTCCCGGGCCACACCACTATCACCGGGACTCCCAATCCTGTTCAAATCACATTAGAGGATTACTAACCTCATCATTAACATCCTATTCAAGTCCCGTAATTTTCTCGAATTTTTAAGTATTTTTAAACTGGATTTAAAATCTTCGGACATCCTGAACAATATCGAAACGGGATCCGAATGACACGAAACCAACGCCAAAATGTTCGTTACATTGTATAGGACAAAAGTCATGTTGACCTCACCTCGAGATTCGTGCCCACGCACCGTCACGCGCCGCCGTGAGTGGCTGCGCGTGAAAGCCACGCGCCGCCGTGAGTGGCTGCGCGTGAAAGCCACGTGCCTGCTACAGTGACTGCTACAGTCACCATCTTCACCCGTATGTCTGGTAAACGGGTCTGATTACCCGCGATATGACCCGACCAGATAACCCTCAATTCGACCTCGATTCCATCCGTTCTTGATCCTAAAACAATCATTAACTAATCAATTTCAGTTTTGTGACATCGATTAACATCAACCAATCCATAATCGTGCCATCAACCCGTGATCACCCAAAACGGGTCGATCACCAAAACTCCACGAATCCTCAACCATTGTCAAATTAACTTCACAGGAAGCTTATTAGGATTAAAACGAACCAATTCGAATGATTAATTAAACACGACGTTACCTCAATCACCACGACTCAAGCTTGGATTTTCCGGCCGTCCACCGCGTCCGTCCACGGCCCTAGGAGCCTCAAAGCTTGCCCCAAATGATCTGGATCGACTCGTGGAGGTTCCAGAAAGCTCAATCAATCATCAATTAGGCTTGGGCTGGCCTAAAAACCGAAGTTCGAATTTGAATTTCTCAAAAACCAGTTTCGGGTTTTTGAGCCTTCCTCCACCATTTCCACTCCATTCCTTTCATTCTCAATCTCAGAGTGAACCTCTCGACTCATTCTCAATTCTAACAATCCAAATCAGCCATTAAAAGCACCCAAAGCCGTCCTCAATCCACTGAGTAATGTCCCCTGCACTGACCCGAAAACAATAGAAAAACCAGTGTCCATGTTATGCACTCAATTGCCAGCTCCCCACATGTGCAATCACAATCCAAAGCTGTCCCAATTCAGTCATTTAATTGATAAACAATCCATGGGATCGATCGCACAAACATCCCACTTCACGGCTGATCAATCCAACAGTGCTCCCGTGTGAAATTACAATTCTGCCCTTGTGCAGAAAATTACCAAAATGCCCCTCACGCATCCTGACCCGTAACTCGGTCATACGGACTCCGATTGATGCGCGCCGCCTGTCTACGGACTCAGGGTATCGAGACCTTCCTAACGGTCCTTGGCCCTCGGCCATCGGACCTCCCGATCAAAAAGTCGACATTTTCCCCTTATCGCCCAAATTACGAAAGTGCCCCTGAACTTCCGATAGTCATAACTTTCACCATGAATGTCGGAATCGAACGTGCCACCTGTCTATGAACTCGTGACGTCCCAAACTACGTCACTTTCATTGGTCAAAGTCCATTTGACCGTCCGAATTAAAAGTCAACGTTTTGCTCACGTCTAGGGGCAAAACGGTCATTTTGCACAATTCGTCCGAATTCACTCAACTAATCACAGATTAGTCATTCTAATTCATAATTAAATATTATTAAATCTCGATACTCGGGACGGGTCGTTACAGCCTGTCTATATAATTGCAATATCTCGATCTACGTAATGGGTCTTGGTAATCGTGCGAATAATCTCTCAGGTCAAAAGTCAACATTTTGCCCATCTAGGGGAAAAATCGTCATTTCACCTCGATTAATCCCGATTAGTCTCGATAACCTCCCGATAATCCTGTGATTATGGGACGGGTCGTTACAAAAAAACTTTTACCCAATTAAATCAAACATTCAATATTAACCATTAGCAAAAAAATTAGCACTTAATTGTATTTGAAACAGGTAATAAATCCTTTTTTTTAACTTAAATTGGACTAAGCTAATTAAATGGAGTTGTTTTGACCAAAAAAATTAAATTTGATTGAATTAAATTCATATTTTTAAAGGACTTAACCTTGAGTGGGAGGGGATGTAGCCCTCCCAACCCAAGGGAAGGATTTGTCCATGGACTTGATGAACATAACAACTGTGGTGGCCAAGATGCCGATGATGAGATTGAGTTTCCCTGATCATCACATCGTAAGGACGGAGAAAGAGAAGTAGAAAATCAAGTGGACTATTATCTATATATTAAAATTGAAGATGAAAACATTGTTCATCAATAATGTTCTTCCGATTTTATCCTTATATTTTTTTTCTTTTCCTCTGTTGTGAATAGTAAATTTACCATCTTCTCCTTTTTTGACGACTTCTCTTCTATCTTTTCTTCCCTTTGACCTTTCTCTTCTCTCTTCAATTTTCATCATCCATCAACACCTCGCCGCATCTCTTTTGATCTTTCTCGAAGATTTAAGCAAGAGATCAAGAGCAACTTTTAGATCAAAATTTTTCTTATTTTATTCATTTGTCTATTGACATGGGTTTTATCCAGTTTTGTGAACTCTTTCTAAACTTTTCTATGTTAATTTGTTTGGAAGGCTTGAGGAAGAAAATTATGTGTTTTCCATAAGTGTTGAGGTAATTTTTTTTTTTTTCAACTTTGTTTTCAATTTTCAGCTTATTGGCTTTCTCTTATTCAAATAGATTTTGTGGGGTATTTATGGGTATTGTGTTTTCTTTTTTTGGGAAGGATTGAAGAAGATCCTGTTGGGATTTCTTTAACAGCGCAAGAAGAAAGCAAAATGTCGGCTCCATTGCGTTCCTGAAGCAACTCGTTCACGAAGAAAATGATAGTCCAAGGCAATGTATTTTGCGCGAGCATGAAACACTGGATTGGCGGTCATGTACTTGGTGCTTAAGTTGTCACAGTAAAGCAAGATAGGTAGTTGAAGCAGAATCTGTAGTTCTTGTAGAAGATTTAGGATCTAGATGCTATCTGAACAGGTGTAGGCTAGAGCACGGTACTCTACCACAGATCTTGAGTGAGAGACTGTTTTATGCTTCTTGGCACTCCAAGAAATTAGGTTTGGACCCAAGAAAAGATAGAAATTGGTTACTGATCTGCATGTGTCAGGGTAACCTGCCTAATCAGCATCAGAGAAGGCATATATGTGAAAAGGGAAGGCTGAACGCTGGATGTGGATGCTAGTACCCAGTGTACACTATGCCATTTTTTGTCATAGATGACAGGGAAAAAGTGTCATATGAAATTAAAAATAAGTGTCATCTATGTGAGTGTCATCTATTTAAATACAATCAGATGACAGTTTTTTACTGTCATCTAATATGCCATCAGACGACAGTTTTTATAAAAGTTTTTTTTTCATATTCAAATGTCAATTTGTTTCATAATTTGCTTTGTAATTTATATTGCTTTTGAATCCCATAAATGTTTTTGAAATAAAAAGAAAATCACATATATAAATCTTTGGATAAAATATATCCAACATTCTTACAACAAAAATCTAAAAGCCAAAAAGACGGCAAAAAATACAGTTAAGTTTTCGCAATCTTCTAAAAACTATAAACCTATCTAGCTAATTCAATGCATACGCCTCAAGTAGCTCCTCAATCCATCTAGGACATAAGCACCCACTGTCACCCCATGCATCTTCATACTGTCACCCGCTGTCAATCCATATAGGACATAGCTCATCAATGCATATCCATCTAAGCCAAACCTATCTAGAAATTTAATTCGAAAAAATTACACTAAAACATGATTGGTGAACCAAGAAACAGACAAAAGAATAATCTATGATGCCACAAAGTGCACAAAATGTGATGTGAATCGGAGTACAAGGATCAAAGCCTCATCTAGTGAAGGGAACAACAAATTAATCAGAGAAAAAAGGGGCAAGAACTTAAAAAGAAGAGAGAAATGCCACGAGACAACCAATACAATACAACATAATACAAAAGTTAGAAAAGAGAACCAAATCAGAAAGTGATGTAAAACCCAAAAATGAAAGGGCTACTTACTATCAAATATAATTTACTAATCACTAATCCAAAACAGTAATAAATTTTTCACACCCAATCACTATAAAAAGACAATAAATCTTTGTATCTACATAGATGAGCTCAACAAAATGAAAACCTAACCAACCATTTTCAGCTAAATATGAATCAAGTCTCAACAACAGAAAACTGAACAGATACCAATAACAGAAAAAGAAGAGCCAACACTATGACAAAATTAAAATAATCATGTAATACCCAACAAGATGCTACCCAAATATAAAACTGAAAAGCCAATCGCAGACTAATCCAGCGACTAATCTAGTAGTCTGTTGTTGGGGTTGAGAGAAAAGTATGCATCAAGAGAAAAATATATTCTCCCCAATACTATTTTAAATTAAGAACAATGAGAATGTAATTCATAAAGACACTAGTACAACAGAGACAACGGATTAAATGGTTAACCCTACCAATGACAACAGATTAAAGGCCAGGTATGCAAATATAAAAAGTAATGAAGATACATCCAACATCAGACTTACACAACAGCAGACTTAGACAGAATGAAGATGCAGCAGACTTAGACAAAATGAAGATGCAGCAGAGTGAACTGCCAGGCTTAGCAAAAGTTTTATCAACTTTATGACATTATATTTCACTAGTAGTTGTAGATTAGTAGTTAGGTATGGTTATCAGATAACTTTCTACAATAGTCACTGAATCTTTGTACTTATTTACATACTCATACCTTCTGTGTGATGAAAAATAATTGAAAAGATATCTTATCATAATAATGAAAGGCACCATCTGCTATGGAAGGAGATATGATGTGTCTCATAGACCCTCACAAAGTTGCACCCAAGTGTGAAAGAAATGTATCTCGTGCAACTGTGTAATTTTGAAACCCCTGCATAAGAACAAACAATATATGATAACAAAATTTTTCTTTACATTTAGCAAATGAAAGGTAAAAATAAATCATGATTTCAAGGCACCTTGTTGAATGTAGAAATAACTGATTAATAATAAAAGTAACCATAGGGGAACCCCACCCAATACACCATAACTGACAAAACCAAATCACATACCTCCTGAGCATCATTGAATAAATTCCAATTTTCCATTCTCTTTAATGCCTCTATGGCCTTTCTCTTATGGCTTTCATCATATTCTTCACCTCCAAATGATTGAAGCTCATTTTTCAAGTCCCTCATTCTCTCATCAAGTTCTGAAATCACCCAGATTGAAAAGTACATGACCTCTTTTAAGCAAAATAGCAATCGCAGGAATCAACCCTATTATGCATGGTATAAGGTAATATGGTAGTAAAGCCAAGCATGATTGACAAAAAGAAGAAACAGAAGAAAATATGGACATAATGCTACTTAAAATAGTAAATCTCTTATGACTTATGAGAAACATGACAATGTATTTAACCTTCACCGGTGGGGAAAAAAAAGAGAGAAAGAGAAGATTTCAGGTCTTTCAAGCGTATTGAATAAGTTTCAACTCTCTCTCAATAAATAAATTAATGAAGAAATCATAGATACAGTGTAGATGTGATCTTTAAGAACAATGGGACCACCTTCGCAAAGAGCAAGCTTTACTTTCCTTCCTTTACAATGTTTGAATGCAAAAAGCTCGTATATATCAATCTCCGCAAGAAGAATATCAATGGCCTGATGATCTTTCTGCAAAGTGAAAGCTCATAACTTCAAAAAACAAGCAAACTTCTTTAAGAATGCAGCATGGCTAGTTTTGTTTTCTCTTCTTTTCTCCCTCTTTCTCACATATGTAAATTTGTAATAGTTCAATATATGAACATAAATTCTTATTGGAAAGGATAAGAAAACTATAAGAAAGGTTGACAAGGTATCGAAGCAATTAGTTTTACTTTAAATGAACAAAGCTCAATTTACATTCAACTTGAATTTCCCTCAATATAAATGAATTACAACATATTGGATAGAGCTGCCCATAGATAGGCAAGGAATCAAATTACATTCAAGTCATAAAATTATGTGTGATGCTTATGTGCAGAGATAAAAATAGGTTTGCACATCATTGGCCCATATTGTGGACAAGTCAACATGATGTTAAAGAGAGTCCTCCCAGGACTCTTCCCTCTGTGCAAAGTAGAGTCTCACCACGACTCCATCATCCTCAACTCTTATCTGCTTAACTTAGCTCTTTCAATTCAACCTGTATGCTTGCTTAGCTGATATGATAAAGGCTTGGATTCTAACTTCTGAGCAATCAAAATTAAAATCAGGACATCATAGGAACAGATTTGGAATAAGCCTCAAATAGCTCGGCTTAAACCTACAACTTCAATCAAGGTTGCTACATGCTGAACACATTATCAAATTATCAAATATCCAAAAATGAAGAAAGCAATTTCCAACAAAGGACGGAATATCAAGTATTTGAAATGAAGGGACCAGTGAGAGACCATCAAGCATTGAAACATCATGGAAATCATCACCAACATTTAGAACAACACAAGATTCCGCAAAATCATCCATTTTTTAATCAACATCAAGTATTTGCATAACCGTATGAAAACAAGAGCATCAATTTGCTGACCTAATTTCTAAGCTCACCTAATTTCTTCATTTCACTATAAAATGCTTAATTTTTACATTTTTTTTCAATTTTCCATCATTGACCCAATATCCTTCTCAAAACACAGAAAAATAAACATATTGCTTACTAATTGTTTCGGGAAAAACAACAGTGAATCAAAATTAACAACTCATCTCTACTTACTCATAGAGTGCAATATATCTCTGAAATATCATAATCAATCATTCATTGATTCATTTTCACACAATCTCATACAATAGGTAGAGAAGAATGCCTAGACCAACCATTTTCAGCTAGAGTTCAAGTTTGAAGAGGCTTACCCTTGCTTCCAAGCTGCAGTCCAATTTCACCTTCGAAATTATTGTTGGTATTAGATAATCAAAATCCAACCAAAATTAAACATGGAACACCCATGAACTGAAATTATTCAATAATCTCAAATCATAACTGAAATAATTTAACCTTATCTTGAAGAACGAAAATTGAAAGCTGTGTAGGTGAAAACTCCGGCCGCAAAATAAGAAAATCTGGAAAGAAACGAAGAGAATTTGAGATTGAAACAAAGATAATGAACTGGACTTACATAATCAAGCAAGAGGAAAAAATCGAAAGATGAAGAGAAAATGGGCATAAGTAAGATCGAAGCAGAGCATAGCGGGAAGATGAACATGCGAGGATGAATCAACATTAAATTTAAAAGAAAAATCGACAAACAAGGTCAAACCTGATGTAGAGATTGAGGTAGATGGATGAGAGAAATCTGAAAATCTGATTTAACAAAAAAAAAATCTGAAAATCTGAAACTCAGAATTGAAGATTGATGAAGATGAACAAGACTGGAGCATTGAAGAGATTGAAGAATCGAAGTAATACTACATGAAGGATCTTTTCAGTCTGCCAAATACTGAAATTTTTTAACCTCAGATGAGATGTAAACCAAGATTGAAGCAGCAAGAATCAAAACGAAGTATCAAAAAATTTTGGGGGAAATTTTGCCTTTGTCGTTTTTGAGAGGCCAATGAGTGAGTTTAGGTTTGATTTTGATTAAGTGTACAGTAAATCGAGCGTCCTCAAAAAATTTTGTCTTCGCCACTTTCACTTTGGGAAACTTTTTCATTTCCCTATCCTGCTATGAAAGCCAATAGACAACATTAAATTAAAAAGTGTTGTCTATTAGTTCCCAAAATATTAAAAAAAACAAGGTAACTAACATTTTTACATGAGTATAGATGACAATTTTAACCAAAATTGTCATCTTTTAGAATTTTTACATGAGTATAGATGATAGTTTTAATCAAAACTATCATCTTTTAGAATAAGATGACAGTTTTAATCTAAACTATCATCTAATTAGTGTCATTTATAACTAAAAATGGTATAGTGGTACTCTTCAAGTATCGAATGATACGCTTCATGGTAGTGAGATGAATGTCAGTGGGAGAGCTCATAAACTGAGCAACCTGTTGTACATCAAAGGAGATATATAGGCGTGTCAATATTAGATAGAGTAAGGCTCCAACCAGTTGTTGATAAAGAGTGGCATCTGGTAAGAGTTGGCCAACATCAGTAGTGAGGTTCTGTTTGGCAGCCACTAGGGTGAGGGCAGGTTTACAATCTGTGAGGCCACTTCTAGTGAGGATGTCAGTGCAGTATTTGTTCTGAGGTAGGTAGAAGCCGTTGGCTATTTTAGTTGCTTCAACACCAAGGAAGTACTGGAGGTCACCTAGGTCTTTGATGGCAAAGTTAAGAGCCAAGGTTGTCTTGAAGGAAGACACAACAGCCTGAGAGTTACCTGTCAAAACAATGTCATCGACATATAGGGGAAGAAACATGGTGATCTTGTTTTGATGGAGAACAAACAGAGAGGGATCAGCCTGACTTTGGTGGAAGCCATACTAAAGCAAGAAGGAACTGAAACATGCAAACCATGCACGAGGGGCTTGCTTGAGGCCATAGAGGGCCTTGTGAAGTCAACATACATAATGAGGATGTTGTGGATCAATAAAGCTTGGGGGCTGTGTCATATAGACCTCCTTAGTGAGATGACCATGTAGGAAGGTATTGGGGACGTCCAATTAGCGCAAGGGCTAGTTAAGAGAGACAACAACAGCTAGAACCACACGAATAATTGCTGCTTTGACAATGAGGAGAATGTTTCATGATAATCCAGGCCTTCGGTTTCGTGAAAACCTTTGGCCACCAGACATGCCTTGTATCTGTCAAGGCTGCCATCAGCCTTTTGTTTGAGACGATAGACCCATTTACACCCGATGGAAATGGCATGAAGAGGGAGAGGGACAAGGGACCAGGTTTGTTGGTTTTTCAAGGCAGAATATTCCTGATTCATGGCTTTTGTCCAATTGCGGCAGCAAGAAGCTTGTTTATTTGTGGTGGGTTATGGGAGGGTGACAGGACCTGTCCCAACTGGACCTCGATAACTGTGCCCGGTCCTACTCCCGTCTGACAAGTCCACTGAAATCTCGAAAGTACCCTTCAGCACCTGTCAGACCAGGGATAACTGCACTGATTTCTGCTCATGCCTCCGCCTCGTAATCCGCCCCGAATGTTGTGCCACGGCCTGGAGGGTCATTAAAAACAAAGGTGTGAGTGGACAAAAATAATATCATGTAAAACACATTTGAAACACATTCGTTACCCTCCAGTTTATCAAACCATGCATGCATAGGGAAAAACACATAAATCATTTAAAACATTTTATAAAATCAGTTCACCACATAATAAAGCATATAACTCGGGAATTATACATCCGAGGATCCTCTGGGAATTACACATCCAGAGTCGTCATCCAATACTGGGAATTACACATCCAGCCTCACCGAGAATTACACATCCGGTCTCTCTAGGAATTACACATCTGGAGTCCCTCCAGGAATTACACATCTGGAGTCATCAAACATCAATACACAATCAAAAGCATTATGTCAAATCAAGTATCAAAACCATGTCAAAACCATTATCACGGGGCCATATGCCCAAATCTCATTTCTCGTCAATCCGTAAAATCATTAAATAATTCAATACACGCAAATCCGTAAAATCATATCCGAAAACATCACGAATCCATTAAATCAATTTCCCAACTCATAATCCAAGCCAAAACCAATCACAAATTCCGGGTCTGTGCCCAAAACAATCATTTCACATTTTCTCGAAAAACGTGCCTGCAGCACCGATTAAAATAATCAATAAATCACACAATAATCATATCAAATCATTGCAATTCAAATCATGTCAGAAATCATGTAAAACATTTAACTATGCATGCATATCAATTTATAAAGCAAACGTCCACTCACACACCGTCCAACTGCTCGTTTCTCGCGCTGCACGCGTTTCTGTAATTTCCGACACTCGCTCGGAATCTCGAATCCTGTTCACAATCATTATTCAAGGTTACTAACAAGTCAATTTACATCATTTAATTTTCCCATAATTTTCCGGAAATTTAATATTAATTAAATACATAACTTAAATCTTCGGACCCTCGAAACATTATCGAGACGGTATCCGATTGATTCGAAACCAAAACCAAAATGATCGTTACCCTGTATAGAATAAAACATCTGTTGACCACCTTCTCAGAAAAGTCACCACGCGCCCTCACGCGCCGCCGCAAGCGGCTGCGCGTGAGTTCACGCGCCTTGCTACAATAACCGTGAATAGTATCCTTCCTTACCCGTTTCTCTGATAAACGGAGCCTACGACCCGCGATCAGACCCGGTTCATTCTCTACTAATTCTGACTCAATATTATCGTTTCTTTCACGCATTACCATCTATTCCATGTTTATAATCGATCTGTGACCTCAATTTAATGAAACTATGCCCAAAATCCCACGACTCAACATTGAAACCCGACGGGCCCTCACTGGGGTTCTACCCAAAAACGACCTATATCCTTCTATTGTTTACACCAGAAGCATATAACAGTCATTCTAAACACGAAATTGAAACCAATTTCAAGAATTACTACCTCCAAGTTATCGAACTCAAGCTCCAAGTTCCATGGAAGTCGCAGAGTCTGTTCTCTATCCATTCGCCTCCAATTTCTTGTCCAATTGATTTGATTCTCTTCGTTGAGCTCCCAGAAGGCTAAATATCTAATCAATTGCATCCGAAACGTTGTACAAAATCAAAATCGACATTTGGTGTTCTTAGGTGATTTTCGGGTTTTGTTCTTGTGTTTCCAGCTCAATTTCCTCTCAATTGTTC
Source organism: Prinsepia uniflora (assembly GCA_032719365.1). NCBI lineage: Eukaryota > Viridiplantae > Streptophyta > Magnoliopsida > Rosales > Rosaceae > Prinsepia > Prinsepia uniflora. The sequence goes on along the minus strand of CM064865.1, from coordinate 65,260,756 downwards.
CTTCAATCTTACTCGTTTTCTCTTTGGGTTCCTCTTCCCGTTTCAGAATCTCTCTGATTTCCCTCTCCATCGATCAATTTGGTCAATTTTTAAACGAATGCAAATGGGCGGTTTCCTTTGTCATTTAGGCATTTAGCCACTAATTCATTCTAACACTTGACAAATGTCAATTGAGAATTAATCTTTATCCCCATTTGGCTGAATCAGCCCTTTAGCCCATTTAATATCAACTAATTTCACCGCCTAGGACTTTGACGGCCCAAATTACCATTTTACCCTTCATGTCACAATTTACCATTTTGCCCTTGAACTTTCCAGACCCTCAACTTTTTCTTCCGGGCTCCGATTGACGCATGCCGTCTGTCTACGGATTCAGCGTCCCGAGACCTATCCAACGGTACTCTCGGAAAGTCCAAACAAGGTCCCGATCAAAAAGTCAATTTTCGGCCCCTTTTACCAACTTCCGCACGTCATACCTTTCTCCTCGAATACCGGAATTGGACGTGCCGCCTGTTTATGAACTCATGACGTCCCGAACTACGTCACGATCATCGGTCAAAGTCCGTTTGACCGCTCAAATTAAAAGTCAACTTTTCGCCTAATTCCAGGGGAAAAATCGTCCTTTTCCTCAAATTTTTCCTTGTAAGACCCGTGTCCTAGAGGGAACGGTGAATAATCCCACATTCCTACGAGGGGGGAATGGTTTGGGAAAGGAATGGTGGTGTGCCTTAAAAGTGTAGGCATACACCTATCTAGCATGAGGCCTTTTGGGAGCTCAGTGGCTTTGGGGGGGGATTGGAACCCCAAAGTTAAGCGAGTTAAGGCTGGTGCAATTCCATGATGGGTGACCCCCTGGGAAGTTGCACCGTGAGCTCCCGAAAACAAAACCGTGAGGGCAAGGGCAATGAGGCCCAAAGCGGACAATATCATGCTAGATGAGTCGGGACCTGACAGAGGAGGGTCGGATCCTGACAGAGGGACTCTTTAAAAGCAGAAACAATTTGGGAAAGAGGGTAGTTGTAACGACCCGTCCCAAATTTTAAGGATTAATTAGGGATTAATGACGGATTAGCCTAGCTAATCGGGAACTAATAGGGAATTAGCCGAGGATTAACGGACGTTCAGGGTGAAATTACAATTTTACCCCTGAACGAGGGTAAAAAGTCAACTTTTGACCCAAGAGGTCTGATGGCCGAGGGCCGAGGAACATTATGTAGATCGCATTGATACGAATCCGTAGACAGGTGGCACGTCAAAATCGAAAGTTCGACAGAAAAATTACGGTTCATGGAAGTTCGAATGAAATATTGCACGTTTTACGAGACGAGGGACTTTTGGTAGCAAGTGGGTCCCAGATTTTTAAGACAGGCCCAATGGATGAGTGACAAGTGTCACCCATCCATTGCCCATCCCAAACACATTCATGCATATCCCCTTTTCATTGTGTTCGACCATTTTCCCAACTAAACCCGATCAAACCTTCAAACCAATCCAAACCCTTCCACCATCTAACCATGTTTGAGAGACCCAGAGAAGGAGATTAGAGCAGGATGATGGTGGTGCTGGCCTGGATGGCGCCGCTGTGGACGGCCGAGGAAACTCGAGCAAGGTAACTCGGTTTGCCCAAAACCTTCCTATTTTTGATTTCATACGTTATAGGCCGTTTTGAGTGATTATAATGGGTTTAATAGATTGCTAGGGAGGTTTTAGGAAGGTTTTGGTGGTGGTTAGTGGCTGAGGAAGCCCTGGGAAAATTCTGGAAAAATTGAACTGTGAGGGACAAATTGAACCGGGGTGATTTTGTAGGTTTTTGATGGTTTGATTTGCATATTTAGGTTTCTAGGATCGAATTAGGAAGTTTAGGATTGATTAGGAAGAAAACGGATGAAAAAAGAAGAAGGAATAGCCCTGGATCGGTCACACCTGTCCAAGCAGACCTGATTATAGGATCAAACCGGACCGGCTGGTCGGACCGGTCGGCTGGAGGTTGAAGACGCCACTGTTCAGTGGCGCGCGGCTCCCCCGCGCAGGGCCTTCAGGCGATGCGTGGCGCCGTATGAGAGAGAATTTGGGTAAACTTCTAACATATGAAATCATCTATTCGATGTAACGAACATTTTGGGACTGGTTTCGAGTCGATCCTACATCGTCTCGATATAGTTTGGGTTGTCTGAAGGTTTAGGATCGCGTTTAAAAATAGTTAAAAATTCCAAAAAATTAGAGGGCTTTAGTGAGGGGCTAATTAAGTAGTTAGTAACCCTCTAAAGTGATTTGGACAGGTTTGGGAACCTCGAAGACGGTGATTGGCCCGGGAAGGCGTACGACGCGCGTATCGAGGCGGCAGCTCGGACGGTCTGTGAGTGGACTTTCTTTTATGAATCGATGCACGCATAAATGTTTTATAAGTATTTTAATACATGTTTGGTGATGCCATGAGTGCATTTCATGTGTGTGTTTACGTATTGGCACTTATTTCGAGGTTTTTGGTTTTATACGTGCTTATATGCGTTTATGGTTTCGGTTTTAAATGAAATGGTTTGAAAAGTAAAAGGACCCATTTGGTCTTAATTTGATTCTGGAATGAGACCCATTTGGCTTGGTTTTGAATCGGACGTATGGACCTATTGTGACCCACAGGTCTGAGTCGTAGTCGCGACGAGTGCTGTGTGCACGGCGACGGATGACATGACGCTCGCCTCCGGACTGGGAATGTGTTCCCTCCGGAGAGGTTACGATGCATATTTCGTTGTCGAGCAGCCACTGGAGGTTCGACTTCGGAGTGCTGACGATATAAGAGATCGATCGAAGATAGGTGCACCATGATCTAGAGGTAGTCGCGGTAGTGATATGTTCACGACGACATACCAGGATTGAGAGCGGTCCTAGACTGATGGTTGCATGCATCACTACGATCGAAATTGTGACTGACCTTGAGATATTGGGCTAAATTCCCAGTTAAATTGTGAAATCGGGCTAGAGGCCCCGTTGAGTCATAAGTTCGGGCTGGAGGCCCAATTGACTTGTGGTATCGGGCTTGAGTCCCACTTATGGTTTTCCATACTAGTATGTATATACCCTCATTTATGAGTATATTGGTCTCCTCCAGACGTCGTTGATCCTGAAGAGTCACGATCCACTGCCTGGAATGAGTGACTCCAAGAGGGAGCACATTCCAGGAGTGAGAGTTATGGTATTGTCTTGGACTGGGTCCGTAGACCGTCCACCAGACATCGTAGATCCTGAATATTAGACGAGCCTCTCAGACGTCGCAGATCTTGAGGGTAGACTCGGAGTGAGACACCGGGTAGTGTGCACACTGATAGATATATCGTGACAAGTTAATTGATGGGGCATTGAGATGCCAATGACATGTTATACGTATATATGTATGGTTGTATGAGGTTTTACGGAGATGGTTTTGGGTTGAGACCCATGTGTGTCAGTTTTGGGCTGAGTTCCCACATGCTTCGATTTGGGTTTTAGGCCAAGGGCCCGTGTTCTATGTTTGAGAATTGATTTTCAAATGCATGCATGTTTTTAGTGAAGGGCATAAAGGTCTTTTTATGAATTTTTTTTATAAATTATTTATTTTGTCCACTCACAGCTTTTGATGTTTTAATGCCCTTCAGGTTGATCGCGGATGGGGGCTGTAGTAGAGACCGAGACATCACATTCCTCTTCTGGATCATGGCGCTCTCTTGTAGTCCCGGCTGGGCTAAGGACAGAAATTCCCTGGTCTGACACTTTGTGTCAGACGAGATCAGGCACATCCCACATTAATCCGGGGGATTTGGGACGGGTCCTAACAAAGTGATATCATAGAAGGTCTTGCTCTTATGGTGCGCACAGACTGAGGATGTGATGTCTCTGCAGTCGTAACAGCCCGTCATCGACCTGATAGTTAGAGTACGAATAGGTGGAGTTAGTGGAATCAAACCCTAAACCCTAGCCGGATTACGTTTCGCAAGAGGTGCGATGCTTTAAGAATTCGATTGGCATGGGATGTCGCGTGTTTCGAGGTAGTAGATCCCCGAGTAGGATCGATTTTTGTGCGAATCTAACGGCTTAGGATCCAGGAGACCCATAGACACAGTAGGACGACTTGAAAGTCGGGACCGTCGAGTAGTCATGACGAACGTGAAATGGAGCAGCGTGGAATCCGTGGAGTTCGGAAGTTGAGGTCATTTATGACAAAGGGCAAGAATTGAATATTGTGCTACTGAGAACAGTCAGACACGCGAGGAACTTAGTTGAGACTGGTTGAAATAGGAACACGGGATTCTACTTGGCGTGAGATGCCATGTTTCGGTGTGTCTAATCCCGGAGGGATGTCGACTAGCAGGGGATGCACAGAGTAGTTGTTGTGTGACGTGGTAGGATGCGATGACGATGTGTAGCAGTGGTGTAGCGTTAGGCACGGAATTGGGCCAAGTTCTTGTGAAGATCAACGGCTCCTAGTCGTAGAGTTACGAGGGGACGAGATCCTCATATTGTGGTTACTGGTTGGTTGGACACCAGTAGCGGTGTACGAAGACTTTTTGGAGTCGAGCGCGAGGGATCACTCGAGATGGACGTGCTACAGGGGAGCAGCCGGTTTGTGGTAACCATATTTGGCGTTTGATCAGAAGAGTAACCAGTAGAGTGGTACTTGTGATTGGATCCCGAGGTGGACTGATCGGCGAATGTCGTGTGTTGAGCAGTTGGTGCCAGCGGTGAGTTGACCGCTTAGGTTCGGAGTCTCGGTGGTGATGTGTGTGGGTTGTGTCTGCACGAGTTCATAGTAGGTACCACCATCGAGGCTGGATTTGTTGGTGGTTATTGAGATGTGGGGGAACGTTCATTTTCCGATATGGATTATTGGCATGAGCATACCCAGAATCGTTGGGTACGAGAGAAGCAAAGACTTCCGACCTGAGCAGAGATTAGTGGCGATCGCTCTGTAGGAGCAAGATTTAGGATTTGGTTAATTCGGACTCCGCGTGGTAGTGATGCGATAACGATAACGAGAAGAGACGACGAGCCATGAGCTGAGGGTAGCTCAATCGTGATGTGCTCATGGTAAGGTTCTACCACTACACGACTAGAAGGATTCATCGGCTAGTGTAGATTCGTCTTGCGAATCGTGTGGGAGATGGTTTGATTGACTGTACCTCCTGATTTCAGGTACGCTTGTATGAGGAGAAATAGAATGGGCCATTACAGTAATTATCGACAGTTGTTGTTGGTCAGAAAGACTGGATGACGCGAGTACTGTTATGGGGATTAATGACCGATTGGTCGGGATTGGTGAGGTACAGAAGTACGACCGAAGCGTCGAGCGGTACATCGGATTAGGATGAATTAACGTCTTTTTGGATGTGCATAAACGGTCGAGAAGGGAGAGATGACTGGGATTGATTATAGACATGTGGATTATGTCCGAGTGAGTTGAGGGCCTAGTTAGTGACCGAGTTGGTAGAAGTACCCTAGCGTGCCTAGAGTAAAAAACAGGTGAGTTCGATGGGCACTGAGCGGGACAAAGAGGATCCCGAGTGGCTCGGTGAGAGGCATGGCCTATACCTGGATTGGTGATAGATACCCTAGGTCGTTGTGGACGGACGACACGAGTGTTAGGTGCTGGAATTGGGTCCCATAAGGATTGGGACTTGCGAATCAAGTTGCCGACGTGAATCGAGTTGAAAGAAACCGAAGAGAATCAATGGAAGTGTTTAGTCCTGAAGGAAAAGATTAAGCATTACAGTAATTAACATAGAATACTCTTAGTCGGAGTAGGAGGACTTCTAGCTCAGAAATTGAAATAGTTAAGTATGCTGCCAATATGGTTGCGACTACCCTCGACTTAGAGACCGGTGAAGGAGACTTCTCATTTTATGATGTTAGTAGATAGTGTTAGGTGCTGGAGGATGAAATAGGATGAACTTTGATGTCATCATCTTCAACCTTCCTCCTGTGGATCAACGAGGAAGGAGACGACAACTAAGGGTTCAAAGAGGGTGTAAGAACCAAACTCCTAGGCTGTGGGTCGAATTTGAGTGATTTGGAGTTCAGATGATTCTTGGCGTCACTGGTTGTGTCGGGCACTTACTTGTTCCGAGGTGAGTCAGATCTGGTAGTTAGGATGATCGAGATGACAGAAGTGATTATGATGACCGTGAGGTATTCAGACCGAGGTCTGGTCGTCATTAGAGTGAACTGCCTTGCTGATTATGCTAATCTAGGAGCAGAGGAAAAGCATATTGTGGGACGAAAGATTATCCAATCTCTGTCTTAGTTAGGTGAGGGGAGTATACGATCTAGGTTGGATATGGGAATAAAGATGAGTTGAGGACGATACGTAGATATCGATCAGGAAGAGATGAATAGCCGATGCCTCAAGTTGGATTTGAGGACGAGGATAGAGATGGTGTTGGATTGAGGCTGGCTCGTAACACACGATTGAGTATTGAGTCGGAGTAAAGAATCAGTGGGTTAGTGTCTAGAGCCCTAGTTGGAACGGCGATAGTAGTCGAAAGAGTAACAAAACGATGCATACTATGATCAGACCACATCCAACATATCAGTATAATGATTGGACATCGAATACTGTGTGCTTGAGTGGAGTCGATGAAGAGGGTTCAGATATTTGAGGAGCCAAGAGCTCAGGGTCGTGTGAGCCAGAGGAACCCTAGTGATTGTTTGTGTTTCCTGCTGAGACAAGTATTCGATTGGAGTCTCGATACACCCCAGATGGGTGAGACGTAGATTGAGTGTCGATAGGATGCGTAGCACGATAGTTGAGACTTGAGGTGAGTCTAGGTGTCAACGGAGATCGCTGAGGGATGTAAGACACGATACGAGACTCGAGAGTGAGTTAATATCAGAGTAGTGCAGCGAAAACACAGTGGAGCCGAGCGTTACCGGTTAGTCACGATCGTGCTCGTGACTTGGGAAGTGTTAGAAGAGAAGGTCGTCAGACTGAAAAGCTGACCTTGGGTGTCAGATAAGAAGAACCATCAGACTGAAAAGAACCATCAGACTGAAAAGTCAACTTGATGGTGTAGGTTGGAACGTGTCAGAAGTTATACTATAAGGATCTAAAATCAACTTAGTATAACTGACATGTCGGAGTGAGTGACAGTCGAGGCGTCAACACGGTCTCGAATGAGACTTACCAGCCGAAGCGTGGCTGTGTCGGACGAGGGATACAATTGGAATTCCACAGTTTTGTTGTGGAATTGGGTCATTCGAATTTCGAGGACGAAATTCTTTAAGGAGGGAAGTTTGTAACGACCCATCCCAAATTTTAAGGATTAATTAGGGATTAATGACGGATTAGCCTCGCTAATCGGGAACTAATAGGGAATTAGCCGAGGATTAACAGACATTCATGGCGAAATTACAATTTTACCCCTGAACGAGGGTAAAAAGGTAAATTTTAACCTGCGAGGTTTGATGGCCAAGGGCCAAGGACCATTACGTAGATCGCGTCGATACGAATCCGTAGACAGGCGGCACGTCAAAATCGGACGTTCGACAGAAAAGTTACGGTTCACGGAAGTTTGAACAAACTATTACACGTTTTACGAGGCGAGGGAATTTTGGCAACAAGTGGGGCCCATATTTTTAGGACAGACCCAATGGATGAGTGACAAGTGTCACCCATCCATTGCCCAGCCCAAACACATTCATGCATATCTCATTTTCATTGTGTTCGACCATTTTCCCAACCAAACCCGATCAAACCTTCAAACCAATCCAAACCCTTCCACCATCTAACCATGTTTGAGAGACCCAGAAAAGGAGATGAGAGCAGGATGATGGTGGTTGCTGGCCAGGATGGCGCCGCCGCGGACGGCAGAGGCAACTCAAGCAAGGTAACTCGGTTTGCCCAAAACCTTCCTATTTTTGATTTCATATGTTATGGACCGTTTTGAGTGATTAGAATGGGTTTAATAGATTGCTAGGGAGGGTTTTAGGAAGGTTTTGGTGGTGGTTAGTGGCTGAGGAAGCCCTGGGGAAATTCTGGAAAAATCGAACCATGAGGGACAAATTGAACCGGGGTGATTTTGTAGGTTTTTGATGGTTTGATTTGCATATTTAGGTTTCTACGATCGAATTAGGAAGTTTAGGATTAATTAGGAAGTAAACAGACGAAAAACAAAGAAGGAATAGCCCTGGACCGGTCACGCCACTCCAGGCAGATCAGATTATAGGATCGAACCGGATTGACTAGTCGGACTGGTCGGTTGGAGGTTGAAGACGCCATTGTGCAGTGGCCCGTGGCTCCCACGAGCAGGCCTTCAGGCGGCGTGTGGCGGCATGTGGGGGAGAATTTGGGGAAACTTCAAACATGTGAAATCATTTATTCGATGTAACGAACATTTTGGGATTGGTTTCGAGTCGATCGGAGATCGTCTCGATATAGTTCGGGCTGTTCGAAGGTTTAGGATTGCGTTTAAAAATAGTTAAAAATTCCGAAAACTTAGAGGGCTTTAGTGAGGGGCTAATTAAGTAGTTAGTAACCCTCTAAAGTGATTTGGATAGGTTTGGGAACCCCAGAGACGGTGATTGGCCCGGGAAGGCGTACATCGCGCATATCGAGGCGGCAACTCGGATGGTCTGTTAGTGGACTTTCTTTTATGAATCGATGCATGCGTAAATATTTTATAAGTATTTTAATACATGTTTGGTGATGCTATGAGTGCATTTTGTGTGTGTGTTTACGTATTGGCACGTATTTCGAGGTTTTCAGTTTTATACGTGCTTATACGCGTTTATGGTTTCAATTTTAAATGAAATGGTTTGAAAAGTAAAATGACCCATTTGGTCTTGATTTCATTCGGGCATGAGACCCATTTGGTTTGGTTTTGACTCGGGCATATGGACCTATTGTGACCCACGGGTCTGAATCGTAGTCACGATGAGTGTTGTGTGCACGACGGACAACATGAAGCTCGCCTCTAGATGGGGATGTGTTCCCTCCAGAGAGGTTACGATGCACATTTCATTGTCGAGCAAGCACTGGAGGCTCGACTTTGGAGTGCTGACGATATAGGAGATCGATCGGAGATGGGTGCACTATGATCTAGAGGTGGTCGCGACAGTGATATGTTCACGGTGACATACCAGGATTGAGAGCTGTCCTGAATTGACGGTTGCACGCATCACTACGATCGAAATCGTGACTGACTCTGAGATATCGGGCTAAATGCCCAGTTAAATTGTGAAATCGGGCCAAAGGCCCTGTTGAGTCATAAGTTTGGGTTGGAGACCCAATTGACTTGTGGTATCGGGCGTGAGTCCCATTTATTTGTTTACATACTAGTATGTATAAACCCTCCTTTATGAGTATATTGGTCTCCTCCAGACGTCGTTGATCCTAGAGAGTCACGATCCACTATTTGGAATGAGTGACTCCAAGAGGGAACACATTCCAGGAGTGAGAGTTATGGTATTATCTCGAACTGGGTCAGTATACCGTCCTCCAGACGTCGTAGATCCTGAATTTTGGACGAGCCTCCCAGACGTCGTAGATCCTAGGGGTAGACTCGGAGTGAGACACCGGGTAGTGTGCATACTGATAAATATATCGTGACGGGTTAATTGATGGGGCATTGAGATGCCAATGACAGGTTATACGTATATATGTATGGTTGTACGAGGTTTTACGGAGATGGTTTTGGGCTGAGACCCATGTGTGTCAGTTTCGGGCTGAGTTCCCACATGCTTCGATTTGGGTTTTGGGCCAAGGGCCCGTGTTCTATGTTTGAGAATTGGTTTTCAAATGCATGCATGTTTTTAGTGAAGGGCATAAAGGTCTTTTTATGAAAATGTTTTTATAAATTATTTATTTAGTACACTCACAACTTTTGATGTTTTAATGCCCTTCAGGTTGATCGCGGATGCGGGCTATAGTAGAGACCATCATATTCCTCCTCTGGATCCTGGCGCTCTCTTATAGTCCCGGCTGGGCTAAGGACGAAAATTCCCTGGTCTGACACTTTGTGTCAGACGGGATCAGGCACGTCCCACGTTAATCCAGGGGTATTTGGAACGTGTCTTGACAGTAGTGACTTGTAAAAAGTAAGTGACGGGATTAAAAGATCCCTGCGTTGTTGTGTGTGATCATGGGATGCATATTTCTAGTGGTGGGTGGGAAAAGGGACGAAGAACTGGAAACAGAGGTGGATGTGGTGGAATGAGGCGTGTTTAGTGGAGGATTTTCAGATACTAGGGTGGAGGATGAATTGTCGTTAAATGGTGGTGTAGGTTGAGTATGAATGGGAGATTGGTTTAGGGCTGAGTTAGGGTTAGACTGAACTGCTGGGCTGACCTGGGTGGTATCGGGCTCCTATGTTAGACCCATGATATTTGAGTTAGTGACGATAGGAATAAAGGAGAAATATGGGCTTTAGGGGACAATTGGGGACTTGGTGGAATGGGATACAGGCCTCCTTCACATTGGCTCTGAAAAAGAAAAACTTTAAATCCTGAATGAAAAAGTCGGTGGGGTACAAAGTTAGAGTAACTTGATTATCCTTGGTAAATTGGGAGACGAACAGCAAACTTTTACGGATTGAGGGAACATGGAGTACATCAATGAGGTTAAAGAGATAGGGACCAGAGGAGAATGAGATATTACCAATATGAGTGATATGCAAAGTGGTACCGTTGCCAACCATGATATGATCAGTTTGGGGTGTGGCAGGTAGTAATGACCCGTCCTAAATTCCGAGATTATATTACTGACTAATGAAGGATTAGTGAGACTAATTGGTGATTAGTTGAGCGATTTCGGACCGAAGGTGTAAAATGACCATTTTGCCCCTAGAGGTGGGTAAAATGTTGACTTTTGACTTGGACGGTCCAACGGACTTTGGCCAATGACTGTGAAGTAGTTTGAGACGTCACGAGTCCGTAGACAGGCGGCACATTGAAATCGGACATCGAACGGGAAAGTTATTGTCACGGGATTGAAATCGGTTAAACCTACGTCCCGGGAATTCGATTGAATTAATAATAAAATATTGAAGTTTGATTAATGATTATGGACCCTTGGATGAGTGACAAGTGTTACTCATCCCATGTTTTGAGAGACCTAAATTGTGGATCTATGTCCATTAGTCCATTTAATTAATTAATTAACTCACACACACCTCATTTTCTCTATCTTCCCACCCGTGCATCACCTTCATTTTTCTCCCTAAACAAACACACAAAAACAACTGCATAAACAACCTTCAATCTTCATCCTCTGCTTGTGACCCGTGAATGAAAGTTGGAGAGGACTTCGAGACGAACCAAATGGTGGCCACGGCAAGGACTGCCGTGCATGGTGGCCGGAGTTTCGAAGGTAAAACCAAAAATCCTATTTTTTAGTTAAAAAATGGTGGACTTAGTTTTAATGGTTGTTGATCGATTCTAAGCCTAGTGTTATGTTCCTTGAGCTCCCTTGAGCTTGTAGGTTCAATTTGGGACTGATTTGGACGTCGGAGGTGGCTGGAATGATGACCGGAATTCTGACCGAAACATTGAACGGCCATAACTCTCAGACCAGGTACTTTCTAAAATTTCTGGGTTGATTTTTGGAATCCTTGGCTCGAGTAGATGGATTTACGTAGGTAGGATGTCGAATTTGGTTGAGAAACGAGTGAGATATCGAAGTTTGAAGTTTGGAGCATCAATGGAGTTTTCCGACTAGAAATTCCAGTGAGTCGCCACGGAGTTGACTCGTTGACCAGAGAGTTTCTTCATTGACTTTGACCCGTTGACTTTTTGATCGTTGACTTACTGTTCATGATGATGTCAGCATTGACTTTTTAGTCAACGTTTGACTAGAACTTTGACCCGCGCGTGGGGGCGCGTGGGAGTGTATTTTTAGGTGGGGTGGGACCAAAATCATTTAAAAGGTTTCAACGATTCGGATCCAATGGAGGTGGTTTCGGGTCGATCAGAGATCGTTAAGTTGGTCAAATCGAGGTTTTTCACCTCGAGAAACGTGTACGGGACACGTTGACATTTTCGGGAAAGTTTAGGGTTCTTAATATGGACTTGTATAGGTTAGTAGTAACCTTTGGGTATGATTTGGATAGGTGAGGATGACCCAGAGAGGTCGGATTAGCCCAGGGAGGCTTATGACACGCATATCAAAGCCGCAGTTAGGACAGTCTGTGAGTGGACTTTATTTTCTAACCGTGATGCATGCATATATGTTTTAAATGTTTTTTATATGATTTTACATGATTTTACATGATTGATGTTTCGATACGGTGATTTATCAATTTTTTGGATTATTATATTATTTTTGGCACGATTTTTGAGAAATTATGAAATTGATGTTTTGGGCATAGGCCCGGGATTGAAAAATGATGTTTTGATTCAGGTTATGAGTTAAGGATTGATTTAATGGATTTACGTAATATTTTTCAGATATATTTTATGGATTTACATGAAAATGGCAACTCGGTTTACAATTGCACGGAATTACGTGAAATCGAGATTTTGGGCTTGAGACCCAATGGAATTGTGAGTTTGATTGGATTTGTATTTCCATGTGATTACATGATGGTATTGATGGTTTTTCGGATTTATGGAATAAATCGAGACATTGGTTTTACGGATTTGAGGAAACTATATTTTGGGGCTGAGACCTTGTGTTGATAATGGTTTGAGTTTTAAACGCAACTATTTTCACTGGTTTTCATGATGGTAATGTGTTGCGAATATTTAGGGCTTTCATATGGAAATATGTTTTCTCCGAAGTGGACCCTATATTGCGGATATTTAGGGCTTCTGGTTGGGAATGTGTTTTCCCCGGAGTGCACCCTGGAGATGAATTGATTTGATTTGATGAACATGAATTTCAGGGAAAATGTGGACCATGGGAATTTAGAAACATGTTTTGATTTTATTGGTCCACTATTCATACTTGATTGATTTCACACTATTACTCATGTTTTATGATATGCATGCATGTTTGTGAAACTAGAGGGTAAGAATGTATTTTGGTAAATGTATTTATAAAAGTTTGTTTTGCCCACTCACCTTTTCTTTTTTATTGACCCTCCAGGTCATGGCGAGATGATCGGGGCTATTCGAGAGGTGGAGGTATGAGTGGGCACAAGTGCAGTTATCCCTTGTTTGACAAATCTTGGAGGGTAATTTCAGAACCTCAGTTGACTTGTCAGACGGGAGCAGGACCGGGCATGGTTATCTATATCCTTCGGGGACGAGTCCTGTCAAATTGGTATCAGAGCGCTAGGTTGCTGATTCTGTTGCCACGTCATACCTCCGAAATGTAAGCCTTGTGCGCGACCTGTTAGTGAGACTAGTATATTAGGGTATATGAGACCTCGTGATAGATCTCTGAATGAAATTGACCCTGGTTTCGGGGTCAGATGTTAATCAGTGTACACTGTGAATTACTAACTGTTGAACCCGGATTTATGTGGGTTCCATGACTGAATGTACCCAGAGGCTAGAAAGGTAGCACAATTGGGTAGATTGGACCCGGGATGAAATGATTCTCAGTAAATTCCTTAGGTGGAATGTGTGTTTCAGAGTCTAGAGTGTGATGGGATATCCCTTAGGCTTTATAAGTGGTATAAGATGTGGTTCACCAATGGTATTTGCTAGGTGACCGGGTATGCCAAGGATGGCATGGATGATTGAGATAAGATTGGACTCAAGAGGAGTCATGATTGGACTCAAAATGAGTCAGGATTTTGGTTAGGACTCGAGATGAGTCATGGTAATGTATTAGGGCTTGGGAGGAGCCGGAAAGGTTGAACAGTATTATGGTTTCTAACACGACCGACCCATGTGATTTCGAAATGTTTGGCACCTGGGATGCCAAGGATTAGTATAAAGTTAGATACTGATGGGATATGGGTTTATGAATTGGTATTACTTAACCCTCTTTATTGGATTTATGGATTTGGATGGGTCGTGTCAGTTTCGCATAGTGACTAAAGGTTCGGGCAGAGACCCGAGATATATAGAGATTTGGACTTAGGAGATAGTCCAGTTCAGTGGGACGCCAGTTGGGTCCACCGAGAGATTAAGTGATAAGGTTAATTGCACAGTGATGCTCATGATTGTGGGTTGTCTGGTCATATCATAAAAAAATGGCTATATAGTTTGGTAAAGTGATAGAGGCACTGGTTGGAGTGCAATAGAGCAAAGATGGGCACCTGGATTGACTGCTGACGTGACAGACGAGGAAAGAGTTGGTAGGACCCGTGATGGACCGTAGAGTTATGGTCGGATTTGGGACCATGTACCTGAAGATCGATAAATTCTGAGTAGGAGGCCTGAGTCGCCCTTGGAGTGATGACCTAGATGTTTATTACTTGTGGTCATGACGTATGTATTTGGTAGGTCCCAGACTATCTACTCTTCTGTGCCTCGAAGTTATACATTTGGATGGATATGAAGATGTCCGTAATATGGAAAGGTCCGTGATTGGTTAAGGTATGGAAGTCGGTGAGCCGACTGGAGCTACGAAAGTGATAGATTTGATGTTATCCATGTGGTCACCTTGGTAATTATATTTGGTGAAAGTGATGATATATAAGGGAGTAGACCCCTTTTATGTGAGGCTACCCAGGATAATTGACGATACTAGCATAGTGGATGAATTGGGTATTCCTAGACTTGGATTGATTTGGACGTAATCCTTGGGATGGATTGGTTAATGACTCATGATACATTTATCGAGTATGTCGATTAGAGAGCGATATGTGGAGTCTATGATTACCAGAGGGTATGTTTCAGGGAGACTCGAGGGTGCTACCCTCTAGAATGATATTGACCCTCAGAATCGATGGATTGTTGGTAAGAGGTAATCAAATTTTACTGGGCACATGTGTAACACATGTGAGTAGTGTATGAGATGCCCAATGAAGGCTGAGGATGTACGGATTTCTCAAAATATTTCCTGCGTTTTTGCTAGGATGAGAGGTTGATTTTGTTGGAGGTCATGTCGAGTATACGAGTTTTTTCTCGGACACTTTGGTATGTGACACCTACGAAGTCATAAGGACTGAAGGTGCAAGTACAGGACTTGATAGATACTGGTTCGTTCAGCCGAGTGTCGCCGTGGGGAACCCAGTGTTGTTAAAGAGGAAAAAGGGATGATGGTGAGAGCTTACATGTCGATTATTGGAAAACTTAATAAGGTAACGGTATGGGATAAGTATCCCTTATCACGAGCTAATGATTTGTGGTTCTGTTGGAAATGTGTGATTATTGGGCTTATTGAGAGTGGCCAACAGGGTGATGACTATCGGCTATGAGTAAAAGAGGAAAAGCTAATGTTTGAATTCGCTATGACTAAGGTTAGTTGATGGTGATGCCTTTGGATGGGAAAATGAATCGGTTATGTTTGTGAGTTGATGAGACAGGTATTCTGACCATAGTTAGATTGGTTATGATAACATGGATGATATGTTGGTGTGCCCACATCTACGGATGGGCATGTGATGTGCATGATGAATGTGTTGAATATCCTAAAGGAAAAAAATTTGTGGTTGGATAAGCGTTAGGTTTGGTCGACCAAAGTAGACTTGTGACATATGTGATAGTAATGGCTAGGATTAGTGTGAATCCCGGGAGAAACAGATGTATTGGTCAGTGGGAAATAACTAAAGACTATGATAGTGGTAATGAGTTGCTTTGAGATTGGTTGGATACCATCGAGTATTGTAGAAGGGTTCTCTACAATACTACCAGTTGTTGTGACTGATCAGGAAAGAAGTCAGATATGTTTGAAACGAGGACCATGTATAGTATGGTTATAAATGGGGAAGTGATTCTATTGATGTTGACCTTTCATGTGGACACATTGATGTGTCACTACGAGATTTGTGATTTGAGGAGGTGTTTTCGGCAGCATAGGGTGGGGATTGCCGATCTTAGTAGAACCCTCAGGAATATCGTTTCCCTTATATGGTTCGAGATCGACCATAGTGATCTATGGGTCGAGTATGCAGAGGTCATGCCTCTGAAAATGAATTTACGAATATCGTATCGACCATCGGGATTGGAAACGAATGATAAACAGAAAAGCCTATTATGTGCGAAGGTGATGGTCGGGGTATATTGAGATTACGACCGCATTTTCAGGTCGGGTATCATTTCGGGGTGGCTACAGAGATAGCTAGTATATTAAGCGGAGAGTTAATATGTTCGATGACTTAAGGATAGGTGAAATCCTTTTATTGATGGAACTTCACAGGATTGCAGTGACATATGGCTTATCTTGATAACTTGGACTATTGGAGTCCAACTGTAGGATCATATTTGGTGTATGATGTGGATTACAGTCAAGATTAAGGACATATATGATTTGAGACAGGGAGTGGATGATTGTACTGGATACTAGTCACTGGTATGAGATAGGCATTAGGGATGCCTGTGATGGACATTATGACTGATTGAATTTGGGATACAGATTGACCCTAGGGAAGAGGGTAGTGTGATTGGATGAACGAGGGGAATGAATTCCCATCTTATTGGATCCTATGCGGTTATTGGCTTGGTGGCCTGGCGGCACATCCGTGAGTATTTAAGCCATTGTACCATGTCACGAGTGGATGGCATGTGCTTAAGATGATAATACTGACACTTGTGATTCCTGAATTGTGTGGACTCGGACGTGAGCTAGGCTACATACTCCGAGTAAGTAAATGGTATGACTGCCCATGGGGCAGGGGTCTACTGAAAATTGTCTCGATGTTGACCCAATGATGGGGACTAGTTGTATGGTTTGCATAGGTTTGGTTCTGACTTATATCTGGTTAAACCAAAATAGTATAAGGTTGATTGTGTTTTCGGCTCACATTAGACATATTTCGTTGGGAGAAATATCTTGACACTTACTGATCGAAATTTCGAGAACAAAATTATTTAAGGGGGATAGGTTGTAACGACCCGTCCTGAATTCTGGGATTATATTACTGACTAATAAAGGATTAGTGAGACTAATCGGTGATTAGTTGAGCGATTTCGGACGGAAGGTGCGAAATGACCGTTTTGCCCCTAGAGGTGGGTAAAATGTTGACTTTTGACTTGGACCGTCAAACAGACTTTGGCCAATGACTGTGATGTATTTCGGGACGTCACGAGTTCGTAGGCAGGTGGCACGTCGAAATCGGACATCGAACGGGAAAGTCATGGTCACAGGATTGAAATCGATTAAACTTACATCCCGGGAATTCGATTGAAATAATAATAAAATATTGAAGTTTGATAAATGATTATGGACCCTTGGATGAGTGACAAGTGTTACTCATCCCATGTTTTGAGACCCCTAAATTGTGGATCTATGTCCATTGGTCCATTTAATTAATTAATTAACTCACACGCACCTCATTTTCTCTATCTTCCCACCCGTGCATCACCTTCATTTTTCTCCCTAAATAAACA
The DNA here is from genome assembly GCA_032719365.1 of Prinsepia uniflora. NCBI lineage: Eukaryota > Viridiplantae > Streptophyta > Magnoliopsida > Rosales > Rosaceae > Prinsepia > Prinsepia uniflora. The sequence goes on along the minus strand of CM064865.1, from coordinate 65,243,350 downwards.
CACAAAAACAACTGTACAAACAGCTTTCAATCTTCATCCTCTGCTTCTGACCCGTGAATGAAAGTTGGAGAGGACTTTGAGACGAACCAAATGGTGGCAACGCGTAGCCTTAGAACCGTGACAACATCATTAGGCATCGGGGATGCCGGGGTTGGGTTTTACAGTGCACTATTATGTTGGTTCTTCCCTTTTGATTATTATATGATTCTATGATTATGATACTATGTTTACTTCAATGCATGTAAGATTTGGAACACGGAGGGGTAAAACCTTATGATTTACTTTATTATTAAATTGATTTTATAAACTGTTTATTTTTTGCCCACTCACTCTTTAATGTTTTACTGACCTCTCCAGGCCGTGTCACGGAATTAGAGGAGAATCTGGAGGACGAGGCTTAGTCTAGTTCGTTGTGCACTTGTACACCTCAAGTGGGTAGGTTGAGCACTAAATAATGTAACCTGACTATTGTGCTCATGTAACCTGACTGTTGTGCACTCATGTTTTGAATGTTATTTGTTTAATTTGAAGTATTTTGATTTCGAGTAAGGGTACTCTTGGTATGTTTGGAGTCGTTGTCAGACGGGAACGGGACATGTCCCCGAGTGATCCCAGTGGGATTGGGAAGGGTCCTATCACCAATCAACGACAAAAAATAAACATCAATGAAATTACTCGGAAATTTGGGCCCTGGAATCAAAATACTGAGGATTATGAAATCTTGCTTCATACATCTCCAAAGAGGCAAGTTATACGGAACTATAATCACCAGACAAGTGCTATAGGGCCTTGAAAAACTCCCAAAATCATTAAAACTATTAGTAGGAAGCCCTAATCTGAGATTTCCTGCCTCCAAGGCAAAATCGGGATACATCTTGTCAAATTCCTTCAAAGTCTCTCCATCGGCGGAATGCCTCAGTGAATAATCATCAATACGTCATCCTTATGCTACCTCATATCAAGAGTTGTGTGGGATGACATAAGATTCCGTATTACCTTGACTTTATTGGAAAATTACCCAACACCTCGTTCTAAATATTTTTTTTTTCCGAAACGTAGACTCATTGCACACGAGACATTTTTCAACCTACTCGAATTCACCATAAAACAATGCATAGTTTTTCTTGCATGCGTGAATCTTCACATACCCTAGACCGAGATCCTTCTTCGAGCTTCTTCAAGTTATAATGATCATTAGGGAGACAATTGTATTCACGAAGCAATCGGATGATGATGTCCATCATATGATCAAAATGTTTTTTCGTTTGATTAAATCAACTTTCATGTGCATCAACTCCACAACTGCCCCTAAAATCGAAAAGGATTTGCAATCAAGGTACAATTCATCATTGAGCTTCTTTCAACAACCTCTCATAATGAAGATCCGACTCTTCAAGTTAAAGCCTAGGGGTCTCATCATCCATATCATCTGATGCAGGAGGAAAAACATCAATTAATATCTCAACAAATTTATCATTATCACATCACCCATCCAAATAACTTTAATCTCGATAGGTTCCGAGAACTGAATATGTCAATGTAGTAAATTTTTTTTTTTTACCATGATAGATCCAATTAGTATAGTTGTGTACGATCCTATTCCATGCCAGATACATTTGAACATCATTCAATGACACACAACAACATTTGTTACATTTACGTCATAGACACATGATGCGCCTTTAATCACTATAAAGAATACATGTAAAGGCAATGAAGTTGTCAATCCCATCCAATATTGATCAGAAGATCTATCCAACATTTGCATCCAGCTTTTATCCATTGTGCCTACTTTTACAAAATAAAACAACATACATAAACACATTATTATTATCCCGCAATTGGAACAAGTTAACATCAAAACTCGCTCGTCTCCTTATGCCTTCGATCATTTGGTCATATCTCATTTGAGAGTACATGTTTTATAGTATGTAACTTGCAACCTAGGATGCTAAGTTTCGATTGAGAGAAATTTCTGTGGTATCACCCTACAGTTCTCCAAATGCATGACTTATATATTTTAAATGAATATCTAGTATGCATTTAGAGAACATTGAGGCGATATAAATCGAATTTTCCACAATCGAAACATAACCTCATAGACATCAAACTACACAACACATAGTTGCGCACCCCAAATTATCCAAATAAATGGACAATTATAGTCAGTTAGTCAATCTGATTTACTGATTCTCAAACGTGTCTAAAGTTTTTCTTTTAGAGAACATTGAGGCGATATAAATCGAATTTTCCACAATCGAAACATAACCTCATAGACATCAAACTACACAACACATAGTTGCGCACCCCAAATTATCCAAATAAATGGATATCTAGTATGCATTTAGAGAACATTGAGGCGATATTTTAAATGAATATCTAGTATGCATTTAGAGAACATTGAGGCGTATAAATCAAATTTGCCATAATCGAAACATAACCTCATAGACATCAAACTACACAACACATAGTTGCGCACCCCAAATTATCCAAATAAATGGAGTTAGTTAGTCAATTTGATTTACTGATTCTCAAACGTGTCTAGAGTTTTTCATTGAATTTTATTATACGAAGTTAATCAACTCGATTATCTTCGCATAAACGAATAATTTCTAGTTTCCTAATTTAATAACATATTTTCTATTTTTCTAACATATTTTCTAATTTCCTAATATATTTTCTAATTTCAACCATTTCATAACATTTTCACTAATTTCCTAACATATTTTCTATTTTCATATTTTCCTAACAAATTTTCTAATTTCCTACATATTTTCCACAAATTCTAAACATTTTCTACAAATTTTCCACAATAAATCACAACAAATCACAATTTCCGAACATAATTATATCCAAAATTCTTAGCAAAATTAAATTGAGAGACAAACACACATGTTTTTTTTATAAGTATTCCTTCAAATCATCCACAAATTTACTAAAACAAAAAACATAATTAGTTTCCATTCAAAAATCTAAATCTAAATCTCAAAACTGAAAAAATAAAATAAAATAAAAATTGGTATTGGTGATTCGAAGACAAAAGAATTTGATTGGTAGTGAAAATGATGATGAAATGGTGTGGACTCACCGGGCAAATTGTTCCATTTTTGCGTGCCAACGGTAGCGTTTTTCTAAGAAGATCTTGCCCAACGAGTCTTCTTTGATATGTCGAGCAAATCACTTTTTAACAACGAAAAAAACTCTGTCGGGCAAAGTTTGGACGAGCCAATCATTTTTCTTGTATTGATTATTTAGAAACATAGTCTAGCTTGAATAACGTACCATGAGTAAGCTCAAGTTCATCTCTTTTAACAAAAAAGAAAAAGAAAAATGTTTCAAACAAGATAATTAATTTCATAATAATTATCATAAAAATGAAATAAATAAAGTCCTCTTCCAAATCGATCCACAACTTGTCACAATCAACCAACCTCACATAATCATCAAGTAATAAAAATGTTAAACTTACCTTAGTCAAACTCACTTAATTAAATTCTAAGCTTAATTAATTAATTATTTTGTTTTCTTCTCAATGAGCTTGTCTATCAAATCAGCAGCTTCTTGCACAGTGCTTATGTTGTTAGAGCTCTCCTCCTCCACGCTAATGTCAAACTCTTCTTCCAACCCCATCACTATCTCCACCTGTATCAAAGTAATCATCAAATTAATCCCAAAAATAAATAAATAATTAATTATCAGCATAACTAAATTGATTAATTATATATGAGAAAATTGAACGTACAGTGTCGAGAGAGTCAGCACCAAGTGTTACAAACTTGGATTCAGGGGTGACCTCAGACTCCGGAGGCAAAGCCAGTTGCTTCCTCACAATCTCCACAACTTTTTGCACCGTCTCCGGTTTCGCCTACTCAGTTTAATCACATGCGCGAGTTTAATATTTAACTTCTAAACCCTAAAGTTGCGTCGAGCTTAAGTATATCAAATACACAACAATTTTGGAGCTTGAAGAACTTACGGCGAAACAGATTTGGAGACGAGAGGTCCTAGAAGAAGAGAAGCCACCACTACTCTTGGCCCATCCATTGGAAATCAGCTTTAAACTTGAACTTGCTCTTATCACCTACGTATTAATATTGGCTCATATATTTCAGTTTCAGAAGAAAATTAATGGAAAATAAAGAAGAGAAATTAGGAAAATGTTCACACCTGGCTGGTCTTGATTCGCTGGTTTTGAATGGGCTGGAACCTGCAGAGCGATGTAGCTGAAGCAGAAACCATTAGAGCTGAAGAAAAACTAAAATGTTTCGAAGCACAGAAACTCTTGTTAGTTGTTACTCAAACGGAGAGATATGGTGCACGAGAGGCAAAATCCTAATGCAACAGACCCCTATCTTCTGCGTACGTGGCAGATATTTGATCATCGTGTTGTGTCCCAAGGGATCATAGACAAGTTGCCACTTGCCAGATGGGTTAACATGAAAGACAGGTCTGGGACTGGCAGATGGCAGTGAATGAGAAACTACATGTCGTATCAAAATTCATATGCAAAGTGTGGTGTTTTAAGAAAAAAAAAATGGAAATGATATCTTCATTCGCTACGCAAATTTGGGCTTTTAGGGCGCCCGGGTGCACGTCTTTAAAGGACATGCGCGTTTTAAAAGGACATGTCATAAAAGACCTATATTATTCGAGACACACATTCTGCGTGTAAATACTGACGTTTAAGGTGCGCGGTGCACTCCTTAAATACTCATATTTAAGGAGCGTTTAGGGTGTGGTGCATGCCCTAAATACTGTATTTAAGACGCACAAAACACACCCTAAATACTCTATTTAAGACGCACAATACACGCCATAAATATTCTATTTAAGGCGCGCAAAGCACGCCATAAATGCTCATATTTAAGATGTGCAACTCACGCCCTAAAAACAACTATGCCAAACTATTAAGCCGTAGATGGCACGCCGTAAAAACACTTTCCACCAAATGTTTAAGGCACACAATGCACGCCTTATGTAAGACCCGGTCTTGGAAGCAAGAACGGTGAACAAGACCCGTGAGCTTGAGAAGTAAGAACGATGAGCAAGACCCGTGAGCATGGAAAGCCAAGATCGGTGAACAAACCCACATCGCTCGAGGAGGAAAAGGTGAACTGTCTTATATGTGTAGGCACACATCTATCTAACACAAGGTCATTTGGGAGCTTACTGACTTTGGATTTTTTTGGAACTCCAAAGTTAAGCGAGTTGAGGCTGGTGCAGTATCAGGATGGGTGACCTACTGGAAAGTTGCACATGAGCTCCCGAAAACAAAACCGTGAGGGATATAACCCAAAGCCGACAATATTGTTCTAGATGGGCTGGGTCGTGACAAAATGGTATCAGAGCCGGACCCCGATCGAAAGTGTGCCAGTGAGGACGCTGGGCCCCAAGAGGGGGTGGATTGTAAGACCCGGTCTTGGAAGCAAGAACAGTGAGCTAGACCCGTGAGCTTGAGAAGTAAGAACAGTGAGAAAGACTCGTGAGCTTGGAAAGCCAAGATCAGTGAACAATCCCACATCGTTCTAGGAGGAAAAGGTGAAGTGCCTTATATGGGTAGGCACGCATCTATCTAACACAAGGTGTCAGGCCCCGTCCCAATCCCCCCGGGATTAACACGGGATGACCCTGATCCCGTCTGACACGGAGTGTCAGACAAGGGAAATTTCCGGCATTAGCCATCTCGAGCCATCAGAGTACGCCACGATCCGGAGGAGGTATGTGATATCTCGGTCTCTGCTACATTCCACATCTGCTGTCAACCTGAAGGGCAGTCAAAACATTAAAAGCTGTGAGTGGACAAAACAAAGAGTTTATAAAAACATTTAATCGAAGACATTTGTACCCTTCACTAAAAAGCATGCATGCATTCGAAAACCGTTTATCCGATAGAACCATATGTGGGAACTAAGCCCAAAACCATAATGAAAGAATCATGAAGAACCAACCATAAGGGCCACTGCCCAAATCCATGTGGGACTCAGCCCAAAACCATAATGAAACCAACCATACGGGCCAGTGCCCCAAATCCATGTGGGACTCAGCCCAAAACCTATATACATCACCTGTCATATATCATATATCTCATCTATACATATATCATATCTCATATCTCATATATCATATATACATATAAATCATACAACCAATCCTGTGACGGTTTCCAAAGTTACGCGAGTGCTACCCGGGGTCTCAAGCCAAAGTCCCCCAGGGTCAACCAGGTCAGTGTCCGTAGACCAATGACCTTCCCTGAAGTTATGATCCAAGCCCTCTTGAGAGTAAGGTACCCAACGGGGGCAACTCCACTCAGTCAGTGCTCCGTGACTACTCCGGGGTCCACCCAGGCCAACGACCCTCCCCGGAGGAGACATTCCAAGTAAAGAAAGGTACATGAATATATATATATATATAGAAAACAACCTTAAAACCTTTCAAAAGATTCATGCCATTCATATACATATAGAAAACATCCTTAGAATCTTTCAAGGGTTCATGCCCGGTTCCCATAAACCATCATGATTCATAACATCCTTTCAAGGGTTCATGCCGGTTCCCATAAACCGTCATGAACTTGGAAATCCATTTAGGGTCCCCAACTCGAAATCATCAATGTAAAGTAACTGGGTCTCGTAACCGAACATATGACTTAGATGGGTATCGTGCCCGATATCTCAGGGTTAGTCACTACTTCGATCGTAGTGATGCGTGCAACCATCCATCCAGGACCGCTCTCAATCCCGGTATGTAGCCGTGAACGTATCAACCGATGCGACCACCACAAGATCATGGTGCACCTATCACCGATCGATATCTTGAACCATAAGAACTCCGAAGTCGAGCCTCTAGTGGCTACTTGACAACGATTTGTGCATCGTGACCTCTCTGGAAGGAACACATCCCAATCCGGAGGTGAGCGTCGTATCATCTGTCGCCGTGCACATAGCACTCGCTGCGACCACGATTTAGACCCGAAAGCCATAAATAGGGTCATATGCCCGAGACAAAACCAAATGGGTCTCATACCCGAGTTCATCCTTTCGAAATCTAAAACCATTTCATTTAAACCAATAAGGAAATACAAACCCGTATCAGCACCATATAGGGTCGAAATCTCGAAATACGTGCCAATATGTAATCACATCCAAATGCACTCCTAGCATCACAAAACATGTATTAAAACATATAATAAACATTTATGCATGCACCAATTTAGAAAACAAGGTCCACTCTCAGACCGTCCAAGCTGCCACCTCGATAGGCGTGTCATACGGCTCTCCCGATCCAATCACCATCACCGGGACTCCCAAACCTGTCCAAATCGTAATAGAAGGTTACTAACTACTTAAATAACCCCTCACTAAAGCCCCGTAATTTTCTAGAATTTTTAACTATTTTTTAATCCCGATCCTAAACCTTCGGACACCCCGAAACCTATCGAAACGATGTTTGATCGACATGAAACTAGTCCCAAAATATTCGTTATATCGAATAGATGATTTCAAATGTTGAAGACATCCCCAGAAAGTGGGCCACGCACCCACACGTGCTGGCCAAAGCCAATGCGCGTGGGAGCCACACGCCACTGTTCATCTTCCCCTTCCTCAGGCGAACCAACCAGTCCACCTGGTTCGAACCGAACCGGACCGGTGCGACTGGTCCAATTGTTTTCCTCCCATTTTTCAGTCCGTTTCCATCCCTTTTTAATCCCATCCGTCCTACCTAAATCCTAGGGACCTTTCTATGAAAGAAAACCAAGAAAAGCAACCCAAAACCAACCCGTTCAAGTTTTCTTCCATGGCCCAAAATTTCCCGAACACTTTTCTTCGACGTCCGGCCATTAGCCACCGTCCGAACCTTCCCTATACCATCCTACAGACCCCATAATCAACCCCTAATCAACAAAACCTATCCATAACGTCCTATACAAACTTTTGAATTTGAAAACACAATGGAAAGGTCTCGGGTTACCTTTGTCGTGGCCTTCCTCCGCCGTCCACCGTCGTGGCTCGTCGTCCTAGTCCCTCCTTTCACTCTCTCACGGTCACACACAAGCACTCAGAATGATTATGGTGGTGAGGTGTAGTGAGTCGTGTGGTTCGGAGGGTGAAAAGAATATAGTGGTCGGGTTTTTGTGAGAAAGTAGAGAAGATGATATTTGATCAGATGAGAGGGAGATGCGATGGATGGTGGTGATTTAGGGAGTATAGGAATGGATGGCCATGATTAAAGATGAGATAATTGGAAATTATAAAATAATAAAAGATAATATTATTTAATTAATTAGATCCACAAATTGGGGGTTTGGGCCAATGGGATGAGTGACACTTGTCACTCATCCATGGGTCCCACCAAAATATCTACCTAATCAGATATTGTCAAGTCATCATCGCCTCGAAGTATGTGCATAGTGAAACCGAACTTCCGTGACCCATAACTTTCCCATTCGAAGTCCGATTTCAGCGCTCCGCATGTCTACATATTTGTATCGTCCCGATCTACGTAACGGTCCTCAGCCCTCGGCCATCGGATCTCGTCCAAAAGTTAACTATTTGCCCCTTTTAACCAAAATTACCAAAATGCCCTTAAACTTCCGAATGTCATAACTTTTTCCTAGAATGTCGGAATAGAACGTGCCACCTGTCTATGAACTCGTGACGTCCCGAACTACGTCACACTCATGAGCCAAAGTCCATTTGATGGCCAGAATTAAAAGTCAACGTTTTACCCATTCTAAGGGCAAAACGGTCATTTTGCATCGTTTGTCCGATTTCTCCTAACTAATCACCGATTAACCTCACTAATCATGATTAGTCACTAATCAAATCCTGGAATTCGGGACGGGTCGTTACACAAGGCCTTTTGGGAGCTCATTGCTTTGGATTCCTTGGGAACTCCAAAGTTAAGCGAATTGAGGCTGGTGCAATCCCAAGATGGGTGGCCTATTGGGAAGTTGCACATGAGCTCCCGAAAACAAAACTGTGAGGGATAGGGCCTAAAGCGGACAATATTGTGCTAGATGGGCCGGGTCGTGACACCTTAAAAGGGTTTCATACAACTTATGAAGACCCACATTGCACGCCCTGAAAACTTTGGTGCCATCTATTCAAGGCACGCTTTGCGCGCCTGTATTTTTTTTTTAACATTCAATCAGTAATTCTTTTAAATTTTCATTTGTAAACTCAATACTTGTTACATATATTGTATAGTAGATTCAATAAGAAAGAAAGAACCAATTTACACATGGATATTCAATAAAAATTAAAATATACCAAAACTCAAAGAATGTTGTAAATAGTATAGGATGTGGCTATTCATGTAAGGGTATGCATAATATTTAGTCATTAGTGAAAGGGTAGATAGGACCTTGTTCAATGTACTAAACCCTAATCCTATTCCTATTTCAAGATTAGGGTTATTGATTAACAATAAGTTCTGAACGTATTTCACAACATGTTATCAGTACACCTATAACATGTTAAAAAAAATCCAAAAATCCAAAAAGTTTTGATTTTGCTCTATTGTTCATAGAGAAAACAAGTTATGTCATTTTTTTTTCTTGGGTGAAGATCAAAGAAAAATGTTACCTTCCCCTTTGACCTTGGTTAAAATCTAAAGCCCATTCTGATTTCAAATCCCTAATTCCCATTTTCCCATATTGCTTCCCCAATTCTCAAATCAAACATGCCTCTCCCAAAAATCCCAAATTGCTTCCTCAATTACTTTCCCCGAATCAATTCCAGAATCACAACTGCTCAATAATCATCTAAGAGGATATCAGGGCTTGCAATGATTGAAGATAAAAAGAAAATTTGATGATTGAATTTTCACTACGCGATTGTTGACATCTCTGCCACCACAATGAAAGGATTACAATTAGAGCTTCCATTGAACCAAACCCAGAAGGTTCGTCTACAGTGAGCTCTCTCAACGCTCCATTCTTTGTCATTGTAGGCCAATTCCAATGCCTCTATTACCGTCGCATCCCTGTCAACTATATAGACGAACTTCTCAAGGGACACGAGACCTCTAATGTCATTGGTGAAATTGTTGCGACGATTTACTAACTCGTCAAGCGCGTCAACAAGCTAGTCCATGTCTATTCTCTAAGAGCTAGGTGAGACTAATTCACCGGTGATGAAGACGACTCATGAAGTTTCGGGTTCGACCCAGGCGATGGCTAGGCTTCAAAGTCCCAGTAGCGCCATGAAGACTAGAGGTCGAGTTCGACCCAAGGCATGGTTGAGGTCGAATTCACGACATGTGATCGTCGATGCCTCATTTGATGGACCATGATCGAACCCCTGTATTTTTTTCGGTAGAGAGGAAACGAAACCAGACTTGGGGCTTCTTCGGTGAAGAGCAATCGAATGAGATGTTGGTTTCTTCGGTGCATCATGATCGGAATCAGGTCATGCTGGTTTCTTTGATGTCACATGTTATGATGATAATGGTATGATGCCATGATATGCTATGCTGATTATGATATATATATATATGATGAATATGATGATATATATGATAATATATGATGATGAATACATGATGATATGATGTATAATGATAAATACATGATGATGATGCTATATTGATGTTATGCTATTATATATGTTAAGGATGGTATGATATGATGATTTTGATGATGATGGCATGATAATGATAATATGATAAACGTGGTGATTGATGATATGATTATTCTACGCCCAATGTATGAATTTTCGGCCAAAAACAAAGAAAAAATTGAAATTCTTGATGCTAGAACACTGCCCTAGGTTTTGTTGATGGTTCATACCAATTTCTAATGCTAGGGCATCATTGTTCCACAGACTTGGGAATGGATGGTTGGGCCAAATGTTGTGTGTTGAACACATACAATTTAGACTAGAAGGCCTAAAAATATTGAAGCCCAAGAAAAAAGAAGGGGAAAAGGCAGCTCATAGGCCCGAAGGAAAAAAAGGGCCAATAGGTTGTCTCACAAAGCCCAGAAGGCCACCACTTGAACATGCCCAAAAATAAAAGAAAAAAAAGGGAAATCCCTAGAAGGCACTCAACAGTGAGGCTTGGACCAACTCGGCCCAATTTGGCAACCTACAACCCAGTTGGTTTTGAGCAAGCTTAGGCTCATCAGACTCCAAGCCCAATATCTGATTGGTGAAAATTCTATAGCCCACTAAACGTATAAGTCCAAAGAGCTGCGAAAATAAAACCAATAGTAGAGCAGCCCAAACATTGAGAGCTCAGCAGGCCAGGATAAAAAAAAAGGCAAGTCCCAATTCAATGGCTGCCCAAATCCAAAAGGCCCAAAAGGTCACACCTAATCAGCAGCTAGGTCCAAAACGCAAGCCAAACAAGGGGTTTTATGCATGTTTTATTACATATTTTGGGTCCATAATAATCATCAATTTGTTTGGTTAATTATTTAATTTATGCACACATGAATTGATAGATGTTCGAATAATCATACACATGAGATTGGATTAATGATTTCAATGAATCTTAGCACCTACTTTAAATAATAAAAGCCCAGAAGGCCCACAACATGAAAGCCCATAAGGCCCGCAACATGAAAGCCCATAAGGCTAACCTAATTTCCATGTCCACAACATGATCAAGACCTAAATCAAGCCTAATAATATGTAAATGGATTTACTAACACCCAATTGGTTGCACATCAGCCTAGGAGGCATGGCATATGACAAGCCCAGAAGAGAGAATCCAACCCTTGGTCTAGAAGATCGAGGTCCAAAATATGGTCTGACACATTATATCAATGTATGTAAATTTTATGCCAAAAGCATCTATTTAAAGTATACATTATTTTATGTCTGAAACATTTATTCAAATAATTATTAAGTTTTGTTCAGTGTTTATTTACATTAAGTCATTGCTTAAATGTTTACTAAATGACAAGTATTTATTTAATACTCATTTAAGAATCATATGCGTTTAAATGAACCAGACGTTCATAAACGTATAAATTATAAATTAAACATTAAATTTGTAGATTTGGCAATGGTGAAAAGAAAAAGGAAGCCCAAAGTTTCCTTCATAAATTCATCAAACGTAATCATCATCGTCATATTTTGCCCGAAGCAAGACATGAATGACACATCATTCATTCTAAGGATTCCAAATTCATGTATGAATATAATTCAAAAATGTGGTTTTTCGCTCGAATATGATTTAATTCCATGCAAACACTTATCCTCATGCATGTGATCCATTGAATTAAATTCATAAATATGCATGTTTTGTGGGGAAGTTTATTATCTGGGTGACAATGCTATCACACACTATGAGGGATATGACAACATAATGTTGTCAAATGGTACTGAATTACCATGAATGCGATCTTTTATTCCCCAAGTTCCAGAAGAACATTGTCGAAATTTACAAATATTTGAACCAACGGTTATCATATTGAAACCACTAACGACAAGAAAATGTAATACCTTTACATAACCTCCAATTAGTATGGCCAGAAGCATACGCTGGATAAACTAGCCAGGAACTAGCCAAAAACTTTCCAAGAGTTAGAGCTAACTAGTACGAGCAACTACTTATTATGGCATGACCAGATGAGACATCCAAGTCAAGTTGATGATATTTCGTATCCTCAATACACTGCACGGGCATCCTCTTACAAGTAAGCACATTTGTGTTTAATGAAATACTATGCTAAGTTTTCTTGTTCGTCATAATCGAATATTAGACCATTATATGCAAAGATAAGTCAAGACTTCACCTTTTCTTGTATAGAATACAAGAGGAAATTTGCAGACTTTCCAACAACCATGCAGACAATTTGAAAAAAAAAATCATGGTTCTGGTTGAGATACCGAAAAAGTGGTCACATGCTACCCTATTGTCCACATGCATACTGTACTTGCTAAACTCTTAGCTCAGATCATTAAATTGAGGGCCACACTACCCTGATTCTCTTATATAGTCTATAAGACTTGATAATTACATCGAAATAATCCTTGATTATTGCATGTCCATTGGGATTGATGTTGAACATTCAATCCTTTTTGTTCACACCTAAAATGGCCTCACAGAAACACTAATTAACCTTGGCAATGCGCATCAAGCTTATAGTTCTTGCATGAGGGCTATGTAAATTTGCATGCAGCAATTTTGGTCTAGTTGAGATCCACTACCATCCAACCCTATTCTGCATTACAGCTGGTGACTGGGTACAAACAAAAAGTTTCGTACTTACACATTTTTTGATGTGTAGTTACGTTCTAATTGTGCCGCCACAACATAAAAAATGGAACCTTAACGAAGGACGAGATATATGTCAGTTATGAACCCCTCTCCATTATACGCATTATACGATATTTAGAGCCCTTGGCATACAATCTCATTACTGCTATATTTGTGGATAGTCACTTTGATGAGATAGTCTTTTCAGCGTTAGGGGGAAATAAGAACGTCAAACTTTCCTAAAGAACAATGTGAATTGATGTGGAACATCCTCATTATGTCTCATCTTGATTCCCAAACCGTACAAAGTTAGAATGAAGTGCGAATAATTCTAGATTTACAAAGTATAGCTAATAATATGCCAGACGCTTCCTCTGATCTAGCTAAAGTGACGAGATCATATATACATACTGTAAAAAGTTCCTGCAAGGATAGACGTCCTAGTAGCATGTATCATCCTAGATAGACGAGTCGTCCCAAACGGACGAGGTACAGCCATGGCGGCTAACTAGTCATATGTCCCTGCCCAGAAGCGTGGTAGACTAATAGGTTCGAAGGATTCTCATCTCATGAATAGGATAAATTTGGCACAATCGAATCATTTCTAAATATCAACTGATCCATTTCATAAGATAATTCCGGATTATGGGTATGTGACAATGTTGTGGGACGCTCCAACGTCTAAACCCACTCCCGAGAATAAAAAGATCTCGGCAAATCATGCATGCATATGTAAGATATGGATCAAAATGGTATTATCATTAATGATATATATGTATTCGTAGTAGTTACCAAAATAATAACTAGTAATGAAAATAAATCTTACTTCATTAATGAATGAATGCCAACGGAGAAAAAACTGGCCAAAAATGGAAAGAACTAACCCATGTTGAATTAGATTCCTTGACAAAAAGGAATGTGTTTGAACTTATAGTTTCCACACCTCCCCATGTTAAACCTGCAGGATTTAAACGGGTAATCGTAAGGAAGCGTAATGAGAAAGATGAGATTATGAGTTGTATAACTCATTTAATGGCGAACAGTTTTCTCAACGCATTGAGATTGATTACGAGGAGAAATATTCTCTCGTAATGAACGTCAAAACATTCCCCTACCTTAGCAATTTGGTAGTTTCTAGAAAACTAAATATGTAACGACCCGTCCCGACTTTCATGATTAAACAAGAATTAATTAAGGATTAATTGGGATTAATCGAGTATTATCGGACGATCGAGATAAAATGACAATTTTACCCACGGAAGGGTTAAAAAATTGACTTTTGACTCGCGAAGTCAAATGCACGAGGATCAAGATTCATTACGTAGATCGAGACGATACGACTCCATAGATAGTCGGCACTTCAAAATCAAACATCGTATGGGAAAGTTACTAGTCAAGGACAATTTTTCATACTATTCACAAATGCACGAAAACCAAGATAGTTGACTTTTGGAATGTTTTGTGGGACCCAAAATATCTTGTGGGGACCAATAGATGAGTGACAAGTGTCACTCATCCATTAATCCTCACCTACATGCATGCATCTCATCTCCCATGTCTCACATTTTGTTCATCCAAACCCGAAAACCCTAAACCCATTCCCTTCCCCATTTCCATTTCGGTTTGAGGCCACAGAGAGACTCAGAGGGTGAGTGAGAGGCTGGGATGATGGTGGTGAGAGGCTGAGCCGTCGTGAGGTGGCTGGAAAACCCAGAGAAAGGTAAACTCGAAACCCATTTAAAGTTTGAATTTTTGAAATTGGGTTTTGGATGTTTAGGGTGTGTTCTTATACATTGGTTGGCTTCTCTAAGCTCATACGAGCTGGTAGAGACAAGAATGGACGGTAGAGGACCCTTGGACGACCCTGGGTGGAGGTTTGAAACTGGACCCGTGAAGATCGATGGTGATAGGTGAGTTTCAGGCCTCACTTCTTGGTTTTAAGGTCGTAGATCCCTTTCCTTTCTAGGAAGTAAACGAGTCATTAGGAAGAAAATGGAGAAAAATGGTGGTCGAACGGTTGAGTTCTGGCTGGATCGAGGTCGTGGGTCAATTCGACCCGTTACAGTCAAACGGGCCGACCCGTCTGAAGGAAGACGATGATGACATGGTAGTCCACGTCATCTTGTCAGGCCACGTGGCCAACCAGGTGGTGCCACATGGTGATCTGTCATAGGGTATCAGGCCTACATGGATCAAGACTCATTACGTAGACCGAGACAATACGAGTCCATAGACAGTCGGCACTTCAAAATCAAACATCGTACGAGAAAGTTACTAGTCAAGGATAGTTTTTCATACTATTCACGAATGCACGAAAACCAAGATAGTTAACTTTTGGAATCTTTTGTGGGACCCAAAATATCTTGTGGGGGACCAATAGATGAGTGACAAGTGTCACTCATCCATTAATCCTCACCTACATGCATGCATCTCATCTCCCATTTCTCACATTTTGTTCATCCAAACCCGAAAACCCCAAAACCATTTCCTTCCCCATTTCCATTTCGGTTTGAGGCCACAGAGAGACTCAGAGGGTGAGTGAGAGGCTGGGATGATAGTGGTGAGAGCGTGGCTGACGCCGCTGTGGTTGGACTTTGGGTGTCGTAGAGCGTGGCTGACGCCGCTGTGGTTGCTTAGGGGACGTACCGTAGGATGACGTTGGAAGTACGTGAGGATATACTTTACGAGCTGTGGTTGAGGTATTTTACAATATCTTTGTTTATTTAAAGTTCATAGGGTTGTCCTTGCGTGTGTGTGGTGGTATGCATCGTGGTTCCGGTTGGTGGTAAGTGGTGCATGTCCTTGGAATGTGTGCGTACTGGTTATTCAGTGATTGGAACCATTCTGATTCATTGGACGTGCATCGTGATGTTCTGGTAGAGGTGTTGGTGATCGGCTTAGTGCCGAGGGATGTTGTGGATAGATGGATGATCGGAGTAATTTCGATATAATGGATTTTGACAGAGCATGTGGACTGGATCTGGTGATCCAAAGTGATCTGTTGATGATTACTGACTTGAGCTGGATGTTCAGAGCCATGAGTGGCTGGTGGGACCCTGATATTGAGGTGTGTGGTCACGGTTTGACAGGTACGTGATAGGGTCCGGTTGCAAATAGATAGTGTGGGACGTAGATGGTATTCCCACAGGTTGAATGTGTTGGTTAATGAAACCACTGATTAGATGAATGGTTGAATTAGGAGTATAAGTGAATACGTTGTGACTCCGGTGAGGTCGGCGCAAATCGTTGACGGAAGTAATACGGACGTTGCATAGGTCTTGATGTATGGGAGTACCGAGACCGGTGGGTGCCGTCTTGAAATGAGTGTACTTGAGATTGGTCTTTGTTGACGGTGGACTAATAAGGTGTGCTAGGACGTTGGTAAGAGGTATGCTCGACTCGAAGGGAGTCGGGAGTGTTGAACTTGGTGGCAGAGTGTGGTGGCATACCTAGAACTAGTAGAGCCGTGAATGTCGGCTGGTGTGACGTTGGAAATGTCGCGGGAGCGAGATGGATTTGTGATGGCCCCATTACGATTGGGATGATCTCCTGATGAACCAAAAGTTGGTTGAATTAATTCCCTTGGTGTGATGGGGTGACAGTTGGGAACTGTCAAGATAAAGTGGACTAGTAGGTGCTGGACACCGGGTAGGATACCCAGGTGTGAGATTACTTGGACATTCCCCCAGTTAGTTACGGACATACGAGATTCGAAATTTCAGGGATGAAATTCTTTAAGGGGGGTAGATTGTAACAGCCCGTCCCGAAAATTGGGATTAGATTAGTTGTTAATAACGGATTAGTGAAGTTAATCGGTAATTAGTTGGATGCTTTTGGACGGACGGTGCGAAATGATGATTTTGCCCCTGAAATAGGGCAAAATGTTGACTTTTCAATCAGGCTGACAAATGGCTTTTGACCGATGACCATGACGTAGTTCGGGACGTCACGAGTTCATAGACAGGTGTCACGTCCGATTCCGACATTCGAGGAAAAAGTTATGACATTCGGAAGTTCGATGGTACTTTGGTAATTTGGTTTAAAAAGGGGCAATTTGTTGACTTTTCGAACAACATGGACTTTTCACGTAAATCGAGAACTATTAGGAAGATCTCGATGCCCTGAGTACAACGACAGGTGGCACATCGTCATCGAACTTCGAATGAATAAGTTATGGGTCTAAAGGTACGAGGGGTAAAAAGGTAATTTGTGAAGGCAAGGGCAGTTTGGTCATTTTTCTTCTTGGAAGTTGTGCCTAGTGATCATAGGACATGTGGCTATTTTGGGAATTGGACCCAATGGTTTTGGGACACTTGTACACTTCTGGAGGATTGTAGAAATCTGTTCACCGCCTTGCAAACAATTTAAACGGGTTGCACGGTTTGGAACACCAAAAAAGAAAAACAGAGTAAACCCTGAACCCCCACCCCGATTCACTTCATAACCCTCAGCTTTTTCCTTTGAAGTGTGAACAAGAAAGAAAGAGGAGGTTGAGTTGAGGACTCTGGTGGTGCCACCGTGGCAAGCAACCATAGACGGTGGCCACGTGACACGACCCATCCCAATCCCCCCGGGATTACCGTGGGATGTGCCATGCTCCCTTTTGACACGAAGTGTCAGACAAGGGATAACCTAAAGCCACTGCCCCATCGGGGCTTCCAGAGTGCGCAAGGATCGATGGAGGAGGCATGCGATGTCCCAGTCTCTGCTGCAGTCGCATCCGGGACAACCTGAAGGGCATTAAAAACAACAAAGGCTGTGAGTGGAAGAAAATAAATAAGTTCAGAAAACACATTTCACAAAGATATTTATGCCCTTCATTAAAACTTATGCATGCATCGAAAATCAGTAAGCAAACTATTTACTAAAAGCAACCATTAGGGCCTTAGCCCAGAAACTGTAACTCAAAACCAAATGTGGGAACTCAGCCCAAAACCGTAAAACCAAATTCTAATTCCAAGTGGGCCACCGCCCAAAACCATAACCATAAATGCCATTCAAGAAAAACATGTTTAAACCATCATGGGCATCCTAGATGCCTAGCGTCCAAGACGCTCGACGTCCCAGACGTCATATCTCGCTGTATAAGCAACGCGTGCTACCCAAGGTCTCACCGAGTCTATATCTGGGACATCCCAGACGTCACCGTGACTTCTCCAGTGTCCCAGACACCTGGAAAAGACCATCCACATATCCTCATATCAAGATGGTTTATGGAAAACAGTTTATTAATCATTTCAAAACATTTCAAGGGCCCTGCCCGGAATTTCCATAAAACCATCACAAGTCCAAACATCTGATTTCTCAAATCCAAAACCATTTATTCAAATCCATTTAGGGTCCCTGACCCGAAATCACATTTATAAACCAACTGGGTTTCATGCCCGATTCCGTAAACCAACGGGGCCCACAGCCCGATTTCGTAAATCTACTGGGCCCTTGGCCCGATAATATAACTCAAATGGGTCTCAGCCTGATTTGATAACCAAATAGGCCCCTGGCTCGATTTCATAAAGCAACTGGGCCCCCGGCCCGATTACGTAACTCAAATGGACTCCAAGTCCGAGGATTCCAAAACAATTGGGTCTCGAACCCGAGTTTAATTTATCAAATCTAAAACCATTTCATGAAATCATATCCAAAACCATAAGTATGGAGAATCAGTGTAAAACCGGAAAACCTGGATTTACGTGCAAGCACGTAAATCGCCTCGTAATGCGTGAAACCATATAATTCACCAATATCCAAATCAACATCGTAGAATCACATTCATAATCCATATAAAACATTTATGCATGCATAGAATTTATAAAACTAAAGTCCACTCACAGACCGTCCTAAGCTGCCGCCTCGGTTTGCGTGTCGTAAGCCTTACCGGGCAAATCGTCGTCACCGGGACTCCCAAACCTGTCCAAATCAATCTAGAGGGTTACTAACTACCTTATTAACCTCTCATTGAAGCTTCGTAATTTTCCCGAATTTTTAACTATTTTAAATCTCGAACTTAAACCTTTCGATGCTCCGAACATTATCGAGACGGTGTCCGATCGATACGAAACCAGTCCCAAAATGTTCGTTACATCGAATAGAGTGTTTCACATGTTGAACACTTTCCCAAATTATGGTCCACGTGCCCTAAGAAAGTCCTGCGCATGAAGCCCACGCGCAAGCACTATTCATCATCTTCCTCACGCGTGAATCAGGTTTTTCCTGCAACTGGACCGGTTCAAGGCCCAAACTTGTCCAATTTCGGTCCTTTTCCCTCCTTTTTAATTCCTATACTCTTATCTAGTCCTTAGCAACCTATTTGAATGAACAAAACTGAGAAAAACGTCAAGAACTTACCTCCCCGATCAAGCAAACTCACGGCCAGTTCCTCCCCACAGTCCACATGTCTCAGACCGTTCCCAGCCATGCTTCCAATCTCAAAATTTCCCTAAGACCATCAGGAACCCTATTTAATTAATGGACTCGATCGATCAATAGTAAAAACCCATATCCAAGTCCAAACCCGAAGCTTACCTCGCGGGTTCCTTCCGCCGTGTCCACCACCGTGAGCCGCCGCCGTGGGTGGCCGTCACAACCACCATCAGCCTCTCACACTCCCTCAGTCACACTCAAAGTAACACACATACATAAGATGGATGATGGAGGTGAGGGATATGTGTGTTTGTTCAATGAAGAATGGAGGAAATGGCTTTCGGGTTTTGTGAGAGAATAGAGAAGATGGGGCAGATCAGGTGGGAGGGAGAAGGATAAGATGAATGGTTGAGGATTGAGAGATTACTTTGGAATTGATGGTTAGGATTTAAGGTGTAAGTAGATTTAATTATTAAATAATAAAATAATAATATTTAATTAACTAGATCCACAATTTAGGGGTTTGGGCCAATGGGATGAGTGAAACTTGTCACTCATCCATGGGTCCCACTTAAAATATCTCACCCAATGAGAATAAGCTAAGTGTCCTCGCCTCGTAATGCATGCATAGTGAAATCGAACTTCCGTGGCCCATAACTTTCTCGTTCGAAGTCCGATTTCAGCGTGCTTCCTGTCGATGGATTCGTATCATCCCGATCTACGTAACGGTCCTCGGCCCTCGTCTATCGGACCTCCCGGTCAAAAAGTCAACATTTACCCTTTTTTAACCATAATTACCAAATTTCCCTTAAACTTTCAAACGTCATAACTTTTTCCTCGAACGTCGGAATCGAATGTGCCACCTGTCTATGAACTCGTGACGTCCCAAGCTACGTCACGGTTATTGGTCAAAGTCCATTTGACCGCCCGAACGAAAAGTCAACGTTTTACCAACGGCTAGGGGCAAAACGGTCATTTTGCATCGTTCGTCCGATTTTGCCCAACTAATCACCGATTAACCTCACTAATCATGATCAGTTACTAATCTAATCCCGGAATTCGGGACGGGTCATTACAACCTTCCCTCCTTAATTAATTACATCCTAAAAATTCCAACCGATCTAATCTCAACCATTCCAACCGCCCTAATCTCAACCGTTCTTCCCTCCTTAATTAGTTTCGTTCTCGAAATTCCAATTATCCTGATTCCACAATCACTCCGTGGAAAGTACAATCGACATCGCGACACGTGTACACGCGTACACCAACTAATCAGAACAAAACTTGTCTGCACCCAGACGTACCACTAGTACTCACGTAGTATCGACTATATTCAACCCCGTCGAATGCCAGAAACCACACGTTCCGAATTGACACCACTTGTCAAATCTACCATTTCGTTGACACAGTAACTCGACGGTTCCTTTCTCAATCACCAATTTATCCTGACGTCTGCTCTCACCAGGAGTCATCAGACCTCACTCATCGATCCACATCGAAACATCCCAAAAATCTGTCACCACTTGACAGTCGTCAATCGAAATCTGACACGATACTCACTTGTGGTTACACTAACCACCAACTCACTCAACTCGAGTATACATCAATCAACACCTCACTCGACCTGTGTGCAACTGAACCCATCAGAACCACTATGACCCACTGCACAGTATCCAATGTCCAGTCCAATACCTCAACTAATCCAATGGTATCGGAACTAAGCCGACTACCAACACGTTCACCAACGTACTACTGGTATATCCTATATACCGTCACTAGGCATCACAAGTTTGCCCGGTATCGAACCTCGAACAACGTACAAGGTACGTACATCTATCCACCAACCAGCCTACAACCACAACAGCAACAACGACCACACGACGACCTAGGTGGAAGTCAATCACATTTCAATAATGGAGTCCATCTATCCAATCTAGTACTAGACCGAACAAAACTCCAATCCATTATCCATTTCTAAATCTGAATCTGAAATCATTATTCCGTAAGCTAGCATTTGAAACAACCATTCTGGACCCAAATCCAGAAATTCACTTTCAAGTTCCAAAATCGAATCCTGAATCGTCATCCTGAAATTCGATTCCAAAACCCGAAATCTCGTCCACGTCTACTGAGACGCACCAAAATTGAACTTATCAGATACATGTTCAATCGATTTACACATTACCTTCGATTGAATTCATACGGAAGCCAATCCCAACATCAGGACAACTCCAAGGCTGCCAAAATCTGACCTCGTCAAAAATCTACTCACCTGAGTAATATACCATATGGTATTTACCTCGAAAAGAAGTTCAGTCCCAACATCCTCAACTCAAACATCCAAGTAAGAGTGATAAACTCTCCACCTATCTGGATCATCGAGATCATGATCCAGATCCATCCATATGTCACTTGATCGTATACGTCACGACGTCTAAAGTCCTCATATCGATCCTTGTCATTCCACCTAGGAAAAATCAAGGATGATCCAGCACGATGACATCAACACTCATCTTACGTGAATGCAAACAACACTCATTGCACTCACCATGTTATGTTACCTGACATCGTCTGCCACCAAGCAGAAAATGAGAACTCTCAGTCACCTAACTTTGATATACTCAAGTCCACGTGATGACTCAAAACAAATCCTGGGTCCACCAACCAATACACGACCAATGTACTGGTGATACACCCATCATCTGCCCTAGCAGAACCTGAGAAGTCACCCAAAATGACTTTGATATACCCATTACCAATGCGAAAAACCCGCATTCCTCGTGTCACCTCAATCACGGTATCTCTCGATTTCAAAGTTCCAACTATATAGGAACCACGCCTAACAGTTTCTATTCCTAAGCTAGAAATCCTTCTCCGACCTTTCCTTCCAACAACGACTGTCGATAACTACTATAATGACCCATTTCATTTCTCACAATCCAATTTCTCCACAACAAGTCTATCCGAAACTTAGGAGATATAGTCAACCACAGTCAACCACAACCAATCTGGAATGGATTCTCAAGTCCTTAGCTCATCCGAACATCATCCCCGTGTCAGTAAACAATCAACTCATCTATCCGGTTACGACCGTATATGTACATCCAAAAGGATGTCAATTCATTCTAACCTGATGTACCGCTCGACTGGAGAGTCACAACAGACCCCTGCTGTGATCTGCAGTCAAATCTCTGCATACCACCATAACTGACCAACTCTGGCCAACACTGACCAACTGGTCACTAATCCCCCATGACAGTACTCGATCCTCACGTCTCAACTACCGTTGGTCCTATCCAGTCCATCACTATCCGTGATCCACTCCCAAACCACAGATACCGAACATATGCCCATCTCGACGGAGTCACATCCCGACTCGTGACTCGTCGTCATCACACTCACCAGCACCAGCACCAGCACTAGTACCAGTATCCTCACCTGTCAGCATTAGCACAAAGTGTGTGAATCAGAAAACTTTGGATCTCCGATCGTCCTTACTAACTATCAATCAGGTTGATAACGAACTGCAGCCTAAAGAAACATCACACCCTCGACCCGTGACAAAAAAAAGAGCAAACCTGGCTCTGATACCACTTGACACGACCCATCCCAATCCCCCCGGGATTACCGTGGGATGTGTCATGCTCCCGTCTGACACAAAGTGTCAGACAAGGGATAACCTAAAGCCACTGCCTCATCGGGGCTTCCAGAGTGCTCAAGGATCGATGGAGGAGGCATGCGATGTCCTAGTCTCTGCTGCAGTAGCATCCGTGATCAACCTGAAGGGCATTAAAAATAACAAAAGCTGTGAGTGGACGAAAATAAATAAGTTCATAAAACACATTTCACAAAGATATTTATTCCATTCATTAAAACGTATGCATGCATCGAAAATCAGTAAGCAAACTATTTACTAAAAGCAACCATTAGGACCTTAGCCCAGAAACCGTAACTCAAAACCAAATGTGGGAACTCAACCCAAAATCGTAAAACCAAATTCTAATTCCAAGTGGGCCACCGCCCAAAACCATAACCATAAATGCCATTCAAGAAAAACATGTTTAAACCATCATGGGCATCCCAGATGCCTAGCGTCCAGACGCTCGACGTCCCAGATGTCATATCTCACGGTATAAGCAACGCGTGCTACCCGGGGTCTCACCGGGTCCATATCTCTGACATCCCAGATGTCTGACGTCCTAGACGTCATCGTGACTTCTCTAGTGTCCCAGACACCTGGAAGAGACCATCCACATATCCTCATATCAAGATGGTTTATGGAAAACAGTTTATTAATCATTTCAAAACATCTCAAGGGCCCTGCCTGGAATTTCCATAAAACCATCACAAGTCCAAACATCTGATTTCTCAAATCCAAAACCATTTATTCAAATCCATTTAGGGTCCCTGACCCGAAATCACATTTATAAACTAACTGGGCCTCATGCCCGATTCCATAAACCAACTGGGACCACAGCCCGATTTCGTAAATCAACTGGGCCCCTAGCCCGATAATATAACTCAAATGGGTCTCAGCCCGATTTCATAACCAACTGGGTCCCTGACCCGATTTCATAAAGCAACTGGGCCCCCGGCCCGATTACGTAACTCAAATGGACTCCAAGTCCAAGGTTTCCAAAACAATTGGAACTCGAACCCGAGTTTACTTTATCAAATCTAAAACCATTTCATGAAATCATATCCAACACCGTAAGTATGGAGAATCAGTGTAAAATCGGAAAACCTCGATTTACGTGCAAGCACGTAAATAGCCTCGTAATGCGTGAAACCATATAATTCATTAATATCCAAATCAACATCGTAGAATCACATTCATAATCCATATAAAAAATTTATGCATGCATAGAATTTATAAAACCAAAGTCCACACACAGACCGTCCTACGCTGCCGCCACGGTTTGCGTGCCGTAAGCCTCACCTGGCAAATCGTCGTCACCGAGACTCCCAAACCTGTCCAAATCAATCTAGAGGGTTACTAACTACCTTATTAATTTCTCATTGAAGCCCCGTAATTTTCCCAAATTTTTAACTATTTTAAATCCCGAACCTAAACCTTCCGATGTCCCGAACATTATCGAGATGGTGTCCGATCGACACAAAACCAGTCCTAAAATGTTCGTTACATCGAATAGAGTGTTTCACATGTTGAACACTTTCCCAAATTATGGGCCACGAGCCCTCACGCGCCCCAAGAAAGTCCTGTGCGTGAAGCCCACGTGCGGGCACTATTCATCATCTTCCTCATGCGTGAACCGGGTTTTTCCTGCAATTGGACCAGCCGAACCGGTCTGGACAAGTTCAAGGCCCAGACTTGTCCATTTTCGGTCATTTTCCCTCCTTTTTTATTCCTATACTCTTATCTAGTCCTTAGCAACCTATTTGAATGAACAAAACTGAGAAAACGTCAAGAACTTACCTCCCCGATCAAGCAAACTCGCGGCCAGTTCCACCTCACGGTCCACATGTCTCAGACCGTTCCCAGCCATGCTTCCAATCTCAAAATTTCCCTAAGACCATCAGGAACCCTATTTAATTAATGGGCTCGATCGATCAATAGTAAAAACCCATATCCAAGTCCAAACCCGAAGCATACCTCACGGGTTCCTTCCGCCGTGTCCACCACCGTGAGCCGCCGTCGTGGCTGGCAGTCACAGCCACCATCAGCCTCTCACACTCCCTCAGTCACACTCAAAGTAACACACACACACACACACACACACACACACACACACACACACACACACACACACACACACACACACACACACACACACATAAGATGGATGATGGAGGTGAGGGATATGTGTGTTTGTTCAATGAAGAATGAAGGAAATGGCTTTCGGGTTTTGTGAGAGAATAGAGAAGATAGGGCTGATCAAGTGGGAGGGAGAAGGATCAGATGAATGGTTGAGGATTGAGAGATTACTTTGGAATGGATGGTTAGGATTTAAGGTGTAAGTAGATTTAATTATTAAATAATAAAATAATAATATTTAATTAACTAGATCCACAATTTAGGGGTTTGGGCCAATGGGATGAGTGAAACTTGTCACTCATCCATGGGTCCCACTTAAAATATCTCACCCAATCAGAATAAGCCAAGTGTCCTCGCCCGTAATGCGTGCATAGTGAAATCGAACTTCCGTGACCCATAACTTTCCCGTCTGAAGTCCGATTTTAGCTTGCGCCTATCTATGGATTCGTATCGTCCCGATCTACGTAACGGTCCTCGGCTATCTGACCTCCCGGTTAAAAAGTGAACATTTGCCTCTTTTTAACCATAATTACCAAATTGCCCTTGAACTTTCGAATGTCATAACTTTTTCCTCGAAAGTTGGAATCGAACGTGCCACCAGTCTATGAACTCGTGACGTCGCAAGCTACATCACGATCATTGGTTAAAGTCCATTTTACCGCCCGAGCAAAAAGTCAACGTTTTACCCACGGCTAGGGGCAAAACGGTCATTTTGCATCGTTCGTCCGATCTCGCCCAACTAATCATCGATTAACCTCACTACTCATGATTAGTTACTAATCTAATCCCAGAATTTGGGACGGCTCGTTACACCACGACCCCATGGAAACAGAACAGAGGATGGGGAACTTTTGTGAGAAGCCAACTCCTATGGTCGTGGTTCGTGGCTGGTAGTTTGTTCTTCAAAAAGGACCAGGGAGATGGGAGGATGTCAGTGGAGGCCACGGGTGTGAACGACGGCGGTGGTACGGTGAGT
This sequence comes from Prinsepia uniflora, assembly GCA_032719365.1. Taxonomy (NCBI): domain Eukaryota; kingdom Viridiplantae; phylum Streptophyta; class Magnoliopsida; order Rosales; family Rosaceae; genus Prinsepia; species Prinsepia uniflora. Next base: position 65,217,032 of record CM064865.1, on the reverse strand, counting down.
TTCCTGGGAAGTCTTATTTAAATTCGAAAATGGTGCTGTTAGTTATAAGGCTTGTAGATCGATTATGATGCCTGGACTCTGTTTTTAATGATCCCAGAGTTTGTTTGAGATCAAAACCAGGATTCTAGGAGGTCAGGAATGGTTGCAGAACAAGGTTGCAGAGCCTTCGTTATATCTTGCATCGAGACGGTACGTTTCAGACCCCAATTTTCCTTGTTAAATAGCTAGATCGATTAGTTAGGTTAGGAAGAAACTATAGGAACAAATAGAATTGGAAAATATGGAAAAATGAGAGAGAACCGTGACTGCCGGTTCGATTGGACCGAACCCGTTCGAACCAGGTGAACCGGGCTTGCCAGAGGTTGACGATGACACTGTTCACACGGGTGGGTTTCACGCGCAGGAGGTTCCAGACACGCGCGGGGGCACGTGAAAGGTAGTTTGGGGAATATTCCAACATGAATTTTAAAGTATTCGATGTAACGAACATTTTGGGATTGGTTTCGAGTCAATCAGACATCGTCTCGATATGTTTCAGGATGTTCGAAGATTTTAAGGCTCGGTTAAAAATAGTTAAAAATTCGGGAAAATTACGGGGACTTAGTAGAAGCTTAATGAAGTAGTTAGTGACCTTATTATGGGATTTGAACAGGTTCGAGAAAGCCGAGGATAGTGAATTAGCCGGGAAAGCATAAGTGCGCGCGTATCGAGGCAGCGACGGAAATGGTCTGTGAGTGGACTTTGCTTTCTAACTCTTGATGCATGCATATATGTTTTTATATGTTTTATATACATGACTTTATGATTATTGATTATGATCATGATGATTTACAGTTTTGCACGATTTTCAAGATAGTTATGGAATTTCACGTTTTACGAGATTTCGATTACTATTGTGATTTGAGCATGATTTTGATGATTTAATTTCGGGATTTGGAATATGATTTGATTTCAATGATTTATAACAGATTTTGGAAAGTGATTTCGGGCTTGGAGCCCTGTTCACTGGATCTCGGAAATGAGATTTTGGTTTTGAAACTTGGAAAGGAAATTCTGGATTTGGGTTCGGGATGATGGTTCCGGATGCCGGCTTATGGAATCATTGTTGCGAATTCAAATGTGGATTTTCCGTGGTTTTCAGTTGATTGAAAAATGGTTTTGGGTTTAAAGACCCGAAAAAAGAAAAGAAAAACCGCTGGATCTGGTTTTGAGTTTAAGGACTCGGTTGATTGACGGGGGGAGGGCCCTGAATTGATATGTTTTGAGTTTAAAGACTCGGCATATGTTTTGAGTTTAAAGACTCGGTTATGTACCCCCTGAGGCCTGTGCTTGTGTTTTAAGTTTAAAGACTCGTTGATATCCCGGGAAGGCCTGGTTATGCGCATGGTTTTGAGTTTAAGGACTTGGGCGCACTTGAGATCCAACAACTTGTATGATTGATGTTTTTCACTGGTTTTCAGATATTTTGGGCAGTAGCCCAGATGATTTGGATTTGATGAGTTTTGGGACTGAGTTTTCGTATTTTGAGATTGATTTGTGATTTTGGGCTGAGGCCCTGGATTTGAATAATGGTTTTGATTCGGGTTTTCAATAATGGTTTTCATTAATGGTTTTTTTTATATGAAACTGATATGAAATGGTTTCATAACATGAATTGATATGCATGCATTGGTTTTTGCGTGGAGGGTAAAAATGTAATTTCTTCTAAACTGTTTTCTAAATTATTATTTATTTTTGTCCACTCACAGTCTTTTCATGTTGTTGATACCCTCTAGGTTGTTGCAGTGCGAGTTGTTGGTTGAGAGAGATGGAGACATCACACCCGCGATCCACAGTAGATTCTGCGCACTCTCGGAAGTCCGGAAGTTTTTGGAACGGTCAGATCGAGAATCCCTTGTCCGACTTACGTGTCACTTGGAGGTTGGACTTCGGTGAGGCTAAGGGATGGCCTAAGCCACTGGACATTGGAGACAAGCCCCAACCTCACCCTTCATTATCATCATCAGTTTATCTTCATTCTCTCTTATTCTCCTTCGAACCCGTGCACCACCATTGGAGACAAGCCCCAACCTCACACCATCACCACTATATGCCACTGGACAACTGAGGCAGCCTTGAGTGTGGGACTGTGAGGTTAAGACGGTGAGGCTAAGGGATGGCCTAAGCCACGGCGGTGGCTATGGCGGAGGAAAACAAAAAAGCTTGTTTTACGTTCGAAAATGGAAAATTGTGTTTGGTTGGTTGCTGATCGTGTTTGAGGGGTGTATGAGGTTCCTGAGGTCGAGACGACCGTGGCGATGGCCACGACTGAGCTCACGACGGCGAAGGTAAGAGTTCCCGAGAGCCCTGTTTTGGTTCGAACATTGTGGGTTTTGTTTTGGTGGTTTTTAATCGTTTTGGTTAATTGGATGAGGTTATGGAGACTATGGTGAGTCGGTTAATCTTGGAACCGTCGTCAATGGCGGCCGGAATCACGAGAACTAGACGACGACCATTTTGGGTTCTCTGTTCAACGATCCAACAAGTATATTTTGAGTTAGTTTTTGTCTTTTGACATCGTAGATCAATAGGAAACAGTGAGACGAAGCTGTAGGATTTGAAATGGGTGAAAACGGATTAAAATTGGACGAGTTATGGTGTTGAACTAGGATCGCCGGTTCGGTTGGGCCGAACCTGACTGAACCAGTCTAAACCAGCCACTTGCGGCAGCGCCTGGGTGCGCGTGGAGCACTTTTGGGACATGTGTTCAACATATGAAATAATCTATTCGATGTAACGAAAATTTTGGGACTGGTTTAGTGTCGATCAGACATCGTTTCGATATAGTTCGAGACGTCCGAAGGTTTAGGATAGAGTTTAAAAATAGTTAAAAATTCGGGAAAATTACAGGGCTTTAATGAGAGATTAATGAAGTGGTTAGTGACCATCTAGTATGATTTGGACAAGTTTGGAAGTTCCAGTGATAGTGTTGTGACTCAGGAAGGCTTATGGCACGTGTATCGAGGAGGTAGCGTAGGACGGTCTGTGAGTAGACAATGTTTTCTAAAATGTGATGCATGAATAACTTTTTTATATGTTTTATATATGTGGTTTCTATAGTGATGATTGTGGCATTGGTGATTTACATGGTTTCACGTATTTCGAGGTAATCTCGTATTTGCACGTATATCGAGATTTATGGTTTTACTATAGTTTCACGTGCTTGTGAGTTTAATAATGGTTCTATGGCATGGTTTTGGTTTTGGAAAGATGAGATTGGGCATGAGATCCATTTGAATTATGTGATCGGGTTAGGGGCCCAATTGGTTTACGAAATCGGGCTGAGACCCTTTGTGTTATGTGATCGGGCCGAGGGCCCAGTTGGTCTACAAAATCGGGCATGAGGGCCAGTTGAGTTTTATAAATATGATTTCGGGTCTGGGACCCTATGTTTCATAAACGTGATTTCGGGCCGGGAACCGTAAATGGATTTGTGATGTTTTATGGAAATGTAGGGCAGGGCCCATTGAGATGTTTTGACACTAGGGATGGTCTGGGGAAGTCACGGTGCATTGCCTGCGAGGGGTCTAGGACACTGGGGTCTGGGGAAGTCACTAACCATATACCATCTTGATACAAGGATCTGTGGATGGTCTCCTCCAGGTGTTTGGGACACTGGGGAAATCACGGTGCATTGCCTGCGAGGGGTCATTATACGGAGCGTGTCAGGACCCGACCCTCCTTAGTTGGGACCCGACTCATCTAGCATGATATTGTCCACTTTGAGCCTCCTTGCCCTTGTCCTCACGGTTTTATTTTTGGGAGCTTACGGTGCAATTTCCCAGGGGGTCACCCATCATGGAATTGCACCAAACTCAACTCGCTTAACTTTGGAGTTCCAACCAAACCAAAAGCCACTGAGCCCCCCAAAATGCCTCGTGCTAGATAGGTGTGTGCCTACACCTTTAAGGCACACCACCACTCCCTTCCCAGACCATTCCCCCATCGCAAGAATGTGGGATTTTTCACCGTTCCCTCCAGGACACGGGTCTTATAGAGCGACCGGACCGTATAGTGACTCAGGAGCAAGATTACTTTAATTAGACGTCTAGGACGTCAAACATATGGGATGTCAGAGATATGGACCTAGAGAGACCCCGGGCAGCACGGGTTGCTTTTACCATGAGATATGACGTCTGGGACGTCAAGCATTTGGGACGCTAGGCATCTGGGATGCCAAGGATGGTTATGTGGTAAATATGGATTATTGGATTTATAAAATGGTATTTCAGTGTTTATGGATTTGGGCAGTGGCCCACTTGGTTCTGGATTTACGATTTTTGGGCTAAGGCCCTAATGGTTTATTTAAGTAAATGTGTTGATTTCTTGTTTTCAAATGCATGCATACCTTTTAGTGAAGGGCATAAATGTCTTTATGAAATGTGTTTTATGAACTTATTGATTTTCGTCCAGTCACAGTTTCTAAATGGTTTTAATGCCCTTTAGGTTGATCACAGATGTAGGCTATAGCAGAGACCGAGACATCACACTCCTCCACCGATCCTGGCGCGCTCTGGGAGCCCTATATGGGCCGAGATTTGAATAATCCCTTGTCCGACACTTCGTGTTAGATGGGAGCATGGCACATCTCGCGTTAATCCTGAGGGGATTGGGATGGGTTGTGTCAATGAATTTCGCGGTGAAACTGTCTGAATCCAATAGTGGTGGTTTCAAGTCGATCGGAGATCATTTGAAAGTTTTTATCCTCTTGAAGAGTGTTCGAGACACGTTTACTATTTCAGGAGTATTGAGGGTTTATGAGTTAGATTTGTATAGATGGTTAGTGACCTTTGGATATGATTTGGACAGGTCCGAATGTCCCGGAGATTATGAATTAGCCTCGGAGTGGCTTACAGCGCAGATTGTGAGCACGCAGCTTGGACGGTCTGTGAGTGGACTTTGATTTATGAAATGATGCATGCATAACTGTGATATGATTTGTGAGATGTATTGATTACATATGATTTAAATATGATTTGTGTTGATGATTTGGCACTTTTTGTAGAAAATGTGATATTGCTTATATTTCGATATTTTTGTTTTTATATGATACTTGGGCTTAGGACGAGTATTGTATGTTCTTATGATTATCGGTTTTGAATGGTTTCATAGAGATGCGTGAAATGCTATTTCGTGCATGAGACCTAGTTGATTATGGACTTTAACTTGGATTATAGTCAAAGTGGATTTTGAGCAATGATTTGAATAATGAAATGGTTTTTGGATTTGGAAATAACATTCGGGCTTGTGTCCCAGTTGATTTGTGGTTTGACTTAGAGTATAGTCAAATGTGAAATATATCGGGCTTGTGCCATGAGTGTGATTAACGATTGGAGACCATCGAGTGAGAGATGACTTATGATGCTCATGCTGGACAGAATGTCAGCTTGGCATAGACAGATTAGCAGCGGGATTACGAGCAGGATTGTGAGCTTGGATTGTCAGCTGAGCAGGATGGTCATACTGGATGCTGAGTAGGATGTCAGCTTGGTAAAGTATGATTGTCAATTTGGAGTTGAGCAGAACAGTTAGCTTGGATTCTGAGTGCACATCTGTGAGTGACAGGTGAAATCGAAGAGTGTCAATGTCTCGCTTGAGACTTGAGATTGAGCATTGGAGGTTTCCATTGACCACAGGTCACTCTCGGATACGGTCACAGAGGATTGACTTGTGTTTCAAAATTGACCGTTGGATTATGGTTAACGTCGAGTGACGTTGATGTTGGTGCATACTGTGGATAGAGACTCTCACATGTACCTCAGATTGGAGACAGGGTTAGATTACTACAGTTTTTGTACGGATTGGAATCGATTTGAATTTTGAGGACGAAATTCTTTAAGGGGGATGAATTATAACGACCCGTCCCAAATTTTGTGATTAAACAAGAATTAATTAAGGATTAATTGGGATTATTATCGAAAGATTGGGGTTGACGATTTTACCACTAGAAGGATGAAAAAGTTACCTGAAAAGTCAAATGCATGTGGATCAAGATCCATTACGTAGATCAAAATGATACGAGTATGTAGACAGATGGCACGTCGAAATCAGACATCGTACGAGAAAGTTACGGGTCAAGGATGGTTTTTCATACTATTCATGACTACACAAAAACCGAGATAGTTGCCTTTTGAAAATTTATGTGGGATCCAAAATATCTTATGGGGACCAATAGATGAGTGACAAGTCCAATGATCCTCACCTACATACATGCAACCCATCTCCCATTTCTTCCATTTTGTTCATCCAAACCCGAAAGTCCCAAATCCATTTCCTTCCCCATTTCCATTTCGGTTCGAGGCCACAGAGAGACTGAGAGGGTGAGTGAGAGGCTGAGATGATGGTGGTGAGAAGCTGAGTCATCGTGAGGTGGCTGGAAAACCCAGAGAAAGGTAAACCCGAAACCCATTTAAATTTTGAATTTTTGAAATTGGGTTTTGGACATTTAGGGTGTGTTCTTATACATTGGTTGGCTTCTCTGAGCTCATATGAGCTAGTTGGGATAAGACCGGACGACAGAGGACCCCTGGAAGGCCCTGGGTGGAGGTTTGAAACTTGACTCGTGAAGATAGATGGTGACATATGAGTTTCAGGCCTTGTTTCATGGTTTTAAAGTCGTAGATCCCTTTCTGGGAAGTGGAGGAGTCATTAGGACGAAAAATGGAGGAAAACGTTGGTCGAACGGCTGAGTTCTGGTAGGGTCGAGGTCACGGTTCAAATCGACCCGTTACAGTCAAACGAGTTGACCCATTTGGAGGAAGATGATGATGATGTGGCAGTCATCATGTTAGGCCACTGGGCCAACTAGGTGGTGCCACAAGGCTATCTATTATAGGGTGTTAATCCTATATGGCAGCCGACATGGTAGGTCCATATCATCCATGTCAGACCTTGTGGACTAGTGAGAGGGTGTCGTGTGGCAGCATGTCTGGATCTGTCAGGTGACGTGGCAGGTCCACGTCAACATTGTTAGACCACGTGGACTTGTAGGGTAGTTCCACGTGGTAGTGTGTCAGAGAGATGTTAGACATGCCAGTGACATGTGGTAGGACACGTGGCACCAATCAAGGAGTGCCACGTGTCATGTTGTCAGAGTTGTCAGGTTGACGTCATTAGGTGACGTCAACAGCTGACGTCAGCGCTGACTAGCCTGACGTCAGTGTTGACTAGGCGCATGAGAGGTTTGATCGGCGCGTGAGTGCACGTGGGCATGAATTTCTTTGTCAAAGTGGTCTTGTTCGAAAGGTTTCGACTTTCTAAATCCAATGGTGGTGGTTTCAGGTCGATTGAATATCGTTTGATAGAGCAGTTGGAGGTTTTTAGCCCCGGGAAGCGTGTTCGGGACACGTTTACTCTTCCGGGAGTTTTGAGGGTTTATGAGTTACAGTTGTATAAATGGTTAGTGACCTTTGAATATGATTTGGACAGGTTTGGACATCTTGAAGATAATGGATTAGCCTCTAAGTGGCTTACAACACGGATTGTGAGCGTGTAGCTTGGACGGTCTGTGAGTAGACTTTAATTTATGAAATGATGCATGCATAACTGTTTTATATGTTTTATAAACATGATATGAGATGCATTGATTTCATATGATTTAAATAAGATTCTTGTTGATGATTTGGAATTTTCGTAGAAAATGTGATATTGTACGTATTTCAAGATTTCTATTTTTATATGATACTTAGGCTTAGGCTGAGTATTCTACGTGCTTATGATTATCTGCTTTGAAAGGTTTCCCGGAGATGCGTGAAATGTTATTTCTGGCATGAGACCTAGTTGATTATGGACTTTGACTTTGATTACAATCAAAGGGGATTTTGAGCAATGATTTGAATAATGGAATGGTTTTTGGATTTGGAAATAACATTCGGGCTTGTGTCCCAGTTGATTTATGGTTTGACTTAGAGTATAGTCAAATGTGAAATACATCGGGCTTGTGACCCAGTTATGATTTATGACATGAGATATCGGGTTTGTGACCCTATTGGGGATTTACGAGTTTGGATTTGATAGGATTCGAGGAATCCTAGATTTGTGAAATGTTTTTAACACTGTTTTTATGATGGTTTTGTGGAAATTGATTTGACGAAAATATATTTGGGCGTGGTCCCCATTGAGATATTTTTAGATGATTTTTGAAACGTTTTCCACACTACAATCCTCTATGGTGTGATTGTAGCCTCCATACGTCGCAGATCCTGGAGAGGTCAGAGATAGACGTTTTGCAGACATCGAGCCAGGGATTCTGAGCCTGTAAATGCCATCGCTCAGACGTCGAGTCAAGGGTTCTTAGCCTGAGTTAGAACACCTAGACGTCGAGCCACAAACTCTAGAGCTAGGTGTATATTCGGATGTGTAATTCCGAGTCGCGTGCGTAGAGCTGATATTGTGACTAGTGAGATGGTTTGGATATTGGATAAAGAGGTTTGGTTACTCATGTTTTCATGAGACTCCGGATGTGAGTCTATGTTTTGGACAGAGGCCCTATTAAGATGATTATGAAATAATATTTCGGGCGTGGACCCTATTGAAATATTTTGATGATTTGTGAAATGTTTTTCACACGACCATCCTCTATGATGTGATGATAGCCTCTAGACGTCGACCATCCAGTAGGATGTGTGATCTTAGAGAGGTCATGAGTACACTTCATGTAGGAGTGTCAGAGATTGACATTTTGCAGACATCGAGCGAGGAGTTCTGAGCCTGTAGATGTCATCGCTCAGACGTCGACCATCATGTATGATGTGTGATCTTGAGTTAGAGCACCTAGACGTAGAGCCACGGACTTCGAGCCTGGTGTATATACGGATGTGTAATCCCGAGTCGCACGTGTAGCGTTGATATCTTGACTGGTGATGATGTGAGATGATTGGATATTGGATAAAGAGGATTGGTTCACAAGTTTTCATGAGACTCCGAATGTGAGTCTACGTTTTGGGTAGAGGCCCTATTGAGATGATTTATGAGATTTTTTAGGCTGAGATCCCACGTGGTTTTGACTTGGACTGAGACCCTCTATGATTTGGTTTTGGGCTGAGACCCTTCGGAGGAAATGACTTTGATTGAGCCATGTTTTCACTGTGTTTTGATTTGAAAAGAAATTTGAATTGCTTTTAAGAAATATTGTTTCTGATGCATGCATGCTTTTATGTGAAGGGTATAAATGTCTTTTCGATAAATTACTTTTGAACTGTATTTTTGTCCACTCACAAATTTTATGGTTTTTTTTATACCTTTCAAGTTGATCGCGGATGCGGGGTGTAACAGAGACTAAGACATCACATGCCGCTGCAGACTCCACAAGTCACTGAGCATTCTGGTAACCCCGAGCGGGTTATAATTTTATCCTTTTTATGGCACGTGGTGTAATACGAGAGCAAGGTACATCTCACGATAATCCAGAAAGATTGGGATGGGTCCTGTCAATTTGGTATCAGAGCACTAGGTTGCTAGTGCGGTGTTGTGCATGTTCCAGCTGTGATGTCTCTACGATGAGAATAGCCCATCATCAACCTAATAGTGGGGGTAGGAATAGACAACTTAAGTGGGAATGAACCCTGGATAGATTCTATTTAGCACTAGATACTGTATTTCAGTGAGGTTTAACCCCGAGTAGGTTGAGTAGACCCCGAGGAGGGCCGAGTTTCTTGTGGGCCCAACGGCTGAGTGCCATAGAGTTATGAGTGAACGAGATCTTCATATAGTAGTTATTGGTTGGTTGGATATCAGTTATCCCAGTATGGCAACTTTTCAGAGTTCATACCAATGAAAGGCCAGGATAGATGTGCTGATGTGAGCAGCCGAGGTCGTGGATGACCCGAGTTGAGATCGGTTGGAAAAGTTACCAGGAGAGTGGTACTTGTGGATCAGATCCCGAGATGGACCCATCTATGGATTATACATTTTTGAGCGAATTTTATGGGCGATGGGTTTTCGCTCGAGTGAGTGATGGGTCACCATTATGAGCGGTTGGTATAGGCGCGAGTTGGCCGCATGAGTACAGATTCTCATTAATAGAGTGTTTCTTAGATTATTTTGTACGTGGTTTGGGGCGGACATTATTATCGATGTACGTGGGTGAGTCTTATATATCATTTTCTAGTGACGACTGAGACGATGAGGATTTGTCAGTGTGTCAGGTCACCGAGATGTGTGGTTTCTGTATGTAACAACCCGTCCCGAATAACGGGATTAAATATTAATTAATTATAGATTTAGAATGACTAATCGAGGATTAGTTGAGAGAATTCAGATGGATGGTGTAAAATGACCGTTTTGCCCCTAATTTTGGGTAAAATGTTGACTTTTGAATCGGGGAGTCAAACGTACGAGGACCGATGACCGTGACGTAGATCGGGACGTCACGAGTCCGTGGATAGGTAGCATGTTGAAATCGAACGTCGAACGGGGAAGTTATGGTCACGGGATCAAAATCGGGAACTTACGTCTTGGGATTCGAATTAAATAAACCTAAAAATCTAATTGGCTGATATTTTATGTGGGGCCCTTGGATGAGTGACAAGTTTCACTCATCCCCTAGATGGCTTTCCCTAAAATGGGGATGTTGTTTGATTGGGGAGATTAATTAATTATTAATAAATTATATTTTATATTATTTTATATTTTTCTCACACATTTCTCTCTCCCTCCTAGTACATGAGCCTTCATCTTCTTCATTTTCTTTCTTCTTCAAAACCAAACACCCAACGCTACTATAAACCCTATAAACCTCACCAAATGCTTGTAAACCATGAATGAAGATGATTGGGAACTGTGAGACGGCCACGGTGGTGCACGACGGCGAAGGTATGTGTTTTCCCCCGAGGACCTTGTTTTGGTTCAAAAATGGCAAGCCACGTCTTATGGATTGTTGTTCGTTTTGGTGGATTGTGTGACGTTCCTGAGGTCGAGATAAGTCGAATGGGTCTGGTATCGTGGCTAGGGTGGCCAGAAATGCATGGAAACGGAGGAGGAAAAATAGGGCCACAGGTTTGGCGATGAAGGTATGAACCTAGACGTTGTTTCTTTTTATTAAATCCATAGAACTTCTAGTTAGGTCTAGATGAAGGCATAGGAATTAAAAGGACTGAAAAAATGGGGAAAAGGGGGAAAACAGGCCTCGCCGGTTCGGTTGAACTGAAATTGCAGAGAAACGGTTCAGACCAGTTTAACCAAGGTTGAAGATGAACAATAACGAACATTTTGGGACTGGTTTCGAGTCGATCGGACATTCGTTTAGATATAGTTCGGGGTGTCCGAAGGTTTAAGGGCTAGTTTAAATACGTTTAAAAATTTGGGAAAATTACGGGGTTGTAATGAAAGGTTAATAAAGTGGTTAGTAACCCTCTAGTATGATTTGGATAGGTTCGGATATTCCGAGGATGGTGATTTAGCCTGGGGAGGCTTATGGCACGCATATCGAGGCGGTAGCGTAGGACGGTCTGTAAGTGGACAATGTTTTCTAAACTGTGATGCATGCATAACTATTTTATATGTTTTATATATGTGATTTCTATAGCGATGATTGTGGTATTGGTGATTTACATGGTTGCAAGTATTTCGAGGTAATCTCGTATTTGCACTTATTTTGATGTTTACGATTTTATACTGTGGTTATACGTGATTGTGGTTTTAATAATGGTTCAATGGTATGATTTTGGATTTGGAAATATGGAATCGGGCTTGAGACCAGTTGATGTACGAATTATCAGACTTGGGGTCCATTTGATGGAATGAGGCATTAGGACAGGGGCTCAGTTGGTTTACGAAATCAGGCATAAGGCCCAGTTGTGTTTTATGAATGTGATTTCGGGTCGGGGACCCATAAATGGATTTGGATAAATGGTTTTGCGGATTACGATGGTTTTATGGAAATCCTGGGCATAGGCCCATTTGAACGGTTTGAGATGATTTATGAAATGGTTTTCCATATAACATCATTATATCTATGGATTGTCTCCTCCAGTCGTTTGGGACGATGAAGTAGTCTCGACGCATTGCCTGCGAGGGGTCACTGTACGGAGCGACCGAACTATACAGTGACTGAGGAGCAAGATTGTTAGACGTTTGGGACGGCATAAATTTGGGATGTCAGAGATTGACTCGGGTTGATACCCCAGGTAGCATGCGTAGCTTGGACCGTGACATGACGTCTGGGACGCCAGGCATCTGAGATGCCGAGGATTGGTATATAATGGCATTGGATGGAAATGTGATTTATGGCTTTACTGAATTATGTATTTGGATTTCGGATTTATTGGATCTATGTTTTGGTTTTCGGTGTTAATGGATTTGGGCAGGGACCAACATGGTTTGGATTTATGGTTTTGGGTTGAGTGCCCACTTACTTGGATTTCTGGTTTTGAGCTAAGGCCCTAAGGATTTAATTAAGTTAAATGGTTTGATTATTAGTTTTCGAATGCATGCATACTTTTTAGTGAAGGGCATAAATGTCTTTTTAATAAATGTGTTTTATGAACTTATTGATTTTCATCCACTCACAACTTTTAATGGTTTTAATGCCCTTCAGGTTGATCACGAATGCGAGCTGTAGCAGAGACTGAGACATCGCACTCCTCCAGCGATCCTGGCGCCCTCTGGAAGCTCCGAACGGGCTGAGGTTTGAGTTATCCCTTGTCTGACACTTCGTGTCAGACGGGAGCGTGACACATCCCGAGTTAATCCCGGGGGGATTGGGATGGGTCGTGTCACTGTATCTAGCGCATAGGTATGGGATTGTTGCTCCTTATGTGCAGAGGATTGGGGTTTTAGCTCGGTTCACACTGTGTACGACAACGATAGAAACAGTGATCCTTGGTCAGTGGCGATTGTGTCGAGATGTCACACCATCTCAGTGGAGATGAATAAGGAGAGTTGGATGGAACCCAACAGTGGTCGAGATGAGTTGACGGGATTTCAGAAGTGATCAGATGATTCTGGATGACCCTGAATGTGTCAACAGGATGTGATTACCCGAGGAGCTCTGAGGAAGGTTGCCTTGAGCTTCGAGCCCTGGAGTGGCAGACATATGAGTTTTAGTGATCGCTGAGCAAGGCAGAGAGGATCCCGAGTGGCTCAGTGAGATTTCAGTATCCAACCAAACATAGGGTATGCTTGGTTTATCGGAGGCATGGGGTATGCATGGAGCGGTGAAAGGTACCCTAGTTATTCTTTGACGGATTGCACGAGGGTTGGCTACAGTAGGAGTTGATCCAATAGAGTTGGGACATACGAGCTAGTACCCCGATAAACCAGTTGTGTTTGGCAACCCTGATGGGTTGTGGTACGAGTGAGATATGGCTTGGAGGCCGGGACGATACGACAAGGTTGAGAGCTTTGAAAGCTCAATTACAAGATTAAGTGGAATTGGGGTTCCCAACCTAGTGTTCTTTGTTTAAGTTTGATGGAACTTCAAGAGTTAGATATGACAGGACAGTTGAACGAGGAAATCGTGTGAGACTAGTATTCCTTATCGTGGAAGTTCTTAGTGAACTTCTCATCACTCAGTCAAGCTGATTTGAGGAGTGATATGATCATGGGAGGATCACTACAGTGGCTATCAACAAATATTATTGGTTGGTGAAGCATACCTAGAAGTATGTTTGCAGCATGGTTGCGGGCCAAATCTAAATGACTTGAGGAGCGGAAGGTGTTTAGTGTCACCTAACGTGATGAGTGGGTACCAAATTTGGTAAACCCGTGTTAGTGATATGGGTCAGGTTAAGTTGGCTAATGGAGCTAGTATGGATCCACCGAGGATCCATTTGTGCAAGGATTGTGGATCAAGATGATCAAGATAGATGTTGATTGTTGTAGTTAAGGATCGCGATGATTATGGATCGAGTTGGATATGGATCGGGTGAATCGCGGTAAGTGTGGATCGAGGCGATCGAGTGTCGCGGTGAGTATGGATCGAGATGTTTATGCATCAAGAAATTTTGGACCGATTTGGGTCATGGATTGTGATGATGGTGGATTGAGATGATCAAGTTGATTGTGGATCGAGAGAGTTGAGATTGGTGTCAACCAGTTATGACGATTGAAATTGGATTCACTCAGATTGGATGAGTGTCATTGATTTTCGGGTGGAGGTTGTCCCCGTGATTGCAGTCCGTTGACGGGATTGACTTGGAAAGGAGTCAATCTAGTGGAAGATGATAATTGAGTGAGTATAATTGTGATCACTGCTCTAGGTTGGTTATTCTGGACGTTAGTGGGAGTTTTGCCACGGTGGCAATAGCACATGAGATTTGGATTCACTATCTCTTAGAGAGATATACGAGATCTTAGAGATCACAAAGCCTTATATGTTGGCACTCTGAGAGTTGAATGTACCAATCCAAACCGGTACATCTTGGTAGACGTGAGTTAGTTGGATTTTGGAGTTCTCGAGGAGTATATGTGGGTCATGTCTCTAGTGTTGGTCGGGTGACCGAGAGGACTCAGAGAGAACGTATGTGTAGTGTACGGTCCTATGATCGACAGATGAGATCCGACAAACAAGTTTCCGTAATGGATCTTGATTGGTATGCCAGTCACATAATAGACAGATTAGATATGAGATCATAGTAGTGTGTGGATGTGTGTGAATATTGATACATGCTCGGACGCAGCGCGAGTGCAGTCCCTGAACAGGCCTGAGAGTGCTTATTTGATTGCTATGATGTGAATGCATCTGTACATAGTGCATGTTGGACGATATGATTGTTGTGCATTGATCAGACTGACTAATGTGATACAATCATCATATTTAGTCTAAGATGAACATGATATGGTAATCGGACGAGGTCCGATGTTGATTGTACATTGAGTACAGAGCCTGGACATCGAATATTATGCCTAGTGCAGAGTGATTTGAGGGGGTTCGGTTTTTGTGTGAGCATGGAGCTCAGGGCCATGATGGGCCAGAGGAACCCTAATGATTTGATTGTGATAGTCTCGACTAGAGCAAGTATTCGATAGGGTTCAGATATACTCAAGATGAGTGAAATGTCAGTTTATGTACCGATAAGATGAGTGAGATCTCAGTTTGGTACCAAGAGGTTGAGTGAGATGGCAGTTTGAGGCTTCTCTCGAGTCAGGGTCACAAAGTTGGTCGCTTCAGGAGACGAGGTACAGTATGAGGACTCTAGAGCGAGTCAAGTGTTTCGATAGTAATTTGAGTCGTGACAGTAGAGCCGATGAGATACCGGCTAGACCCGACGGCGTGTCATCAGTGTAATTTACGATTAGAGATCGTCGAATGAGACAGAGGACTTCTGATGCTCAGTAGGAGCATGATCGAAAGATTAGATGCTGTGTAGGATGACAGCTTGGCTGTACAGGAATACAACGAAATTATGAGCAGGACTGAGATGGACTGAGCAGAATGTACGCTTGGATTGTTAGCTGAGTAGTGTTATCAAACTGAATGCTGAATAGGATGTCAGCTTGGTAGAGCAGGATTGTCAGATTGGACTCTAAGTACACCTGCCTAGGTGACAAGTGAGATTGACGCATGTCGATGTCTCATTTGAGGCTTGAGAGTGACAAGTTGGGATTTCCAATGATAGTTGGTCACGCGGTTGTGGATATGGTTACAGAGGATGAGCTGAGTTTCAGCATTGACCGTTGGATTGTGATTGACGTCAAGTGACGTTTGGTTTCTGTTGCATGTTGTGGATGGATGTTGGACGCGTACGTATACACATAGGAGCCTCAAGCTGGAGACAAGATCGGATTTTCGCAGTTTTGGTGTGGATTGGAGTCGATTGGAATTTCGAGGACGAAATTATTTTAAGGAGGGTAGATTATAATGACCTGTCCCGAATCTACGACATTAATTAAGTATTAATCAAGAATTATCGAACGATTGAAGTGATATTACGATTTTACCCCTAAAAAGGATGAAAAATTTGACTTTTGACCTGGGACATCAAATGCACGAGGACCAAGGATCGTTACGTAGATCCAAACAATACGAGTACGTAGACAGGCGACAAGTCAAAATCGGACATAATATGGGAAAGTTATGAGTCAAGGACGATTTCAAAAACTATTCATAGTTGCACGATTTCAAATTAGTTTGTCTTTAGTGGGACCCAAAATATCTCTTGTGGACCAATAGATAAGTGGCAAGTGTCATTTATCCATTGATCCACACACATACACATACATGTATCATCATTTTCATTTCTTCATCCCAAAACCATACCAACCCAAACCCAAACCATTCCATCTTCTTGCTTCATCTTCTGGAACAAGGAAAGAGAAACAGAGTGAAGGAGTGAGATGGAAAGGCTGAGAGACGGCAAGGGACGGCGGAGGACACAATGATGGTGGCTGGATACAATGAAGAAAGGTAACCAGTGGGTTGTTGGGAATTTGGGTGTTGGATTTTGATGTTTTGGATCGATTCTAAGGCCATCGTTGTGTTCTTGGAGCTCATACGAGCCTGTAGGTTCAAAAAGAGAAGGTTTTAGACGACGGGAAAGGTCAGAACTAGAGTTCAAAGTTTGGCCGAAACTTTGGGAGACCATATCTTCAAAATCAGATCTTTCTCTCAATTATGAGTTCAAATTTGGATTCCTTGGCTAGAGTAAATAGATTTTCATATATAGAACGTAAGATTTGGTTGAGAATTGAGAGAGTTATGAAGGTATAATTGAACAAAAATGGAGGTTTTCCTGCGACCGACGGCCAAACCAGACAGCGGCGCATATCGACGCTAATCGTCGTCTCCGGTGAGCTTGATGATGTCATCGATGACATCAGCGTTAAATTTGATTATGTCAGCGTTAACTTTTAATAACTTCAGCGTTGACTTCGATGACGTCAGCATTGACTTTAACTGTTGATTGATGACGTCAGCATTGACTGTTGACTTTTTGTTGATCAAACTTTGACCGACGTGTGACGCCGTCTAGGCTTGATATATCATTTCCTCACGTTTTACTATACTCTAAGTCAAACCATAAATCAACTGGGGCACAAGCCCAAATATTATTTCTGTATCCGAAAACCATTTCACTATTCAAAACTTTTTTCAAAATCATCTTTGACTATAATCCAAGTCATGGTCAACATCCAACTGGGTCTCAAGCCTAAAATAAAATTTGACGGATTTCCATGAAATTATTCAAAACCGAATATCAAAATATCTTTTTACATGAAAAATATACATATCAAACACATATCATAAACATCCAAAACATTTATGCATGCATCATATTTATAAATCAAAAGTCCACTCATAGTAGGTCTACACTACGGGCTCTAAAATCCGCGCTGTAAGTCGATCTGAACCCTTTGGAATGTCCGGGCCTATCCAAATCACATCCGAGGGTCACTAACAATCTATATATGTCCATACAATAAATCCTCACAAACTCCAGAACTGAAAACGCGTCACAAACATGCTTCCCAAGGGAAAAAATCTCCAAATGACCTATCAAACAATCCATGATCGACCTGAAACCACCACCATTGGATTCAGATAATCAAAACAAGAATGATTTGACCTCAAAATTTGTGTCCACGCACCCTCACGTACTGATTAAAAGTCTGGTCAATGGCTGTCAACGCTGGTCAATGTTGACGTCATGCTGACTGGTCTGACAGCTTGCCACGTGGCACACCCTAACTGGTGCCATGTGTCACTTTCTGACACTGTCACATCACGTGATGACGTCACCTGCTAATGTCATCACTGCCACATGTCAATAACACCTCAGCTTTGACAATCTGACAATTGTCTAATAACTTGCCACGTGGCACCACCCATATGGTCCACGTGGTCTGACAATGCTAACATGGACTGCCACGTCAACTCTGACAGGTCCTGACACACTACCACGTGGCACCACCCTACTGGTTTACATGGTCTGACACCACGTCAGCTGCCATATAGCTTGACACCTCATGACATCTCTCCACATGGCACCAACCATCCTCTGCCACATGGACTGACATAATGACATCGTCAACCTCTCGCAGTTTGACCTAGGTCACTGTAACGGGTCATTCGACCCACGATATTGACCAGACTGTATCTCCACCATCTGACCAACCAAACCACCGTTCTTCGCCCAATCAACTCGCCTTGAGCCCAGAAATTGACCCATCTACTCAAAAATAGGGAAAAGGGCTAGAAATTCACCTGTCAAGCTCGAAACCACACTGTTTAACTTCGCCTCCACCAGAGTCCAACCAGGGGTCCTCATCCTTTCGTTTCAATTTCTACAAGCTCGTACGAGCTCAAGAAATACACAAACGGCTTCAGAAAGGTTCTCACATGTCTAGAAAAACAAAACTTAGACTTAAAGCACTACGGGCTTCGAGTTTTACTTGGTTTCACGGTCGGCCTATCTCGTCGTGGCTCCTCCGTCCTCTGTCGTCGTCTTAGTCCCTCACTCAGCCACTCACTCTTTCAGTCTCTCTCCACCAGTACCAGAGCAACGGAAGGGAAATGAGGTTCGGGTTTCGGGAGTAATGGAAATGAAGAGAAAGGAATATGATGCATGAATGGGGTATTGGGCCAATGGGATTAGTGACACTTGTCACTCATCCATTGGTCCAGAATGGATATTTTGGGTTCCTTCCAAGACAAGGTACAAATCCAATTCCTCGAAAATCGTGCAACCGTAAACTCAATCGAACTTTCCGTGACCCGTAACTTTCTTGTAAGATGTCCAATTTCAACATGTCGCATGTCTACGTGATCGTAATCTCCCGGTCTACGTAATGGGCCTCGGTCTATGTGCATTTGACCTTCGGGGTCAAAAGTCAACATTTTACCCTTTTGGAGTAAAATCGTGATTTCACCTTAATCGCTGGATAATCCTTGATTAATCCTCGATTAATCCTTGATTAATCCTTAATTAATTCTCAATAAATTCAGGACGGGTCGTTACTCCTTGAACTCGTTGTTCGCTCACTTAACTACATGAAACAGCCGAGTTGTTCCACTCAGCTCCATTTTCGTTATAATCGTTTCATTGGATGTCAAAGTGATTATGTGGAATCTATGTGGATTAAAATACATTAAATTAATAAAGGAAATTATGAAATTTTCACAATTCTTCTCCTCAACCTCCCCCAACCCCAATCTCTTGATCAGACCCAAAACCTTCCTCTTTCTGCACTTTTGAGCTTCATCTTTGACCAAATCTACTATTTGTAAGAAGAAGGAATCTAAGGCGTCCTCCTCCTATTCTTTAGCCTCTATTGGGCCAAACGATCCAGACTGGTTTAGCTCGCTGACTTCTCTTGTTACAAACCAGATGAAGAATGCAAGATACTCGACTCTCTATTCGAGAAAACTGGCATCAAATTGATGGACATCGACATCCTGATCGTGATCTGCAGTTTATTCAACCCGACCCCGTCCCTCTCCGCCATGATCGTGAACCAGTACATGCTCAAAACTGACATTAAGAGATACAACCTCGGCGAAATGGGTCGCAGTTTATTATATATAGGTTTTGTTAATTTTTCTTGATTCAGTAATTGATACCTAGATGGGCTTCTCCAATTTCCTAAAGCATCATACAATTTGTGAGAAAGATTGGTAATTTTTTTCGTTCTCCACTTCCTTAACATCCTTAACCCCTCTCTTCCTCCACACCGAATTGATTTTCATGGAAGATGTATGGGTACAATCACATGTATCGGAATTTGAGAGCATTCTAATAAAGCGGTGTCGTTTGAAATGGTGTCATGGATTGATTAGAATGTTGAAGATGAGAGCAAGCTAATGAAGCAGTGTCGTTTGCGTAGGCGGTGGCGGCGGAGACCATATCCATCTAGGCCTTGCTGATTAGAGCATTGGCATTGATTGATTTGGTGATGAAGCACTGCAACGAATCCATTCTCGTCCGGACATTGGAGAGATTTTGAGTAGTTCTCCCGAGTCTGGGTGCTCAGCCATAGCCAGAAGTTGAAATCGTTGACCACGACACGACATCATTTAATTGTGAAGAGTAGTTCTATATCTTTTTTTTTTCTACTCATAAGTCATTACTGTTTAGTCCGATTTGGATTTGACTTGTTCACAAAAAAATCTGGATTTCATCTCCTGGAAATCTGGATTTAGAAAAGGAAGAAATATGGAAATCTGAATTTATCTTCTTGATTTTTTTCTCATCTTCCTAGTTATTTCAATTTTGAATTTTCATCTCCGATCATATGTATACAAAGATATTGTTGAAGAAATTAAAATTATATTTGTTATGGGTATTCCAATTTCAATCCAAACCAAATCCTAGAAAAATTTCCCCCAATTTCGATTTTGAACATAAATTGGAGAGGGAGAGTTGTGATTTGGCATTTGTAGGTCCCAGTCTCATTCCACATTGCGGGTGACATGGAAAAAGGGTGCCAGCATGTCAAAAATCCCTATTTTACGCTTATTTTTCACGGTTTTTTAACACCTTGGACAGAAAAGGAGCTGAGTAACACAACTCGGTCGTTTCATGCAGTTAAGTGAGAGAATGACGAGTTAAGAGTGTAAAGTGTGACAAATATGCGAATTCAGTGTGCATTTAAGTTAAAAGCCTACTTTTTATCTTCAATACATATTTTAGTGATATAATATAAATTTCATGGAATTTTAAAATTTCTCATCCAAATTCAAAGTCATCCAGAAAAAGAAGACAGTTTTATAAAGAATATTTTGAGTAAGAAAATAGGTTGAGAAGTTGCAAAATAACAATGATGGGAAGCCAGATCTGAGCATGCTCGGCCAGCCATAAACTAAGCCAACTAGTCACCCCAACCGGAGACTCTTATTATCAAATTCAAAAGAAAAAATGGAAACAGTAGAGTGAAGGTGGCTCCTCATCCCTGAGTCTCGATCGACCTTCCATTACCAAGCCATCTCTCATCTCAATTATGTTCTGATCGCAGTATAAAGCCCATTCTTTTAATCCCAATCATAGTCAGATTGGGCAGTATGAGTGTTCCTACCCAAAATATTTTCCTCGTTTTACGAGCTGAATGTCCCAAGGAAACCCTAGTTGGGCCTTTGCGTCGAACATGTTCTGCGGAAGCGAGTGAGGTGGACCATTTGTGGGAATCTCTTTTGTCATGATGAGTGTAGAGATATGGGATGGGCTGAGAGCAACAGGCCCTGATGCTACGGTCAATCCCCAAATGGGCAGACCAGGAAGTAGATGGGTTTTCTCAACTTGAGTATAGGCGTGTCACTAGTAGAGGAGATTGCTACTAAAAGTGTAGGATGGTTCTGTTTTCGGCCCAAGAAGCTTTCTTCCGATCAAAACGATCGTGGAGCAGGCGGAGAAGAATTCTCCTGCGCTGTTCTTTTCGATGCCTTTTTCAAGGACTTAACATTCTTTCATGTGTTGCCCAAACCAGTGAATTTTATTTCATCATGATAATCTGATTGGCGACGTTGTTATTTCAGTTTGTTAAGGGGGTTAGTGGTCCCAATTTCTCTTGAGTCAAAATCAAAGTAATCAAACCAATGCACAAAGATGGTATCTCAACTTGTGAAGTCGAAAACCATGTTCGGATGGTATATCCCGAAAACTAATTACTTACTTAAGAAAATCTAGTTTTTGTATTGAAATGAATGTGGTAGTACAATTTGAAAGATGGGAATGGGGGATCAACTCAATAATCATTGATAATAATGGCATTTCACTTATGCGGCCTATAACACATAGTTATCGAGCCGTGCCCTTCCTTGAGCCTCTTTCTTCGTTCGTAATCAAGCCGATTACCCCATTTTAGCCTACAAGTACATAGGGGCAAGGATAAAGGTTGCTAGTGAAAGCAACTGACTTAATGTCCCTTCCTTCGTAGAGCTGTGCATTGTAAGTGATCTGAACCCTAAAGGATGAAACTCGGTAGGGGGTTGATGTAACTCTGGTGCATGCTTATGACAAATACAGAATAACTATCAACTCGTAATAAGTAAGAGATCTCGGGAACCATCAACTGAAAAGAATATCAGTCTGAAATCATGTCATAAGATGGTAGAGCACTCAAATGCGACGGTGGAACGTCGAAAGGGAGGTTTGAGTTCCTCAGCGATCAATCATGAACTGGCAATCAGGATAACTATCTGTGGAACGGTAGTCAGGATGACTTTTTGTGAACCAGTAGTTGATAATATCAACCCTTATGACTCGGAATGGTCAAGAAAAAGGTTGATCTCCTGCAATTTTCCCCCGAAAGAATGTTTACACAGGAAATGGAGCTTAACCATTATGAAAATGCTGCAAGAGCTGTAATGACCCGTCCCGAATATCAGGATTGAATATTAATTAATTATGGTTTAAAATGACTAATCGGGGATTAGTTGAGTGAAATCGGACGAATTGTGCAAAATGACCGTTTTGCCCCTATCGTGGGCAAAATGTTGACTTTTAGTTCGAGCGGTCAAACGGACTTTGATCGATGACTGTGACATAGTTCGGGACGTCACGAGTTCATAGACAGGTGGCACGTTCGATTCCGACATTCGAGGAAAAAGTTATGACGTTCGGAAGTTCGAGGGCATTTTCGTAATTTGGCTAAAAAGGGGACAAATGTTGACTTTTGACCCGGGAAGTCCAATGGACGAGGGCCAAGAATCGTTACGTAGGTCGAGTCGATACGAATTCATAGACAGGCGGCACGCCGAAATCGGAGATTCGACGACGAAGTTGTGGTCACGGGAGCGAAATCGATTAACCGAACGAACCGGGATTTCGATTAAAATATTATTAAATAGTGAATAGTGATCAGAGTTTGTGAACACTTGGATGAGTGACAAGTGTCACCCATCCCTTGTTTTGAGGCCCTAAATTGTGGAACATGTTTCCCATTAATCCATATTTTTTAATCATTCCTTATCATGCATTCTTCATCATCCGTCATCTTCATTTCTTCATTTATTTTCTTCAAAACCATATACCTCAATCCTACACAAACACCTCTCAATCATCATCCATTGCTTATGACCCGTGAACGAAAGTTGGAGAGGATGTTGAGACGAACCTAATGGTGGCCACGGTAAGGACCGTTGTGCACGGTGGCCGGAATTTTGGAAGGTAAAACCGTAGGATTCAAATTTTGGGTTTTTGATTTTGATGGTGTTGATCGATTCTAAGCTTAGGATGAGGTTCTTTGAGCTCTCACGAGCTTGTAGGTGCAATTTGGGACGAATTTGGACGTTGGAGGTGAACGGAATGATGATTGGAAATCTGGCCGAAACTTTGATTGGCCATAACTTAAAATCCAGGTACTTTCTGAATTTTCTGGGTTAATATTTGGAATCCTTGGCTCGAGTAGATGGATTTACATAGGTAGAACGTCGAATTTGGTTGAGAAACGAGTGAGATATCGAAGTTTGAAGTTTGGGGCATCAATGGAGTTTTCCGGCGAGAAATTCCGGCGAGTTGCCGTCGAGTTGACTCGGTTTCCGGCGAGTTGACTCGTTGACTCTGACCCGTTGACTTTTGACCGTTGACTTACTGTTCATGATGATGTCAGCGTTGACTTTGATGACATCATCGTTGACTTTTTGGTCACCATTTGACTAAAACTTTGACTCGCGCGTGTGGGCGCGTATTTTTAGGTGGGACCAGGACTATTTTAAGGGTTTCGACGATCTGGATCCAATGGCGGTGGTTTCGGGTCGATCGGAGATCGTTAAGTTGGTCAAATCAAGGGTTTTCACCTCGGGAAACGTGTACGAGACACGTTGACCTTTCCGGAAAAATTTAGGGTTCTTAATATGGACTTGTATAGGTTAGTAGTAACCTTTGGATATGATTTGGACAGGTCAGGATGACCCGAAGAGGTCGAATTAGCCCGAGGAGGCTTATGGCACTCATATCGAGGCGGCAGCTAGGACGGACTGTGAGTGGACTTTTGGTTTTCTAACTGTGATGCATGCATATATGGTTTAAAATGCTTATTTATATGATTTTCTATGGTTTGACATGATTGATGCTTTGATTCGGTGATTTCTCGATTTTCTCGGTTTTATGATTATTATATTATTATATTCTGGCACAATTTTCGAGAAATCATGAAATTGGTTAAAAATGATATTGTGGGCGTGAGAACCCAAGTAAATAATGATTTTGACTCGGATTTGGAGTTACATGTGAATTTGATGATTTTTGGTATTCTCGTGATTTTTGTGATTATTTTAATCAGTCTTTCGGGCACGTTTTACGAGGAACGTGCAAATGATGTTTTGGGCTGGACCCGGATTGAATATGATATTTGGACTCGGATTATGAGTCAATGATTGATTTTATGGATTTACGTGATCGTGGCAACTCGGGTTTACGGTTGCACGGATTTACGTGAAATTGATATTTTGGGGTTGGGACCCAATGGAATTGTTTTTCTGATTGGATTTGTATTTCCATGTGATTATATGATGATATTGATGATTTCGGATTTATAAAGTAAATCGGGACTTTGGGGCTGAGACCCTGTGTCGGTATATGATTTGATTTTCTATGCAACTGTTTTTCACTGGTTTTTGTGATGGTGATATGTTGCGGATATTTAGGGCTTTCGGGAGAAAATATGTTTTTCCCCGGAGTGCACCCTGGAGATAACGCTCGCCTTCGGGATGGAAGTGTTTACCCCGAAGAGGTCACGTAGCACGATCTTTGTCTTGCAGCCCAGGGGAGGCTTGACTCAGATCAGATGTGCTGGATTACATGGATCGGTAAGTGATGTGTTCACGAGATCCGGATCGTCGACTGGTGAGGTTTTTCCCAGCGACGGATTGCTGACTGATTATGTGCTCACAGCAGCGGATGCTCGGATTTTGAGCGGTCCTTGAGCCTATTGATATGCACGCGTTGCAGGGATAAACGTGACTCAAAGCAACAGGATATGGAAATAAGTCCCGTGGATTATGGAAAATGATTTTGAGGAAATCGTGGTTTAGCGGTTAAAATGATTTAAAGAAACTGTGAACTTTTTGAGATGTTAAACTGATTTGGTGAACATGAGTTTTTGTGGACCATGGGAAAATATGTTTTGATTTTATCGGTCCACTGTTCATACTTGAATGATTTCATACTATTACTCATGTTTTACGATATGCATGCAAGTTTGTGAAAACTGGAGGGTAAAAATGTGTTTTGGTAAATGTATTTATCAAACTTTATTTTTTCCACCCACACCTTTTCTGTTTTGTTAACCCTTCAGGTCGTGGCGCGTTGATCGAGGCTATTCCAGAGGTGGAGGTATGTGCGGGCACAGGCGCAAAAATTCCCTTGTCTGGCAGGTACTGAAGGGTAGTTTCGGACTTTCAGTTGACTTGTCAGACGGGAGCAGGACCGGGTACGGTTTTTGACGTCTAGTTGGGACGGGTCCTGACAAATTGGTATCAGAGCACTAGGTTGCTGATGCTGTTGCCATGCCATACCTCTGGAACGTGAGCCTCGTGCGCGACCTAGTGGTGAGATGGGTATATTAGGGTATTTGAGACCTTGTGATAGATTTCGGAATGTAATTGACCTTGGTTCGAGGGTTAGATGTTAATTTGTGTAATTGCGACTTACTAATTGTCGAATCTGTATTCTTATGGGTCCCAGGATTTATTGGATCCAGAGGCTTGGAAGGTAGCACAATTGGGTAGGTTGGACCCACGATGAGAATATTCTCAGTAAATTCCTTGTGCAGAATGTGAGTTCCCAACGTCTAGAGTGTGTTGGTGTATCCTTAGGCTTTGTAAGTGGTATATGATGTGGTTCACCTGCAGTAATTTGCTAGGTGACTGGGTATGCCAGGGATGGCATGGATGAATGAGTCAAGAATTCGGTTAGGATTCGAGATGAGTCATGGTAATATCTTAAGTCTCAGGAGCTGTCGGGTTTTGAGGAACCCTAGGTAGTAATCGCGGAACCCTAAGGTGGGATGTTTGGTTCGGAAATGTGTGCTAGCAAGTGGTTTGACTCTTAATGACTTTTCGAAGTCGAGACCGAGTGACGATTGTGTCAGGTCTAGTCATGTCAGCTTTAGTGGTGGAACTGCAATCCACAGTCGGGGTTGGTACATGTCGATGGAATCCCAGAGTGGGGATACAGAGTAGTGTACGGGTACATGATTCCATTGGATGTGGAGTCTCGATACCGGTGTCTGGTGGTTAGGTCTGCACAAGTCTGTGGCAGGCACTACTACTGAGTGGTTATGGAGAATCGGGGGACGTTCAGGGGACGTTTCATTTTCTCACATGAGTTGTCAGGGTGATTGTACCTGGAGTTGTTAGGTACGAGGGAGGCAGAGTTTCTCCTATTCGAGCAGAGGTACGGGGTCGTCGCTTGTTATGAGCGGAGATCCAGAGTTGTCAGTTTTGCACACGGTGTGCTCATACTGATACTGTTGTCTGTGTGCTGGTGTTGGTGCCGGTGTTTGTGCTGACGATGAGTCACGAGTCGAGTTATGACTTTGTCGAGTTGGGTAGGTGTCCGTAACCAGTCTAAATGGGACACGTGGTTGGTGTCCGAAGTGCATTGGTTTCAACATGGTTGGACCTACAGAATCGTGAGAGGTTGTGTTTGAAGTGATAGGAGAATTGCGGGTTTTTCCGTATTGGGATTAGGTATTCTGAAGTCATCGGGGGTGATTTCTTATTTTCTGCTTGGTGGCAGACGATGATGGGTTACATGGCATGGGGAGTGCAGCGAGTTTTGTTTGCATCCACGTAGGATGAGTACTGGTGTCATTGTTTTGGATCATCCTTGGTTTTCCCTGAGTGGGATGGCAAGGGTAGATACGAGGTAATCAGTGAGAACCCACAGTCGCGGCGTGTCTCGTCGTTGACTAAACTGTTTAATTGTGGGCGTTGGTTGTCAAACGTTGTGACAGTACGCAAATGAGATGAGGGTGTAAGACCCTATGGTTCCTAGTAGTTAACTGTGTGGATCCTAGGTGGATCGGTTTTGTGATGTCGTGGACATTGGGCATTGTGACGATCTAGGATCGTGATGTTCATGGTTGGCAGACGTCGTGATGGATCTGGGTCGTGATCCTGATGATCCAGTTGGGTAGAGAGTTTATCACTCTTACGTCGGTATGTGAGTCATAAAAGACGGGACTGAACTTCTTTTCGAAGTGGAGCCCCTTATGGTATGTTACTCGAGCGAGTAGGTTTCCGACGGGGTCGAATTTGGTCAGCCTTAGAGTTGTGACTGATGGGATTAGCTTCCCTTTGAAGTCAACCGAGTATAGTGAACTGGTAACCGATAGGTTCGGTTTTGGGTGTGTCCGAGTGGACGTGAACGAGATTTCGGGTTTTGGAACCGAATTTCTGGGTGACGATTCAGGATTCGATTTTGGAACTTGAAAGTGGAATACTGGATTTGGGTGCGGAATGATTATTCTAAATGCTAGCTTACGGAATAATGATTTCGGATTCGGATTTGGTCATGGATTAAAAATGTGATGTCTGGGTTTGGATTCGGGATTTCTTACGAGATTGCGAATTCGGATTTGGAATTGGAACTAGAGGATGGGTGGAGTTTCGATTTGTCTACTGCTGGTTTGAGGAAATGAACTCCATTATTGGAACGTGTTTGGCTATGACCTAAGTGGTTGTAGTCTGGTCAAGGGATAGATGTATGTACCTTGTACATGGTTTGGGGTACGATACTTTGCAGACTTGTGGTGGCCAGGGTTGATGTGAATCCCGGGAGAACTAGGCGTTCTTCCCTGTGGACACGTTGATGTGTCATTTTGAGTGCTGTCATTTGGCGAGGTGTTTTTGGGTAGCATAGAACAAGGATTGTCGATGTTAGCTAAACCCTCAGGATTTTTACTTTTTCCTTACCTGGTTTGGGATCGACCATATTGGTCTATGGGTCGAGTACTGGGGTCCAGCTGTAGGATCTTGCTTGGTGTACGATGTGCTGTATCGTATGGACGAGGGTACTTGATACTTAGTGACGGTACATGGGATGTACCAGTGATGTGTCGATAAATGTGTTGGTGCTTGGCTTAGTTCCAATACCATTG
Source organism: Prinsepia uniflora (assembly GCA_032719365.1). Lineage (NCBI taxonomy): Eukaryota > Viridiplantae > Streptophyta > Magnoliopsida > Rosales > Rosaceae > Prinsepia > Prinsepia uniflora. Next base: position 65,189,018 of record CM064865.1, on the reverse strand, counting down.
GTTTTGGTTGTGAACGTGAACTGGACATTGAACACGATGCACTGGGCAGAGTGGTTCTGATGCATTCAGTGATTGTTTGAGCAGGTGCTCTTATCCATGGTTGGCTAGAGTAACTCTAGTGTTGAGTTGTGTGATCACTGCTAGGCTGGTGTTCAACGTGTTCCAATTACACCGTCTGATTGAGTGTGATGACGGTATGCGTATACTCAGGATGAGTGAGTTGGTGGTTGATGTGACCGCAAGTTGCTTTGCGGCGAGATGTTATCATGTCGTGACCTTACCAGCATCTGGGATCGCTGAGGGGGTGACAGTTGTGGTAACTGCTGTAGGTATTAGTCGCAGGATTGAGTTTGCCCTGCGAGGGGAGATCATGTTGATGATCTTATGCTACATTGACGGACGTTGTAGTATGATGTGTTGTCACTGATTTGTTACTGATTGGCGCTTTACTAGGGTGGTAAAGCTTGGTGGTGACAGTATGGCTTGTGGTGACATATTGGTTAGTAGTGTCAGCATGGACTGAGAGGTGAGTTTTGGTGACTCTCTATGAGAGCGAAGGTCAGGGCACATTAGTGATTACGTGGGGCCGTCAAGCTGAAAGAGTCAGCTTAATGGTGACATTGCCAATTTCTGGTGATCGATTTCACTCGAGGTGGTCGAGTGTAGTTAGTACGATGTGCATCGGTGATGTGACGTCTCAGTGCAGACGAGTTCTGTGTTGGCTAGTGGGTGTACATGTGTACACGTGATGTGAGGCCATTTGTTTTCCACTAGGTAGTTGTGGAATACGAGTAGTTGGAATTTCGGGGACGAAATTATTTAAGGGGGGAAGGTTGTAATGACCCGTCCCGAATATCAGGATTGAATATTAATTAATTATGGTTTAAAATGACTAATCGGGGATTAGTTGAGTGAAATCGGACGAATTGTGCAAAATGACCGTTTTGCCCCTATCGTGGGCAAAATGTTGACTTTTAGTTCGAGCGGTCAAACGGACTTTGATCGATGACTGTGACATAGTTCGGGACGTCACGAGTTCATAGACAGGTGGCACGTTCGATTCCGACATTCGAGGAAAAAGTTATGACGTTCGGAAGTTCGAGGGCATTTTCGTAATTTGGCTAAAAAGGGGACAAATGTTGACTTTTGACCCGGGAAGTCCAATGGACGAGGGCCAAGAATCGTTACGTAGGTCGAGTCGATACGAATTCATAGACAGGCGGCACGCCGAAATCGGAGATTCGACGACGAAGTTGTGGTCACGGGAGCGAAATCGATTAACCGAACGAACCGGGATTTCGATTAAAATATTATTAAATAGTGAATAGTGATCAGAGTTTGTGAACACTTGGATGAGTGACAAGTGTCACCCATCCCTTGTTTTGAGGCCCTAAATTGTGGAACATGTTTCCCATTAATCCATATTTTTTAATCATTCCTTATCATGCATTCTTCATCATCCGTCATCTTCATTTCTTCATTTATTTTCTTCAAAACCATATACCTCAATCCTACACAAACACCTCTCAATCATCATCCATTGCTTATGACCCGTGAACGAAAGTTGGAGAGGATGTTGAGACGAACCTAATGGTGGCCACGGTAAGGACCGTTGTGCACGGTGGCCGGAATTTTGGAAGGTAAAACCGTAGGATTCAAATTTTGGGTTTTTGATTTTGATGGTGTTGATCGATTCTAAGCTTAGGATGAGGTTCTTTGAGCTCTCACGAGCTTGTAGGTGCAATTTGGGACGAATTTGGACGTTGGAGGTGAACGGAATGATGATTGGAAATCTGGCCGAAACTTTGATTGGCCATAACTTAAAATCCAGGTACTTTCTGAATTTTCTGGGTTAATATTTGGAATCCTTGGCTCGAGTAGATGGATTTACATAGGTAGAACGTCGAATTTGGTTGAGAAACGAGTGAGATATCGAAGTTTGAAGTTTGGGGCATCAATGGAGTTTTCCGGCGAGAAATTCCGGCGAGTTGCCGTCGAGTTGACTCGGTTTCCGGCGAGTTGACTCGTTGACTCTGACCCGTTGACTTTTGACCGTTGACTTACTGTTCATGATGATGTCAGCGTTGACTTTGATGACATCATCGTTGACTTTTTGGTCACCATTTGACTAAAACTTTGACTCGCGCGTGTGGGCGCGTATTTTTAGGTGGGACCAGGACTATTTTAAGGGTTTCGACGATCTGGATCCAATGGCGGTGGTTTCGGGTCGATCGGAGATCGTTAAGTTGGTCAAATCAAGGGTTTTCACCTCGGGAAACGTGTACGAGACACGTTGACCTTTCCGGAAAAATTTAGGGTTCTTAATATGGACTTGTATAGGTTAGTAGTAACCTTTGGATATGATTTGGACAGGTCAGGATGACCCGAAGAGGTCGAATTAGCCCGAGGAGGCTTATGGCACTCATATCGAGGCGGCAGCTAGGACGGACTGTGAGTGGACTTTTGGTTTTCTAACTGTGATGCATGCATATATGGTTTAAAATGCTTATTTATATGATTTTCTATGGTTTGACATGATTGATGCTTTGATTCGGTGATTTCTCGATTTTCTCGGTTTTATGATTATTATATTATTATATTCTGGCACAATTTTCGAGAAATCATGAAATTGGTTAAAAATGATATTGTGGGCGTGAGAACCCAAGTAAATAATGATTTTGACTCGGATTTGGAGTTACATGTGAATTTGATGATTTTTGGTATTCTCGTGATTTTTGTGATTATTTTAATCAGTCTTTCGGGCACGTTTTACGAGGAACGTGCAAATGATGTTTTGGGCTGGACCCGGATTGAATATGATATTTGGACTCGGATTATGAGTCAATGATTGATTTTATGGATTTACGTGATCGTGGCAACTCGGGTTTACGGTTGCACGGATTTACGTGAAATTGATATTTTGGGGTTGGGACCCAATGGAATTGTTTTTCTGATTGGATTTGTATTTCCATGTGATTATATGATGATATTGATGATTTCGGATTTATAAAGTAAATCGGGACTTTGGGGCTGAGACCCTGTGTCGGTATATGATTTGATTTTCTATGCAACTGTTTTTCACTGGTTTTTGTGATGGTGATATGTTGCGGATATTTAGGGCTTTCGGGAGAAAATATGTTTTTCCCCGGAGTGCACCCTGGAGATAACGCTCGCCTTCGGGATGGAAGTGTTTACCCCGAAGAGGTCACGTAGCACGATCTTTGTCTTGCAGCCCAGGGGAGGCTTGACTCAGATCAGATGTGCTGGATTACATGGATCGGTAAGTGATGTGTTCACGAGATCCGGATCGTCGACTGGTGAGGTTTTTCCCAGCGACGGATTGCTGACTGATTATGTGCTCACAGCAGCGGATGCTCGGATTTTGAGCGGTCCTTGAGCCTATTGATATGCACGCGTTGCAGGGATAAACGTGACTCAAAGCAACAGGATATGGAAATAAGTCCCGTGGATTATGGAAAATGATTTTGAGGAAATCGTGGTTTAGCGGTTAAAATGATTTAAAGAAACTGTGAACTTTTTGAGATGTTAAACTGATTTGGTGAACATGAGTTTTTGTGGACCATGGGAAAATATGTTTTGATTTTATCGGTCCACTGTTCATACTTGAATGATTTCATACTATTACTCATGTTTTACGATATGCATGCAAGTTTGTGAAAACTGGAGGGTAAAAATGTGTTTTGGTAAATGTATTTATCAAACTTTATTTTGTCCACCCACACCTTTTCTGTTTTGTTAACCCTTCAGGTCGTGGCGCGTTGATCGAGGCTATTCCAGAGGTGGAGGTATGTGCGGGCACAGGCGCAAAAATTCCCTTGTCTGGCAGGTACTGAAGGGTAGTTTCGGACTTTCAGTTGACTTGTCAGACGGGAGTAGGACCGGGTACGGTTTTTGACGTCCAGTTGGGACGGGTCCTGTCAAGAGCGCTCAGAAAGACGGTTAGACAGTTGCATAAATGCCTCGAATGGTTGAGAGAAGAAGCTGCATCTTGATTTCCTAGGTCGAAAAAATCAGTTTTTGCCACAAGGGTGAGCTGTTTTTAAACAATGAAACCTTAGTTAAAGGTGTTCATAGGTTCAGAAATTGGTGGAGATCAATTTGCTGAATTTTGATTGGTTGATTGCTGATTTTCTGAGAAGCCAAGTCGTTCTCCATTTACAGGTGGTCGAGGGAGCTCTTTAACTTGTTAGATTGGGACCCACGCGGGACCTACCTTCTCGTTTTTTCAGTTAGGATACTTCCCCCTTTGCCTCTGTTTTCTTCTTATCCTGACAGCACCGCCCAAGCCTTCTTCTGTTTCACACGTGAACTACTTAATCTTGGGCTAGAAAATCATTATTTGTGCCTTTAATTTCTGTGAGCCGTAACTTGAGCCCAGAGAAGATTTTTTCTGAGTGTAAACAATGAGGATGTTCAGAATTGGAGCTTTACTTAGCTGAGAAGTTGAGACGTCCATGATCTACGGATTTGGACAGAGAAGAGATTGATCCATGGAAAACACGAGATCAGTTGAACTTTTACCATTCACTCTTGTAAAATATACAAATAGTATCCAATATATACAGTAGCTTTAAAATAAACCCATCATCATAATTATGAGAGCATGGGGCTGAAGATATTTTACTTTTCAAAAGGCAGAAGAGTCTTCTGAACAGGTGAAACGGGGAAACAAACGTAACTGGTTACGTCGTTGCTATATTGGAGCCGAGAGTAAAGGGGTCCAATAAACTTAACATTTCAAGAAGATATGATCGGAGATGAAAATTCAAAGATATGGTTACGTCGGGTTTTCCTCTTATTTGACAAGGCTTAGGCTTTGAAAATTCGTCAACGCAACGCCGTGAGTAAAGGGGTCCAATAAACTTAACATTCGTTAGTATAAATTAATGCGCTACGCAGACAGTTTAGGACGTGTACCACTTGACCCACCTAAAGCAAGCCAAGTGCCAACCCCTCTCTTCCAATTTCCTATCAATATTTTTCACTTTCAAGTCAATCATGGCAGATCCACCCGAAACCTTATCATCTCATCATATATCTCTTGTCCCAAGCTTCCTCTACTATTCTTCTTCAATGCAGACGAGCACCGATCATGCATCACCTCCTTCCATTTCATCGTCGACGCCGTCGACGGCAGCTACGTTGATGAAAAGGGTGGTGATTCCGGCGCCTAAAGAGAAAGTGGAGATGTACTCACCGGCGTTCTACGCCTCGTGTGGCGTTGGAGGGATGTTGAGTACCGGATTCACCCACTTGGCCGTCACTCCTATCGATCTCGTCAAGTGTAATATGCAGGTGACTTTCTAATTATATGACACATGTATATTTATCTTCTTTAATTTAAATTTTTAATGTATTATAAGTTTGCTGGTTATCTCCTAAAATTGACAAACCACCCAATTTTGTTTTCATAATTTTGCACGTTTTGAGCTTAATGATTCTTTTGTTGACTGCATCCCATCATGAAAAATGTCTTAAATTTGTGAAATAAGTATATAATTTTAAAAAAACTATTTCTTTTAAAAAAAAACTATTTCTTTTTAAAAAAATTATTTCTTTTTTAAAAAAAATATTTCTCTCTATAATTTAAAAAAAAAACTATTTCTTTTAAATTATTATTTTAAGTTCAATTATATTTGAAAAAGAGCTACCTAATTTAGTAATCCTTAATTATTGATGATATTAAATAAACCAACGATTCTAATATATAACTATTACTGCCATATGCATTTAAAAACGTTCCACCCTGAACTTTCCATTACATTTTTCATTTTCTCTTTAATTGCGTGTTGATGTGGTGTGTGGATCCCAATAATTAACAATTTTTAAATTTATTTTATGCTAAAGTGAAAGGATTTGAGTGTTTAAAATGCATTTAAAACGTCAAAGTGTGAGAGATTTGAAAAAAAAAAATTATTGGTTAGTGGCTATTATTTTAAATGTGACTATTTAATATAAATTGACAATTACACGCTTCAATTGAATTAAAAAATGATTAATCGGTGGAACTCATACTCCACATTAGAAAAAACTGAAAAAAAAAATGACAAAGGGTTCAAGATGTAACGGTTTTCAAAGTGTATGATAGTAAAGTGAAATATTTAAAAGTACATGTGTAATCCTATTATTGTAAACTATAGAGTAGTAAAGTGAAATATTTTAAAGTACATGTATAATCATGTTATCTAATATAAATTATAAGGTAGTAAAATATAATTTGCTCTTAATTTTTTTTGTACAAAAATGATGCTCTAAAAGTAACCCGTTCCAATTACGACACATGTGTAAACAAATAAAAAAGGGTTAATTGAAAAGATGTATGGTGAAGGTTTCTCGAGGGCCGAATGTAAGTATCATTCAACATTTTATTATTGATTAAGGCGTGATAAATTATTTCTCCTTCGTATATTATTAATAAATAAATACGAAAAACTAAATTAAGATGTCAAGCTAGCTTGAATTTTGAAGTACGTTTGAAGTTCGATAAAATGTTAGAACGTTAATGTGTTCGTATTACCTAATCAATCTACAATGCCTCATTTTTCTTCTTCTTTTACTTATATGGTGAGTTCAAAGTGTGACTAAAACTGTTGATAAAACAAACTCAGATTGATCCAGTGAAGTACAAGAGCATCACATCGGGATTTGGAGTTTTGGTTAAGGAGCAAGGCATCCGAGGTTTGTTCAAGGGTTGGGCGCCGACGTTGGCTGGTTACAGCGTTCAAGGTGCCTGCAAATTCGGCCTCTATGAGTTCTTCAAGAAGTACTACTCAGACATTGCAGGCCCCGAGTATGCAGCCAAGTACAAAACCTTGATCTACCTTGCAGGCTCTGCATCAGCTGAAGTCATTGCTGATGTTGCCCTTTGTCCTATGGAAGCTGTCAAAGTTCGTGTCCAAACTCAGCCCGGTTTTGCCAGGGGCTTGTCTGATGGCCTCCCCAAGTTCATCAGATCCCAAGGCGCTCTCGGGTATGCAAGACATTGTGTTCTTATTAATGATGTGGCGTCTTGATTTTTATTCGGCGCTTTTTTAAAAGCTTTTGTTTCTGAATGTTTTAGAATGGATCGTCATTTAAATCTTACACTTAAGTTTGCAGTCTCCTACAACCGAAACTCCAAAGAATCATTCTTTACCTTAACTAATTGTTAATAAATATGATTAGAGTTGAAGAAAATTTAAGTTGTTGTTTGAAGAATTCTGAGTTGATGCTTATGAAAACTTGCATTGTATTGCAGGTTGTACAAAGGGATTGTGCCTCTCTGGGGACGTCAGGTTCCTTGTAAGCTGAAACAGGGAATTAATTCAATTGGATACAGAACTTCCGATACAAGAGCGAATATGCTAATTTGGAGTCATTACAGTTTAAGATTTTGAAATGGTGAAATTTGGGGTTTAATTTGTGCAGATACTATGATGAAATTCGCATCGTTCGAGACGATTATCGAGCTGATGTACAAGCATGCCATCCCGACACCTAAAGAAGAATGCAGCAAGCCATTGCAGCTGGGGGTGAGCTTTGGCAGTGGATATATTGCTGGCGTGTTCTGTGCTCTTGTCTCACACCCTGCAGATAACTTAGTCTCTTTCCTCAACAATTCCAAAGGAGCAACTGTTGGTGATGTGAGTCTTCGTAAATTCACGTCAAAGAACATAAATTTACAGCCTAGTGTTTATTTTCACTATTATTTGTTTTACAGGCTGTGAAGAATCTGGGATTGCTAGGTCTTTTTACCCGCGGTCTTCCTCTTCGTATTCTCATGATCGGAACCCTCACTGGAAGCCAATGGGTTCTCTATGATGCCTTCAAGGTTTTTGTTGGCCTGTAAGTTTCTGCTTCCTCCATTCATATCCTGCAAAATGCTCTGTTTTTAAAAAATTAATTGTGACATGGGGTGGCTTCACTTATTTTTCCAGGCCAACTACCGGCGGTCCTGCTCCTGCCACGGCCACCACCGAGCGTGCCGAGGCTTGAATTTAAAGTTCATGGTTGACAACCCCACATCATTTCTTGGAATTTCCAAAATCAATGTTTTCAAAGTGACGAATTCTATACGGGAAAAGATTTGTAGGTTTACTTATTCATCTTCATGTTCATGCCATAGCTATTTTTGGGGTCAAGCTCCCCACAAATATGTAACATAACAACAAAAAGTTGCAACTGGTTGTCTCTTGATCCTTGAATACGGTTGCCGTGAAGCCTAAGGTGAGGGGAAAACGGGAAGAGAACATTTGGGGGGAACATTTGGGAAGAGAACATTCCCCACATTTTTACCATTATACGATTTTGAAAATTATTCTCACAAGTATTCATGTTTGAAAATCATCACGATTTAGATTCAGAGGATATATGGTATCAAACACAACTCTAGCAAAAATATGACGAACCTCCGGCAGGCTTCCCAGAGCTAACGCCTCATAATCAATCTTACTGCCTTGCTTTGGCAAAAATCCCCTCTCTGAACCAGAAGCTACGCAGCTAAAAATCCGGAAAACCCTCAAAGATAACCCCCAAGAGATAAAAACCTGCAATTTGGGATCAAGAACCTTTAAGGCACGACCTAAAAAGTTCCTCAATAAATGCCTTTGTCAATGGAAGTTTTTAAAATAAAAGGAAGCGCTCACCAGATCAGAATATGGGGCTTGTGGATACGCTGCCATTGCCTCCGAGACTATTTGCTCATCAGTCATGCTATTGAGTGCACTCTTAAGAGATGCTGCAAGATTCGCAACCTGATCTTTAAGTGCTCGAGGGTTCAAATCCCGAGCTTCTAATAATTCATGAAACCTAGCATCATGTAGTTTTGTGATTCTCCTGGCTATGCTTACTGCTTCTGTCATATCTCCACCATTGTGAATTGCAAGGCTAAATGCAGCTACCACTAATGGATCCTGAGGTTGTTCAGATAAGGCTTTGTGGAATGCTAAGATCGCAACCCTGGAAGTTTAAATCCGTGATGAGTCTCAGTTGGTCCAATTTGTAATAAGCTAGCATGCATATCCTAGAAGCTCTCCAATACATAACAACCAAACAAATAATGACAAAATATGATGCAACGACAAGAATGCTCCAGTACCACTTAGAGTCCGTTGCCCCATGCCACAGAAATATTGTGCTATAAGGCTCATCACACGGTAAACAAATGAGCATGTTTTCATAAACATCTTACCATAAGCTACTGTGGCATGGCTTGTCAGGTGAAAGAAGTTTATCCAAGTTAGAAAAAAGGGACTGCATGTGAAAGCCAGAGAATTAAATAAATCATGCCTTGTAGATCAAATCCTCTTCAAACTGAATATGCAATGATAATTACCAATAGCATGTTAGTCCTTTTGTCACGTCTTCGAAAACCTTGGCGAACAAAATATGCTGCCTGCAACATGGCACTGTATTAAAATTATCGTACTGTGTAAAGTAGAAAAGTCTATTCAATAACAAATACATACCTGAATAGGTAAAAGTAATTCTAGAAGTCCAAATTTCCATAATAACCTCAAAGAAGCTTCAGCAGAGCCATACGCTAGCATGTAGTTCATTTCCATAAGGAGCCTTCCCTAAAGATGAAGTACCGAATAAGTGATTCGTAGTATTGAGTGCATGCAAAAAAATGAGGTCAAAGAACACAAGAAAGGACTAAGATAAGTGATTCTTAAACTACCGAATAAGTGATTCTTAAAATACCTTATCAAGCCTAAGAATTGAGTAAGATAAACTTTTAACAGAATGAGCTGTTTCCTTGGAAATACGAAATCCTAAACGGGCAGCAATTCTTATTGCACGTAGAATGCGAGCTGCACGATATACATAAAACTGATTTGAGTTTCTCCATAAACATAAGAAAGTTTCCATCAACAGTGCACGATATAAGAACACATCCGACATGGAAGATGGCCCATGTAAACACGAAAAAGCAACCTGCAAACAAAAACTCACCACAATCCTCTTGAAAAGAAGTACTTGCAGGTATCACGGTTTGGACCTAGGCCCAAAGAAGATGATGTGAGGACAATGAATTTGCCAGTTAGGGTAAAGTAATTTTAAGAAACCACACTGCTAAGAATACAAGCACACTTTAGCTTTTTGAATGTCTTCAATTCCTCCCATGTAGTCATACACTATCCTTGCATAAGGATCAAACATCAACCTGCAAAAGAAAAAGGGACAATTGTAAGAATTAAAAAAAAAAAGGAAAAATTTGAAGAGCCAAATTTCAAGCAACAAAAGGATTTCATAAACAACCCATTAATTGTAAAGTCCCGTTGCAAACAGTTGCTCCAACGAATATAATCCTTGTCATCACAATGAACTGGTTTTCCAAAATCACTAATTCTACTTGAGTTCTTGCCAGACGTCCGCGCAGAAATGCTAAAACTTGAGACCTAAAATAGGAGCCAAACTTATCATTACTTTAGAACATTGTGTATATATGCGTGTGTGCGAGTGCGAGTATATACAAAGAAGTTTGATAGTATTTGAGTTATAGCACTTCTGGTGCGAAACCAACTGGACAAATAGTTCATTATTAGTCAGAAAATGGTTTAGAATCACAAAAAACACAAACCTCTACAACCGTATCACCAACGTGTACATGGCATATAGGAAACCGCTTGCCAACTATTTCACACCAAGAAAATGTTCGTGTCACCTGAAAATATCATTTGAATATACTACAAGCTAGAAACAACTTATAATATCAACATCAACCCAAATAACATTAAATTGAAAATTCAGATCAAAACCTCTTTGAGCTCAGCTGACGTTATAATGTCGAAGTCCTTTGGCGTGCGCTTTAACAAAAGATCCCTTACACAACCTCCTACAAGGTACACTTCATATCCTAGAGGAGAAACCAAAAAGCATGAGTTTTACACAATTATAAAATAGACAATAACAGTAATCAAGAAGAACAAGTTATCAAACAGACCAGCTAAACAGAAAATCAATCTTACCCTTTCGCTTTAACCCATTAAGAACCTTCCGGGTCGGCTTGTCAATCATTGCAGTAGTGATTCCAAGCTCTTTGGAATTCAACTTCTTCCACGACGCCGGCGCCTTGACAGCTTCTTCACCACCCAAAGAGTATAAATTTATAGTTAAATCTTAAGGTTCCCAAAAATATAACCCAAATCACAAGCATGAAAATTTAAACGAAAAACCGAAACTTACTTCTTCCCTGGGCAGAATTATGGGCTTTGTTGTCCTTAAATAGACCTTCGGGCTCATCAAGAGCCTCCATGGCCGCAACTAACTTTAAATGAACCTAAGATTGAGTGGAACAAAATCGCTTACACCGAGCTCGCATATATGCATACACAAACACAGACGTACATGTAAGTGTAGACAGAGGCATGCATCAAATTACCTTGTTAATGCAGTGAAATGAAGGAGTGCGGAGGCAGAAATGGGGTCGGCACGCAATCCCAAAGCTTGAAATCGCCATTGCTGAGTTGATTCATTCACCGAGTGGGTTAGTAGGTGCAGGACTTAAACCCAACGCTAGGGTTTAGTTTTAGACGACAAGGACAGAAGTCGCAGGGACAGTGGCTCGCCGGAAAAGTTTGAGCCACATGAAGATTTGAGTTGGATTAGCTGGGTTAAATGGGACATTCTACAACCAAATTTAGTTTTGGGCTAAATGACCCATGTTTATATGGGCCGGTAAATGGGCCATTCACATTTGCGAAAATGAGTGTGAGCTAAGATGCATCTAATATTGCCAGTGATTTATAGGGGTCGTGTGTTTATCTACTTTTAAATGGTTTTTTTTTTTTTAACGTTCAAATTTTGAAGTGTTTTTCGATGTAGAAATACAAGAACGTGTGTCCCTTTTACATCGAAATAGATTATATATGATAATATTGTATATACCTCACATAAAATAAAGAATTAAGTAATTAACCAAACTTACCTATTTCATAAGCAATTAAGAAAACAGCATAAGTAAAATTATTTTCTAATCCAATCCATCTTGCCTGCACAATGGAAAGAGCCATGGCTTATCTCTCTCAATCAAAATAATAAGATAGAGTTCATTTTCTTTCTTTTTTTATTTTTTTTATCAAAAGAATTCTTTTAATGACAATTTTTGTTTTCTTTTGAAATATCTTGAAAAAAAAAACTTGCTTGTTTTTATTAAATTATTAGAATTGTAAAACAATTTTTTAACCTCAATGAAGTTTTTTAGAACTCATGGATTTCCGAATTAGGAATATAATTCACATTCAACAAGTAATTTATATTTCACGATTCAATGTGTAGTAGTACTTGTAGTAGCGGTATCGTATCAAGAACGAAAAATAGTCAAAAGGAAAAATCTCTATTTTACATATTTTCTTCTTATACCCAAGGATTGAAATATCGATATCTTCGGATATAATACTAGTCAAATTTACGGATATCTCGCCCCAAATATCGATATCAATATCGATATTGTTTACGGTCAATAAAAATGACAGAAATTCGGTCTAAAAGTTGGAAATTTGGAATAAAACTTTAGGAAAAACTTAAGTATCTAATAATGGGTATATATGACTAATAAAAATTATAAAATGACTTTGATATAATAAAAAATGATGAATGATATGATACAATAGGGTTCTGCCGATAACTAATAATATAAAATTTTAAACATAAACATAAATTAAAGTGAGTTACTATGATTGAATGTTAATATAGTTAAAACCATAACAATAAACATACAAAAATTCAATGTAAAAAAATGATAAAATAAGTTGAAATATATTTAAAATTGGAAAGAAAAAAAAAAGATGAAAAAATAGGATCAAACTTTGTTAAAAAATTGGAAGTAATGAATATATTTAAAATTGGACAAGATGAAAAAAAAAAAAAAAAAAACCCACACTTTGTTGAAAAAATGGGAAAAAAGAGAGGATAAAATAGGGGGAAAAATAGCAGTTGAAGTTAAGGGAAAAGGGGAAAAAAAGCAATTGAAGTTAAGAGGGGTCGAACATAAGACCCCCAAAATGAAAATTAAAACACAAACCAACTTTGCTAGCCAGTATATTTATAACCTTAACCAACGTCAATTGTATAAGTATAATAACTAACAGTCATCTCGTACCTCCAGCCGGGTCTTTAACTCGGGTTTTCCGACCAGACGGCACGATCCGACTAAATCTCTTTCATTTTACGTTCGATTTTCACGAATTAATAGTGCATCTTCATCGTTTTGATCCCAAGAAAGGATCTGTGAGCTCAAAACAAAAAAAAAATGTCGAAATTTTGATCAATATATTTTCCCCCTTCTTATATGCCGCCGGCCCAAATTTCGTAGAAATTTCGCCGAAATATACCGATATTTTCATCCATACTTATACCTATAAATTTCATTAGATTGAGTTTATACATTTGCAATAATCTTTTTAAGCTTCCAATATCAAAATGATTTATTGTTTCGCCCCCTTATTATTTCTAAGTGGAATTCTTTTAAATGTTTTAATACATATTTTATTTATTTATATAATTTATAATTAACACCTACCTATATATAGGTACTGTTGTCTTGCTGTAACATTACAATGAATCTTTATTTTGTATTGTTTTTTATTGTCATATCTAGGAGTGGACATGGTGTGGTTCTATGTGAAAAATTAAAAATGAAACTGTTTTAAACAAAATGAAACACCTACCTATTTATAATTATTAAAATATTAATGATTCGATAAGGTTTCGATTTTTGAAAATTAAAAATGAAACTGTTTCAAAAAAAAAATCATTACTAACGATTCAGTTTCGATCAATATGGATGGTTTAGACATAATGATACATCTACTGATGAAAATGTCACCGGAATCGGCGATATATCGGACGATATATCGCTTTTTCCGGCCGGCGACACATAAGCGGAGGGGGAAGGCTAATCTTCCACCAAAATCGATGATATCGGTGGATATCGACGATAACCGTCGATAAATCCGATATTGACCGACATTCCCGATTTCAGACTCAATCCTACAAATTTCCCTAGCTAATTCGGCAGCAAGCACACAAAAGAAAATCAAGTACAAATTTCTAACATCACGGACGAAACAGAGTTTGGGGGAAACAAATTTCAATCATTAAACAAGTGGGTAATAATTGACAGACTCATTCACGGGTGATTATGGAAGGAAAAAACCAAGGAAGGATCACGGACTCACCAATTAGGGATGTGAATAAATTGGGGGCAACATCGAAGAAAAAAGTCACCCAATTTCCTGATCTGTCGAGGCCGAAACACACCCAGTCGAACGCACCAGCTCTGTGGCTCCACCACCGTCGCCGACAACCTCTGTCGACCCCAACTCCTGAGTCGACCCTCGACGGCCGCTCCACCACCAACTCATCCTCTCTGTGGCTCGCGCCGCATCTCGTCCTCGCGGTCTCACTTCTCCGTCGAGTCGCCGCCTCGCCGCCTCGCCCTCGCCACCTCGCCCTCTCCGCCTCTGGCCCTCACGAATCACCTCAGTCATCATCTCCAAAGAACAACAAATCGAGTACAGAATTAACTACTGTACCCATTGATTATATACACCCGTACTCTCCAAATGAAACGCCCCGTTTCATTTGTGGTTTTTTTTTTAAACCTTTTTTTATATATTTAAAAATTTAAACCTAGATTATTATTTTTAATATATTACTTTCATCCTTAACTCCTTTTTTTATATGTTATAATTTAGAATATTGAAATAATAATATATTACTTTAATGTAGGAATATATGTTTTAATTCAAACAATTTCAATAACGTGATTATAATTTAGAGTTATCAATATTATTTTATTATTAGTCGTAATTTTATTATTATGGTTATTTGTTATTATCAAAGTCTAATTATTTTTCATTTAAAATAGAAGGTCAAATATGTTATAATTTAGAATATATGTTTTAATGTAGGAATATATTTTTTAATTCAAATAATTTAAATAACGTGATTATAATTTAGAATTATTAATATTATTTTATTATTAGTCATAATTTTATTATTATGATTATTTGTTATTATCAAAGTCTAATATTTTTCATTTAAAATAGACGGTAAAATATGTTATAATTTAGAATATATATTTCAATGTAGGAATATATGTTTTAATTCTAATAATTTCAATAAAGTGATTATAATTTAGAATTATTAATATTATTTTATTATTAGTCGTAATTTTATTATTATGATTATTTGTTATTATCAAAGTCTAATTATTTTTCATTTAAAATAGAAGGTCAAATATGTTATAATTTAGAATATATGTTTTAATGTAGGAATATATTTTTTTATTCAAATAATTTAAATAACGTGATTATAATTTAGAATTATTAATATTATTTTATTATTAGTCATAATTTTATTATTATGATTATTTGTTATTATCAAAGTCTAATTATTTTTCATTTAAAATAGACGGTAAAATATGTTATAATTTAGAATATATGTTTTAATGTAGGAATATATTTTTTTATTCAAATAATTTAAATAACGTGATTATAATTTATAATTATTAATATTATTTTATTATTAGTCATAATTTTATTATTATGATTATTTGTTATTATCAAAGTCTAATTATTTTTCATTTAAAATAGACGGTAAAATATGTTATAATTTAGAATAAATATTTCAATGTAGGAATATATGTTTTAATTCTAATAATTTCAATAAAGTGATTATAATTTAGAATTATTAATATTATTTTATTATTAGTCGTAATTTTATTATTATGATTATTTGTTATTATCGAAGTCTAATTATTTTTCATTTAAATTAGACGGTAAAATATGTTATAATTTAGAATATATATTTCAATGTAGGAATATATGTTTTAATTCAAATAATTTCAATAAATTGATTATAATTTAGAATTATTAATATTATTTTACTATTAGTCGTATTTTTATTATTATGATTATTTGTCATTATCAAAGTCTAATTATTTTTCCTTGCCCTAGATGGTAAAATATGTTATAATTTAGAATATATATTTCAATGTAGGAATATATGTTTTAATTCAAATAATTTCAATAAATTGATTATAATTTAGAATTATTAATATTATTTTACTATTAGTCGTATTTTTATTATTATGATTATTTGTCATTATCAAAGTCTAATTATTTTTCCATTAAATTAGTTGGTAAAATATGGCTAGTGGAAGTGCAAGTGCAAGTGAAAGCCGCCCAAGACCTGGACGAGTTGACCCAGCATGGAAATATGCCATTGCAATTCCTGGAAATAAAAACGGTGCCATATGTTCGTTTTGTCAACATCAGTTTCAGAGTGGAGGCATAACGCGATTAAAGTTTCATTTAGCAGGTTTTGATCCAAAAAAAAATGTTCAAAAATGCAAAGACGTACCTAAAGCTATTAGGGATGAGGTCAGAGCATGGATCAAAAGTAAAGATACTGCTAAACAGACTAAGAATATGATTGGGGAGAATATACGAGCTGGATTGAGAGGAGATCCACTCGACACTCAACAGAGCATTCAGATTAATGATAGCGATGATGAAGAGGATGATGATGGATTCGCTTATCCACCAGATGTGCATAGATCTGAGAGAGCAGCATATCGCTTTGCTGTAAATGCATCGAGAGATGAGACACGACAAAGTGTCGACAATTATGGAGTTGGGTCCATGCGTGGTGCTCAAGGAGGCAGTAGCAGTCGTCAACCACCGCAACAGATGCGTCGATCACAAAGTTTGCGTGATCCATTTTCAATTCTTCCCGAACCAAAACTCTACAAAACCGTACGCAGTCAACAGAAGACTGTAAAATCGATGTGGAAAAGGACGAAAGAGAAGTTGGGTCGATACATAAGCAAATTTTTTATATATGAAGGCGTGGCTCCAAATAAAGCCAACTCTCATCATTTTAAGAATATGATCATTGAAGCCCAACGAACAGGTATTTAATAAATTTATTTATTTATGATACATGTTTATTTAGCTTATGAAATAGCATTAAATGCTAACTTATGTTTTGGTTTGCAGGTGAAGGCGTGTCCACTCCTTCTCCATATGAAGTGAAAAATAAATATCCTCCTATGGAGTATGAAGAAATGACGGCGTATGTGGAGCAACAAAAGCAACACTGGGAAACTTATGGATGTACCATAATGTGCGATGGTTGGACCGGTCCAACGAAGTTATCCATAATTAACTTCATAGTATATAGTAAGGGTTCAACTGTATTTCTCAGGTCAGTTGATTCTTCCAAATTTCATAAAGACTATGTGTACATAGGAAATTTGTTGAAGGAAGTTGTTCAGGAGGTTGGAGTACAAAATGTTGTACAGATTGTTACTGATAATGGGTCGAACTTCAAAAAGGCTGGAAAAGAACTGATGAAGACTTATCCGCTCTATTGGACTCCTTGTGCAACCCATTGTATCGACCTAATATTTGAAGATATTGGGAAGAATGAGACAATGGCTCATCATAAAAAATGCTAGGCAGGTAACTAACTACATTTATAATCATCTATGGTTACTTGCTCAGATGCATGAATTCTGTCAAGGAGACTTGGTTCGTCCTGGTGCAACTCGGTTCGCAACCAACTATATTTGTATAAACAGTATAGTTAAGCATAAAGTTGGCCTTAGAAGGTTGTTTACCATTGATCAATGACATGGTAGCCCATTGAGTAGGAAAGTGGAAGGCAAGAGGGTTGAGGCTCATATCCTCGACCAAAGATTCTGGGAGTCCTTGGAGATGATGCAATCAATATATGAACCATTATATTGCATCCTCCGAATTTTTGATACAGAGGTAGTCCCAACCATGCCAATCCTGTATGATATGTTCAATCGAATGAAAGAAAAGATAACCCGTCTTAAAGGGAAGAAGTGGGTCCTTAAAATCATACAGGAGCGATGGGAAAAAACATTAGTGCATCCCTTACATGCCGCTGGTATATTTCTATCTTATTGAACTTGTTAATATTTTATTTTATTGTTGTTTACTAAGCAAAGTTCATTCATGATTTGCAGCTTATTACTTGAATCCTCGATATCAATATCAAGCAGGTGTTGGGCATGACTCCTTCCTTGTCCAATCAGTTCAACAAGTATTCCTCAAACTGAATCCAAATGGACAAATGGGTTTACAAAATTTTGGAGTAGACGTAAGTTCACTACCATATATGAACCTTGATGAGTTATTTTGAATCTTGATGAGTTATTTCGAATCTGTACATCTATGGCATTATATTAACATCAGCCTTAATGTAGTTGATCAACTTTAGAGATGGTCGGAAAACATTTCGTTCACCTATGGCTGTACAACACGAACGAAAATGCCCCCAGGTATATTACTTGCATTTAACTTGATATTCTATGACTTAGCACTTTATAATGTCTCTTACATTAAACTTGATATTGACAGCTGAGTGGTGGGAACTATATGGCCAAGCTTCTCCCAGCTTGCAACAAATTGCTGTTCGTATATTATCACAAACGGCATGTGAGAGAAATTGGAGTACATTTGCTTTAATTCATACAAAGCAAAGAAATCGTCTCGCATATTCTAAGTTAGAACAACTTGTTTTCTGTTATTACAACATGAAACTCAAGTTAAGAGATGAAGAAGCCGAAACTGGTAAAGTTATGGAAGAAGACTACGTTGACCTGTTGGAAATTGCAGGTCAACATGTGGAAGGTAATGAGACTGATCCACTTCAAGCATGGATTATGCCAGCTCACTTGGATGATGATAGTGGAAGGCCTGACCCTCGAGTAGCACATCTTACTAGTGAACACGGTGTTAATGTCGATAGAGTGTTATCTGAAGAAGTGGGGAGTGAGGACGTAGGAAGTGAGCGGTCAATGTCTTCATGGGAGATATCAATGCTTGGTTCTACCGGTAGACGTGACTTACGAGCTGATGCTACTAGTAAGGGACTTCATCAAAATAAATCTCTAGATGATGATGATGATGATGATGATGATGATGGAGGAGATGATGTTGAGACAAACGATGAAGACAAGGATGACGGAGGGGATGATGACGGGGGAAATGAACATGTAACCGATACATATGCACCCTTGAGCCCATTTACTGAAGAGGCGGATTCACTCATGCCACACAAGATTATGATCATGGGTGTAGAGAAGGAGGAGTAGGAATCGGTGGTGTCGGAAAATATTACACTCGGACACGAAACATATATGAAGGTTATGGAAACCCATCTTCTGAGGATTCCATGGCAATTAGTTTTGAGTCAATGAGTTTAGGCACCGATCCTAGTAACAACTCAAATGATCCATATGCTTATGGTCCATATCGTCACCCCCTGTTAGACAACCATCTCCCTCAAATGTCACATGAAGATTATGGAAAAGTTAGTTGGGTAAATCCGAACTACCCTATCTATGGAGGAAAAGTAGGCCATTCAAAGGAGATATACGAATACTATGTCCAACAATACATTTCCTTTTGGTCAAATAGCATCAGTTGGCAAAACTTTTGTGTCTTGGTAGATCAAGAGATTCAAGACCAATCTAATTTTCAAGCTGGTCGGTACTCTACTTGTTTTTGATCAAGTTCAATGTGTACAATATTGTTAATGCAATATTATCAATGAAATTATGTTTTAATTTAAGTTTATCTTTAAGATTTTATACTGTTAGTGGTCGGCAGATCTATATTCTATCATATGATTCATCATATATTTATCATATCAAAGTCATTTTATAGTTTTTATTAGTCCTATATAACCATTATTAGGTACTTAAGTGTTTGCCAAAGTTTCATTCCAAATTCCGTCATTTGGACCCAATTTCCGTCATTTTTGTTGACCGTAAACGATATCGATATCGATATCGATATTCGGGGCGAGATATCCGTAAATTCGGCGAGCGATATATCCGTCGATATCGATATTTTCATCCTTGGATACATCTTGTATCGAAATTAGAAAACGAAAGATCATATTTTCAAAAATTACTTGTTAGGTTGTGACGGGCCCTACCAATTGAGGGATAGTTGGTCTCTACCTTAAGCCCAAACAAAGTGTTGGCCCAAGGACTAAATCGTTTTAGTAACCAAAAATCCAAAATCCTTGTTCCATTAACCCATGCACTTTGAGGAGGCCCAACCTAGTATGTTGAGCTTAAACACACACCCATTTGTAGTTCAAGAAGTACTTTGATGCAGCTTCTACTCCCAGTTGTTGAAACCGTGAACTCCCCAACACCATAAGCTCACCATCTAATTGTTCATGATCCTCTACCTTGCTAGTGTGCTATTTCACACAATAACTTGACAGAACCACGACCCACTCCACCGTTATTGCAAACCCTCCCCTGTCACTACCTTGAACTGTGGCCTCCTAGTGCGGATAGATGAGAACCAACCTAGGACGACGATGATAAGCTCGTTGGAGAAGACAAAAACCAAGAGGACTCATAGATGCTTCCCACGACGACCCAATGAACAAACCAAATTTAGACATTTCCAATCGCTTCCCATTAACTCTTCGAAATCGTGGAACGTTCACGGGAGCCGCAAGGACACTGGAACGGGTACCCCAAACCCGAGACCTGACTCAAAGTCGAAGCCAACCTAGAGAGCTTAGGCTCGAACAAGGTATTTTCTTGAACCTTTAACGTCATTTTCCACTTTGATGTGAGGAGCGACAATGATGACCACGACCCGTTTCAAACCCGAAACCTTGACTCGAGAACTGCACGCTCAAATAGAGGTAAAATAGATCTTTTTTTATTGTGATCTGTTTCAAACCTTGACCCGTTTCGAGAATGTCGTCTTTGATTCATTGCATGTCATTTTTTGCAAGGTTTGGACCTAGGTGGATATCAGTTTCTCTTCATGGATTTTAGACTCTTCAAGGATTCTAAGCTCAGTTCAAGCTTCAATAGATATAATTTCGAGAGGTCTGTATTTGGCTCTGAATTTGTAGGCAAAATTTAGGTTGAAACAAACAAATTTTCTTGTTTCTGATTGCTGGCGATAATAGTCCAGTCGTCTTCTCCAGTGAGACTTGGATGACTGGACCGGCCTTTAAGTTTAACGACATTAAAACTGAGGTTGAAAGGAAATATTTTCGGGAATATGCCATGTGTGTGGTACTGTACCGCACATGCAAGCATGTGAATGGCGTGTACAGCTGCATGTCGGCGCGTGGAGACTTGTGAGGTTGTTTTCAGACCCTCCGTCGGCGCATGTGGCCCTTTTTCAGCTCACGACAGCACGTAGGCACAATATCTAGACATTTTGGACAGTTTTTGATACATTCCTGCCCATTTAAAGCGATTTAGTTAGTGTTTTGAGCAACCTTAGTAGGGCTCCCTTAGAGTGTTACTAGAGAATTACTTGGTAACCTTTGCATTTGACCTTAGTAGGGTTATTTGGACTTGGGAGCCTTTTCCCTAATCTTGTTTTAATATGTTTTTTGCTCGCACGTTAAATTTTTATGTTTATGGTACTTATCGAGTATGCATGATTTACTATTTGATTTACTTGTGAAGTATAATTGAGATGCTTGCTTGAATATACCAACTGTGTTGTGATTTGATGATTATACATGGTATGTACCTAGTTGAGCCATATGTTGCATTTGTATATTATTCCCCGGGGCATTGATGAGATTGAGAAGTTAGAACCCACTTAGGAGTCATTGGTATCCAGTACCTATCTGTATGACCACATATGTGATCGTTCACCTGCATTGCTCGCTATACTAGTTAAAAAGTGTGTCACTCCTATCCCTGCACTCTAGGGGACTCAAAGTGACGGTGCACATCACCCAATCTTTCACGTGGTCAGGGTACGCAAGCAAGATACCCAGTTCGGTCATATACGAACGATTCGAGCGACTCAGGAGTAAGTGTTTAGTGGGTTGGCATGTGCTATATTTATGACCCAACATGACTCAATTGGATGTGTTTTATATTATTATTATTATTGCTATTATTGTTATTTCTCGTATTACGTGCAAGTGTAAAATAACTATTTGAGTTTTCTATATGCCGAGAGGTTAAAGCATGTTTTACTAATCATGGTTTTACACTGAAATAAATTACTAGGTCCACTCACCCTTATTTTTGAACCCCTCAGGTCCTAGTGGCATTTTACGTTCTTCAATGAGGCTTTGGTAGCAGCTCTGACAGTCACACCAACGACTTGGGTTTTATGGAAATCGAGATAATTCAAGTAACTACTTATACGTATGATCATCAATTGGTCTATGCTCCTACTTCCGCTGACACGACTCACCCCCAATCCCCCGGGATTAAGGGCTAAGACATGCTCCCGTCTAACTTACGCGTGACACGAAGACTAAATCGGCGTCCAACCTCAATGTAACACGTAAGCCGGACAAGGGATTTCCAAAACAAACCGTCCACAAGTACCGGACTTCCCAGAGCGCGCAGAATTTACTGTGGATCGCGTGTGTGATGTCTCCGTCTCTCTAACCACAGCATGCACCGCATCAAACCTAGAGGGTATCGAAAACATTAAAAGACTGTGAGTGGAAAAAAAATAAAGAATAAGTTTAGAAAAAAAATTTACAAGAAAAGACAATTATACCCTCAGTTTAAAAACCAATGCATGCATAATCAACTCATACCAGAAAACCATTTCATATTCAATTACGAAAACCGAACTTATTTCATTTCTCAAATCCCGGGCCTCAACCCAAAACCATCGAAATCCATATCATCTCAGTCATAGCCCAAAACATCGGAAAACTATTAGTGAAAACCATCATTATTAAAAACCATCAAGTTCTCATCGAAATCCAAAACACATTTGAAATCCATTTCAACCAATCGAACTTGCTGGATCTATCCGAGTCTTTAAACTCCCGAGTCTTTAAACTCAATCCAGGCCTCAATATAATCCGAGTCTTTAAACTCTCGAGTCTTTAAACTCAATAGGCCTACGGGGGAAATCACAATATCCGAGTCTTTAAACTCCCGAATCTTTAAACTCAATCCGGGTCTTTAAACCCAATCCGGGCCCGCCCGCGTCACATATCATATCCGGGTCTTTAAACCCAATAACCAGATCCAGTAAATCCAATCCAAAACCATTTTAAAACCATTTCCAAATCCATGTCCAAATCCGAATTCGAAATCACCATTTCAAATTCCAAGCCGAATCCGAAATCATCATCCCGAATCCAAATCAAGAATCCATTTCCAAATCCAAATCCAAAACCATCATCCCGTAAGCTAGCATCCGGAATAATCATTCCGAACCCAAATCCGGAAATTCACTTTCAAGTTCCAAAATCGAATCCCGAATCGTATCCTGAAATCCGATTCGAAAATCCGAAATCACGTTTATCGAAACCACTGTTATGAACTGGACCTCAAGACCGAAATCACTTTTTCTAAATCCATTAGAAATCATTAAAATCAAATCATAATTCAAATCCCGAAATCAAATCATCAAAATCATCATCAAACCTTAGTAGAAAACTTTATCTCGTAAAACGTGCAATTATCTCGAAATACATGCAAAATCGTAAATCGCCAAGGTCACAATCATAATCATAGAATCACGTATAGAAAACATATCAAAACATTTATGCATGCATCATAAGTTCGAAAGCAAAGTCCACTCACAGGCCATTAGCGTCGTCGCCTCGATATGCGTGCACTTACGCCGTTTCCGGCCAATCCACTATCACCGGCTTTCCCAAACCTGTCCAAATCCCATAATAAGGTCACTAACTACTTCACAATGGTCATACTAAAGCTCCGTAATTTTCCCGAATTTTTAACTATTTTTAAAAGAGCCCTAAAAATTTCGGACATCCCAAAACATATCGAGACGATGTCCGATCGACTCAAAACCAGTGCCAAAATGTTCGTTACATCGAATACTTTAAAAGTCGTGTTGGAAACTTCCCCAAAAAGGGCCCCACTCGCCGTCACGTGCCGTCCAAAGGAGCTGCACGTGGGCCTTACGCGCCAGGTTACTGTTCATCTTCAACCTCTCGCTGAACTAGTTCAAACCGGTCTGATCCAGCCGAACCGACGGTCACGGTTCAGGGTCTAATTCCAGCCAGATTTCAGTCCCGTTTCTTCCATTAATTTCTTCCTTTCAGTCCCATTTAGTTTAACTAATCAAAATAGGGATTTGAGACCTGAAACTTACCTCCTTGATCAACCAACACATGGCCAACTCCCCATCGTCTAGTTCCTACGATCCCGGCCACCTTTGCTCTTGGTTCCAAGCCCAAAAATCACCTTGAACCCTTCAGAAGCCTTGCCAAGTAACCAATTCGATCACCACTCATCAAAATTGAGTCTGCCATTTTCAAACAAAAACTAGACTTTTCACGGTTTCTCACTTACCATCCGCCGTGCTTACCGCCGTGACCACTACTAGCTTCAACTCAGCCTCCCTGTCATTTTTCATTCATAAAGTGTCAACAAAGGGTGAGGTAAAGAGTTTTTGTATACGGTTGGAGTTCT
This sequence comes from Prinsepia uniflora, assembly GCA_032719365.1. Taxonomy (NCBI): domain Eukaryota; kingdom Viridiplantae; phylum Streptophyta; class Magnoliopsida; order Rosales; family Rosaceae; genus Prinsepia; species Prinsepia uniflora. The sequence goes on along the minus strand of CM064865.1, from coordinate 65,164,558 downwards.
CGGGTTGTAGGGGATTTCATGGTTCAGGACTACCACCCACGACGGTCATCACGGTGGCACTAACCTTATCGTCTAGTCTCTCAGTTACCTTCACAGACCACTCACAGATGAGGAGGATTAGATTGCTTCTCACAATTCACTTACTCACTCTTACACAGCCACTCTCATCCTCTATTTCAAAATCTTGCAAAGTTTTAACTTAAGACGGTGAACACTTGTGAGAGGAGACTCGAACCAACCAGAAGCTGGACATGTGTCCACATCCCACTGATCCCGGGGATAAATATCCCACCATCAGGGACAGATATCCCCATCTCATTGCTCACCATTTAAAACTCAAGAAAAGAAAAGACCAATATACCCTTACTGTACAAATTACCATTTTGCCCCTAAGGTTTTTTAGACCAAAACCCGAGCCATCCTAAATCCAATGACAGCGTGCCGCCTGTCATTGTCCTCAGGGGATCGAGACCTACCTAACGGTCCTCGAAATACGTGAAAATAACTTGTCGTACAAAAGTCAACCATTTGCCTCTTTTTAACCAAATTACCAAAATACCCTCAAACTTCATAACGTCATAACTTTCTCCTCGCATGTCGAAATCGGACGTGCCACCTATTTATGAACTCGTGACATCACGAACTACGTCACCGTCATCGGTCAAAGTCCATTTGACCACCCGAACCAAAAGTCAACCATTCACCCACATACAGGGGCAAAACCGTCATTTCGCACCGTCCGTCCGGAATCATCCAACTAATCAACGATTATCCTCACTAATCCGTCATTAAACATTAATCTAATCTCGGTTTCCGAGACAGGTTGTTATATTCGCTGTCGCGGTGAAATATAATCGGTGTTCACTAGTTTTGTGTCTCTCAACCTCCAAAAACCGCAACGTTTTATTTTAAATTGGCTTTCATCATCTGGACATTAATACCTCAATCTTGGAGCCCAAGTAGACTTTCCAGATCGAGATGGGTCACATAATAAAAATTTGTGGTATATATAGACTATTGCAGACTCACCGTCACATTTCCAACTAAAACATCTTATGGTTCCTTTATTCAAACTTTCACAATTTGTAGAATGCAACTTACAAACATTAATCCAGCCAATTTGTTTTCAAATATTCCGACCAAAATTTAAAAGACACAACAACATTAGAAATGAAACCAATAAAAACAGTAATACTTGAGGCCTTTAAAACTAAAAAAAATATATATAGCAACATTTAACAAGTTTTCTTCAAACATTTCAACCAAAATATAAAAACATAACAACGTTATAAATAAAACCAATCAAAAGACAACAATTGCGGTGTACTCATGGGCGGATCCATTGAGGGGCAAAGAGGGTCAACTGACCCCCTCAAGTTCTTGAATCTTTCGGTGAAGCATTGATTTTGACCGTTTCTGACATTAAAATCTTGCCCTTTAACCATTGGTTATCGCCTTTTGAGTAGGTTTGTTCAATTGAGAAATTAATCTTGATCCATGTAAGCATAGAAATCTTTCCCTCCAAACCCCAACTATGGCCTTCTTCTCATTATGATGTCACCACTCTCCATCAACTTCTTCATTTATAGGCAGCTACTTCAATTTTTCTCTCATACTTTTTTATTTCATTTTATTTTTATTTTTTTGTACACTAACTAAACCTAATTTTAAGGAGATGTTATAAAAATAAAATTTTCTTTTATTCCTTTCCCAATTCTAATACCACCAAACCAATCCTTAATATATATCATCATTCCATCCAATCCCTATTCCTATGAAATATTTAAATTTAATTGAATTGGTTTGATTAATTGATAAATTTTATTTTTTATGACTGTGATTTTTATTTTTATGTATTAACATAGCTACTTGTTTTTTTTTTGAATTATTTCTTGTTTTTTTTTGAATTATTTCTTCTAGAAGCTTTTGATATAAAGATATTGGAGCGATTTTTTTTTTTTACATATTGAATGTCAACTGCATTCTTTATAAGAGTTAAATCAGAAATCTTTCATTGTATAATAGATTGAGTAAAAGTACATCATTATTCTAACTAGTACTAGCTTATTGTTATTACGAACAGATTTCAGTAGACATTTTGTTCAAACAATAAAAGAAAGTTTCCTCATTCTATATCCAACAATTCAAGCATAATTTGTTGTTTTCAAATATATGTGACTATTCAAATTATATATATAATTTACATAATGACCCTCCTCGACAAAATTTTCTAGATCCACTGTTTTGTTTACTTATGTATGTAAAGGTATATGATAAATTAAATATTAATAGAAATTAATAGGTTTGAATTTAAAGGTTTTCCAAAATGAAAATCCAAATCAAATCGTTACTAATAGAGCGATTTGAATTTTTGATTTTTATCTGGTTAAAACCAAACTGTTGGATAAATAGCAATTCAGAGTGGTTCGGTTAATGATTCCAACGGATTTATGCCCACCTCTAGTCATGTTTATTATAATATCCAATTGTCTAAAAATATAGGGATCAATAGTTACTGGATCCAAAAATAATAAAAATAAGTTATTATTTATCCCACAAATAAGTTGTCTTGCATTCCAAACATATACAAACCTAAGGGAAAGTAGTATTTAAAAGAGGGTAAGATGGCGATTTTGGATGTAGTAGAACCCCAATAAATTAATAATCTCAGTTAAATATGTTTTTGGTTAGTCCCAATTTAGAGATAGCATACTGCATTAATAATTTGTTAAGTTTATAAGATATAGTATAAAAAAATTTACATAGATCTCATAACACATAAAATAATGATTGCTTAATACACAGAGTTTATAATTTGACTATTAGGGTTTTCTAAAATAAGACTCAATCAATATTTGGTTTTTTTTTTCTTGTAATTGATGGCACATTGGACCTCATCACTAAACTTTTCTTAACATGGTTAGAAGTTCTAGCTAATATAATTTTCACATATTATAACAAAACAATATTCAATGTTATTATCACTTTGAAAGCATCTTTTCGCAAACGGGCTCAATAGAAGAACTATCACCTCCAAATTCAACATCTTAGTTATTTTCATTAATTAATATCGTTAAATTAATAAAATTTAATTCTTACTCCCAAAATCGTTCATTTATATCTAGAATTATAACTGTATATGAATAGGGGACACATTATTTTTAGGCTTATTACTCTAAATGCTCTCCGAACCCACATTTGAGTCTCAATTTGCTCCAATAATGCCGAATCATTGTGATGTCTTCCCTAAACACCCATTCCATTGAGTCTATTGCACCATCCATTATAATTCGTTATTGACGGTGTTAAGAAAGCTTATGCGGAACCTATGTGGCAAGGAAGTGGCCCACACGTGTGGATCCCACAAGAACGACATACAACAAAAAGACCAATATCATTTCGTGAACTCGGTTTGGGGAAAAAATAGGAGTTGAGAGATTTCTAGGGTTTATGGAGAAGATTGAATATGCAGAATACTTGAATAAATTGGGCAAAGAGTTGTTGGGGTTTCAATTGGACAGCAAGGTGAGGTGATCATTAGACGAAACTGAGGATGAAAATCCCTCAAAAACTCAGTACACAACAACCACATTATGGTAAGTTTCAGCTTTGAAATTTTTGAAATTTTGGAATCTGAAATGATTTTGGAAGTTAATTATCCCATTTTCGTAGAAGATTCAATGTTTTGTTGGTGTTTGTGGAAGGCTTTGAAGATTTAATTTTTTAATTTTTAAGCCATTTACTTGTGCTTTATAATATGGCGAGGTGGGTTTAGAAAAAGGTGGTAGTGGGTTCATAATATGTGAACTTTTTGAAAGTGATTGGTAGTAGTAGTAGTATACAATGTGATATTTGGGTGGAAATGTGTGATTTTGACAGTGTGGGCTGATTAGGGTTGGGCATTTTGGAATAAATGGTTTAAGGTTGGACTGTCTGGAACAAAAATTAGTGTTTAGGATTGGGGTTGTTTGGAATAGAAATTAGGGTTTAGGGTTTACTTTTGTATTATGGTTTTATAATTCATTGTGTTTGTTTGCTTGTTGTGGGGGACGACGATGACATAGTGTCCATCACACTTTATCACGGTGGCAAGATAGTATGTAAAGCTGGAAAGTGAACATATACAAGAAGGGCATTGAAATGGTATGACTAGTGTTGTTGGGATTACATTTCTCTGCTTGAATTGAATACACTGGTGAAGCTAGAAGACTACATTAAGGATATGATTGACTTCTACACACAAGAAGGAAAAACTGGACGGTTTTTCTGATTATGCACAAATCAGAAACTTTTGGCCGAATTTTGAAAGGCTGGAAGAAGAGAAGATAAGACACTACATGTGTACTGTTCCCATATTGTGGACCAAGTGGTAGATGAAGATCTGATGGATTGTATAGTGGGTTGTGGTCCTACCATCTATCAACTGGAGGCACATACTGGTCTAAGCGCAGAGATAGATGTAGAAGATATGCCTAAATTTGTAAGTAATGAAGAAGTGTCTAGTAAAGTTGATGATAGTAAAGCCAAGCTGTATGAAGTTTGAGTGGAAGAAGAAAGTAGTGACAACACCAAATAAAATGATGATCTAGAAGAAAATTTGAAGAAGATGAAGTGCAACCTAGTGGTGGCCAATGCAATCAGAGGCCTGGTAAACAAAAGGTCAATAAGAATGATGAAGATGAGGGAAACTCCGAGCTGATGATGATAGTAGCCAATCTGAGGAACTTGATGACTTTAAAGTTGATGGTTATTGTGAAGGGGATGAGAATGTTGTTTGTCTAAGTGGTAATGATGACGTCTTCTTGCCAAATTGTGAATAGCCAGTTCCTCTTCCTCCTCCACCACAGAATGAGGAAGATTTTGAAGAAATGGAGGTTCCTTTGTCACCAAGGATTGATGTGCCTAGTGAAGACAGTCCTAATGAAGAGGAAGTAAGCATTAGGAATAGGAAGAAGAAACCTCTTCCAAAGACTAGAGCCTTCATTCCAGAGATGGAGATGAAAGGTCTACATTTTAAGATTGGGTAAATGTTTGAAACAGCTGCGGTGTTTAGAAACACTGTGAGGATATACTTAGTTAACAATGGAAGACAACTTACTTTTAAGATGAATAAGCCTAACCGCATTAGGATGGTTTGTGGGAATGGGAGTGGCTGTGAGTTTATATTGTTTGCTTCACCAGTAGAAGGCAGCAAGAATATGCAAATAAAAGAGTTTAAGAGTAAGCACAAATGTGTTGTTGGGACTAAGATTAGACATGCCAATGTTAAGTGGTTGACTTGGAAGTATGAAAGGCAGCTAGAAAGCAACAAATGGATTGGGTGGAATTCCAAGACATGGTAAATACATAAACTATCTCAAAACCCGTAAGCATAGCATGCTTTAGGGCAATGGCTAGTGTGTTAGCTACAGTGGAAAGGTCCTACCACAGAACTCCAAGCACCCCATCTCCTGCCCAACCTACACCAATGTATTTAAGCCCTACCATCACTTCACAGAACACTCTAAGCACCCCATCTCTTGCCCAACCTATAACAGTACATCCAAGTTGTAGTTCACAACGCCAATCAGCCTTATCAAGAGGAAGGAGTATGAGATTCAAGTCTTATGCGAAGGGTTTGCATTGTTCCTTTTGTCTAAATGGCATTTGTTTTTGTGAGGGTCTATATCTGGTTTGTTATTATCAACCTTTGGTTTATGAATGACTATGGGATGTTTCTCATTCTTAATGTATCAACTTCCATTCAAAGTATATATAAACGACATTTCATAATATAAACTAACTTTTACATATTTCCACAATCCACCAAACTAACTTTTACATAATACAAAACCCTAAACATAACTACTATGCCATACAAATAGGTACCACAGCCTTTCTCTCGGCATCTACCTCTAGCTCTACCTTGTCCATTATGTTGCAAACCAATTTCTAAATTCAAACATATCACCAACCAATCAAAATCAATTTCATTATAATAATAATAATAATAAAGCTTCCATTATCACTTATCGTAGCATATGTGCAAACAATGAACTTCCGGCTTGGGTTTTTATCCGTCCATGACGTTTTGTTTATCCATATCTTCCCACAAAGCATCTTCTCGGTTGGAAATTGGCTGAAAATTCAAAATTTCCTCCATGAATCTCCCTTCATAAGTGCAAATTGATTGATAAGGTTGGTGGCTTGGGGTTCACAAACCTTTGCAAAGGCCAAATTAGCAACTTTTTGGTGGGATTATTGTTGCAAGTTTTGAAATTTGCCCCACTTAGGGTTGCGATTTCGGCCAAATTGGGGCTGATTTTGGCGCCCAAATGTTTTCTCAACTCTTACTAAGATGTTCCATAATGTGTGAGCCACATAAGTTCTTTTAGCACTGTCAGTAACGAAGTGTAACGAATGGTGCAACGGACTCGTCTGAATGGGCATTAAGGAAGGACATTGCAACGATTCGGCGTTAGGGGAGCAAATTGAGACTCAAAGGCGAATTCGAAAAGCATTTAAAGTAAAAAATCTTATTGTTAAGTAAAAATTTAACCGTGAAACTAACTAGATATGGCCAGTCGAATGAATTTTTAAAAAATAGGTTGAGTACTTGTTTGAATGTTTGAAAAGGTTGTGACCCATTTGAAATCACCCACAAAGATTGAGAGGCTTTTGGTAATTAATCCTATTTTAAATATTGATGAAATTTTGTATATTTTTTTTTTTGCCAATGATGAAATTTTGTGTCAATAATGATTGAATGGAAACCTAATTAATGACGCGTATGCTCAAATAAGTTTATGGATCACCTTATTAGTTTACTAGCTAGCTAGCTAATAATTATAACTAATTTAGTACGTAATTAAAGCGGCAAATTGGTAATTGATAAATGGAGGTGAATAAAGTAGTAGTTTAAGAATGTATAGAATTGGTCTCAAAATAGTTACAAATTAATTTTAGAAAAGCTTAATTATAAGGAGGATGGAGTAGGGCGGAAAAGATAGGGGCGGGATAAGAAACACATACAAATAAATTGCGAATCTGTGATGTTACATCTTCATTTGCCATATACGGCTGCAGCTGGCTAGCTAGCTTATCGATTTGCATCCATTGCGCAGATCCAGTCTCCAGAAAATCGATGTATCGCGCGCATGCATGCGCATAATATTCCTCTAATATATGCCGCACTTTGTGTGCCCTAATTAATGAAACATATCGTCCAAGTGACAATTTGAGGACCAAATTTTGGTTCCATTTGCAGGAAATTTCAGAAGACCCGGGCCGTTTTATTGATCGATGAGCATCAACTTATTCATGATCGGGAAATCTAGCTTCAGAATCATATAATACATACATTATCTATCACCCTATGCATGCATAACTCCAAATTAAGTCGGTTCATTAGATCTTGATTGATATGTTTAATTATATGATTGAGATTGATGTGTTGTGAGTTTGTGACTTTGTGACATACAGCCATACAGCAGGCACTTAATTCTCATTTTGTCAAAACGCGCGCACACATGTTTGCTGCATATTTATGCACGTAAACATGCATGTAAGTGGATCAGAATCTCCTTCCAAATTTCTGTAGTCAATTCGAATCGAAATGATTTTACGTTTTAAAATTAAATCAATTGTATTTTTTTTTATAAAAAAATATTATGTGGTATCCACACATTTGAAGGATAGACATAATCCCTGTTCAAGGTGCAATTTAATTCGGATCACAAAGTACTTGTAATTAATTTCAAACTCCTACCATTTAAGCACTATGAATCAATTATATGTTCATGATTATATCTTTTTTGCTGTATCAATTTTAAACCTTTTATTTCAAAATTATATATATTTATGCGTGTGAATTTCCATGCATGAAAAAAAAATGTTATATAAAACATAGAAAAATTGATCATTATAATACACCAGAAACAATTTGTTAATTAAGTTACTAGATTATAAAATTGTGTATCTCAAATTATCTCTTTATTCCGTATTAGAGTCCGATTCAGAGGCAATGTAATTTCGGTGGCAATTTTATTCTAGTGGAATGGCAATTTGGAACTCTTTCCTTTTGAGATTTTCCCTGCTAGGAGTTTTGTCCATTAGAAAGATTTTAACGCGGCCAATGTTGGATACCTCTAATATTCCACATCTACTACGAATCGTCCTCCTTAGTTGCTGGGAACGTAATGAAGGGGATTTCTCCTTGTCGTCATCGTTTCGCAAGACCCCCCTTCCATTCGATCTTAATTTCTCATCGTTGGAGGCAGATAGAGACCTAATTGGCGGTGAAGAAGGCTAGGATCTCTGATGTACGATTTTATGCCTCTGATTATATGTTGTTATTACGACGTTGGTGACTTGGGTGCTCGTATGATGATGATAATGATTTTTTCTCTTTGAAATTTGGTTTTTTTAGCTTAAATGTACCATGAACTCATATCACTGACCAACTTTGCATCATATTTTCAGCATTCATTCACTAAGCACCCTGTAACAGTCGAGTTGGCCCACTTAGCTATTTTTATGTTACCTTCGTTCCATTTGGCGTCAAGCCTACATGGATTAAAATGCACTGAATTAGAAAAGGACAATTGTGGAACTTCACAATTGAGGCCCTTAAATGACGTCCAACTGCAACCCAATTTAACCCCAATTCGAAAATCACAATCCGAAACCCTAATTTATTAATCCCAATCCTTGGACTAGATTATCATTTGTTTGCTTCAATGCTTTAATTCTCAATTGAGGTTCTTCCCCTTCCTCATTGAAGATGAAGAGATGAACGACCTTGAAACGAAAAGTAGCTACTGCGCGAAGAAATGCAAAATCAAGTCTTCATGGACTAACATACAACTTGGCAGGAGATTCCAAGTATGTCCATGTTTTGGAGTAATCAAAGTTCATAAATTTGTATTGAATGGTGAACTGATGAAGATGGTAGATTTAGGGGTTAAGGATTCAATTTGACTTCAAATTTGTTCATAAGACAGGTCTGGAATCTTATTTAAGTTTACGGCTTCAATTATAGTTGAATGATGTTCAATTTTATTTCAATTGCTGGGATTGTTGACATTGGTTTACTGATATTAGGTAAATGGATACTTATCCGATGTGTTTAAATGTAAGGAAGTAAGTGTGGGTTTTGGGGATGGTTTCATCCTAAAATGTGTCATTATTGCAAGACAGTTTATACCTTGGTTATTGAGGAAAAATAAGAAAATGGAAAAAGAATTGAAGAAGAGCAGAGCTTGGACTAGAACTCATGCATGTAAGTAGATCGGAATCTTGTTTCAAATTTCTTTAGTCAATTTGAATCGAAATGATTTTTACACTTTAATTAAATCAATCACATATTTGTTTTAAAATATTATATGGTATCCTCATATTTGAAAGGTATACCTGATCTCGCGAGGGATGGCCCGAGCCCAAGGCAGACAAGGGTTTTGCTTTGCGCCACATTTTAAAAAAAGGTCTCATTTTATCTAAAATTTAAATAAAATTATTTTTAAATTTTAAAACTATAAACCAAGAGACTGTACGGGGAGGAAATGAATGGAGAAATAGTTTTTCTATAAAATTATTTTTAATTTTAAGTTATTAAAGAAAATCTATTAAAAATTATTATTTTAGTTTTTATTAAATTTAAATTATAAGTAAAAGCTATGTCATCTTTAATCTCAATCATTGAAGATCTTTAGATCTAATAGTTGAAAAATTGTGTCAAAAATTATGTTTAAAATATGGTATCACAGATCCACCCCTTATATATATATATATATATATATATATATATATATATATTAAAAAAACTATCCAAAAAGAACTTTTATATTGAGCTATGCATATGCAAATGTTGGAGGCCTTGTCTTAACAAAATTTTCAACTTTTATATTGGATTGTGTGCATGGAAATGTTGGATGCCTAAAAAAAATTTCCTCTTTCTTTCATTTTTCCCATTTTGATCCACATATTATAGGCCTAAATTCTACTCTCCTTGTCAATTTATATATTCTAAATTTTTAATAATTTGTTATAAATTTCCTTCCCAAATTTCAATCTCTAATTTCTAAAATTTATCCTATATAAAATGATGATTCAATTTAAACTTGAGATCCCTTCACTTGTTAGAACTATTTTTATAGCTATATTTGTTGAGAAAAAGGTATAATGACACGTTTGATTTTTCTAGGTTAATTTACTCTATTTTATTTTTCTTCTCAAAATTGATATTTTTTTTTTGTAAAAATTAATTGACATTCTTCCAAAACTATAAACCAAGCAAGTGAAGTACAAATATTAACAGACAATTTTGCATTCTAAAAGTAAAATTTATGAATGATATTTCAAACTAAATTAATGAAAATATATATTATTTATTTTTATTTAAATATTAAACGAAAAGCCTCATCTGTATTTTTGTCTTAGGCCGCCATTTAGCTTGGGACGGCTCCGCTCGGGGTGCAATTTGTTTCTTGTTACAAAATGCATATAATTAGTTTTGAACTCCTAGCATTTTTTTTTTATCAGAAACATGGGAAATTCATTAAAAACAAAACTGGAATCAACAGTACAGGAAGGGAAACGAAAAAGTACAGGAAAGCAAAATAGGAGGGGATTCGGAGTAAAGACGCATGACATACCATAAAACGTTCACTACTAGGCCCAAAAGAAAAATAACTTAGCACGGGGGCAGAGGAGCCCATCATTGTTTAAAACAAACACTAAGAAAGATGGAGGACGGTCAATCCAGATTTCCCTGCACATTCTTCGTCGTACTTGAGTAGCTAAGGTATCAACTACCTTGTTAGAGCTCCGAGGGATCCAATGAAAACAGATTCGCTCAAAATAGGGACGATGAGCTCGGAGCTGAGAGAGAATGGGGAAAATTTCCCAGTTACCACGAGCAATGCTTCCAGAAGTGCACTTTATTAGAGCCTGGGAGTCTGATTTCACGATCACATCACGGTAGCCTTGGGACCGAGCGAATTCCACCCCGGTAAGGGCAGCCCAAGCTTCAGCAATTAGCACATTCTTTGTCCTTCGAGCTTCGCAAATAGCACCACAGAAAGCTCCCTCCGAGTTTCGGATGATGGCCCCAAATCCGGCAGGAACCTCCGAGTTTAACCAGGAGGCGTCACAATTGACCTTCACGACATAGACCAATGGAGGGCACCAAGAACCATTGGTAGCCTGAGAATTGTGAGTCGGACCCAGGGGGCATCCCAATGGAACAAGTGTGCTCCAGAACTCCGAGACGTACCTGGATATGGCCTGGATGATGAGAGAAGGATTGAACGGGTGACCCACAAAACGCAGTTTGCAGCGGTGTTTCCAGATTTCCCAACAGGTGAAGGCAACAATAGACGCAGTCCAACTGCGATGCCCGCCTATACCCACGGAGGGAGACAAAACAGTGTTGAGCCAATCCGCAAAGGACGTCACTTGGGAGATATCAATACGATAGTTCAGGAAACCCCCAAACCAAATGCAAGTCACACCGGGGCACAGTAGTAAAAGGTGCTCTATGGATTCAGGATACTCCTCACAGATAGGGCACATCTGATAGTGACTCAAGTGTCGACGAAAGAGGTTTTCTCGGGTGGGGAGGCACCCCCAGAGAGTCTTCCACATGAAATTGATGACTTGCGGATGTGCTTTCATCTCCCAAATAAACTTCCAAAGGCCCAAAGGGAACATGGTAGAACATGAGGGTCTGGAAAAGTGCAAGTGAGCTAGGAGGTGGTGGAATGGTCCAAAGCCAGAAATACCCAGACTTCACGCCATACTCGCTCATCTTGCAGTGTGGCTAAATAAGTCAGTCCTTGTCCTCCAAGTTCCCAAGGGGGATAGATCGAATGGTATCGCAATCAGCTGCATATATCAAAGGCTCAATGTTCGTAAGGTTCCAAGATCGGGAGGTTGCGTCGATCAGTGAGGAGATATGTTGGGGTAAACCATCGGTCACAGCAGGAAGAAGGGGTAAGAATACCATTCGTAGTTCCCGGAAACCACCGATCAGTCCAAATTTTTATGTCTTCCCCATTCAGAACTTGCCAACGGGCTCCCTCAAAAATAATCTGGCGGCCCTCCAAAATGCTGGTCCATGCCTAGGAAGCACGACTCCCCTTTCTTTCCTCCCAGAAGTTTCCATTTGGAAAATACCTACTCTTAAGCATCCGAGCCCAAAAAGAGTCTGGTTCTCGAATAAGTCTCCAACACTGTTTTGCCAAGAGGGCAAGGTTGAAATCCTCGAGATTCCTGAAGCCCATTCCCTCATCAGTCTTCGGAAGACCCAACTCAACCTAGCTAATCCAATGAATCTTATTACCACTCTCAAACTGACGCCACCAAAAATTTGCTAAATCAGAGTCGATAGCTTTGCAAACATTCTTAGGGAACTTGAAAATTGCCATGGGATATGTAGGGATAGCTTGGGCCACAGACTTGATATGCACCTCCTTGCTGGCCTGAGAAAGGAACTTCTTCTTCCAACTGTAAATTTTCTTGCCAATGCTTTCCCGAACAAAAAGTAAGGCCTCTTTTTTCGATCTGCCCCACAGGGATGGAAGCCCAAGATACTTTCCAAGGTCCTCTGTGATTTCCATGTTCAGGATTGTATTCAGTTCAGTACGCAAAGAAAAATGGGTATTGGGGCTGAAGAAGATGTTGGACTTGTTATAGTTTACAAGCTGGCCGGAAACAAGACAATAAACCTGCAAAATTTTGTCAACAACCAAGCAATTGTTTCGAGTAGCTTTCAAGAAAAGTAAGGCATCATCAGCAAATAAGAGGTGCGAAAGAGTAGGCCCCTCCGGAATAAATTTGATGCCCTCTAGGATAACAACAAACTCAGCATGGTTGAACATATGAGATAGAACATCGCAGACAATGATGAAGAGATAGGGGAACAGAGGATCTCACCAGGCTGCCCATTAACCAGAACCGAGAAACTAACAAAGGAAACACATCGCATCACCAGATCCACCCAGGTGCCACTGAAGCCCATTTTAAGCATGACTGCACAGAGGAAATCCCATTCAATATGATCATAGGTCTTATTCATGTCCAATTTGATTCCCATTTCATAAGTTTTGGTCGATTTCCAAAGCTTGAGAGCATGAAAAGCTTCATGAGCCACCACAATGTTATCTTGAATTTACCGTCCCGAAATGAAAGCACTTTGTTGTGAGAGATGATGGATGAGAGAATACTCTTCAGGCAGTTGGCCATCACCTTAGCAATAATTTTATACGAGTAGTTACAAAGAGCAATAGGACGAAATTGAGCGACTGCCTCCGGGTTTTGGACCTTTGGAATAAGAGCAATGTGGGATGAATTGAGGGCGTCCAAAGATAGCTCACCTGAAAAAGCCTTGTTGACAATAACCAACAAATCATCATGAATAGAGGTCCAATAGGTTTGATAGAAAATACCAGAAAACCCGTCGGGGCCAGGAGCCTTGAGCGCCCCCATTTGAAAAGTGGCATCCTGAATTTCCTCCATGGGGATAGCCCAGTTAAGATCAAGGTTTGTGGTGCTCCTCAATAGATGAGTTGATGAAATTGAGAATATCTCCCCAGTCACGGTCCCCACTGGAAGTAAAGACCTCCTTCAAATACTTGTCCACTGTGTACCAGATTGAAGCATCACTGGTGGCCCAAGAGGTCTCATCAATCCTGGTACGAGAAATGAGATTTTGACGGCGCCTCTGAATGATGGAGATGTGGAAGAAAGTCGAATTTCGATCCCCAAACTTTAGGCGCTTAATGCGAAAACGTTGTTGCCAAAATTTCTCTTCCAAAGCCCAGACTCGGGTAATATCCCCCTTCAGGGTACTGATAGCATCAAAATTCTCAGCCCAATTGCATTGGAGGTGGTCCAGTCGGTTGATCATCAAATCCAATTTCTTCTTATTATTTGGGTACTTCACATTTCTTCACTCAATTAACCTCCTTCGACAGGTTGCAATTTTTCGCTCCCAAGAGCCATCGAAAGAATCCACCGGGTTTTTCCAACAGGGGTCAATAATATCTCTAGATTCCGGCTCATCGGTCCAAAAGGATTCAAAGCAAAAAAGCCGTTCTCTTTTCTGGTTTATAGGGCTTGAATCGATAAGAATAGGGCAGTGATCAGAACCCAACATCGGGAGGGTGGTGGCAATCGAGCAAGACCACTTAAGCTACCAATGATCATTAATAAGTCAACGGTCTAATCTTTCTTGCATCACAATCTCCTCCCCACGAACCCCTGTCCAAGTGAACGCCTGCCCCTTGAAACCCAAATCAGTGAGGGGCACTATGAATCAATTATATGTTCATGATTATATCGTTTTTGATGTATAAATTATAAACTTTTATTTCAAAAATTTATATATTTAAACGTGTGTTTCCACTCATGAAAAAAATAATGTTATATAAAACATTGAAAAATTGAATTATAATATCTCAGATCGAATTTGTTAATTAAGTTACTTGATTATAAAATGGATCGAGTATCTCAAATTATCTCTTCATTCCATATTAAAGTCTGATTCAGAGGCAATGTAATTTATGTGGCAATTTTATTCTAATGGAATGGCAATTTTATTCTAATGGAATGGCAATTTGGAACTCTTTCCTTTTGAAAATTTTCCTGCTAGGAGATTTGTCGATCAGGAAGATTTTAATGCATTTGACACCTCTAATATGTCACATCTACTCCGACTCGTCCTCCTCGGTTGATGAGAACGAAGGGGATTTCACCTCGTCGTCATCGTTTCGCAAGTCACTAGAATATTTACTCTATATTTTTGAAATTCATAATCATTAGGACTATTCATTAGCACTGTACACTTCGCGGGATACTGTTCACCCAAAAACTCCATAGCCACCCAACTTTAAATCTTCATATCCAACTCATTTCTCAACCAAAATCAATGTTCTAATAATGAAAATTTATCCACTCGAGCCAAGAAATCAAATAATTAATTCAGTATGGTGTGTTAACACATACCGGTGGTGGCCAAAATTAGAAAAGAAATTCCGGCTAATTTTTTGGCCTTCGATTCTCTTTTCACAATGATCCTCAAACTTCATGGATATCATGGTTGAGTTCATAGTAAGGAGAGGAAGCTTTTAGTGTGTTTTGTTTAGGTCCAAATGGCCAAAATCGAAATCATGATTTTATGCAATGTTCCAAAAATTCAAATCCAATATATTTACAAATCCAAACCTAATATATGTACAAACCCAACCAATTAATTAATTCCAATCTTTCTACTCCCACCGTCTACTACCACCCATCCATCCATTATCTTTGCAATTTCTACCAATTAATAGTTTAATACTAATTAATTCCTATCATTCTCCTACCACCGCCCACTACAACCAACCATCCATTGTATTTGTAGTTTTTGCTTTTTAGCAACTAATATTAATTAATTCCTACTGATTCTAGAGGCCTCATTCAATTTCTAAAAACGAGAGTGAGATAGAAAGTAAGAGGGAAAGAGAAATTTTCTTCCTCATTGTGACGACCCGTACCTAATTAATAGGATTAATTAAGAATAATGACGGATTAGTGGGGCTAATCGGGGATCAAACGACGATTAACGGACGTTCAGGGCGAAATTACAATTTTGCCCCTAAACGAGGGCGAATAGTTGACTTTTGACCCGGGAGGTCCGATGGCCGAGGGCCGTTATGTAAATCGAGTCGATACGAATCCGTAGACAGGTGGCACGTCGAAATTGGAAGTTCGACGGAAAAGTTACCGTTCACGGAAGTTCCGAGGAACTATTTACGGTGACATGCTTTACGAGACAAAATGGGGCTTTTGTCTTCAAGTGGAGCCCAGATATTTGAATCAAACCAATGGATGAGTGACAAGTGTTCATCCAATCCAACTAACCCGATAAAACCCAAAACCCAGATACATGCATATCCCTCCCCTGTCTGTGTTCATCCAATCCAACCAACCCGATGAACCCCAAAACCCATTCCCCTCTCCTTTTGATTTTGTGTGAGGCCTTGAGAGGAATTGAGGGGAGTATTGAACTGAGGAAGGTGGTGGCAGGACAACGATGGGAACTCAAGGCCAAGGTAAAACCGTGAACCCTTTACATTTCAAATTTTTGATTTTGGGATTTGGATGTTTAGGATGTTAGCGAATGATTAGGGGATGTTGTGGGGGATGGTTTGAGTCATGTAGGGCCACAAATGGTGGCTGAGGACGGCTGAGCCGGCCATCCCACCGCCGAGGACAATTTTCGGTAGGCAACCACCGAATTTCCATTCCAGCCAAGTAGGCCCAATCCAACCCCACAAACCTTCCTATCTTGATCCTAGGAACCTAATAGGACCCTTAGGATTGAGTTTTAGCCCTTGGTTATGCCCTGAACATAAAATGGAAGTTTTGGGTTTATTTGGATTCTTGAACCCATGGGATTTAGGATTGGTTTCCTAATTTTGATTGCATAAAAGGATTCATAGGATAGATTTAGGAAGATTGGTGGAAAGAAGGAAGAAAAAGGATGAAAAAATAGGAAGGAGTGGCCTTGGACCGGTCACGCCAGTCCAGTTGGATCAATTTTACAGGTGGGCCGGTTCGGACCGGTCTAGCTGAAGGAAGAAGAAAACTGTGTAGTGGCACGTGAGGCCCACGCGCAGCCATTTCAGGCGGCGCGCATAGGTGCGTGGCCCATTTTCTGGGGAAGGTTCCAACATGTGAAATCATCTATTCGATGTAACGAACATTTTGAGACTGGTTTCGAGAGGTTCGAAGGTTTAGGATCGACATTAAAAATAGTTAAAATTTCCAAAAATTTACGGGGCTTTAGTAAGGGGTTAGTTAAGTAGTTAGTAACCTTTTATTATAATTTAGACAGGTTCGGGAACCCCGGAGACTGCGATTGGCCCCAGAAGAGCGTATGTCATTATATCGAGGCGCGGCTTTGGACAGTCTGTGAGTGGACCTTTCTTTCTAAATTGATGCATGCATAAATGTTTTATAAGTGTTTCAATACAAGTTTTGGAATGCCTTAACTGTATTGTTTGTGGTGTTTTAGTATGTACGTATTTGCACGTATTTCGAAGTTTTCGGCTTTATGTCGGGCTTCTACGTGCTGTGTTTTTTGTGGTGATTTAATGGAATGGTTTTGGATTTGAAAACATGGAATTGGGCAGGAGACCCATTTTATTGGAAACTATTGGACTAGGAGTCCATTTGATTTAATGAGAAGTCGGGCTGGAGGCCCATTTGAGTTGTACGATCGGGCCAGGGGCCCCGTTGGTTTACGAATTCGGGCTTGAGGCCCAGTTGGTTACGAAATCGGGTATGAGGTCCAGTTATGGTTTCTAAACATGATTTCAGGTTAGGGACCCATATTTGGATTTTTGATGGTTTTATGGAAAACCCGGGCGTGCCCTTTGAATGGTTTTGGAAATGAAATATGAAAATGGTTTTCGTATTCCATCCTCATGGTCGGATGCCCTCCAGATGTCTCGTAGTATCCTGGAGTGGCGGGTTTTCTCCTCCAGACGTCTCGTAGTATTCTGGAGTAGTCACGAGGCAATTACCTGCGAAGGGTCATTGCACGGAGCAACTGGTCCGTGTAAGACTCAGGAGCAGGTATTTCCAGAGGTTAAAACCTCTCCCGAGGGAGGGTCATTGATCTGCAGGTCATTGACCTGGGTGGACCTTGGGGAGACTTGTGATATGAGAACCCGGGTAGCACGCGTAGCTTGGAACCGTGACAGTTGTGTTGGTTGTGACATCTCGGATGTCAGGTATCAGGGATGTCGAGGATTGGTTTTTGGGATGAGACCCATTGGTATCAATTTTGGGCTGAGACCCACATGTATCAGATTTGGGCAGAGTCCCTACTGATTTGGTTTTGGGCCGTGTTCCCATGTGCTTTGGTTTACGGTTTTGGGCTAAGGCCCTAATGGTTTCATTTTGATAAATGGTTTTCGAATGCATGCATACTTTTTAATGAAGGGCATAAATGTCTTCTTTTCGTGAAAATGATTTTATAAATTATTATTTTGTCCACTCACAGCTTTTCGTGGTTTTAATGCCCTTCAGGTTGATCGCGGATGCGGGCTGTAGCGGGGACCGAGACATCACACTCCTCATCCGGATCCTGGCGTACTCTGGAAGCCCAGTGGAGCTAAATTTGGAATTTTCTCTTGTCTGACACTTCGTGTCAGATGGGATCAGGCGCGTCCCACGTTAATCCTTGGGGAATTTGGGACGGGTCGTGACAAGTGGTATCAGAGCGGGTTTTGCTCTCGGAGTGACGCTCAGGTCGAGGATGTGATGTCTCTACGGTGATAACAGCCCGTCATCAACCTAATATTTAGGGTAAGAGTCTGAGGATTCAGTGGTATCGAACCCTAGTTAGGTTGTGTTTGGCACAAGGTGTGAACGTTTAGAGTTTGTTTGGCACATGATGCCGCATTTTCAGGAGGTTGGATCCCGAGTGAGATCAATGAGTATGTGAATCTAACAGCTTAGAGCCATAGTGTTATTGGTGGATAGGATCCAGTGGACCAGTAGACACAGTAGGAAGACCTGAGGGTCGAGACCGTTGAACCCTTATGAAAGTTAAGGATAGTAACAAGTGGTATCTGTGGAGGTCGTGGATGACCCAAGTGAGACAGTTGGAATAGAAACGTTTGACCCTATTTGGCATGGGATGCCATGTTTCGGTTTGTCGAATCCCGAAGGGAAGTCGACTGGCTGGGGATGCCACGGTGTAGGTGTTGTATGGCTTGGTATGGCATACGGTGATTGTGGTACGATGCGATTGTAACATGCAGCAGTTGTGCAGTGTTAGGCACAGATTATGGCCAAGTTCTTGTGAAGGCCAACGGCTGGGAGCCGTGGAGTTACGAGAGGACGAGGTCCTTGGATTTTGGTTACTGGTTGATTGGACACCAGTGTCAGATTATGACGACTTTTCAGAGTCGAGAGCGATGGATCGGTCAGGATGGTTGGGCTGCAGCGGGCAGCCGGGTTTGTGATAACCCTAGTTGGTGATTGATCGGACAAGTTCCTAGGAGAGTGGTACTTGTCGACCGGATCCTGAGGTAGACCGATCGGTGGATGTTGCTTGTTGAGTGGTTGGTACCGGCAGTGAGTTGATCACATGGATTTGGAGTCTCGATAGCAGAGTGTTTCTAGTAATGGTCTGCACGAGGTTGTGGAAGACGTGATGAGATTGATCTGCACGAGGTTGTGGCAGACGTGCTGAGATTGGTCTGCACGAGGTTGTGGCAGACGCTACTATCGATGGACGTAGTCGAGTCTTATCGAGTTGGATAGGCTCAGGTTGCCGTGACGATCGTGATGATGGAATTCGTCAGTCGTGACGAGGATACGAGGGTGCAGGAGTGACGCACGGTACGAGCAGTGATTATGGATTCGACTCGGTTACTGCTGAGTACGATCGCAGAATGAGATGTTGACTTTGGGTGTTGACTAGTATGCCACGCTACCTCTGTGGAGGTGATTGTGATGAGTAGGATGTACCTGGATGAGTGACATGTGCCCTAGATATCCTTGGACGGATCGCACGAGTAGGTGTGTTGGAGTTGGTCCCATAGAGTTGGAAGTACGAACTAGTATGCCCACGGGATAGTAGATGTGCCCAGAGTGGCAAGCATGTGAGTTCGGTGGGCACTTAGCAGGACAGAGAGGATCCCGAGTGGCTCAGTACGAGGCACAGGGAGTACTTGGTTTGTTGACCAGGTCCCTGATGGTGATATGCAGAGATTTGACCGCAGTTCACAGCAGGAGTATGTTGTGACTCTTCAGTTGAGCGATACGTCGAATTAGGATGAATTGACATCATTTTGGATGTACATAAATGGTCGTAAACAGACAGGCGAGTTGGATTGTTTACGGACATGTGGATGATGTCCGAGTAAGTTGAGGACTTGGAAGCATACCGGGATGTTTCCAACGTGATTGGAACTTCAGAATCAAGAGAGGTTACGATTGAGACGATGAAAAGAGTACTTGATTTTGCATTTTTGATGGATTGATGTTCTCCTGGTGACGAACGGTTGAGGTTCGAGCCATGATTGGAGAGCGGAAAGTAGTGTGTGGTTGGAAGTTCCGAGAGTGCAGCACTTGAGCTGGTCGAGTAGTGCCTTGCTGATTGATGTGATAGGGGTGCACCGGTGTGTTGTGCACGTTAGAACGATGGGATTGACCACGGTCAATCGGTATGTTAGGTTGAGAGTTCTCCGAGAGTATGAGTGTGTTTTCGGTTGGATGGAGTCCTAGATGGACATGAGTGGCGATCGGATTAGAGTTCGATGAGTACCATGATCGGATGTGTTTCGACATGATGATATGATGACTGGACGTCGACTATTGTGTGCTCTAGCAGAGGGGATGGGTAGAGTTCAGTGATTGATGTGAGCGAGGGTTCAAGGCCACGGACGACCAAGGGAACCCTATATTACAGTTGTGTTATCTCTATTGAGATAAGTATTCGATTGGGATCCAGATACACCCAGGATGGGTACGTTGTCAAATGGGTTTCAACAGGATACGTGATGTGATAGTTTAGGACTCGAGTGAGTCCAGTTTTTAGCATAGGTCACGGAGTGACACGAGATACGATATAGGGACTCGAGAGCGAGTCGACATCAGAGTAGCGCAACGAGAGCGCAGTGGAGCTGGGAGTTATCGGCTGGTCACGAAGGTCGTGACATATCATGGTAATGGATTCATCGGTATCCGACGAGTTCGGATTGGTATGGATTGATGGGACTCTATGAAGAGTCAGTATGAGTGTAAGAAAACGAGAGCATTGACTTATGTGAGTACCGAGGCCGATAAACGTCGCAGGTTTGAGTATGCCCTACGAAATGGGATTCGTGCCATTATGATGGCAGGATCTATAGAATGTTGACGGATTGGATGTTGAGCCGGATGCCAGCTTGGATGTGATAGCCCTTAGTGGGAGTATGGTCACGCCGGTCCAGTTGGAGCGATTTTACAGGTGGGCCAGTTTGGACCAGTCTAGCCGAAAGAAGAAGAAAACTGTATAGTGGCACGTGAGGCCTACGTGCAGCCACTTCAAGCGGCGCGTGTGGGCACGTGGCCCACTTTCTGGGGAAGGTTCCAACGTGTGAAATCATCTAGTCGATGTAATGAACATTTTGGGACTGGTTTCGAGTCAATCGGATATTGTCTCGATATTGTTTGGGAGGTCCAATGGTTTGGGATCGACATTAAAAATAGTTAAAAATTTTAGAAAATTAGGGGGCTTTACTGATAGGTTATTTAAGTAGTTAGTAACCCTGTATTACGATTTGGACAGGTTCGGGAACCTCGGAGACGGTGATTGGGCCAGGAAGGGCGTATGTCACGGGTATCGAGGCGCGGCTTTGGACGGTCTGAGAGTGGACCTTTCTTTCTAAATTTATGCATTCATAATTGTTTTATAAGTGTTTCAATACATGTTTTGGAATGCCATGAGTGCATTGTTTGTGGTGTTTTAGTATGTACGTATTAGCATGTATTTCGAGATTTTCGACTTTATGTCGGGCTTCTACATGCTGTGTTTTCTGTGGTGATTTAATAGAATGGTTTTGGATTTGAAAATATGGAATTGGGCAGGAGACCCATTTTATTGGAAACTATCGGACTAGGAGTCCATTTGATTTAATGAGAAGTCGGGTTGGAGGCCCATTTGAGTTGTACGATCGGGACGGGGGCCCCGTTGGTTTACGAATTCGGGCTTGAGGCTCAGTTGGTTATGAAATCAGGCATGAGTCCTAGTTATGGTTTCTAAACATGATTTCGGGTCAGGGACCCATATTTGGATTTGTGATGGTTTTATGGAAAACCCAGGCGTGGCCCTTTGAATGGTTTTGGAAATGAAATATGAAAATGGTTTTCGGTATACCATCCTCATGAATGGATGCCCTCCAGAATGGATGCCCTCCAGACGTCTTGTAGTATCCTGGAGTGGCGGGTTATCTCCTCCAGACATCTCGTAGTATCTTGGAGTAGTCACAGGGCAATTGCCTGCGAGGGGTCATTGCACGGAGCGACCGGTCCGTATAGTGACTTAGGGGCAGGGATTGCTAGAGGTTAAAACCTCCTCCTTGGGAGGGTCATTTATCTGTGGGTCATTGACCTGGGTTGACCCTGGGGAGGCTTAGGATTTGAGATCCCGGGTAACACGTATAGCTTGGAACCGTGACAGACGTGTTGGTTGTGACATCTCGAATGTCACGCATCAGGGATGTCGAGGATTGGTTTTTGGGCTGAGACCCATTGGTATCGATTTTGGACTAAGACCCACATGTATCGAATTTGGGATGAGTCCTTACTGATTTGGTTTTGGGCCGAGTTCCCATGTGCTTTGGTTTACAGTTTTGGGCTAAGTCCCTAATGCTTTCATTTTGATAAATGGTTTTCGAATGCATGCATGATTTTTAGTGAAGGGTATAAATATCTTCTTTTCGTGAAAATGATTTTATAAATTATTATTTTGTCCACTCACAGCTTTTCGTGGTTTTAATGCCCTTCAGGTTGATCACGGATCCAGGCTGTAGTGGAGACCGAGACATCACACTCGTCCTCCGGATCCTGGCGTACTCTGGAAGCCCGGTGGGGCTAAATTTGGAATTTTCCCTTGTCTAACACTTCGTGTCAGACCGGATCAGGTGCGTCCCTCGTTAATTCCTGGGGGATTTGGGACGGGTCATGACACTCATTGTCTGAGAGATACTTTCTTCATCATCGTCTTTCTATGCTCTTCTTCGAGCTTCGTTTATATTGCAAATTCTATAATGCTTACTCCTTCAATTTGAGTCGTGGAGTCAAATCGCTCATTGAGTTGGAGAAAGAGATTGTCAAATTTTTGGAAGGGTTGCTCGGCCGATGGCGACGGAGGCGATGGTGTGATGGCGTAAAGGTGCAATGATCGGTACGGGACAAGCAAGACCCAGCTCCCCTTCTTAATGCCTGCTTCGGGAGCTGCCTTGCTGCTTGTAATACTAATATATTCCCACCTCTTTCTTTTGTTTTCAACAATCAAATTCTTGGTATTTTGCTTCTGTAATTTTACAAGCCTTTTGATTGTCTCTTGGGTTCTTTGATTAATTTAGGAGGTGAGGCATGTAAAATACTAAGAAAAAATAGAAAACAATTCTTGGTAATTTTTTTCTGTAATTTTACAAGCTTTTTGATTGTCTCTTGGGTTATTTGATTAATTTAGGAGGAGAGGCTTGTAAGATACCTAGAGAAAATAGAAAAAAAAAATTAAGATGATTGAAAACGCCTAGCTACCAGCGCCTAGCCACCCAGCCCACCCAAGGGTCACCCTGAGCCGCCGAGTTCGCATAGGCACCGCGGAATAACCATGCCGCGTATAGCTGCCGCATAGCCCATATTCGAGGCTGCATAGCTCCGCCTAGCGCCTAGGCACCGCCTAGCCTGCCGTTTAGAACATTGATTTTATGTGGAGTCTTCCTTGTTTCTCACGACAAAGGAAGAGAAAAATGTGTGGGTGAGGAAAGAGAGAGTGTGTAGTAGAAAAATCTGGAGAAAGGAAGATTTTTTTTTTTAAATATCTACCTTCAAAATTACCAAAATGCCCCTTATAGTTCTAAACACGTAACTTCCTCATTTAGACTCTGTTTTTCGTGCGCCACCTATCTACGAACTTGTGAGTTTGAGACCTACACAACGGTCCATTACATTCTTCCAAAAGTAGCCCCAAACTCAAATCGAAAATTAAACCTCTACATACTCGTTGTAAGTTGACTAGAAGGAATAAAACAAATCGAAACCTGAAATCCCGTGCACTTTGAAAATTTCCAAGTTCCAGTATCAAAATAGATCATAAGCGAGGACAATGTCTAGGAGGTATCACGAAGGTCCCATGATCACAAGTCTGGATGTTTAAGTCAAGAAAAAGAATTTCTCCATCCTCTAAAAATAATCCCGAGCCAAAGCTCAATGCCCAAGCAATCCAATCTGAAGACTTATCCTCCTAACCCTTGCCATATATACCTCAAAGCAAAGGCTAGAACCCAAAGGTCCAAACTAGGGACCTACTCTCACCCAATCTTAAAATACCTCAAAGATAGGTGGACTCAATGAGTACATGACTGAGGAAACCTCGAAATCATGTGTCAGAGATAACACCCGCATGATTGAAATACCTCAAAGTCACGCGATGACATGATCAAGAACACTCGAAGTCATGTGTTAAACATATACCCATATGACCGAAAATACCTCAAAGTCATATGGTCACATGGCTGAATATACCTTGAAGTTATGTGTCCGAAATATACATGCAGAACCAAATATACCTCGAAGTCATGCAGTCACATGACCGTATATACCTCAAAATCATATGTCCAACATGTACATGCATGATAGAATATACCTCGAAGTCTTGCAGTTACATGGCCGAATATACCTCAAAGTCATGTGTCGGAGGTACACCTGCATGATCGAAGATTCCTTGAATTCACGGGGCGGCATGACCAAAAATACCTCGAAGTCATGCATCGGGAAATCATGTTTTAATAACTAGGGGATGGTACCCATAATGAAAAACACAGTACAAAAATCCACTTTTGAAATCATTATTTCCTAACCTAAGTCAAATCGTCGGAAAATTAGGGCCAATGCCCGAAATGTTATTTCCAAATCAGTATTGAAAATCTGTGTCCATCAATACATTAGAAAATTGTCAACATTAATAATCATTCCAGGTTCATTGTACTAATTCATCAAAATTCAGATTTAATAAGAAATCATTTGAAGTATACATTTATGCATGCACTATAGTTTACAAAATTAAAATCCTTAAAACATAATCCATAGAACTGGCCATAGCTCTAAAACCTAAAAAAACATAAATCCAAATTATATTATTCAAAGAAATTTCAAATCTGTGAAACTGGGTTATGCCAAAAAAAAAATCACTTTGAGCAAGGATTTATTCAAGACACCACATACGCATACATTATGGTTTGAAAATCAAAAATCCACCCTCAACATTAGTGGGGGTCTACCGGTCATAGTTGCCATGGCTCCTAACCTCGGGCCCTCTCTCTAATCCATACCTCAATAGTACCTCTACTTCATAGCACCATAATCATTGCTCAAACAAACTAACACAATATTCGCCCGAAGTCATGTGCAATCATAAAATCTTGCGCTTGTTATTCCCTCTTCCTTAGTAACAAGGCACTAACGAGGCACACATCTCAATGACATCAATATTCTGCACACTAAGCGTGTAGTCTATATGAAACTATACCTAGAACTCTGATACCTATTTGACAAGTCCCTTCTTGAATTTCCCTCGAAATTCATGAAAGACTTCGTTTCCATTTGACAATCGCTAACCACTCAGTTTCCATTTGACAATCGGTGACCACTCAGTTTAATACCTAAACCACCCTTAATACTGCTACGACATTGTGAAGTTTTCTAATAAAATTCGATCGGACATCCATAATTGATCGTCATTTAACTTTCAGATGAAGGATACCACACTAATACCAAAAGTTATCCCTAAGGACTACTTTTGCAAGTCAAACCTCAATAGCATTGCCTCTCACGACAATAATAATAACTGAAGAGTCGAATTGATGCAAACCAACATTAACTAGATAAACCTGGTCACCGTCCACACCAACCCACTGACCATGGTAACGAGCATTCGCTCACAGGTAGTTCGATCACTAATCAAAGCCGTGAAAGTCATCGTCATCAATAAGTCCTTCGACTAGAAAATCAAAGCATTCCTTGATTATGACAATCTAGTTAGCGTTTCCCAGAACATACCTAGAAGGCAATACGTGCCTTAAAAAACTAAGAAAATTCAATGTTCTAAACATTGTTGAATTGAGGCTCGCTGACTCCATCCTGTGCCATAGTTTAATATCTCGGCTCATCGTAAGCCTTAACCCAACATGTCGACTGTAGCCGTCATACTAAGCTTTGGCTTGCACTTCATTAGGCCGATGATGGAATCCACCTTGACATAGTTCGTATCATTTTATCCGAACCAAAATTCAAACCACAATCTTGGTCTGGAGTCCCAAAAACAAGTATTATATGAGTCAACACCCCAACCATATAACCATGAGCCAAGTCCAATACCCTTATTCTAAATCACTATATTTGTCAATACTAAACCAAATATATAAAAACTCACTCTTAACTTAGGAATGCATAATGATAAGAATTTCAATAAACCCATTTAAACTTTAATCCTTAGTTTTTGACTCTCAAAAGGATGATAATAATTTCTAGATAATATCTGTTAATACCCACCACTCACAATCAATAAAATGACATTTAGTATATAGATATATGCAAACCTAAAAATCTCGTGAACCCAATCCACTCACAGTACGTCCAACGTACTAACTCAAGGAAGTATTAGTACCAAGGAACACTTTAATACCTTTTTTACCTTCACACCTTTCTAACCAAGCTTCTTTGACCCTTAAACCAAAATCTGTCATATTACAATACAAACTGAAATTACTCAAACGGGGCCCTAAACATACGCGAATGGCACTACCGAAATCGATATGAAAGGTGCCAAAAGCCTACACATACGATGTCGTGGGCTGGGAAGCAGCACCACGCACTGCTGCACAAAGGAAGATCCTAAAATCATCAAATACCTAGACTTAAGCCCAAATACATAACCCCAACCTAAACCTGAAATCCATAAATCGGATTAATGCTCAATATCACATATCCGGGCCTAATACACAAAATCATTTCAAAATAGTTATTAAAAATCATAATCAAATAACAATTCGGTAGAATATTTATTATACATTTCCAAAATTTATAATCGATAACTATTAACCTAAAATCCAACACCCTAAATCTCGAGAGTTCACATATGCCCAAAATATGTACCAAGTAACTTTAAACTCCCAAAATAGCCCTAAACAAACTCTGGTTGACTCGAAACTTGTGCAAACAGGTCCAAAACAACGAAAACATGAGTCATAATACTATTCATTGGTACTGTTCATTCTATCGAGTACTATTCATCTGAAAACTCCATAATCACTCAAACATCAAATCGACTTTTAGATCCCTAACCCGAGCGAAAAGTTGCCATTTTCCAATTTAATTTCCAAATTTACTTTAATTTTTTGTCTAGGTCATTACATCTTGGAAATTTTCTAAGTATGGTTGAGCTATTGCGAGGAGCATACATAAAAGAGCTTAATGGGTAAGCATAGCTTCTGGGTTACATAAGGTATAGCTGCATCCTTGGATTAGTCTAGGAGATTTAGCATGAGAATATCTTGTATATATATGAATTCTGAAATTAGTGAATTGTCAGATTAGCTGAGAGACTCCCAGATTTACCTTGATAAAGGTATTTGGGTATCAAATTCTTGTGATCTTGATTCATATGTTTGAAGGAATGTTTCTGAATGGCTTAATTATATGTTGATTGTTTCTGTGAACACACCAAAGCACTTAGAATTAGCAAAAGGCTTGCTACATTAACGGGGCCCTCTGAGTATTTAGGATGTCACTGATATGACCGTGTTCTTTGCATGGAGCATGATAAGTGTGTATGTGTATGTGTGTGTAATTAACTTTGAATGTTTGTTTCTGGAATTTAGGATCAAAAAGTGTGTTTGTGTGTGTGTGTGTGTGTGTGTGTGTGTGTGTGTGTGTGTGTGTGTGTGTGTGTGTGTGTGTGTGTGTGTGTGTGCACGCCCACGCATGTGAAATTAACTTTGAATTTTTGTTTTTGGAATTTAGAATCAAAATATGTGTGCGTATGTGTGTGTGGTGTGTGTGTGTACTGATTGATAGACCTTTGATTGAACTTTATTTTATATTATTTTATTCCCCTTATACTTATCTTTAATATAAAAATACCAAACAATTGGAGAAAATTATATATTTTGTGGGAAAATTGCAGAAATAAATAAAACTTGAAATTTTGAGCATTTTGGCGAAAATATCGTCCCAATCGGAGTTTTAACGAAGAAGATATGATGGAAATAAGGGTGGCCACCGAAAATCTTTTGCAAATCCGGTGGGAGGCTACTAAATCAGCCCAACACCATTTTTAGTCATAGCCCAATCCTTCAACTCGCCAAGCCAGAAATCCAGCCCAGCAGTCCCGTTGTGGGCCTAGCCCAGATTATGTGAAGCACAAACCAAAACGCGCCACCCAAATCTATAACAACGAACTTAGCCTAGCAAAAGCCTTTGATAGGCGCTGACTCAATGAGCCTTTCAAAATTCGGTCCGCGTGCGTCGAACACTCCATGCCTTGTCAGTGCCTGACGCGTCTACTCGCCCACGTCTTCCTGCAGCGACACGCCAAACCTGCTCTGCACTGACCCTCCTGAATTGCCGAATCCACCTACTACTTGTTAGCAGAGCCACACCGAAGCCACTCCTCCCATGCTGCAGTCAGCTGCCGACTCCACCTGCCTCCTTTTGCAAGTTTTCCTGCTCCAATCCATCCTCAAAATCAGCCTTTTCATCACTTTTTTTCATGTAATTTTTTTATTTTTTTATTTTTTTATTGTTTTTGTTTTGTATTTTTATTATATATATATTTTTTAGCTTTCATTGAATCACCTTCTCTATAAATAGAGAGGTGATTCTCATTGTTTAGGGTCACCTCTCTTCCCCTCTTAGTCTCCTTTTAGACCTCTTTTCTCTTTTTTGTAAATATAATTTGAGAGTTTCTTTTATTCTTTCTAAGTTTTTCTTAGTTATTTTCTTCTAGATTTTTTTTTTTTACTTTTTCTTAGATTTTCTTAGATGTCTCTTTGTACACATTTTTATACTTTCCTTAAGAAAAACCTAAGGCTAGGTAATTCTAAGACAATTCGAGAGTTTTTAAGACCGAATTCCTTGTATTTCTTCCTCCATCTTCACAAGGTTCTGTCTGCTATTTGGGATCCTTGTGAAAATCCATCTTTTTCTACTTAAACTATTGTTAGTGTTCCAGTTTTACTTATAATTCAATATATGTGTTGGTATTTTCTTTCTAACATTTGTAAATGTGAATACAATCTCCATGTGTTTTACTTCACGAATTTCAGTTATTTTGTACGTTTTAGTGCTTAAACTTTAATTCATTGCTAAGTGTCGGCCAATTTCGATGCACTTAGAATATGATTGAAGAGATTTAATTTTGATCGTTGTTGACGCAATTAATAAAAAACTTAAGGTGAATCAGATTGTAAGTGTCGACCGCTGTTGGTGCATTTATAATATTGAAAAACGTATTTTGGTAATTGAAGTAATTGATGTAAGATTTCGTGATTGGTTCAATATATGCAAAATGTTAGAGTGTTGGTAAAATTTGTGTTTGAAGAAAGTCCTTTGTACGAGTAGTTTAAATAATGTGATTGTTAATTTCAATTTATTTACGTAAAAATATCGGTTTTGTCTATGAAACTAATATATGATTTGTAAATTCTAGTTAGCATGAGCATGAACATTTGCATTTGCATTTCAATTCTTAGTTTATGTAAAATGTAATTTCGGCTACAATTCTTTTCAAAACCCCTCATTTTATTCTTTTAATCTTTTATTATTTAATTATTTAATTATTTAATTCATTAATTCTATAATTCTTTAAGTCTTTAAGTCTTTAATTCATTCATTTATTTATTATTCCTTTTCACTAACTATTATTAATGTTCCTTAATCTCCACGGTTAAGAATGATCCATATTTACCAATATTACATCTACACAAAAAGGGTTTATATTGCATATACTTGAATTATGTGTTTATTTAAATGTGTAATCCAAACGTATCAATTTTTGGCGCCGTTGTGAGGGAAATTGAAAATCATTTTTATTGTGTTAGTATGTATAAATTGTTCATATTATACTTGTTTATAATTTTTATTTTTGTTCATATTATTTTTGTTCATAATTTTTATACTATACTTGTTCATAATTTTTATACTTGTTTATATTATATTTGGTCTTATTATATTTGTTTATTTTTATTTTTATACATGTATAATATACTTGCTTATAATTTTTATACATGTTTAGTATATTTGTTCATATTATATTTGTTTATTTTTATACTGGTTCATTTTATAATTGTTCACATTTTTTCATAATTTATATTTGTTCATAATGTTCTTATTATACTTGTTCATAAATTGTATATTATACTTGTTCACTTTTTCTTATTTTTATTTATATTTATTTCAATTTTTTGGAAATTAAAATAAAATTTTAAAATTCGTAAAAAAAAATTGTTTTAAAATACGTTTATCATTACTTTTTGCCATTTTTTAAAAAAAATCGAAAAAAAATTATTTAAAATAAAGAAAACGTTTCCATGCCTTTATTTATATAAAAAAAAATTAATTTCAATTTGAATTAGTCTTAGCATTGTGTTAGTGTAACTTTATACTTGTAAATAAATCTTGTACATATGTTAGTGTAAATATATTGTGTGAATATCATTATTTGTGCATAAAACCATACTTGTGAATAAATTGTTCATTTGTAAATTGTTCATACTTGTGTATAAATTGTTCATATGTAAAATATCTTATTATAACTTGTTTACATTTGTTCAAAAATGTTTGTTTTTCATAAACTAGTATCGGCTATATGTGGATCACTTGTGCTTCGGAGTTTAGATTTTAATCTTTAATGAAATATGTGAAGTCTCGTTTGTTAACTCTCACATAACCCCTTCATGGACATAAGAAGCCATGAGATTGAGAGCGGTGATTGTTAACACCTGAGTTATCTTAGTTCATTTGGAGTAAGAAATTTTCAAGGGTGATGTCTAGGATATGAGACGATACTCGTAACAGATTTTGGGTATAAGAAAGGGAAATCAATGGAGTTTAAGCCTCATGATGTCTTGACATTAGCCCTGTCTCTTATGTTTATGCTTTATAACTTGGTTACCTTTGAACTTTCCGAAACAGTTGAATAAATCTAAGATATTTACTGGGGTAGCACGGACGTAGAAGTCACCATCTAAACTTTGAAGCTGTGTGAACCATATATATATTTGACTTCCCCCAATGTGTAAATATTGTTTCCTATTATATTTGTAAATTTCATAACCTCCCTAAGTTTTCATGATGCTCGGATTTCATCCATGGCCCCCTAGACTAAGTGAATCTAGGGAAGTGAGATCGAAGATGCGGATCATTCTTTCATGCATTGTCACGTAACTCTTATGTCTTGTGCATGTTTTATCAATTTCTCTCTTATGCATTCACATCATTTTGCATGTATATACCTATGTGTTACATTAGTTTAGACACTCTTGGAACTTGTGCATTTGCTTGATTTTATCGTGACTTAACTTTGTGCATTCAAAACTTGTTTATATTTTGTTATTTCTTACTTGTATATATGTTATTGGTAAGGACCCGTCCCGGAAGTCGGGATTAGCGAAGTGATTAGTGACGGATTAGTAAGGTTAATCGGTGGTTAGTTGGCTACTGTTGGACATTAGGCGTAGAAGGACGATTTTGCCCCTAGTTTGGGCAAATTGTTTACTTTTAATTCGGGCGGTTAATTGGGAATTAACCGATGACTGTGACGTAGTTTGGGACATCACGAGTCCGTAGACAAGTGGCACGCCCGATTCTGACATCCAAGGAGGAAGTTATGATGTTCGGAATGATTAGGGGCACTTTCGTAATTTGGTTAAAATAGGGGGAAAAGTAGACTTTTTGTACGATGAAGTTTTTACACGTTGACCGAGGACCGTTAGGTAGATCTCATCGTCCTGAGTTCAACGACAGGCGGCATGCTTTCGTTGGACGTAGGACGAGTGAGTTATGGATTTAGAACGGCGAAGGGCAAATTGATAATTTTGACTCACAAGGGCAGTTTGGTCTTTTGGTGCATTGGGATTTGTGCAATAGAGATGAGGACAAGTGTACAGGAGGGATTGGATATTTTGAGTTTGGGCCATGGGATGGTGGACACGTGGGGGTGCTCTAGTGGGTTCTAGGCTTTGTGCACGGTGTAATTATATGTGTGTGTTAGTCGTGTTTGAAGAGGGAAAATCAGAGGGTGAGACAGTGAGGTGGAATTGATCGAATTGTAGAGACTGAGTGAGTGTGCGAGTGTTGTGCGGTTTTGTGGTGTTCGAAGGAGAGTTAGGAGAGTGAGTGATCGTGTTTGTGAGGATTTGGGCGTGATTGTGTGTGTGTGAGAAGGGAGGAGAAACCAGAGGACACAGAGCCGAGGATCACCGTGCACGGTTGTGCATTTCCAGTGATCAAACCGTCAAATTGAACCCGTGGTAGCGTTGAGAGGTCTGAGGAGAGTCGAGTGGGCACGGTGGAGCTCGCGGTGGCGGACTGAGCGCAGGTAATTGCTCTACTTTCTCTCTTTGCTCTGTTTTCTAGTTTTGATTCAAACGGTAAGTCGTGAAGGTTGGGACTAAGTCGAAGGATTCTGTGAGTTCTACTAGGTTTAGGAAGTCCTTAGGAACCTCCAGTTGTGAAGCCGTGACAGGGGATTGCCCGGTTGGCCGGGAACCGAAACAAGGGTATTCGAGAGGTTTTGTTCGAGCTTGAGGACGACGGGTTAGAGGCCGTGATGTCTAGTTGTTAGGATTGGACTTAGTTTCTAGAATGAGGACGAAGATTTAGGTGGAAAAAAGGATGAAAACGGTTGCAGGAAGGCGGAGAACCGGTCACGCTAGTTCAGACCGGTCTGACCATCAAGGAAGAAGATGAACAGTGTTCCTGTGCAGGCGCGTGAGGCCCACGCGCAGCCACTTTGGGCGGCGCGTGAGGCCCACGCTCAGCCACTTTGGGCGGTGCATGGGGGCGCGTGCTGCGGTTTCTGGGGAAATGTCCAACATAGTTTTTTGTCTAATCGGTGTAACGAATCTATTTGGACAAGTTTCGGGACAATCGGACACCGGATCGGGTTAGTTCTAACTGGTCGAAGGTTTAAGGTTCCGTTTAGTTACGTTTTAAGTCCAGGGAAAATTTGGGGAAAATTAGGAGGAACTTAGTGAAGTGTTAGTGAATCGTTTTGGTGACTCTGGACAGGTTCGGGAAAGCTGAGGATAGTGGAATGGTCGGAAATGGTGGAAGTGTGCGCACATCGAGGCGACGTCGAAATGGTCTATGAGTGGACTTTGTTTTCTAACTCTTGATGCATGCATATATGTTTTTATATGTTTTCTATACTTGATTCTATGATTTGATTTATGATTGTGATGGTTTATGGTTTTTGCACGTTTTTCGAGGAAATTACGGAAATTCATGTTTTACGATAAGTTGATGCATATTGTTGTTTGAACTTGGTTTTAATGATTTGAATTCGGGATTTGAAATCCGATTTGAATTCAAAGAAAGTAAAAGGAATTTGGAAAGTGTTTTCGGGCTTGAAGCCCAGTTCAGAAAGGTGGTTTTGAGAAATGTGATTTCGGGTTTTGGAATCGGATTTCCGGATGACGATTCGGGATTCGATTTGGAACTTGAAGTGAATTCCGGGTTTGGGTTCGGAATGATTATTCCGAATGCCGGCTTACGGAATGATGGTTGCGGACTCGGATATGGAAAGGAAATGGATATGAAATCTAGGTTTGGATTCGGAATCTTGATGAGATTGCGGATTCGGAAATGGAAAAAGGTTTTCAAACGGTTTTGGATTGGATTTGCTGGATCTGGTTATTGGGTTTAAAGACCCGGATTATGATTGACGGGGGACGAGCCCGGATTGGGTTTAAAGACCCGGATTGAGTTTAAAGACTTGGAAGTTTAAAGACTCGGATATTGATATTCCCCCGTAGGCCTGTTGAGTTTAAAGACTCGGGAGTTTAAAGACTCGGATTATATTGAGACCTGGATTGAGTTTAAAGACTCGGGAGTTTAAATACTCGGATAGATCCAGCAGGTTCGATGAAAGGAAATGTGGTATGCTTTTCAATAATGGTTTTCGGTGGTTTTGGGCGGAGGCCCGGGATTTAGAAAAAGGAAAATGTGTTTGATTTTCGTACATGGTTTTATGACCTAAATTTGATATGCATGCATTGGTTTTGAAACGGAGGGTATAAATGTCATTGTTTTATGGAACTATTTTTAAACTTATACTTTATTTTTGTCCACTCACAGTCTTTTCGTGTTTTCGATACCCTCCAGGTTGTCGCGGCACAGCCTGTTGATCGAGAGAGATAGAGACATCACACCTGCGCTCCACAGTAGATTCAGCACGCTCTATGAACTTCGGTTGCTGTTAGGCGGTCGAATCGAGAATCCCTTGTCCGACTTACGTGTCACATGGAGGTTGGACGTCAGTTTAGCCTTCGTGTCATGCGTAAGTTAGACGGGATCAGGATTTAGCCTTTAATCCCGGGGGATTAGGTGTGGGTCCTGTCATTATTTCATACGTGTATATATCATATTACATTTGCTTATAAATTTTTTACATTACTTGTCATTCCATTTGCAAGACCCTTGTCCTGGAGGGAACGGTGAACGATCCCACGTTCTTGTGAGGGAGGATGGTTTGGGAGGGGATTGGTGGTGTGCCTTAAAGGTGTAGGTACACGCATATCTAGCACGAGGCCTTTTGGGAGTTCAGTGGCTTTGGGTTCGGTTAGAACTTAAAAGTTAAGCGAGTTGAGACTAGTGCAATTCAATGATGGGTGCCCTTGGAAGTTGCACCGTGAGCTCCCAAAAACAAAACCGCCAGGAAGAGAAGGCCCAAAGCGGACAATATCGTGCTAGAGTCGGGTCCTGATCGAGGAGGGTCGGGTCTTGACAGAATGGTATCAGAGCCAGACCCCGACCGAGAAGTGTGCCAGAGGGGACGCTAGGCCCTAAGGGAGGTGGATTGTGAGACCCGTGTCTTAGAGGGAACGGTGAACGATCCCACATTCTTGCGAGGGGGGAAGGTTTGGGAGGGGATTGGTGGTGTGCCTTAAAGGTGTAGGCACACTCATATCTAGCACGAGGCCTTTTGGGAGCTCAGTGGCTTTAGGTTCGGTTGGAACTTCAAAGTTAAGCGAGTTGAGGCTGGTGCAATTCAATGATGGGTGACCCCCTTAGAAGTTGCACCGTGAGCTCCCGAAAACAAAACCGCCAGGGAGAGAAGGCCCAAAGCGGACAATATCGTGCTAGAGTCGGGTCCTGACCGAGGAGGGTCAGGTCTTGACACCATTTCTAACTTGCATCTTTCATTTTAACTTGCATTGAAACCTTAATTTCAACTTTCACCTTTAACTTAACTTGCATTTTTAACTCACATGCATCTTTAACTAAACTCGGATCTCTAACTTGCATTCTTGACAAACGTGCATTTCTGACATCCCTAACTTGCATCTTAGTCTAGGCTGGATGGACGTTAAACTTCAAGCGCTTGTTGGGAGGTAACCCAATGTGTTCCCGAGATGTGAAGGAGTCATCAATGCAGATTTAATATCTTTCAACTCTTCACTCTCTTTTACTTTGTTTATTTAATATTTTTCTTACTTTATTTTCGTAAATCCCATTCCTTACTTTGATTCTATATTCGATTACTTTCTACTTGCTTACACTGAGGACAAGGTAGAATTTAAGTGTGAGAGTAAGGTTTACAATTTTAATTGTGCAATAAAATTGTTTTATAAAATTTCTTTTTATTTTTTTAAGAAAGAGTTGTTAAAGCTTTTTTTATGTCTTTTTGTTGTAACTTAGTGTTTTTTCGAGTCTTAGGATGCCGTGAACCAGTCAATGATATAAATGAAGGAAAATGAATACGTTATGGCTTTAAAGGTGATCACAACAACTCGAATTCATTTGCTAATATTATGTAATTAAGTGTTTATGATTTGTAGATAATGCATGCTAAACTAGTACATAAACGAGCATGTTAATATAAGTATGAATCATATGAACCTTATGTGAGCTTTAGAACTTTATATACATCTTTGATGAGTGATTTATAAGTTCTTTGTTTAAATTGATATACAAATGCCATGTTCCCTATTTTGTGCGCACAAGATGTGACCCCCTTAGTTTTAACCTCTTTGAGCGCACATTAAGCCTTTCTATCATCACCATAATTATCTAAACACTTGAGCCTAGTACAGACATCATTTACCCTTGTTCCAAGGGCTCGGTTGAAGACATGAAGACGGTGTGAAGAGAAATTGATGATGTTTGGAAGACTTGTATGTGTATTCTATGGATTTAACTTACTTAAATTTTGTTATATTATTGACACATGTTATTACCTTGGAAAAAATTTGAAAAAAAGAAAGATGGAAACACAATGATTTTTAGTCTCTATCAAGGTAATAATGTTTGGTTATGTAAAGTTTATGTTAAGTCCCTTGTATTTGTAAATCCGACACAAAGAATGAATGCAAAGGCCCAACATGATGAAACTTGGTCTATGTTCGATGTAATGGATTATTAACGTCATTGCACTAAGGACATGAAGCTATGCTACGTTTTGGGAGTCTATTGAGTCTTGGAACGAATTTGAGCACCACTTATCCTGTATATTTGATGCCTCTAAACTTAGCCCCATTACAACCTCCATAAAGACTTTATGATGCTTGAGATGGTAAATTTTGATTAGTTAAGTTTATCACTAGAGTAAGCTTATAGATTTGCCTCATTTGTGCAAGTATGTTTAATTTTAATCTTGCGGTGTTTGTTTGAGATTTTTGTAAAAGTACTTTATTTCTATTACTGACACGGCTTAAACTATGCATTTAAATAAATATGTAATTCAAGTATATGCAATTTAAACCCATTTTGTGTAGATGTAGTATTGATAAATAGAGATCGTTCTTAACCTGAGAAATTAGGGAACATTAAATAATGGTTAGTGGAAAAAAATAATAAATAATCAAAAAATAAAATAATGAATGAATTAAAGAATAAAAAAATAAAAAAATAAAAGATTTAAATGGAGGGTTTTGA
This sequence comes from Prinsepia uniflora, assembly GCA_032719365.1. Lineage (NCBI taxonomy): Eukaryota > Viridiplantae > Streptophyta > Magnoliopsida > Rosales > Rosaceae > Prinsepia > Prinsepia uniflora. Next base: position 65,127,655 of record CM064865.1, on the reverse strand, counting down.
AAAAAGTTATAGCTAAAATGTAACGACCCGTCCCAAGAGTCGGGATTAGTAAAGTGATTAGTGACGGATTAGTACGTTAATAGGTGATTAGTTGGTTATTTTTGGACAGTTAGCGCAAAATGACGATTTTGCCCCTAGAATGGGCAAAAAGTTGACTTTCAGTTCGGGCGGTCAATTGGGCATTGACCGATGACCGTGACGTAATTCGGGACGTCACGAGTCCGTAGACAAGTGGCACGTCTCGATATGTTTCGGGATGTCCGAAGGGTTTAGAGCTCGGTTAAAATTAGCTAAAAATACGGAAAAAATTATGGGGCTTAAGTATGATCTTTGTGAAGTAGTTAGTGACCTTGATATGGGATTTGGACAGGTTCGGGAAAGCCGAGGATAGCGAAATGGCCGGGAACGGCGTAAGTGCGCGCGTATCGAGGCGACGTCGAAATGGTCTGTGAGTGGACTTTGCTTGCTAACTCTTGATGCATGCATATATGTTTTCTATACTTGATTCTCTGTTTTGCTTCATGATCTTGATGGTTTTTGGTTTTGCACGATTTTCGAGGTATTTTACGGAATTTTACGTTTTACGAGGCTTCGATGGTTTTAATGCTTTGATTTCGGGATTTGAAAGATGATTTGATTTCAAGGTTTTGAAATGGATTTCGGAAAAGTGATTTCGGGCTTGTAGCCCTGTTCTTGTGATTTTAGAAATGAAGTTTTGGATTCGGTTTTGAGGTTTGGAAAGGAAGTCTGGATTTGGGTTCGGGACAATGGTTCCGGATGCCGGCTTACGAAATCATTGTTGCAAATTCGGATGAGGATTTTCTGTGGTTTTCACTGATCGAATGAAAAATGATTTTGGGTTGAAAGACCCGGAAAAAGAGAAAAACCCACTGAATCTGGTTTTGAGTTTAAAGACTCGGATTGATTGACAGGGGGAGGGCCCTGGACTGATGTGTTTTGAGTTTAAAGACTCGGTATATGTGTTTTGAGTTTAAAGACTCGGATATGATACCCCCCGAGGCCTGTGATTGTGTTTTGAGTTTAAAGACTCGGATATCCCTGGAAAGCCTGACTATTTGCGCATTGTGTTTTGAGTTTAAAGACTCGGGCGCACTTGAGATCCAGTAAACTTGTATGATTGATGTTTTTCATTGGTTTTCCGATGTTTTGGGCAGTGGCCCGGATGAGATGGTTTTCGATGATTTTGGGACTAAGTTCCCGGATTTGAGACTGATTTGAGGCTGAGGCCTGGATTTGAATAACGGGTTTGATACGGGTTTTGATAATGGTTTTGTTGATGGTTTTTGATATGACTGGTTCCATGACTTGAATGGATATGCATGCATTGGTTTTTACGTGGAGGGTAAAAATGTAATTGTTTTATTGAACTGTTTTCTAAATTATACTTTATTTTGTCCACTCACAGTCTTTTCGTGTTTTCGATACCCTCTAGTTTGTTGCGGCACAGGCTATTGATCGAGAGAGACGGAGACATCACACGTACGCTCCACAGTAAACTCTGCGCACTCTGGGAAGTTCGGAAGTTTGGACGGTCGGATCGAAAATCCCTTGTTCGACTTACGTGTCACATGGAGGTTGGACATCCGTTTAGCCTTCGTGTCATGCGTAAGTTAGACGGGAGCAGGGTTTAGCCCTTAATCCCGGGGGATTAAGGGTGGGTCCTGACATAAAACTACATTTTTAAACAAACTAAGAATTAAAATGCGAATACTCATGCTAATTAGAATTTACAAACCATAAATTAGTTTCATAGACAAAACCGACATTTTTACGTAAATAAATTCAAATTAACAATCACATTTTTGAAACTACTCCTACAATGGACTTTCTTCAAATTTTACCAACACTCTAACATGTTGCTCATATTGAACCAATCACGAAATCTTACCTTCATCATCTCAATTACATACATACATTTTTCAATATTAGGCTAGACTCGCTGGCTGGGCTACAACAAATATGGATTTGGGCAGATTCAGTAGCTATCTACCGAATTTCATTCATATTTTTTGTGACCTTACTTTTTTCGTTCATAATTTCTTTGTTATAATTCCGACTGGAATGATTATTTCGCCAACATGCTTAGAATTCTAAGCTTTATTTATTTCTAAACATTTCCCACAAAAAAAAAATATTATTTTCTCCAATTTTTTGTTTTTTTAATATTAAAAGATAAACATAAAAGGTATAAAATAAAACCCAAATAAAGGCATATCAAATACTCCCACACTTAAACTTTACTAGTACCTACCAAATACTAAAATTAAACTAAGAACTTTAAATAACTAAGCCCTTAACCATTTGTCTCAATTGTTTCATTATTATGATCATGACATCAAAGATTTATATTAGAAGGCGTTTAAACATATGAAATTCAAGAGTTAATAATTGGTAACAAAATGTTTCCATAAGTAAGATAATTAGTAAACTTTGGTGAAATTGATCTCAACATGAATAAAATAAGTATGAATCAACTCACAAGGGTATGAACTCATAATTTCACTCAATATAAGGGTTTTCTGTTTACACTCGAAGTATGTGAGAAAAATGGTCACATAATAGAAATAAAGTACTTTTGCAAAATTTCAAACAAACACCTCAAGATAAAAATTAAACATACTTGCACAAAAAAACCAAAACCATAAGCTTACTCAAGTGATTGACTCAACTAATCAAAATTTACCATCTTAAGGATCATAAGGCCTTTACGAAGGTTGTAATGGGGCTAAGTTTAGAGGCAAGGAAAATATAGGACAAGTGGTACACAAATTCGTTCCAAGATTCAATAAAATACTCCCAAAACATAGCATAATTTCTCATCCTTAGTGCAATGATGTCAATAATTCATCCATTCGAACATAGGCCAAGTTTCATCATGTTGGGCCCCACATTCATTCTTTGTATCGGATTTACAAGTATAAGAGACTTAACCCAAATTGTACATAATCAAACCTTATTACCTTGATAGAGACTAAAAAATATTGTGTTTTCAACATTTTTCAATATTTTTTCGCTTTTTTTTTTCAAGGTAATAACATGTGTGAATATTACAACAAAATTTAAGTAAGTTAATCCATAGAATACATACAAGTCTTCAATACATCATCAATTTCTCTTCACACCATCTTTAAGTCTTCAACCGAGTCTTTGGAATAAGAGTAAAAGATGTCTACACTAACCTCAAGTGTTTAGATATTCATGGTGATGAAAGAAAGGCTTAATGTGGGCTCTATGGGTTAAAACTAAGGGGGTCGCAATTTGTGCGCACAAAATAGGGAACAAGGATGTTTGAATATGTGGTGTTAACCCTAATGGCTTAATCATGTCCAAAATTAGAGACTTTATTGACTTAAAAGCTTGGAAAATTACGTAGAATAAGTTATAGTACTCTAGAGTTCATTAAGAGTTATGGCAAGCAGTTATGAGGCATAAGCATATCAATGTAAATAAAGAACTTATGAATCACCCATTAAAGATGTATATAAAGTTCTAAAGCTCATAGAAGGTTCATATGATTCATACTTATCTTAACATGCTCATTTATGTACCAGTTTACATGCATAATCTACAAGTCATAAACACTTAATCACAAAGTATTAACAAACGAATTCAAGTTGTAGTTATCAACTTATAGCCATCAGGTAAACGTTTGTCCTTCATTATTATCATTTACTAGTTAAAGGGCATTCTAAGACTCGTAAAAGCAAACACTAAGTTAAAACGAAAAGACTTAAGAAAGCTTTTAAAAACTCGAATTTTTTTTTCATTATTTTTGGTGATGTTTTCCGATTTTCTAAAAAAATGTAAAACAAAGAAAGTGTAAACCCTTCCCCCACACTTAAATTCTACATTGTCCTCAATGTAAACAAGTAGAAAGTAATCAAAGATAGAATCACAGTGAGGAAGATAATTTATGAAAATAAAGTAAGAAAAACATTAAATAAACAAAGTAAAAGAGAGTGAACGGTTGAAAGATAGCAAATCTGCATTGATGACTCATTCACATCTCGGGAACACATCGGTTTGCCTCCCAACAAGCTATAAATGCAATAGGAAAAATTGTTCAACGGTATACAATCTATAAATGCAATAGGAAACAATATTCACACGTTAAGGAAGTCAAGGATATATATGGTTCACATATCTTCAAATTTTAGATGGGAACTTCTACGTCCGTGCGGCCCAAGTAAATATCTTAGAATTATTCAACTGTTTGGGTAAGTTCAAAGGTTATCAGGTTAGAAAGAATAAACATAAGAGGCAGGGCTAATTTTAAGAAATCCCAAGGCTTAAAGTCTATTTATGACAGGATTCGTTCCAATCCCCTTGGATTATCGTGGGACGTGCCTGCTCCCGTCTGACACCGCATGTCAGACCAGGGATAAACTCGTCACTCGATCGGGGTCTAAACTAGTCACTCGATCGGGGTCCATTAGAGTACACCAGGATCGGCGGTGACATATGATGTCACGAACTCTGCTACAACTCACATCCGCGATCAACCTGAAGGGTATTAAAATCATAAAAGCTGTGAGTGGACAAAACAATAGTTTATAAAACTCATTTATATCGAAAATATATTTATACCCTTCACGTAAAAGCATGCATGCATCATAAAACAGTTATTGCAAATACTTCCTCAGAAGCAAGACATATTGCTTCCCTAATCAAAACCAATGAAAAATACTTCTCAATCGAAGTTATCATCTCAGTAGGGTCACAACCCAAAACCAAAATCAAGGAAAACCAGAACGGAGCCTCAGCCCCAAACAGAACACACAAACAGAACCTCAGCCCAATCCGTAGAACACGTGGGAACACATCCCATGGGAACTCATCCCAATATCAGTAACGATTCTAATCCTAGCACATGTGTATATAAATCAGGACCGCTCACAATCCTAGCATGTCGCTGTGAACACATCACTTGTCGCGGCTGTCTCTAGATCATCACGAACACATCGTCGATCGATCATAGAGTATCTCATTAGCACTCCTAAGTCGAACCTCCCTCGGTCATTGCTTCCTGCGGCTGCTAGACAACAGGTAGTGCACTGTGATCTCTTTGGAAGGAACACATCGCAGTCCGGAGGCGAGCGCCGTAACACCCAGGATGAACCCATATGTTATCATCATATGTGGGGCCTCAAGCACAGAACATCACCAAATAGGTCACAACCCGAAAATCAGTGTCCTATGACACTTCATATCCCAGGATTCCTTGAATCCTATCAAATCCACAACTGGGTCTCATGCCCGAAATATCTTTCACAGCCCGACTTATCTTACGTTTGACTAACTCTAAGTCAAACCTCAATTCAACTGGGTCATAATCCCGAAAGATATTTTCAAATTTGAAAACCAGTTCTCATTTCCAAAATACTTTCAAATCATCGTACAACTAGGACTTAAGCCCGAATCTCGATTTCACGCATCTACGTGAAATCCTCAAAAACTGTAAATTAATACCTCGATTTCACACCTCTCCATGAAACCTTCAGAATCACATAAAACACAAGCATGTAGTACACTCAGCAGAAGCCCAAAAATCATATAAAATAGAAATCTCAAACTACGTGCAATAACGTATTTTCCTCCAAAAATGCCAAACAATTCATATTTAAAACATATGCACTCATGGCATCTCAAATCATGTTCTTAAACACATATAAAACATTTATGCACTCATCATATTCATAAAACAAAGTCCACTCACAGACCGTCCTAGTTGCCGCCTCGATACGCGCATCATAATTTTTCTCGAGCTAAATCACCATCTCAGGGACTTTCGGACCTATCCAAATCATACCCGAAGGTCACTATTACTTCCAATAACCTAACATTAAATCCTCCTAATTTTCCAGTATTTTTAAACGCATTTAAAATAGACCCTAAATCTTTGGACACCTAAAACTACCTTAAAACTGTGTCTGATCGACTCGAAACTTATACCAAAATGTTCATTACATCGAAAGGATGAAAACACGTGTTGACCATGACCCTCAACTCTGCCCCACGCACCGTCGCAAGCGACTGCGCGTGAAGCCCACGCGCCGGGAACAGTGTCATCATCTACCTCTGTCAAACCTAGTTCACTAGTTCTTCTGGGTCGACCAAACCGACGTACCAACTCGATCGATTCTCCTTCAATTCTCAGCCATTTTCAACGGGATTTGTTCCTATCTCCTCGTCTCATCATTTCCTATCGATCTAACTACCAAAAAAAAAATGTGAAACGAGGCTAAGATTTTACCTGCAAATTCGTGCACACTAACTAGATCCTACAACCCCAAATTTCCATGGACTCCGGCCACCTTAGACCTCGCTTTTGATCCCAATCATCTAGTAAAACCACCAGGAAGAAATCTCAATCATTAGAACCAATCAACAACCCTTAGAAATCGAATTCGAATTTTGAAACCAAAAGCTTACCGTTTCGGGTTTCTAGCCACCGTCCACGACGATCCTCGCTACTGCCACCGTTCAGTTCGTCTCCTCTCACTCTCTCACTTTCCTTCATACCCCAATCACAGAGGATAAGGTTTGGGGAAGGTAGGTCTGAGTTTTGGGGTGGGTTGTATGTGTGTTTTTGGGCTTGGTTTGAATGAAACAAATGAAGATGAATGATGCATGTATGTGGGGTGAAAGGCGATGGATGAGTGACATTGGGCGTGAAACAAAATATATTGGCCCCTCTAACAGCCAAAAGTTAACTTGCCTCGTAAAACGCGCAATAGTCTCACGAACCTTCCGTGACCCGTAACTTTCTCGTCGAACGTCTGATTTCGACGTGCCGCTTGTCTACGAACTCGTATCAACTCGATCAACTTTTTACCCTCATCTAGGGGAAAAATCGTAATTTCGCCCTGAACGTCCGATGATCCTCGATTAGCCTCGCTAATCCATTAATTAATTCTTAATTAATCTTAGAAATTTGGGATGGGTCGTTACAATTGATGTCCCTTTCTTAGACCCAAAACCCATTACGAGTATCGTCTCTTGTCCTAGACATCACCCTCAAAAGTTTCTTACTCGAGATGAATAAGGGTTGTTCTAAGATAACTAAAGTGTTAACAACCACCCTCCTCAACCTCATGGCTTCTTAGGTCCATGAAGGATTTAGGTGAGAGTCAACAAAAGAAACTTCACTTATCCCATTAAATATCAAAATATAAACTCTGAAGTACAAGTGATCCACATATAGCCGAAACTAATGCATGAATGCAAGATAGCCAAAACTAATGCATGAATGCAAGATTTATTCACATGTATGGTTTTATGCACAAGTAATGATATTCACAATATATATTCACACTAACATAATAATGTATGCACAAGATTTATTTATAAGTATATATTTACACTAACGCAAAGTTAAGACTAAGAAAATTTTGATTTTTTTGTGGTAAATAAAGGCATGAAAACGTTTTCTTTATTTTAAAATGATTTTTTTTTACGAAATTTTTTTAATTAAGTAATGACAATTAAATTTGAAAAGAACATAATCGATTTTTTTTTTTATAAAAAAGTAAAGGCAAAAAGTAATGACAAACTTATTTAATTTTTTTTTCGAAATAATTGATTTTTTTATTTCCAAAAACGAATCAAAATAGATAAAAATAAAAATAAGAAAAAGTGAACAAGTATAACATACAATTTATGAACAAGTATAATATGAACATTATGAACAAATATGTACAATCCTAAACAAGTGAAATATGAACAAGTATAAAATGAACAAAAGTATGTACGATCATAAACAAGTAACATTATGAACAAGTATGTATGGACAAGTATAAATGAACACTATGAAACATATAAATTATGAACAATTATGAACGAGTGTGAACAATTATAATACGACAAGTATAAACATAAAAATTACGAACAAGCATAAAAATAAAATTTATGAACAAGTATAATATGAATATTAAAAACAAGTAAGTACAAGTATAATATGAACTAGTATAATTATGAACCAAGTATGAACAAATATACTAAAAACAAGTATAAAAACTTATGAACAAGTATAATATGCATGTATAAGAATAAAAAAAATAAAAATATATAATATAAACAAGTATATTATGAAAATTATGAAAAATATAATATGAACAAAAATAAAAATCATAAACAAGTTTAATATGAACATTTTATACATACTAACACATTAGAAATGATTTTCAATTTCCCCAGAAACGGCGCCAAAAATTGATAAGGCTTAAACTACGAATTTAAAAAACACGTAACTCAAGTATATGCAATTTAAACCCTTTTTGTGTAGATGTAGCATTGGTAAATAGGGATCGTTCTTAACCTGAGAAATTAGGGAACATTAAATAATGGTTAGTGAAAAAGAATAATAAATAATCAAAAAATAAAATAATGAATGAATTAAAGAATTAAAGAATAAAAAGATTAAATGAGGGGTTTTGAAAAGAGTTATAGCTGAAACCACATTTTGAAACAAACTAAGAATTAAAATACGAATGCTCATGCTAATTAGAATTTACAAACTATAGATTAGTTTCATAGACAAAACTGACATTTTTACGTAAATAAATTCAAATTAACAATCACATTATTTAAACTACTCTTATAATGGATTTTCTTCAAACACAAATTTTACCAACACTCTAACATTTTGCTCATATTGAACCAATCACGAAATCCTACCTTTATCATCTCAATTACATGCATACATTTTTAATACTATAAATGCACTAAATAGCGATCATAAACACTTATAATATGATTCACCTTATGTTTTTTATTTGAATGCACTTCAAACATTTAAATCTCTTAAATCCTATTCTAAGTGCATCGAACAACGGTCATAAACACTTAACGTTAAATTAAAGGTTAAACACTAAAACGTATGAAGTAAATGAAATTTAGAAAGTTAAACACATGAAGATTGTATTCACATTTATAAATGTTTAGAAAGGAAATACCAACACATATATTGAATTATAAGTAAACTAAAAACATTAACAAAAATTTTAAGTAGATGGAACAAAGTTACCCTTTCGGAATCAATAACTTGTGATTCCTAGGTGGATAGAAACAATGAATTGTTATTCACAAAACTTTCTGACAGCAGAAGGAACCTTATGAAGATGGAGGAAGAAACATGAGAGATTATGGATTTAAAATCTAGAATTTCCTCGGAAATACTCGGCCTAGGTTTTTCTTAAGGAAAACATAAATTCATGTTTAAAAGAGAAGTCTAAAAAAATAAAGTATAAAAAGAAGTCTAAGAAAAATCTAAGAACAAAGTAAAGAAAATTTTAAAAAAATATCTAAAAGAAGCTAAAAGAGAGAGCAAAAGAGCTCTCAAAATGTATCTACAAAGAGAGAAAAATGAACTAAAAAGGGACTCTCAAACAATGAAAATCACTTCTCTATTTATAGAGAAGGTGCCTCAATGAAAGCTAAAAAAATTTAAGAAAAAATACAAAAAAAAAACAATAAAAAGTTATATGAAGAAATAATGAAATGGCTTATTTTTAGGGTTGATTAGAGCTGATTAGGAGCAGGTATGGACTTAGCAGGGCGCTGCTAACAGGAGGTATGGGCTTTCGGCAGGGCGCTGCGGACAAGGGCAAGGGCTGGTCGGCGAGTCAGGCGAATCAGGCGGAGCAGGTTTCGACAGGCGCTGCAAGTGGAGCAGGTGGAGTGTTCGGCGTGGACCTCGCTGATAGGAACATGGCCTTCGTCCCGAAGTAAAGAAAGGGGATTCGGCGGGCTGCTGCTGGCGCGAGTCTGGGCTGAATTGAATTGGTCTGATGAGTTGGGAATTAAAGGGTATAAAATAATATAAAATCGAATTGCGACGATGCTTTCGCCAAAATGCTCAGAATTCCAAACTTTATTTATTTATGCAAATTCCCACAAAAAAATATTATTTTCTCCAATTGTTTGGTATTTTAACATTAAAAGATAAATATAAAGTGTATAAAAAAATATAAAAACTCAGATCTATATATCATGCGCGCGTGTGCAATTAACTTTGAATGTTTGTTTCTAGAATTTAGAATCGAAATACGTGACTAGTCGTCAATGTCCAGGTTTAGAATTGATGGTATTCAACTTCTGAACGTTCTAACTCTAGTAGAACGTAGAAAACATGTCTTTTAAAATGTAAATAAATTATAACAAAAGTATAATTCCTAAACTAATTGAGAAACTATTTAAAAACATGTTAGACTAATTCAATCACATAGAGGTGGGTGAATTCGCTGGTCTGCTCTTCCTTCTCCTCCATTGATAAACCTAAATGGTTTGTCAACATGCAATGTCCTCATCAATGTACAGTAAGCATTAGATTTACAGATAGAGTTAAGAATATGTTTCATCGCTATGAAATTATTTACTGCACGCTTCCAGGTTAGCAAGACTATTTGGTTAGGAGTCCTTTTTACGTCATGAATATTGTGTTGTTACTATTTTTATGAACTTTCCACCTACTAAAGGGAATATTTTTTTCATAAGAATCCATTGACATTATGAGTTTTTATAGAATACTCTCACTATCCAAACTTACTGTTAATTCCAGTCTATTACTTTATCAAGTGCAGGGGAGATTCTTGGAGGAAAATCTTTTCAATTATATATGTATCTTGGAGGAAAATTATATTGTTCAATTATAAGGAGTAGTACTACCACATTATTCATATTTTGTTGGAGTTCATGATCAAATTTGTGGTAAGTTTCATATGTATAATTATTTTCTTTTCTTTGGTTTCCTTGTTGTCTACTTGTACACTTAAAATTGAGATTTTGTAATTGGAACTAATGAAGATGATGATTTTAATGAAGTGCTCTTTGTTTTTACGTTTGGTTCGTAATTAGTGTACTCTTTTTTTTTTCTTTTGGTGATATATTTAGTGAAGTGTACTGATTGTGTATATAGTTCTCTATCAAGTGTTGGGAAGTTGTGTTTTTGGACATGTATACAACTTAAAATATATAATATACTTAGTATATTGGTAATATATATATATACATATTTATTATTATTATTATTATTATTTTGCAAAATTATATAGCAAAGATAGCGTGCAAATGTATGCCCTAAATTGTTGTATAAATATTATTTAAAGCATGCAATGTTTGCCATAAAATCTATTTTACGACGCGCTTTTTAATCTTTGATTGCGTGTCTAAATATGCTGTAATTGATTTTGAGTTTTTACGGCAGGAGGTGTGTCGTAAATAATGTGCTATGATGAGGTACAAGTACAACGCGGCACTATAAAAGGCCATTTTTGGTGTACTGTTATATTATGATTCATATGGGATTCGATTGAAACCCTATCCATTGACAACCTTACACATATGCATGAATATAGGTGGATCGGCCTCTATCATGCATGTATATAGAGATGATTCACAATGATGCCATAACTTGTACAGAAAGATAGAGGTAATAATTAGCTTAGTTTAGAGTAGGTATAGCTTGTGAGTAGAGGTTAGCTGGAGGCTAGAGCCCTCCTAATCAAGATTAAGTGTAACAACTATCAAATTTGGGAGGATTGAATGTCACATTATAGATGATGAGAGGGCATAACCCTATCCCTTAATTTGTCGCAAGATTGTTACTGCTCCTGTGTGCAAAGTACTACAGTCGTTATTTGCTTGTTAAGACTTGAGAGTCGAGAGCAACAAAAGATGCATTCTCAATCCATCGATCTTCCACGGCTTACCCTTAATTATCAACTGTACAACATACCTACTATGTGCCTGAGGCATAGCCAGGAATTGAGGTTACGAGGCACTTTAGATGAATAAAGCTATAGTGTGTTGTTCGACTGAAAGTGTTTAGAAATAAATGTTCAATTCCATTAATTATTAAAGAAATTAATTTCAAGAGGCTCATTTTTATATTTTTAACAACCATGATACTAGAGAATATATATATATATATATATATATATATGATAACAATGGATGAGGGAAATATCATGGACATATATATGTTTTTTATTTTTTTCAATAAGCAATTGTGCATCTTCGATGCTGATTATCCAAAAAGTGAGAAATATAAAGAAATATTAAGCAAAATAAAATAAGAAAAAAAACTTCTAAATTATTATTAATAATATTCGTCTAATTTGCACATATAAATATAAAGTATATATTGTAACAAAAAAATCGTTCAAGGGGAAACTTAGGCTTTATAGATCTCTGATTCCTAATTTAACACATTTTAAATTAAGAATATTTTGACAATATTGAATTATAAGTATATTGATAATTGATCTCCATTTTAAAATTAGAACCACAATTACTTAAAGGTTTACTATACTAAATACACCAGAAACACGTCACTCGACTTCAGAATGCATCAAGTACTAAAATTTGCCTCACTTTGCACTAGAATCAAGTACAGTTGCACCATTTAACTGTTGTCGCCGTTGATGATGTTTAAGTTTGCAGACGTGGAAGGAATGTGGCATAGTGGGACCTAATAGACGAGGATGTGTGACATGACTCATCCTATGATTGCACCAGCCTCAACTCGCTTAACTTTGGAGCTCCAACCAAACTCAAAGCCAATAAGCTCCCAAAGGCCTCACGCTAGATAGATACGTGCCCACACATATAAAACAATTCACTTTTCCCTCCCCAAGCAGTGTGGGATTGCTCATCATTCTTCTCAAGACACGAGTCTTACAATCCACCCCTCCCTAGGGCCCAGCGTCCTCGCTGGCACACTTCCGGCCTGGGTCCAGCACTGATACCATTCTGTCACGACCCAACCCATCTAGCACGGTATTGTCCGTTTTGGGTCCAACCCTCATGGTTTTATTTCTGGGAACTCACGTGCAACTTCCCAGTAAGTTACCCATCTTGAGATTGCACTAGCTTCAACTCGATTAACTTTAGAGTTCCCAAGGAATTCAAAGCCATTGAGCTCCCAAAAGGCCTCCTGTTGGATAGATCATGCCCACACATATAAGGCACTTCACCTTTCCATCCCCGAGCGGTGTGGGATTGTTCACTGTTCTTCTCAACCCGTGTCTTGGGGGCATGGTTAGCAATCCCACATCGCCCGTGGGATCTGGGAGATGCGTCTTATATGTGTGGACGCGCATCTATCCAATAGGAGGCCTTTTGGGAGCTCACTGGCTTTAGATTCCTTGAGAACTCCAAAGTTAAACGAGTTTGGGCTGGTGTAATCTCAAGATGGGTGACCCACTGGGGGAAGTTACACATGAGCTCCAAAGAACAAAACCATGAGGGCTGGGCCCTAAGTCGACAATATCCTGTTGGAGAAGGTAGGGTCGTGACAATTTGGTATCAGAGCCCAACCTCGGCCAAAATTGAGTGTGCCAGCGAGGACGCTAAGCCCCAAGGGGGTGGATTGTGAGGACCCGTGCCTTGGGGGCATGGTTAGAAATCCTACATAGCCCAGGCGATCTAGGGGATGCGCCTTATATGTGTGGGCATTCATCTATCCATCAAAAGGCCTTTTGGGAGCTTACTGGCTTTGGGTTCCTTAGGAACTCCAAAGTTAAGCGAGTTCAGGCTGGCGCAATCCTAGCATGGGTGACCGACTGGAAAGTTGTACGTGAGCTCCTGAGAAAAAAACTGTGAGGGCTGGGCCCAAGCAAACAATAACTTGTTGTAGAAGGTCGGGTCGTGACAACATGTGTTGGGAAAAGAAATCAAAATCGAGAGCATTGAGATAAGACCGAATTGGGGAAGTTCTCTTCTGCGAAGCTTTTCAATAATTTGGGAGCATGGTAAAAATCGACAACCAAATTGCGTGGGGATTGCAGGGTTTTCAATCAGAGGGGAATGCGACTAGAAAGAAGCCAGAGTTACATGATGTTGATTCATTGACGAATAATAGAGTACCACTCAATTATGGTAAGTTTGAAACTGAAAATTCGTGTTCCTGGTTTTCTCTACTCTTTACTTGTCGTATTTTGTTGAAATAGATATGATAGAGAGAAATGGTCTCAAGCTAGCCAAGTCTCACAAGCCTAGCCACAAGAAGAAATTATAGTTGGCAGTTCCAAAGAAAATAGGCTCAAGTCATCTGCAAATGCAAAGGCAATGACAAAGCCAAAACCAATGCCAAAGCCAAAAACAATCCACAAAAATTAGCTTAAAAGGGCATATGAATTTCTACCTCATTGACACCATTATTAGACATATACTAAATAGGCTACTAATTTTTGCTCTCCATTGGATTCATTTGGAAACATTTGGTGTTTGTAGATTTTGTAGACATCTACTAGCTAGTGGTAGGTATGTTAGACAAACAATGCTTGATTTTGTAATGGTCTAGATTTGAATCACAAGATTATGCTCCTTTTATGCTCAAATTGTTATTGTCAAATACTATGCGTCTTTTTTTATCAATTTTTATGCTTAAAGTGGCCACATTGGAATCATCTTATGCTCAAAGCTTATGCCCCACTGTCAATAAGATTATCTAAATTCCACCATTCATAACATCCACTATTCAAAACATCATACATCATACACAACAGCCTACTACAAGCTCAAAGCTTTTTCTCAAACCTTACACATACATAGTTCGAATCAATACAATCCAAGTCAACATAAGTGTAATCCTAAACCTAAATGCCTTTTTCTTCTCATTCAAAAATCGTTTTTCCCCGATGTCAAGCTTTCTTAGCAACCTGGGAATTATTTTCGTTGACCTTTTTTCTAAAAAAAACTATTTCATACTACAGTTAATTTCATAATCCACAAATTCATATTCAATTATGTCAAACTATTACCTACCTGAGAATCTAGACAAACAAGAAACCTCCTCCTTGGATTATTATCGGTCCATGATGTCATCATTGTGGCTACCTTCCCACAAACGCATTTTGTTGCTACTCCCACCCTCCACTCTCATCCATATCTGAATAATTGTTGCCACTGCCCCTCCTCAGATCGCATTCCCCTCCGGTTGAAAACCCTACAATACCCAAAAAATTTGGCTGTCAATTTCTACTGTTCCCTCAAATTATTATAAACCCTGGCTAAGGAGAATTTCCCCAATTTGATCTTCTATCAATGCTCTCGATTTTGAGATTCACCTCATTTCACATGTCCTTGTTGTTGGGTCCCACTGTACCACTTTGCTTCCACGTCTACAAACTTAGACATTATCAATGATAGTGTCAATTAAATGGTGCAACTTTTTTTACGTTGCACTTATTCTTAATGCAAAGTGTAGTAAATTTTCCGTTTCTGATTCATTTTGAGACTGGCTGGTAGAGCCGGTCCAAACATTTGAAGACTCGGGGCAAAAATAAAAAATGTACCCTTAATTTGCACACATAATTATTAAAATGTAAATTTTTGTAAACTGATTATTTAAATTTTATACAATGAGGCCTCATTAAGACCTTCATTAGGGAAACCTCATTATGACAATATCCTTCACACAAAAAAAGTACCCCATGTCCAAAACATTACATTTAGTTCATAAACCAAAAAAGACAAATCCATATTTTTAACTTATATATGGATGAAAATACTCATATTCAGGACTAGTAGACTGCAACTTTCATATTCAATAAAATCAATTAGTCCATCATCTAAAAACCTTGAACTAACATCAAACTTATCCACTATTATATTATTTATTTATTTGTCAACATTATATATTTATTAATTTATTTTTTATATTGTATAATATATATTAATAATTTTGGGCCTTATATTATTATGGGCCCAGAGTTTCAGCCCATTTTGCTCTACCCTCTGACTGGCCCTACTGGTTGATGTGTACCTAATGCATTTGAAGTAATATGCCTTACTTGAAATATATAACATCATAATATATATGATAACAAACAAACAAAATGTGTGACAGGACCCGTCCTAAATCCCTCGGGATTAGCGTGGGATGTGCCTGCTCCCGTCTGACACGAAGTGTCAGACCAGGGATACTTCCGTACTTAGCCCAACCGGGACTATCAGAGTACGCCAGGATCCGGCGGAGGAATGTGATGACTCGTGACAGGACTCATCCCAATCCCACTGGGACCACCCGGGGACGTGTCCCGCTCCCCTCTGACAACGACTCCAAACATACCGAAAATACCTTTAAACGAAAACTAAATACTTCAAATTAAATAAATAACGTGCAACAACATTGTTCAGAGTGATAGCTGTCAGACAAGGGATAGTACAATATATAATGTGAGCACAATAGTCAGAGTACATTATTTGGTGCTCAACCTACCCACTGGGGGTGTACAGGTGCACAACAACTAGTCTAAGCCTCTTCCTCCTCCTCCTCCGGATCCTCCTCTAATTTCGTGTCACTGTCTGGAGGGGTCAGTAAACATTTAAAGAGTAAGTGGGCCGAAAATAAACAGTTTATAAATCAATTTCATAATAAAGTAAATCATAAGGTTTTACCCCTCCGTTTTCCAAATCTTGCATGCATTGAAAACATAGTATCATAATAGAATCATAACCACAGAATCATATAATCATCAAAAGGAAAAACCAACATATTAGTGCACTGTAAAACCCAACCCAAATGATATCACGGTTCTAAGGCTATGCGTTGCCACTCAGGGTCTCACACCCGAGACTCCTCTAGGTAAATTAGTGCCTGGTATCCCGGTCAATGCCCGAGGTATACTAACATGCCTTCCTGAGAGTAAGAAACCCAACGTGGGTTAACTCCACTCAGTCAGTGCCCCGTGACTACTGCAGGGTCCACCTAGGTCAACGACCCTCCCTGGAGGAGACAAGATAGACAGGTAGGAAAGTACAGTACAATAACAGTATAGTTAACCCTGTGTCCCCCGGACATCCTTGAACACATTCCACATATAATGCAGACGGGTCTTATGCCCAAAACATTATAATAAGTAATATAAACATTCTCATATAATACCCATCTATATCATAAGTGGAAATAGTAAAATAGTTTATGCATGCAATCCTTTAAGAAATCAAATAGCCCACTCACACTCGGTCATCGCTGCTCAACGACCGCTAAAACCTGTATTAATATATCCGAGAGTCACTAAAGGACCCTACTACTTCAATACTAAAACCCTAGAACAGATCCGTCCCGAAAACATCGCCCGGGCACTATTCTCGAGGTTTCAAACCTCATTTTGACCAACCTAACGATCTCTGATCTACACGAAACCACCGTCATTGGATCCGTATCATCGAAACCTTGAAAATGGTACCGGCCCCAACAAAAATAATGTTCACACGTGCCCCCACGCGCCTAGTCAACGCGCTGGTCAACGCTGCTATAGTGTCGTTGACGTCAGCATGACGTCATCTCTGACACATGTCAGAGGACACGTGTCATGTTTTGGTTGGCCCCTGATCTAAAAATCTCTGACATGATGACGTCATCATGACGTCACTGTTGACGTCATCAGTGCTATAGTGTCGGGTCAACCTGAATCCCTAAAATCAGGTCGCCGCTGACCCGCGGCTTGACCCGTTCCCGGAATCCATCTCCGGCCACCATTTTCGACAGCGTTTGTGCCTAAGGGGTCGTCTAGGTCTGTTCTAGGGATTTAGGACCTCAAAACTGGAAGAAAACGGTGAGATCCATACCTGGTTTCGAAGAAAAGTCACGCCATACTCCGGTTATCTTCTCCGGCTACCTCGTCGGTGTTTCAGTGTCCAAACAGCTCCCTTGAGCTCGTTATCGATCCTAGAATATGTCCCAAACCAAAGAAACGAAATCCAGACGTTAAAGAGACTACCTCAAAAATCTAGAAAAACTTGGGTTCTCGGGTTTCTGTTCGTACCTCCAGCGTGTCGTCGTCGTAGCCTGCGTTGACCGTCTCGACGTCGTCCTGGGTTCCTCATGGTCCTAATTGGAGCTTGGTTCAAGTCGAGAGGATGATGGCAGGTGGTGCGGGTTTCCTGGATCCGTGTTTCGGCGTCTCGGGTCTGAGGGTTTTCCCTGGTTTTTCAGGGACGGAGAAGGAGAGCTGAGGGTGATGTTCGACGGTGGAGATGAAGATGATGATGGTGATGACGGTGGTCGTCGTTTGGTGGTGAGAAGGTGCTCAGTCTGGGTGTTTGGGCAGAGAGAAGTCGTATGGGTTTGTTGTTCACGGTGAGGAAAATGTGTGTGTGTTTATGAGATAGATGAGATCGTGCAGTGATAAAGAAAAGGGGAAAATGAAATGGACGGTTCAGATCAATCTGGGCATATAAGATGGATGGCTGGGGTTAATTGAGAGAAAATAAAATATTAAAAATGGACCAATAGGTGTATAGGTGTCACTCATCCGATGGCTAGTTTAAAATTAGGGTTTTGCACAGATTTCAATAATTAATTAATATTTAACGTTTTGTTCTCGGTTCGTAAATTCCGCTAAAATGCTTTCGTGACCATAATTTTTTCATACGAACTCCGATTTCGGTGTGCCGCCTGTCTACGGATTCGTGACTTCCCGATCTACGTCATAGTCATGGGTCAAAGTCCAAATTATTTCCCGGGTCAAAAGTCAAAGTTTCCCCCTTCAGGGGCAAAATGGTCATTTCACATTAAAATATTAATAAGCAAGGTTCGGGTCGTTACAACTCATCTCTGCTACAGCCTGCATCCGCGATCAACTTGAAGGGCATTCAAAATACAAAAGCTGTGAGTGGACAAAACAATTATTTTATAAAAACATTTCATAAAAGTCCTTTATGCCTTTTATTAAAAACATATGCATGCATTCGAAAACCATTCTCAACCAAAGGACACTAGGCCTTGGCCCAAAATCATCTCAAAGTACCTGGGACCTCAACCCAAACCAAAACACGTGGGAACTAGTCCCAAATCCAGCTCATATGGGTCTCAGTCCAAAACCAATTCGCGTGGGTCTCAGCCCAATGCCGTCTTAGTGAAAACTCGTACACATATACATATATACATATATAACCCATCCTAGGCACTTCCAAGAAGATGCCAACTCGGGGCACACAGCCCCTAGGGAACTCATCCCCGATATATGTCACGATTTCTCTATTTATATAAATATGCATACTACTCGGGATCTCACTCCGAGTCTTCTCCCAAGAATTCTCCATCTGGGAGGCTCTATCTTCAAACCTAGTCAGATCATCTCTCCAGAATATGGTCCGAGACCACATTATAACTCTCATTCCTGGAACGGAATCCCTATGGGGATACCCATTCTGGTCTGTGAATCGTGACTCTCCAAGTCGAAGACTAGAGGAGACCAATCAATACGCTCGTAAGGAGGGTATATACATACTAGTATACAAAACCATAAACGGGGCTCGAGCCCGATAACACAAAGCAACTCGGCCTCCAGCCCAAACTTGTGACTCAACCGGGTTACTAGCCCGATTTCACAATAAACTGGGCATCAAGCCCGAACTTTTAAATCAATGGGGCATCGAGCCCGATATCTCAGGGTCAGTCACGATCCCGATCATAGCGATGCGTGCAACCATCAATCCAGGATCGCTCTCAATCCTGGTATGTCGGCGTGAACACATCACTGCCGCGACCATCTCGAGACCATGGTGCACACGTTGCCGATCGATCTCTGATACCGTCAGCACTCCGAAGTCGAGCCTCCAGTGGCTGCTCAACAATGGGACATGCATCGTGACCTCTCCGGAGGGAACGCATCCTAATCCGGAGGCGAGCGTCACGTCGTCTGTCGTCGTGCACATAACACCCGTCGTGACCACGACTCAGACCCGTAGGTCATCAATAAGGCCTCATGCCCGAGTCAAAACCAAATCCAAATGGGTCTCATGCCCGATTTTACCTTTTTAAAACCATTTCATTAAAACTGAAAGTATAAGCGCGTATAAGCACGTATAAAATCGAAAACCTCGAAGTACGTGCCCATACGTAAACACACACACAAAATGCACTCAAGGTATCCCAAAACATATATTAAAACATTTATAAAACATTTATGCATTCATCGATTTCAGAAAGAAAGTCTTCTCACTGACCGTCTGCCCTGCCACCTCAATACGCGTGTCGTACGCCTTCCAGGGTCAATCGTCGTCTTCAGGATCCCAAACCAGTCCAAATCACTTTAGAGGGTTACTAACTACCTAATTAACCCCTCACTAAAGCCCCTTAATTTTCCGGGATTTTTAACTATTTTTAAACGCGCTCTGAAACCTTTCGGACAGCTCGAACTATATCTAGACGATGCCTGATCGACTCGAAACTAGTCTCAAAATATTTGTTACATCGAATAGATGATTTCACATGTTGGAAGTTCCCCCAAAATCCCCACCACGCGTCGCCACGCGCCGCCTAAAGTGGATGCGCGTGGGAGGGGCCACGCGACAGCACTGTAGATCGTCTTCAACCTCCCTTGAACTCGGTCCGACCGGTTTGGTTCGATTCGATCCTGCAACTGGACCGGCGTGACCGGTCCAGGCTCCTACACTGTTCAATCTTCATCCTTTCTCTTCCTAATCAATCCTATTCTTCATATTTTGATTCTAGGAACCTAAACATATGAACCAAATCACCTAAAACCTACAAAAATTCAATAACCGGATTTTTCCCTCACAGTTCAATTTTCCCAGAAATCCCCCAGGGCTTCCTCAGCCTCCAACCATCATCAAAAACATCCTATTACCTTCCTAATAACCCAATAAGCCCATTCTAATCGACTAAAACGATCCATAACGTCACAAATTAAAAATGGAAGGAATGGGGTAAAACGGCTTACCGTGCTCGAGCTGCCACCCGCCGTCCACTGCGACGCCATCCTGGCCAGCCACTACCTTCCTCACGGCCCTCCTCTCACTCTATGGGCTTCACAACCATGATCATAGGGTAAGGGTTTGGATTGGGGTGGAACGCTGGATCGGATTTGTTTTGGAGGATGGACGATGATCGAATAAGGGGAAGGGGATATGCATGAGTTGGTTTGGATGGGCAATGGATGGGTGACACTTTTCACTCATCCATTGGGCCTGTCCAAAAATATATGGGCCCCACTTGTTGCCAAATAGCTCCTGTCTCGTAAAACGTGCAATAGTACGTTCGAACTTCCGTGAATCATAACTTCTCCGTCGAATGTCTGAATTCGACGTACCGCCTGTCTACGGATTCGTATCGTCCCGATCTACGTAATGGTCTTCGGCCCTCGACCATCGGACTTCCCAGGTCAAAATTCAACTGTTTACCCCTTTTTCAACTAAATTACCAAAATACCCCCGAACTTTTCCAACGTCATAACTTCTTCCTCGAACGTCGGAATCAGACGTGCCACCTGTCTGTGAACTCTTGACGTCCCGAACTACGTCTCAGTCATTGACCAAAGTCCATTTGACCGCATGAATGAAGAGTCAACATTTTGCCCATTCTAGGGGCAAAATCGTCATTTCGCCCTGAACGTCCGTTAATCCTCGTCTAATCCCCGATTAGCGAGGCTAATCCGTCATTAAGTCTTAATTAATCCCGATAATTCGGGACAGGTCGTTACAATGTGGGGGTCCCAAGACCACATAATACCCATGCTCCCTCCGTTCTTGTAATATGTATGAACATGATAATTTGAAAACAATTGTCTAGTATCAAAATATTAATAAAATTTACAATAATTTTAGCAATCATCCATATACTTCAATATTAGTGTTTCACGTCTTTACATTAATGTTTTCATTAGTGCCCTCCGTCTATTTTTTCAAACGAATTCAGTTAAAAAAGGGAAAATTATCAATTCATATATGTTCATGTGACTTTTTTTAACGGAATTTATTTGGAAAATAGATGGAGAGACTAAACGGAAATATTAGAGTAAAGTTTAGGGACAAGGGATACAAATATTGAAATATATAAATTGTTGCTAAAATTATGGTAAAATTTAGGAACAGTGGCAACCATTTACCTTAAAAATAAGGGTAATTAACTCATAGGTCTTTACCAATATATAAGTTTATTCAAAAACTTGCATATATAAAAATTAAATTCATAAATCCTTTGACTAGTCAAATGACTATACAATTTAAAATAGATCATAATTTTTATAAAAATTACAAAATAATATCATCTAATTGTAAACTAGTCCATCAACAATCTAAAAAGTACTTACCAAAATCTATCATGATTTCAACATTACTTTTTTATATATTTTTTTTTTATAAGATTATATTGAAGATTACGAAAACATTACTCATATTTATAATTTTTTTTCACTTGCTCATTTTAAAAGTAATATGAGTATCTAATATACCTTAAAATAAGATAATTAAAAACAATAATTCTTCATAAATACTTTGAAATTTATAATTTTAATTTTTTTTATCTTCCAATATTAAATAATTTGGTTAATTTTGAAAAGATCCATCCCGATAACCGAGAAGGATCCTGCTCCCGCCTGACAATCAAACTCAAAATACCAAAAGTGACCCTTTTTGTTTTAGAGAAAGTTCAAACAACAACATTGTCAGACCAAGGGTAACTAACTATACAGACCGTTAAGACAAAATTTTAATTAGTCAACGGTATTACAGAGCATAATGACTGTACAAAAAAAAAGGACCAAATCCTACCCCATAAGATATCCAAGTGCGCAATGGTAACTTTTATGCCTCAGCCTCAGTATTAGCCCCAGAATCTGCGCAACAGCCTGAAGGGTCAATAAAACAGTCAAAATGTGAGTGGACAAAAATAAACATTTTCAAAATACGATTTAAGAAAAAATCACAGTTTACCCTCCAGGTTAAAGCATGCATGCATAGAAATCGAATCGTATGAAAATAATTCAAATCATAATACAAATATATGGACACAAATATCAATAGATCACAATATAACCAATCTCGATATCCAAGTAACTGTCACGATGTCAATACTATGCGTGTAACTCGGGAGACTCACATCCGAGTACAGTCGTAAGATCTACGACATCCGAATGATATCATAATCTCACACTCCTAAGACTGAGCCTCCCTCAGAGCTACTCATCTCCAGATAGTGTATCGTGGCTACTCCAGGAGACAATTAAATCACAGAGGTTGGTATATATGAAACAATCACCAAATCCAGTAAACCCATTTTAAAAAAATTTATTTCTCAAATCGAGTCAAAGCATTTCAATAGGACATATGCTCGAGACATAGCTTTGACAAGCAGTTTCCGCAAAACCATCATAAAAAAGTGTCCAGAATTCATTTCATAAATTCAAAAACCATCAATTTAGTCATGTATTCACATTTGATTCCAGATCCAAGTCAAAATCATTATCCAATTGGGTCTCAAGACCAAAACGCCATTTTCACGCAAATCCGTAAAATCGTTTATAAACCGATAATTAAATCCACAAAATTATCAAGTGATGATATCAAATCATTTCAACTCAAATCTTAAGATAAAGAATTTAAAACATTTATGCATGCATCACAGTTATAAAACAAAAGTCTACTCACACATTGTCCAAGCTGCACTCTCAAAATCCGCTTTGTGAGCCAAACCAAAGTTAATCCAAAGTCTCCAGGACATTCGGGCCTGCCCAAATCACATCCGAGCATCACTAACATTCTATACAAGTCCATACAACAAACCCTTTAAAATCCCGGAACTGAGAACGCATCCCGAACACGCTTCCCGTGGAGAAAATCTTTTAAATAACCTAGCAAACGATCTCCGATCAACCTGAAACCACTACCATTGGATTCAGACCGTCAAAACCTTTCAAATAAGACCGATTTGACCTTGAAATTCGTGCCCAGGCGCACACACACGCCGATCAAAGCCAGGTCAACAAAAGTCAACAGCGGTTAATGCTGACATCACCCGTTAACATTAGCGTGAAAACTCTGACACCTGACAGCTCTGATAGCCTACCACGTGGCACACCCTTATTGGTGCCACGTGTCACTTCTTGACATTTTCCACGTGGTAGGGTGCTACGTGGACTCTGACATCCTTATAACAACCTCACACGTGTCACTCCCTTACTGGTGCCACAAGTCACTAAAAATCTTCTGACACACTGCCATGTGGCACTATCTCACTGGTCCATGTGGCCTAACATCGCTGACACATCACCTAACACACTTTAACACGTTGCCACGTGGCACCACCTCACTGGTCCACGTGGTCTGACATGTCTGACGTGGAATATCACATCAACTGTTGACTGGACTGATACCTGGCCATGTGTCACCCTTTGGTTGACCACATGACCTGATAACGCTCAAACTACGCATTAAATTGAACACGTAATTTGTGTATTATATAATTTAAACCTTTTTTGTGTAGATGTAGGTATTGGTAAATAGAAATCGTTCTTAACCGGGGAAATTAGGGAACATTAATAATTTGTTAGTGCTGACCAAAGTGGGGGAAATAAATTGGGGGGGGGGGGGGGGGGGGGGGTGGCTGAACAAAGTGTAATCTAAACTACATTTTTAACCAAACGAAGAATTAAAATGCAAATGCTCATGCTAATTAGAACTTACAAACCATAAAGTAGTTTCATAGACAAAACCGACACTTTTACGTAAGTAATTTCAAACTAACAATCACATTATTTAAATTACTCCTAAAATATACTTCATTCAAATGCAAATTTTACTACCATTCTAACTTTTTCTCATAACAAACCAATCACGAAATCCTACATTCATCATCTCAAATACTTGCATATATCTTTCAATATTATAAATGCATCAACCACTAATGTGTGTCAAACATCAATATGCTTCAAACATTTACAATATGATTCACCTTAAGTTTACAATTAAATGTGCCGACAACGATCAACATTTAATCTTTTCCATCCTAGTCTAAATGCACCGAACAGCGGATAAAACATATAACATCAAATTGAAGTTTAAGCACTAAGATATATGAAGTAAAAGAAATTCAAAAAGTAAAACACATGGAGATTGCATTCATACTTACAAAAGTTTAGAAAGAAAATGTCATCACATGTATTGAATTATAAGTAAACCAAAACAATAACAAGAATTTAAGTAAAGGGAATAAAGTTACACTTTCGGAACCCAAGAACAACTTGTGATTCCGAAAGTGGATGGAAACAATGAAATGATATTCATAAAATTCTCTGAATAGCAGAAGGAGCCTTATGAAGATGGAGGATAAAACATAAGAATTCAGACTTAAATTATATAATTACTTCGGAAATACTTGGCCTAGGATTTTCTTAAGGAAAACATAAATTCATATTTAAAAGAGAAGTAAAAAAAAGTTAAAAAGAAAAGTTTACAAAAAAAAATCTAAGAACTAAAATTAAAAGGAAATGAAACTTAAAAAATGAATCTAAAAACTTAAATTAAAAGACAAGGTTTAAAGGAAAACTAATTAAGAAGAAAAATTACAAGAAGTTATAAATGGTCCCCAAAAATGTCTCTCAAAAGAGAGAAAAAAAAAACTAAACTAAATGAACTACGAAAAGAGAAGAAAGGGGAAAAATTGGGGACCCTTGTTACATGAAATGACCTTCCTATTTATAAAGGGAGTGTCACAAATATTCAAATAAAAATAAAAAAATAAAATATAAAAATGAAATGATGAACAATGATGAAAAATGATGATTTCGGGCTGATTTGGTGCTGGAAAGACTGGAAAAACAGGAAAAAGTGGAGAGGTTGGAGCAGTTGGAAGCATGGCTGAAAATCAGCAAGGGGCTGCTGAAAAGAGGAGTCAGAATTCGGTAGGTGGGTGCTGACATAGGGCAAGTAGGCCGGCGGGTCAGACGTGTCAAGACCTGTCCCAAATCCCCCGGGATTAAAGTGGGACGCGCCTGATCCCGTCTGACACGAAGTGTCAGACCAGGGAAAATTCCGTCTCTAGCCATCACCGGGGCTTCCAGAGTACGTCAGGATCGTAGGAGGAGGAGTGTGATGTCTCATCTCTGCTACAGGCCGCATCCGCGATCAACTTGAAGGGCATTAAAACATCAAAAGTCGTGAGTGCACAAAATAATAATTTAATAAAACATTTTCACATAATGACATTTATGCCCTTCACTAAAAGCATATGCATGCATTCAAAAGCCGTTTATCAAAACTTCCATAAAAACCATTTGTCAACCATATTCAAAACTTTTCAAGGGTTCATGCCCGTCCCCATAAACCGTCATGAACCGTAAATCCATTTATGGGTCCTCGACCCGAAATCACAAACTTGAAAACCATAAATCAATACATGGGAACTCAGCCCAAATCAAACAGCAGTGGTACTCAGCCCAAAACCCTTCTCAGTGAAATACCAAAACATGGAACACGGGGTCTCCGCCCCCAAATCATTTTCTGTAAAACCTCATACGTATCAAAATACGTATAACCCATCCGCGGCACTTCCGAGAAGATGCCAACTCGGTGCACACAGCCCCTAAGGAACACATCCCCGATATATGTCACGATATCATCTCTATATTAGTGTGCACACTACTCGGGGTCTCACTCCGAGTCTTCTCCCAGGAATTCTCCATCTGGGAGGCTCAATCTCTGGATCTAGTCCGAGCTCTAACTCCGGATCTAGTCCACACATCTCTCCGGAATCTGGTCTGGGACCACAACATAAATCGTAACCCTCACTCCTGGAACGGGATCTCTCTGGGGATACCCATTCTAGTCTGTGGATTGTGACTCTCCAGGTCGACGTCTGGAGGAGGCCATATAATCATATGGAGGGTTCATAATCATTTTCAAAACTCTTTCTTTCTTTTTCAAAACTCTTCTCAACTGGGTCTCATACTCGATCCATCTCAACAAGATTCCTCAAATCTGATTCAAATTCATTTCACAGGCCTCGACCTAAATCCACAGTTTAACAGGGCCTCATGCCCGAATTCTCATTTCATAAACCGAACTGGGACTCAAGCCCGATTTCACAATCAACAGGGACTCAAGCCCGATACCCCAGCTAACTGGACCCTAAGCCCGAAACCATAAACCAACGGGACCTCAAGTCCGATTTCACAACCAATAGGGCCTCAAGCCTGATACTACAGTCAACTAGGCCTCCAGCCCGATATTACAACCAAATGGGCCTTAAGCCCGGATCATAAATCAACGGGACCCTCGGTCCGATCGTATAACTCAAATGGACCGTGTGTGGGCCTCACGCGCCGACGACTGTTCATCTCCTCTAGCGACTGAACCGGTCCAGACCGGCCGATTCGGTTCAGGGCCTGCAATTGGACCGGCGTGACCGGTCCAGGATTTTTCATCCAATCTTCTCCTTTTCAATCCTAAACTTCCTAAATCAATCCTAGGAACTTGTTTGTGCAACCAAAATCACCTAAAACCCAATAAAAACCCACGTTTCATTTTCCTCCTCATAGTTCAAGCTTGCCCGATCACCCCCTGGGTTTCCTCAGCCATGAACCACCCTCAAATCTATCTTAAAAGCTCCCTAGAAACCTACTAAACATCTCCTAATCACCCAAAACAGTCCATAATGTATAAATCGAAAATTGAAGGAAAAATGGGTTTTATCGATACCTTACACGGTCCATGGCGGCGTTGCCTCCTGCCATCCACCATCAACAGCTTACACTCCTCACAATCCCTTGGTCTCTCAAGCATGGTCATATGGGGTGAAGGTTTGGATTTGGGGTGGAAGTGAGATCGGGTTTGGGTTTGGGAATGAAGAAAAATGATCGATGAGAAAGGAAGGTGAGATGCATGAAGAAAAAAAGGTGTCCAGTGGATGGGTGACACTTTTCACTCATCCATTGGGCCTTGGGACAATTATCTAGGCCCACCTAACTCCAAAAAGTATCCGTTTCGTAATTCGTGCAATAGTGCGTTCGTACTTTCGTGAACTGTAACTTCTCTATCGAACGTCCGATTTCGACGTGTCGCCTGTCTACGGATTCGTATCATCCCGATTTACGTAACGGTCCTCGACCCTCGGCCATCGGACCTCCCTGGTCAAAACTCAACTATTGGCTGCTTTTCAACTAAATTACCGAAATGCCCCCGAACTTCCGAAAATCACAACTTTTTCCTCGTATGTCAAAATCGAGCGTGACACCTGTCTATGAACTCGTGACGTCCCGAACTACGTCTCAGTCATCGGCCCCGCCTGAATGAAAAGTCAACGATTCGCCCATTCTAGGGGCAAAATCGTCATTTCGCCCTGCTCGTCCGTTAATCCTCGTCTAATCCCCGATTAGTATCGCTAATCCGTCATTAATTCTTAATTAATCATGCTAATTCGGGATGGATCGTTACAAGGAAGGTGCAGGGCATGGTAAGCTAGCGCACGCGCACTGAGTTGGAAAAGTGGTATTCGATAGCCACGCGTCGCGCTGAGGAGACATCTTTCGGGACACGCACGCCGAACACGTAACATTCACTTCGACAGGCGTTTGTCGACGACTTCTGCTGGGATGGCAAAAGAATTGGGTCGCGCGAGTTGGGCTTCGGGCCAAAGTTTGCTGGGCTTTGGGCCAGAATTTCTGGCGGAAATTAATATGGGCTTGGATTCTGGGTTGATTTTCTGGGCCTCCAAATGGATTTTCAATTTAAAAATTAATTTATATTATTCCACCGAATTTCGTCCGTAATTATTTCGTTAAAATTCTGAACGGGGCAATTCTTTCGCCAAAATGCTCAAAATTCTAAACTTTATTTATTTCTACAAAATCTCACAAAATATATTATTTTCTACAATTTTTTTTTTATTTTAATGTTAAAATTTAAGTATAAAGGGTATAAAATAATATAAAATAATCATGACATAAAAGATTTTCAAAACAAGTAAACCTTTAACCATTTGTCTCAAAATTTCATTATTATAATCATGACATAAAAGATGTTCACTAAAAGACATTTAAGCATATGGAATTCAAGAGTTAATACATGGTAACAAAATGTTTCAACAAGTAAGATAATGAGTAAACATGGTAAAATGGATCTCAACATGAATAAAACAAGTATGAATCAACTCACAAGGATATGCACTCATAAATTCACTCAATTTGTAAGGGTTTGTGTTTGCACTCAAAGTATGTGAGAAAAGATGCTCACATAATATAAATGAAGTACTGTTGCAAAATCTCAAACAAACACCTCAAGATAAAAACAAAATATACTTGCACAAATGAACCAAAACCATAAGCTTACTTTAGTGATAAACTCAACTAATTAAAATTTACCATCTTAAGGATCATAAGGTATTTATGAAGGTTCTAATGAGACTAAATTTAGAGGCAAGGAAAATATAGGACAAGTGATGCTCAAATTCGTTCCACGACTCAATAGATTCCCAAAACGTATTATAATTTCTCAACCTTAGTGCAATGATGTCAATAATCCATCCCTTCGAACATAGGTCAAATTTCATCATGTTGGGCCTCGTAATCATTCTTTGTGTCGGATTTACAAAGGTAAAGGAGTTAGCTCAAACCTTATTACCTTGATAGAGACTCAACTTTTTCTTCTTCTTTTTGAATTTTGTTTTTTTTTGTTTTGTTTTTTTGATTTTTTTTCTTTTCATATATCAAGGTAATAACATGTGTCAATAATACAACAATATTTGAGTAAGTAAATCCACATAATATACATACAAATCTTCAAAACATCATCATTTTTTCTTCACAGTATCTTTATATCTTCAACCGAGTCCTTGGAACAAGAGTAAATGATGTCTATATTAAGCTCAAGTGTTTAGATAATCATGGTGATGAAATAAGTGCTTAATGTGGGCTCAAAGGGGTTAAAACTAAGGGGGTCGCAACTTGTGCGCACAAAATTGGGAACATGAATGTTGAATTTATGGTGTTAACCCTAATACTTTAATCATGTCCAAAATCAGAGAGTTTATTGACTTAAAAGTTTTGAAAATCACATACAATAAGTTCTAGTACTCTAGAGTTCATTAGAAACTATGGCAA
The DNA here is from genome assembly GCA_032719365.1 of Prinsepia uniflora. Lineage (NCBI taxonomy): Eukaryota > Viridiplantae > Streptophyta > Magnoliopsida > Rosales > Rosaceae > Prinsepia > Prinsepia uniflora. The sequence goes on along the minus strand of CM064865.1, from coordinate 65,097,791 downwards.
GGAGTTATGAGACATAAGTATATCAATTTAAACAAAGAACTTATGAATCACTCATCAAGGATGTATATAAAGTTCTAAAGCTCACATAAGGTTCAAATGATTCCTACTTATCTTAACATGCTCGTTTATATAGTAATTTATATGCATTATCTAACGTCTCGGGAACACATTTAAGTTAGGGATGTGAGATGCAAGTTAACGCACGCTTGTCAAAAATGTAAGTTAGAGATGCAAATTTAAGTTAGGGATGCAATTTGAGTTAGGGATGCAATTTGAGTTAAAAATGCAAGTTAGATTAAAGGTGCAATGTAATTAAACTAAATATGCAAGTTAAAGATGCAAGTTAGAAATGCAAGTTTAAATTAAAGATGTAATGCAACTTAGAAGAAAAGAAACAAGTTAAAGTTGTCATGACAAGTAATGTAAGTTAAGATATAAACAAATGTAAAAAGATATAAACAATATTTACATGTCGGAGGAAGTCAAAGATATATATGATTCACATAACTTCAAAGTTTAGATGGAGACTTACACGTCCGTGCGGCCCAAGTAAATATTTTAGATTAATTTAACTATTTAGGCAAGTTCAAAGGTGACCAGAAGGCCAAAGAAATTAAATACTAAGGGGCACATGGGGCAAAGAGGACAAAAAAAGACAATATTATTTTTAATTGTTTAAAGGAATTCTCAATAACTAACTCATCCTCTTTATTGGGATATAAAAGGGTAGATATGAAATTTATTGCTTACAAATTCTGTTTTTGGATTTTTGAATAAAAAAAAATGTTTGAGATAAGGTCTTATTTTGTTTAATATACAAGCATTAAAGTTTTTAAATAAAAGTAAAAGTTGTTAAGGGTGTAATAATAATTTACACTAAAAAAAATTTATTTTAATAATAAGAGATGTATATTTTAAGTGATTAAGCAAAATGATCACGTGCCTCCGCCTCGATAAATTCTGAGATATAATATATACATTGGTTATGTGCTGTGCTGTTTTATTATTTTATTACATTCTATAATAAAAAGGGACAAAATTAACATATTTTTTTCTATGATATATTAAGTAATTAAAAAATATAAATATTACAGAATGATCGAAATTGTAACATTATGTAGCGGGTGCACCTATTGTTTCTATGATTAGATTTTAGATTGCTCTACTTACATGATGAGAATCGGTTAGAATGGTGCTGTCATAGTGATGAATCTCATCCTTGATTACTTGGTTTAGTCCGAAGTATATATTGTCCTTGTTTGGTTGTGTGAGCTTCATTTCTAGGAGCTAGATGTTATGATATTATTAACATCGACAAAAGTTTTAGTAACTAAATACATAAAATGAAACAAAAAATGATGTGTCCTCCAATCCTGTTCATGTATATATATACATACACACACCGACGGTGGTGGTTTGTTGAGATGCAGTACGCAAACTAGAGACTTAGAGAGTGAGAAATGAGAATGCATGGTGATCGACAATATATATATATATAAGAAAGGACCCCCGCCGTTCACGCGTACAAGACTCGTCACACTCAAAAAGATCATTATTATAAATCAATATTGAATAATATATAGATAGCTAGTAAATGTTTTGGGTTGCTTGCCATCATACAGTGATATACATGCATGCACCCACCACCCACCTGAACCTCTACATTTTTGAAAAATCCAAACACAAATTAATACATTCAAAGTCTCCAAGTACTCCAACCCTAGCGACCTACCAGCTTGCACGCAGGACAGTCCTTTCTTTTTCTTTCAATCGATCAGGACTCTGAATCACTACGTACTCACCATGAGTGATTATGCAGTACTAGTATAGTCCGGGCACAGATATATTCCATCGGTTATTTCATGTATTATAAATAATCTAAGTGCATATTTATTAATTTTATCGTTCGTTTATTTTATAATATGCACATAATTAGTCAAATATATTATGTATGTGAATGTTATAACTGCACTATATATATTATTCTATAATTTCGAAGAGTGGGGAAGAAGGCAAATTAAGTTTTAAGAAAAGCAATGAAAATGTGCTGAAAATAGAGTACATACCAGTTGCCAGTAACATGAACCGCTGGCTGCTAGTCAAAAAGGAACATTTAATTTTCAAGCGTAGTCGTATATACTTAAGGGACGCTAGAAACCGGCCAAATAGCTAGATATTTAATGAAGAAGAAGTTGGGGGATAAGATTGGGTTAACCGACATAATTTTAAAGATACTAGACATGTGCTTGGGTTCCATTTCGTGTTACCTAAGCACGAATACTGGGTCACCGGCCATTGCTAATTGGGTTCCATTTCGTGTTCTAGATCACTGCCGACTGAAGCTGTGCAAGCTTGGTGCTTGGTATGTTAAATGCTGAGCGCGTTACTGAGTTCTCACTTCTCTATATATGTATAGTTTGTTTTTGTACGTCTTGTTTATTTTACTTTACCCTAAAAACTGTTAACACGATCAATAAAGCCCAAAGAATTCTTCAATAAATATTGCTTTTTTTTTATATAAATAAAAGAACATAAAAAAAATTGGAAGAAACTTTAATATTATGTCCTATATATGGGTTGAGATGTGTTCGACCGACCACTTTTGTCAATGGGTCAAAATAAATTTTGATGCGCATTATTGGAAGATAAAGAGTATATAATCGAAGTGGTCAAAATAGCAAGGGATTCGAAATTCTATATATCTTGCAATATTTACATATATAGACAGTACTGTGTGTGAGATATCATCAGTGAGGTTTTGAGGGAGTGATTCTTGAAGAAGAAGAAGAAGAGTAGAGAAAACAAGAGAAAGATCTGAAGGAATCGTTGTGTATTGAATTGAACAGAAGCAGGTTACAAGGCTATGGAACAGTGCTCACTTATATACACCTCAGTACAAGCAAGCAAGCCAATTAACTAACTGATTTACCAGAAACGCTAATTAACTCTAATGTAGCAGTGACATGTCATACATCCTAACACTACGTACATTGAAATTTAATCTAAATGTGACTCATGCACGATTTCTAATGATTTTAGAGTCTAGTAATTATTTAATATGGTACATGATCAGATAGAAAACGTGTATTGTTATACACATTAATATATTGTTGACTCTATTTTAATAAACGAAATCTTTGACGTCCTGAGATTTATATGAGATCAATATTAAGCTACGATCACTTTTTACACCCTTCAATGGCCATAAGAGACATTCCATGGAATTCAAACGTTAAATTTTGGAGTAAACTAGATCCGTATATGATTGAATACTAGACATTGCTTACGATTTTAATCTCACGCAATTTTTTCAATATTGCACGAGATGTCACCGCATATATTGGTATAAGACTACTCCTTTGATTCTCATGAAATCTCAAGGCCCACATGATGTCTATATTAGGTCAGTATGTCTGCCCTACGTTGGCCACAAAAGATAGTAATTGATTTGAGCACGAATTATGAGCAAATCAAACTAATGTGGCCAAAAGATATAGTAATTGGAATTTAAGCACTAAATATGAGCAAATCAAACCAATGCTTAAATCACTAAGCCAACTCCTTGAAAAAAAGAGAAGGAAAAATTAAAAAACACTCAAGTACTCCTTGTGGTTAACGTCTCCAACAACAGATACGGATATTGCGATTATACAATCTGATTGTAATCGTACATTCTGTTAATTAAGGTGATAATTAACTGAAATTTAATTAAGTTGAATTCACAGTGTGGTATATAGCCCTTTTAAATATATTGTTATTGTAATAATATCAGTGCATATATATATAACCAAACATTAATTAATTAATTAACAAAACGTATGCCAATTATCAGAATTTGGGACCAATTTTCAGATGGATCAAACAATTATAAGGAAAATTTGAAAATCAATTCAAAGTTAATTTCTAAATAATATATATTTGAGGAATGATTCCACAAAAAGTAGGTGTAAAAAATGATGAGAGTTTGGGACCAAATTTTCAATACAGATGAATCAAACATATATAAACAAAAAGGCACCTAGTAAATAGCATCCAAATAACATTATTCATCCGTATAAATTGTGATTATTATTGGTGGTAATAACAAGGGACCACTATATATTTAGAGATTCAGAAAAGTGAGAACGAATAAGATTTAATTATATGAGGCTGAGCCGCTGAGGTGAATGATGCTTTTGATGATGGCAGTGCATACTGCATGGCAGAGAGAGCTCCTGGGATTGAAAGATACCCATGCATAATGATGCCTTTTCAATTTCTATGCACTCAGAAAAAATGAACACACAATCATGATCAGTGACAATCAGATCAAAAAAAAAAAAAAAGACAAACTCACCGTACCCACCAGCTTTGCCTTTGAGTTTTCCCCTCACCTCTTACTTTTCTGAAAATGACCGTACCTGTTTATTCAAACTTGAAACCACCCAAGCACCTCCAAGACTTTATTCTGCACCCTGCTACCTTCTAGTTTCGTGCACTTATTGCCATCGCAAAAACTTTTGTATATTCTAAAACTTTTAATAAACTAGTTTTTAGTTAAAATTGAAATTATAAAAAATAAAAAAATAATCTCTTTCTGTTATTCTTTACACCCAAAAAATCCTACTATAAGTCGAGAGGGAAATCATAAAGAATAAAAGATCTAACTCCAAAGAGGCCTAGCCCAAACAACTTCCACTTGCAAACGTGAATATGGGATGAGCTCGATAAGATAACTGCAAACAAGTCACGTGAAGTCCCACTTGGCAAGCCGAGTTCACTTTCAATTGCCTATAAAAGAGAAGAAGTCTTCTTCTCAAATGACGAATCAGTCAATCAAAGAAACAAGTTGCACAGCCCAATCAATTTCAAAACAACTGCAAGCCCTCAAAATTTTTTGTTGTTGAAAGACTCGCCTCTTTAGGTACAACCCATTTCTCTGATCTAGGATCGAGATTCAGTCTATTTCTACATCTTTCTCAATTCTACATGGCACTTGAACCTTATCTTCACACCTACTATGACAGGACCCGGCCCGATCCCCCTGGGACCATACGGGGACGTGCCATGCTCCCGTCTGACACCCAATTAAAACATACCAATCTTACCCTTAATAAGTTCACACACATAAATATCCAAAACAAAGTCATACATAGAATCCGAATACAAATGATGCCAGACAAGGGATAATTTCCAAATACAAGTTATTGAGCACGACTCTAAGATACTCTACGTGCTAACCTACCCAGCAGTGGGGTTCAGGTGCGCAACGTAAACCTATGCCTCTGCCTCGGGATCCTCTTCTGCCTCAGTAGCACGGCCTGGACAGGTCAATAAAACAATAAGGGTGAGTGGGCTGAAACTCAAAGTTTATAAAACAGTTCATCAAATAGAAAACATATAGTTTAACCCCTCCGTTTTCCAAACACGCATGCATTAGTATCAAATCCGTAATATCATATCAGATAAACATAAGCAACATAATATAAATATAATCATAACCTCAGTCACTGCACTATACGTCCCAACCCTGACATCTCAAATGTCCGACGTCCCAGACGTCCAATAAGGTCACAGTCTCAAGGCTACGCGTGCCACCCGGAGTCTCAATCCCGAGTCCAAACCCCGAACCCAATCCGGGTATGGCATCCCAGATGTCTGACGTCCCAGACGTCCAATCATAGCAATCCTGCTTCTGAGTCACCCTACGGTCTGGTTCCTCCGTATAATGACCCCTCACAGGTATTGCGCCGTGACCACTCCGGGGTACCCACATCCGGAGGAGACAGTATCACACGGGTAGATCTATACAGTGTAGTACTAAAGATAGTCATTGATATCCACATACATATATATGACTCAAAACAATGCTTAAATTAACCAGACACGTCTCATGCCCAAACATCGTAAATCGTGACATAGTCATAACTCAAGATAATCAGATGCTTTTGCTTGAATCACATATATATATATAAGTGAAAACGGTTATGCATGTAAGGGTTTAATGAAATTAAGGGCCCATTCACAGTACAATCCAACTGCAAATTCGAGCGTATAACCCTGTCCTGGTACTATTGTACGATTCCTGTCATGTCCAAAGTACACGTAAAGGTCACTACAAGTCCCTAATATTCAACCATGAAATCCTAGACTGAAACCGGCCCGGAAAAGCCGCTGAACGCGCTTCCCGAGATAATAAACCCTATTTTGACCAACTTAACAATCTCTAATCGACCCGAAACCACCGCCATTGGATCTGGATCGTCGAAACCTAAAGAACGGTGGTGGTCCCACTAAAAACACTGTTCACACGCGGCGGTCAACGCTGGAACAGTAACCGATGACTTCATCGCTGACGTCACTGCTGATGTCAGTATGACGTCATCTGACAGCTATCAGGTATGACATGTCAGACTCTGACATGTGCCACGTGTCAACACAGGATTGGTTCATGTCACGGCTCTGTCAGTGCCACGTGTCAGCTCTGACAAGTGCCATGTGTTAGCGCGGTACTGGTCCACGTTACTAACATGTCAGTGACACATGGCAACCCCTGATTGGGCCACGTCACTGACATATCAGTGCTTATTGTGCACTGACATGTGTCACGTGTCGGATGTTAATTGGGCCACGTACTCTGACAGGTCTGACATGCTAACGTCAGGTCCGTCGCAGCTCAGCCCATCAGAGTCGTCGCCTTCCGCCCCTGGTCAGTCCCTCAGTTAGTTCCTCTCAGCCAATCAAGGTGGACGGCGTGGTCTGGTGGTCGGGTTATGGTGGTTCTCGGTTAAGGCAGGGGGTTATTTCAGTTAACACGGGTGGGGGAAGATTTGTTTGTGTTTGAAATAATTAAAATAGACGAATAGGGTGAGGAGAGAGGTGAGATTTAGAATATATATGGACCAATTAATGAACCCTAATCTGAACCCTAGCTAAGGGATGAGTGACACTTGTCACTCATCCAAGAGTCCCTTAACCACTTTCCAACTAATCCAGATATCAATTAATTAACACAATTTTCGAGGCGCGATTTAGCCGTTTTTCGCTTCCGAGACCATAACTTTCCCGTACGAAGTCCGATTTCGACGTGCCGCCTGTTTATGGACTCGTGACGTCCCGATCTACGTCACGGTCACGGTTCCAAGTCCAAAATAGTTCTCGGGTCAAAAGTCAACTTTTTCCCTCACTAAGGGCAAAATGGTCATTTCATATTACAATATGATTTACAAAAGTTCGGGGCGTTACATACTACACCTTTAGTCTATTTTGAAGCCCACTAAATTCCACTTACCTCATCTTGGTTGTTGCTCAATTATGTATTTGAGGCATCCATACACTTAACCTTTGACGTCTTGACATCGTTTTGAATGCTCTGCCACTACTTGGTATGATCCCGATTGGTGTTCGCCTAATTGATGATTTCTAGAATATCATGCTCCTCAAACAGCTTGATCACGAAAAAAATACTACTGACTCATAGCACTTGTAATTTACTCAATCTATTTAATACTCAAGCATTTATTTTCTAAACGTTTGTGCTTCACCCTAACTGCAATATAACATATTTTCCTAAGTTCGCCGAGATATTTGAGACACACCAATCAAATGTGTTGACTCTGAGTCATAGAACCATATATATATATATGTATGTGTGTGTGTGTGTGTGTGTGTGTGTGTGTGTGTGTGTGTGTGTGTGTGTGTGTGTGTGTGTGTGTGTGTGTGTGTGTGTGTGTGTGTGTGTGTGTGTGTGTGTGTGTGTGTGTGTGTGTGTGTGTGTGTGTGTGTGTGTGTGTGTGTGTGTGTGTGTTTGGAACGATATCATCATCTCGACATAAGGAAACCTGGTTGTCTAACTGTCATCTAACTAAATAACAAGTTACTAACATGGACATTATGAACATAACATAAACTGAACTTAGGACTAGACTGAAAAGAAAATTTATTAAAGTCTTTGGATACATTAAGAAGACGGCATATAAAAGAACCGTGCAAACAATTTTCCAGCTTACCTCACAATCACATGATTAAGAAAAGTTTCTTGAGCCGCAAACGGAACTAACCTACACTGTCTAGTAGCAGTTTCTACTAATGACACATCTACTATGAAGACAGCTAAGGCCTGCTTGCTTTCTAGTAAGCCCATCTTCGGATAGACCATGGCATCAAGGCCTTTCACAATAGTCATCACAACATATCCACATAGAGAAAATCACATGAGCCTGCTCCTCCAAACGCAAGATGATTCCTCGAGTGAAAGCCACCAAAAGTCGACCCCGAGCCGACGGTACACATTTTTTGGGCAGAACACTTATATCCGTCAATTGAATACACCAAAATATGGACATGACAACACATGCTCCACACATACGTACCATGGAAAATTACCGGTCGAAAAACAAAGGGTAACGGCAAGTGATCAACCAGGGGTTCTCTTCTTTATCTTATTAATTATTGCCTGCATACATATGGCCCAACAATGAGGAACCTAAAGGCAGTTAAATAAGGACGTACATAGCCTATGGATGGGAAACATATAGCCTATAGGATAGACGGTCGCCCAATTTTGTTCCAATAATTTTAATTGGCACGAATTAAGGAAACTTGTCTTGATTAATTATTTGATTGGAACCTTCATTATTAATGGTTTTTGATTATGGACATTGTAACTCAATCAATGTGTATGGCACATTTAAGGTTTGGCATGAAAAATGTAGCTCACTATTTTTTTCTTTTTCATCTTGATATTGTAGTAGAAGAAAAATGGGCCATATTAATTTAAGCATAGCGCTCAACACGCAGAAACAAATTTGCCATCTTCCCAATGCTTGTGAACAGAGCCGATTTTGGGAAGTCTTCTGTCTTCTGAGAGCATATTTCAAAAAGAGGCTTTTTCTGTATTTTTTGTGAGCATGACTGGAAATTCTGTGCAAAAACAAAATCTGAAAAAGGGGGCCAAAAGAGGAGAAGTAGGCTGTAGGGGGAAGAAAGAAGGAAGCGAAGAGCCGATGGCTGAGGACAAAGAAACAATTCTTTTATTATTATTATTATTATTTAATTTTTTTGAAGTAAAATGTCTAAAATATCTCTATTTAATTAGCTATATAGATTAATTTGTTAATTAATAAAAGTACAATGATCAAAATTATAAAATTAAAATCACAATCATGAAAATTATTTTTGAGCAAAATCACAGTGATTAATATTGAATTTTACTCTAAAATTTATACATACATCGAGTTGCAAGAGGACGAGAGGATTTATTCAAACTGAAGAAACATCATCATTGCTTCTTTAGTCTCCAATGAATGGCAGAAGAAAGAGAAGCTATATAACATCAATGGCGCGCCCTATCTGTCTCTCTTATTTATTTCTCTTCTCTCCCATTGATAGGGACATTTTCTCCTTGATGGTACGTACCTATCCGTCATCCATTGTTTTTTCGTTTCGATCCGCTGCACATTGTCACATTTCTCTTCATTTATTTACATTTCATTATTTTTTTAAATGCTATAATATATGAGTTTAATGATAAAGTTATCAAGTTTAAACAAAAATTTATTTTTATTTATTTAATATAATAATATTGAGAATAAAAATTATATATATGAAATATGAACAAAAATAAATTAGCCTAGAAATTAACATAATAGATCGGGCGAGGTACGTATTTGTACTCTTGGTTTATATATGCTGCTTATAGTCAAGATTCATTTATCATTATTAATCTTTTGAACAAATGTACGCTATATGTTCATTATTTCCTTTCTCTTTTTTCCCTTCATTCAATTACAGTGCTAAATATTCATGTAGAGAGAGGAAAAATAAAAAGGAAGGAGATTGATGAGATAAGATAAGACTGGTCAAATGTACAAAAATTTGCATGGGAAGGCAGTGGGCACTGCCCTTGTAGGCATGTATAGTAGTATACGAGTATACCCTTGTTGTCTTTATATAAGGCAGTGGGCACTGCCCTTGTAGTTGCCTCTTCCATCACTTTCCTTCTCAACACTTAACCATTTTTCCAACTCCAAATCAAAGCTCTCAATTCTCATCAGATATTTTTTTTTCTATGGCAGCCTTCTCATACCACCACCATATCCACCAACCCTTTCTCCTTGACTCCTCAATTTTCTTGCCCAACACTACCCCTCAGGACCATTTGTCTCAATATTCTTCCGACCCTTTACTCCATGAAATTCAAGCTGAAGATGATCATTCAAGGGCTGTTGAAAGCAGCTCCACTGCTGATGACCATGACCCTAATTCTTTGCCCAAGAAACAAACCACACCTGACTCCTCAACTGTGGTGGATAATAAGCTTGAAACTGGTGAGCAAGTCACTCAAAAACTCACTCCTTTGGACAAGAAGAAGAGAAAAAACACAACTGCCACCTCATCCTTCAGTTCTGCTCAATCCAAGGTATATATTAATAATCACATATACATATCTGTTGTTAGTCTTTCTTTATATATGTTTGTCGATGAGGGAAACATATTTTTGTTGTTATTAGGATGCAAGAGAGCGCAAGGGAAAGAAGCACAAGAAATTATTAATGGATAGTGGTGGAAAGAAAGATGAAGAAATTAAGAAGGTGAAATCAACTAGAAAAGAAGAGGCACTCAAAGTTGGGGATGAGCCTCCAACTGGCTACATTCATGTTAGAGCAAGGAGGGGTCAGGCTACAGATAGCCACAGCCTTGCAGAGAGGGTACAGAATTTTTCACATATTTCCATTTTTATCCCACACAAAGCATGAAATTAACCAAATTGATCATTATATCCAAAAATTCCTAGTATGTCCACCATTTTATTAGTTGCCTTTTTTCTTCTTCATTTTCAGGTGAGAAGAGAGAAAATCAGTGAGAGGATGAAGATGCTGCAAAGGCTTGTTCCTGGATGTGACAAGGTGGAAAACCAGCTCTAGCTTTGTCCTATTTGTCCTACATAAAAAACATGAACTTTGTGATGTCTATTGTGTAATAAGGGCAGTTGTGTAATATTCTGAAAAATTAATGAGTTTTCAACATATAGGTAACTGGAAGGGCAGTCATGTTGGATGAAATTATCAATTATGTTCAGTCCCTACAGAATCAAGTGGAGGTACTGTTTTTGAGATTTTTGTGGTGGTGCATATTTTACATATATATATTATATACTTGCATGCTAATTAATTAACTTTTTTACTTTAGGCACTTACCTAGGGATTTTACCCTCTGTTTTTTTTCTTCTTCAGTTCCTGTCTATGAAGCTTGCTTCTGTGAATCCCTTGTTCTATGAGTTTGGCATGGAGGTAGGTGCGTTGATGGTTAAACCCGAAGTAAATGTTGATACATCAAGCCACATCATCACCACCACCACGACGGCGGCGGCCACCACCTTTTCCTCAGTTTCCAACTATCCTTATCTAGACAGTGCAGCTTCACTTCTACTTCAACAAGGGCAGAGCCCAAATCCCTTTTCACAACAGGTAAATTTTCCCCATTCTTTTGAGTGAATAATTATTAATTAATACTATTTTTCTAACATTGAGGCCCATGACAAACACATCATTTTCAGGACAGTGAGAGCTTATTGTGGGATGTGGAAGATCAAAGACAAAACTTTCTTAATCCATCTGGGTTCAATAACAACTTGTGCTCTTTCAATTAATATAATCCAAAATGCTGTCCCACAAGCATGCAAGCGTGGTTGGCCCTCACTTCCTGTCTCGTACATAAATTATAATTACTATTTATAACTATGACAATGATAATTTTATACTTAAAAGTATCTTTTTTTTCTTTTCTTTTCTAATTTTATTTATTTATTGATTTTACAGTTTGTTGGGAGACTGCCAAATTTATCAAAGAAAAAGAGTGTGATATGAAAGTTGATTAAAACTAAGTGAACTGATTGAGATAATAGGAGCACTTATTTAGTACGAAGACCCGAACCTACTTCAAAAAGCGATAATTTTTTCAGCACCATCAATCAATCAGTCGGAGGAAAATATTTGTAGTGGGCTCTGACCAGACATGAATAAATGGCAGCACTTTCAATGGATGAAGAAGAAAAACACAGAGAGGACAGGCAACAACCGACCAAAAAAGAAGCAGATCTTTTTTCAGATCCTTATTATGCAACGCACAAATTCCAAAACCCTGCATGTACTGGGAACTTTCTTAAATTCTCGTGTAAAAGTAAAATACTTCTATATAAATTAACCACTTAATATATATATATATATATATATTTGACCAGTTGATGTTCATGATGTGCGGTTACAGTTGTTCCAGTTATGTCAGTTTTTTTTTTTAACCGTTAATTTCCATTGAGAAAGAAGTGAAAACCCTAAAGCAGCTAGCTAGGGTTGTTGTTGACGTGACTGGTTATGCAGTTGTTGGTTGAATGTGGAATCTTTTTTTTCTTTTTCTTTTTTTGTGGTTTTGGCTTTGTTGTGAGTGTGACTCTGTGAGTCGAGGTTTTAATTAAGGACCAATTCTCCAAAGTCCATATGTTCAAGTGTTCAACACACACAATCAAGCTCTTCGTACGTCGGCAAATGACCTTAACCATATTTAAAAAATTGAGTTAGAAGATTAAACATATTCAAACTAATTGAGTACTTGGGCCAGAAACTCTTCAAATTGAAGGATCAATACTATAGATTGATATTCATTAATATCATCAAATAATTATAAAAGGTGATTTTTCCATTTAACTGTTTTCTCATCACCAGTCACCACTTGTATTTTCTCAGTATGCACTCATTTTTCCTACTATTTATCAAAGGAATGAACACATCCAATTACCATTTGGCATTTGGTTAAATTAAGTTCAGTACTTGTAAGTGAAGACCAGGACTAGGCTAAATGGTAAGAAATGGGTAAAGTTCACTTCAAACAATTAAAGCCCTAGCTAATAATTAGCATATGGATGCAATTGTTAATTGGTAGTCCATTTCTAAAAATCCTAAGGTACTATTGGCATAATTTTCCTGAGGACCACATTCATTGATTTCTTTGAATTGAGGTCACATGAGAGTCATCTGCAGAATTTTCATTAAATGCTTTCACCAGAAGAACCAAAGCAAGCTAAAAATAATTGTTGTGATCGATAGTAATTGAAGCTAAGGGTGACAATTTTTGACACGACTCGAAACCCACACGAGATTTATCTGGGTCAACTCGCACGATTAAAATTTCGGGTCATTTATGACACGTTTAACAAACGGGGTGGGTTTCAGGTCAACCTGTTAACCCGTTTAATAAATTGGTAAATTTCGAGTTAATAGGTTAACCCGTATATTAGCTTATATATTGACCCATTTAATAAACGTGTCATTACTAACTTATATATCTACCAATTTACCTACATATATACCTATTAAATTTTATAATTTAAATAGGTTAAACATTTTAAACAGATTAAAAGGGTTAAACGGATCATAGGTTAATTGGGTTTTGAGTACGACATGTTTATTAAATGGGTTACACGGGTTACGCAGGTCATTAACAGGTTGGGTTCGAGTTGGACATTCTTGACACAATTATTAAATAGGTCGGATTCAGGTTGGATATAAATGGGTAAAACATAATTCATGACACGAAACGAACCCGACACGACACGACTCATTGCCAGCTCTAATTGAAGCTACAAGAAATAAAACAGTCCCAAGAAACATGGTAGACTGCTGTAAAATGTTTCACCAAAGGAATGAAAATTCTGAATTGGAGGAAAATTCAATACAAAAAAAAAGGCTTGTATTCATCGAGTAACAATAAAATTCATTGGATAACATTAAAATTCGCCAGTAACAAACCGTCGGCTTATAACCATCTAGCTAGAGGTTTTTCCGACAAATTATGATAGATTTGTTGGGCAACAGTCATATCACCTCAAAACGACGCGAGATTCCTCAAGCAAGATAACAATTCGTCGGACAAGATTAAAATTCATCAGGCAAGATCGGATTTTTTTTTTCGCGCTTACGGTGCAAAATTCGTCGAGTAGAGCGAAATTGGTCGGATATTTTCTCCATTGGAAAAAATTCGGTCGGACTCCTAAACTTTTCTTGTAGTAATTATTATATATTAACACACAAATTTAAATCATCAGAGCAACGTCACTCAAGCACATTCAAAAGGAACTACGTACCTTTTATTTTAGTTTATTTTTCTAACTAAAGACATAATGAATTTCATTGAATCGAGAGAAAATATGAGGAGTACAAAAAATGATCTCATCAAGACAATTATATCTGATAAGGAAAAAGGCACTGTACGTAAGGGCCGTAACAACGCCCGACCCCATCTGAAAAATAAGACATGATCGACTACTAATCGATCGACATGCTTAATTAAGCTGGATTCATCGGGAAGAAAAACAATCCATGTGGTTTATGTGTTCGACCTGCTCTTATGTTGACCCACATGTTGTACACTCGTACTGCTCTTGCCAATCAGTCGGACACACCATTCTACTTACAATTTTTACAATTAGTTTATGTGTATTCAATTCCAAAAAAATAAAATAAATGAAACTCAGCTTTGGCAATCATTCTGTCCAAATTTCCCCGGCTCAATCATTTTCTATTTGATCAAAAAAAAATCATTTTCTATTTGGAGCATAAATAATGGGCAAATTATTTATACTTCAGTATATATGTTGTGTATTTCTATCGTCAAATTTTTAGGTTATATCTGAATTTTAAATTACTCTAAATTCTTTAAAATGTTTCACACTAATCTATTTATTACAAGTTTCATTATAATTAAATCACGTTAATTCATGTAGGGTCACAACAATTATATATGAAACTATGTTTAAAGGTAAAACAGTTATGTCACCTCACTAATTTAAAAATAAAGTTGTCATTTGACGGCACTTTATTTGGACGGAAAAGTGACACAATATGACTAATTTTCTCCTATATATATTCAACTATTATTAAGAGTCGTTTTTAGATGGATCCCGACCACATAAAACACGTCATCAATTAACGAAATTTAGAAAGAAAAATAACAACAGAAGGACCATAATAAAACGTTTTAAGTATTTTAGGATACTTAATATATACAAAACTGAAAACATAAATATAATTAACGGAATTTAGAAAGAAAATTGTAACATATAGACCATAATAAAACATTTTAAAGATTTTAGGATACTTAATATATACAAAATTGAAAACACAAATATAATTCTAGAATTTGATCTGCAACACGAAATACTAAAGTGTAATTTACTCATAACTTATCGAGTATGTCCCATATTTCATATTTAAAATATATTACTAACGTAAACATATATATCACATATTAAGTGAACCATTGCATAATTGACGTAATGTATCGAATATATAGATCCTCCTTATCGATCTCCGATCTTTTTATTTGAAGTTGTCGATGATCGAGTACGGTGTGTGTGAAGTGTGAACAAAATGATTGTCAGCACTAGAAACAAGTTGTGGATCGATCCAACTTTGAATCCTTTTCATTATTTTCCAGTATGTTCCACAGTTGTTGATGAAAATAAAGCATGAGATGGATATTGATCGAGAAGGTCGTCATCATAAATGATATATGTCATATATATGGCATTAGTAAATTTCGGTTTTAATCAAATATAATGTCTATATATGGCCATTTGGGCCTTTAATTTCGTACGCTACGCACACTCGATGTCTCCACCTCTCAACAATCCAGTTTTATTAATTAATCTGTTATCTCTAAACAATATATCATGCGTGCCACCCAAATTACATGCAACTGAATTTATACAAATACTGTAATTGGAATCGGGTCTCGTCTAGATCTCCACTGAATTCTTTCTTTATGCATTCCGATCAACTTATGGTTGGACCAGGCCAGGGTGGAGCCATCATTTAGGCCGGGACCAGATGGGTCCTGTCTCAGGGTCCTTCCGGCAATATTTTCATTACATTTTTATACATTATATATATATATACATATATGCAAATCACACCAATATTGTTCGTACTTTTAAATTTTATTTATTTTCTTTTGCATATTTTTCCTAATTTTTTTTTATTAACATGCCACTTTTATCTAATAAGTATTGACAAGCTGAGTTCATGAATATTCATTTTGCATATCTCTCAAAATAGATGATACCATAATTGCGCTATTGATTTTGATTTTCTATTTAAAAAATACATATCTTGTCATTTATTTTTTAAAACATAATGGAACCAAAATATTATTTTACCTTGGACCGAAAGGAAAAAGAAAAAAACCCTAAGAAAGAAAATTCATCCTGGTTACGCCAATTTGATCCCGACCGATCGAGGCACTGGTTTCACAAATTTATGGTGGCTGTAGTATTCTTGGATCGTGGTCGATCGAAACCTAGCTAGGTGGTTGAACATGGACATAATTTGAGTTCCACATACGTACACTGATACACATACATGAAGATGAAGTCATGAACAGACATGTCCAGAACAATAACCCAGTTACCAAAATCTTACCGTGATTCGTGGGGACGAAACTTGTCGGCCATCCCAATGTGACTTCGAATCGATTGATCATATTACATATATTGAATATGGTGCGGCCACAGTCATACAATCTCCTATTTCTTCAACCTGGCTACATATATATATATATCTACATCACAATTCCTAAATCCTAATTTTTATTTGCCGATCAATAAAAAAAATTCTAAAAAATAATATTTGAACTTGTTATTAGTGGTGAGATATAATAATAATTTCCCGCCATTAGCGAATTAAATAATATGACAAAACCTAATCGAGTTTCATTAATTAGCTTGTGTCACTTTCATTTCAAACTAGCTTTTGAGTTTTGGCCATTCCGAAAGTACATGAGGGCTGCCCTATAATCGACTCGTTGCTTCAACGACAAAGCCTAATACACTCTAATCTCTGATTGATTTAAACTTATGAATGAATGCTTCGTCTATTAAAATTCAAAGAGATGTTTTTTGTTTTTTTTATAATTTGTAATAGTTCTTCACATTTTCAGAAGTATGATAAATTAAAATACGTTTAATTTCTAGGCTTAACATGTTACACGTACTAAAACGAGAAATGAAATTGATAATTAATGGAAGGAAATTAATGGGGGATGATTGAAGGGTAATTAAGTGCGTAGTAAGCACGTATGTGACATCTGATATGTCATCTAATATGACGTTCAATGTTATTATCCTCAATTTTCTATCTCAAACTAAAAATAAAAAAGTAAATTAAACATTAAACATTAAAATAAGTTAAATTAAAATACAAATTAAATCATAAACCCTAAAATGCAATTTTCTCTCCTTCCTCTATTTCTCCCTCTCAGCAACTCATCTTCCATGGCAGCCTTGTTCTTACTTTTTATAAGAAACCACATTGAAGATTAATTGGAGTTTTGTGATTAAGTGGTAAGATGTATAGTTAAAGATTGAGAAAAACGGGACTAAGTTATACAGATTAGTGACCAGGAGTTTGAAGGGGCCAAAGGAAAAAGGGATTTTCCATGACAACAAAAACTTTGTAAGGAATCTGATACTTTGTTGTGAGGGAGAAATAGAGGTACGTGGGATGGGAACGACTGGATTCTTAGGGTTTATGATTTTATATTTTAATTTAATTTGTTTTAATTTTTATTTTGAAATAGGAAATTAAGGATGATGACATGAAATACCATGTAAGATGCCATGTCAAATGCCATATATCTCAGGATACAAAATGTGAGATTTAATTAAGATGGTACCGTAGAATTACCTATTTCAAAAAGTTTTACAAACTCATATTATTATCATTATTAATATTAATATTATTAACATTATTATTATTATTATTATTATTTCTCATTGTAATATATATATATATATATATAATTAGTTAAAGAAATCTCTCTTTTTTAATGCATGTAAAATGAAATTAGAACATGGACGTGTGTAGAAAGGCAAACACAAAATGAGCATTGCTTCCGGGAAACAGCACATATGGACGACACAAAAAACAGTACTAGTTGTTTTTGGTTGCCTGTCACAAACAAAACTCGATCACAAAATAAAGACCAACTTGACTGAGCCATTTACTCAAACACCTTCCTTAATTGTCACTCTTTTTCTAAGTTTTTACAAAACTAAAAATAAAATGGCATCACAAATAGTTGAATCATATCAGTGTTTTTATTTTCCTTTTAAGTACTAATATGTATCGCCACTTTTTGAGCTCATGTGAATGCAAATAAACACCGTACTGTAAAAATATTTAAAACTTAAAATTCAATACAAGTTTAAAAAAGTGTTGAAAAAAAAATGATCACACAAATTCGTATTTATTGGAAATGTTTCATAAAAATATGAAATTGGTTAATTGATTGAAGGAGAACAGAAAACTGATGGATGTAAGCAGATGAGGACACGGCATTTTTATCCCATCGAATAGAAGAATCTCATGCATAAATAGAGCTTCTAGTGAGGGACCAATGTTAGGGAATAGGGACAATGGTTGGGGACGGTGCAAGCAGGCCCATGGTGGAGGCCTACGGGGCCAAGAGTCGACAAAGGCCCACATGGCCTTACAGGAAAGCAAAGCTGCTTAGCTGCATGCCAAGGACCCCCCCTTCAACATTGAATGCCATTGTCCCTTTTGTCTAGATGAAGAAGAAAGAAGGTGACACCGATTCAAATATTTAATAGGGTGGTGTCCATATCTATTTCCAATCCTAAGGGCATCGAGGGAGTTTGATCTCCCCACTTGACTTTGTATTTTGTTCCATATCCTACAACGCTACAAATTAAATATTAGGTTTTAGTGATATTCTCCTTCATTTTATGTTTCAAAAATATTTTATTAATTTTCTAACAATAATGAGAAGAAAATTAATGATTAATAATAGACTTGGTGTACTTCACAAAATTCTTATATACAATTATACAAGACACCTATTTTCCATAAATATGTGTAGGTACTACTCACTAGGCACTAGGCAGCCTTGTTTTTTGAAAAAGTATGTTTAAGTGTTATACAAGGTACCAAATTATGTTTAATTTGGACCACCAAGATGTAGGCACTATGTGACGAGGAATGTTATGGACTCTTAAAACAATATCCTTTACGAAGATATGGACATAATTAAGTTGATTAAAATGAAAGCACTTTCAAATGCCAATATCACTCAACTTTATACCATATTAAAATACAACATCTATGTAATTACTTGAATCAGAAATTTGGGTCGTTTTGGGAATTCATTGGGAAAAGGACGATTCGACCCTCAATATCAAAGGGGGCAGTTAGTCAACTTTTCATTGCAGACACTTTTGGACATTTTCCTTTAAACGTTGCATAGGCATTGAGTTCACGAGTTTGTAGACAAGTGACACTTGGGAATCAGAGTCCGTAAATAGAAGTTAACAGTCTCAAACAATAAGGGCAACATGGTAATTTTGGAAAAGCTCAAAGTATAAATTGAGTCCACACACTCTCTCCTCATAGGATTTTCCATCTATTTTCCTCCATTTTTCTATCTCGCCTGTGCGATTATCGCACCTCCTCTTCATGGTCGATCATTTGAGGTCGAATTGAAGAAATGAAGGCCATAAATGGAATCCACGTGGCCTTACGAGTATGTTGGTGTAAGGAATGCAGCTCAATTAACACCAGGGACAGTGGACCGGGGAGAGATTTGATCTCTAACATTTACGGCCAGTTTACGGCCAAAACCAAGCACGATCTCTCAATTTAAGGTTTAGAATTGGATTCCTTGTGAAGAGTAGATGAATTTACATGTGTAAATCGTCGAAAATGGTTGACAAATGAAAAAGTTAGGAAAGCTTGAACTTCCAGCCAATAATGGCATTTTCGGGGCGAACTAGACGACAATGTAGGGCAGTGCCGGGCATTTTCTCTAGTGAGCCGAACAGTGGCACCAGTCATCTTCCCTAACCAGATTTTCGACTACTCATGTTGGGGCGGTGCCTATCATCGTCTGCAACACGCCGATCCAGTCTGGTACTGACATAGAGGTGACGTGGCATGCCACGTCAGTCCACGTGTCACTTGACAAGCTGGCTGTGCAGAAGTGTGCACATCTCTTGTGGTGGCGCATGAGGCACTGTTATTAACGCATGAGGGAGCATGCGGTGGTCGTCGACCGTTCACCAACGCATAGACGCGCGTACTAGTTCATAAGAGTGTTTACGAGCGTATGAGGGGCAAGGGAGCGCGTGCGGGCGCATAGGAGGTTCGTCAAACTTCCACTGATGTGTAGCAGTGGCCTTTGTTTTCGACCTTTTGGATCTACTGGTGATGATTTTGAGGCCTTTTTGGTCCATTTAAAGCCTCGTTTGAGCAAATAAAGGTTCGTTGACCATGTTCAGGTAGGGTTTTGGACTAAGTCTCAAGGGAGCCTGAGTAAATGTGTATTTAAGGGTTCTGTGGGTTTGGTGCTTCATTGTTTAGGACGTTCCCACATAGGATAAGTGCGTTTGGACTTACACCTTGAGTTTAGTTGTACATAGTGTTTCAATTTCCTTAATTCTTAACAGGCAGTTGATAAGGGGCACTTCTTCCCATGTCTCATGGATTTTGACTCACGATTATACTTCATAATGAGTACAAACTACCACTAGTTTGGGCGTTTCGAGGGTCGATTCCAAGGTGCACGATAGTTTAGCCGGGATATCGGATTAGAAATCTAGATGAGTTGGGATACCATATTAGGACTTTAGATGAGTCGGTATATCAAATCAGAACTCTAGATGATTTGGTGACAGGACCCATCCCAATCCCCCCGGGATTAACACGAGATGACCCTGCTCTCGTCTGACACGAAGTGTCAGACAAGGGATATTTCCAACCTTTGCCCTCCCGGGCTATTAGAGTACGCCAGGATCCGGAGGAGGTATGTGATATCTCGGTCTCTACTACAGTCCACATCCGATGTCAACCTGAAGGGCAGTCAAAACATTAAAAGTTGTGAGTGGACAAAACCAAAGAGTTTATAAAAACATATTTCATAAAAGACATTTGTACCCTTCACTAAAAAGCATGCATGCATTCGAAAACCATTTATCCAGAAAAACCATAGGTGGGAACTAAGCCCAAAACCAAGATTGAAAGATCCATAATGAAAACGACCATACGGGTCACTGCCCAAATCCATAAGGGACTCGACCCAAACCATAAAGAAACCAAGTACACGAGCCCCTGCTCAAATCCTGTATCCACATATCATATATCATATTTATATCACATACACATATAATTCACACAACCAATCTTGTCACGGTTTTCAAAGCTACGTGCGTGCTACCCGGTGTCTCAAACCCAAGTCTTTCAGGTACCAAGTCAATGTCCGAAGACCAATGACCCGCCCTGAGGTTATAGTACAAGCCTTCCTGAGAGTAAGGCACCCAACGGGGCGACTCCCACTTAGTCAGTGCTTCGTGACTACTCCGGGGTCCACTCAGGCCAACGACCCTCCCCGGAGGAGATAGAACAAGTAAAGGAAGGTATATGAACATATCTATACATAACATAAACATTCATGCCCGGTTCCCCTGAACCGTCATGATCCATAACTTCCAGTTCATATACATATAGACCATCATCCATGGCCGGTTCCCATAAACCGTCATGTACCATAATAACATAACCAGGGTTCATGCCGGTTCCCATAAACCGTCATGTACCATAATGACCAACAAGGGTTCATGTTGCTTCCCATAAACCGTCATGAACCACGATACCATAACAAGGGTTCATGTCAGTTCCCATAAACCGTCATGAACCTGGAAATTCATTTAAGGTTCCCTGACCTGAAATCAAAACCGTAAAGTAACCTGGGTCTCGTGCCCGAACATAGGACATCAGCTGGGAACCGTGCCCGAAATCTGAGTTCATATGCCCGAGACAAAACCAAATGGGTCTCATACCTGAGTTTATCCTTTTAGAAATCCAAAACCTTTTCATTTAGACCAATAAAGAAATACAGACCCGTATAGGCACCGTCTAGTGCCGAAACCTCGAAATACGTTCCTATACGTAACCACACATCCAAATGCACTCATGGCATCACAAACAAGTATTTAAAACATATAATAAACATTTAGGCATGCACCAATTTAGAAAAAAAGGCCCACTCACAGACCGTCCGAGCTACCGCCTCGATTTGCGTGCCATAGGCTCTCCCGAGCCAATCACCATGATCGAGACTTCCGAACCTGTCCAAATCGTAATAGAAGGTTACTAACTACTTAATTAACCTCCTACCAAAGCCCCGTAATTTTCCGATACTTTTAGCTATTTTTAAACCGACCCTAAACCTTCGGTCACCCCGAAACCTATCGAAACGATGTCCGATTGACGCGAGACCAGTCCCAAAATCTTTGTTACATCGAATAGAAGATTTCATATGTTGAACACTTCCCCAAATTATGGCCCACACGCCCTCACGCGCCCCTAGAAAGCTCAGATCACTGTTCATCGTCCCTAACCTCCAGCTTTTACTGTGCTGAACCAGTTTTCTCTGGTTTTTGGACCGGTTCAGGGTCCATTTTAGGTCCATTTCATCTCCTTTTTAATTCTAATATCATCCTAATCCTATTTCTTATCATTTAGACATTATAAACCGAAGGAAAACCATCACAAAACCGTCCATTTCCGATCGGCCATGGTGGCCGGATTTTCCCCCGCCGTTCACGGCTCTTCCCGGCCATCCTAAGCCCCAAAACTAATCTCGTTTGACTCCTAGAGTTCCCAGAAATATTTCCCAATCCTTAGAATCGAATAAAAACCAACAAAACCGAAATTTGGATTTTTGAATATTTCTCACCTCACGGGTTCGACTCCTCGCCGTGGCCACCTCCGTGGCTTGCCATCCTCAGCCTCTCACCACCTCCCCACTGTCATATTCGTGCTTAGAGGGTCCTTGTGATGGTGAAGTGTGGGTTGTGTGTTTGAAGTAAAATGAAGAATGAATATGGAGGAGGGGGGGATGGGGGGTGGGGGGGTTCGGGTTATGAGGAAAATGAAGAAATGAACAAAGATGAAGATGAATGAAGTGACGATGTTTGATCAGATGAGAGAAGAGAAATGGAGGGTGAGGATTTGAGAGATTAATTAAAATGAATGGTTAGGATTGAGTGAAGAAAGATTAATTATTAAATAATAAAAATAATAGTATTTAATTAAGTTAGATCCAAAAATTAGGGGATCTAGCCAATGGGACGAGTGACACTTGTCACTCATCCATGGGACCCACCTAAAATATCTAGCCCAATCAGATTTTACCATATCATCACCGTCTCGAAGTACGTGCATAGTGAAATCAAACTTCCGTGACCTATATCTTCCCCGTTCGAAGTCCGATTTCAGCATGCCGTCTGTCTATGGATTCGTAATATCCCGATCTACGTAACAGTCCTCGGCCCTCGGCCATCGGACCTCTCGAACCAAAATTACCAAAATGCCCCTAAACTTCCAAATGCCATAACTTCCTCCTCGAACGTCGGAATTGAACGTGCCACCTGTCTATGAACTCGTGACGTCCTAAAATACGTCACGGTCATCGGTCAAATTCCATTTGACCGCCAAAATGAAAAGTCAACGTTTTACCACGACTAGGGGCAAAACGGTCATTTTGCATCGTTCGTCCGATTTCACCTAACTAATCACGGATTAGCCTCACTAATCGTGATTAGTCACTAATCTAATCTAGGAATTTGGGATGGGTCATTACATTTGGGATACCTGATTAGGACTCTAGATGAGCCAACATATTGGATTAGGACTCTAGATGAGTTGGGATAACAGATTAGGACCCCAGGTGAGTCGAGATACCAAATTAGGTCTCCAGCATGAGTCGGGATATCAATTAGAGACTTGAATGAGTCAACAGAGCTGATGGGTTACCGGTTAGTCATGGCTGATTACCGAGGGAATTACCAGCTAATTGAGAAAATGATAAGCTACGACTGAGGTCGGGGTTATCAAGCTAAGTTTACCTCACCTCCAAAGTTAATGGGTTGGTATGAGTGGTGATCCTTGGGGATCGAAATTGTTTGGTTACATATCCCGGGTTTGGCGGATTCTTTGTGTTAGGAGTTAAATCCTAGGGTACTTTTGGAATTTAGTTTAGTTGTTAGAGGGGAGTAAGAATGGGCACGATTATTAAGGTATTTTTCATGGTGGGTCATGTCAAATTGATATCAGAGGAAACTGGGAAACATTGTTCAGAGAATTATAAAAGAAAGTACATCTCGAATCATGATTGTTGGGTGTACAAAGAGTAGACCTTGTTTTATAAAGGATGATGCGTGCATTTGATATTTAGAATTGTCGATACCATATCAGCTTAGACTCAATTGAGTCTGATATCTCTAACCCAACACACTTCCACAAAGCCCAAAGGGCACAGACCCACACTAATAAATAAACCATAGTAAGGGCTAATTGGCACTAACACGAGGACAGACCCCATCCATCCATCATCAGGACACGTGTTAGCTTCACATTGAATGCACATTCTCCCATAACGGAAGAACACATTTATTATCATTCTCATACCCATATAAAAGAGATCTTTTTCCCAATAAAGGTAACTAGACATTTACTATTCACACTCACTTTACAAATTACTATTCACCACTCACTTCTTATATATAGACCCATCACTAGCTTAGGCATCGGTGTACTCTTAGGCTAGTACCACACTGGTATTTACCTCTGACCGACCAACCAATTACTCACTTTTGACAGGTCAATCTAAGGACATGTGACTGAGTAGGATTCTCCCCTAAGTTGGCACATTTTGTGCATCGATATTTTGGCACTGTTTGTGGGAACTTTTGACAAGACCCATCTCGATTATCCCTCGATAGTCGTGATGGATCCTGCTCCCGTCTGACAATAACTCTAAAGTGCCAATAGTAACCAAACATATATACATATACCACACAACAAACGCCAAACATTATCAGACAAGGGATAGTTAAGTTTTACATGACCATTGACATCATAAGTTCGACTAGTCAATGACATTACAGAGCATAGGTACTGTTACAAGTAGGGATCAAACTCCTACTCTGTACGGTGTCTGAGTGCGCAAAGGTCTACTTATTCTTTTGTCTCGTTTCTCGCTCCTGTACCTGTGCACTGGCCTGGAGGGTAAATAAAACATCAAAGTTGTGAGTGGACAAAAATGAAGTTCAATAAATACATTTACCAAAACACATTCTAACCCTCCAGTTTCTCAAACATGCATGCATATAATAAAAAATGAGTAATAGTGTGAAATCAATCAAGTATGAACAGTGGACCGATAAAATCAAAACATGTTTTCCCATGGTTCGTAAAACTCATGTTCAGCAAATCAGTTCATGATATAAAGTGCCTGGACAAAAATTTCAATAAATCATAATACCACCAATTCTCATTATCCAATCTCAATATCCAAGTAACCCGTCACGATATCAATGCAACGTGTGTAAACTCGGGAGTCTCAAGCCCGAGTACATCCCCCAGGATCTACGACGTCTGGGGTGATATCATCTCCATGATCTACGACGTCTGGAGGATATCATCATAATCTCACACTCTTGAGATTGAGCCTCCCTCGGAGCTACTCATCTCCAGGTAGTGGATCGTGACTACTCCAGGATCTACGACGTCTGAAGGAGACTATCAAATCACAGAGGATGGTATATGTGGAACAGTCACCAAATCCAGTAATCTCATTTTAAAATCAATTATGTCTCAAATCAAGTCAAAAACATTTCATTAGGGCCTTTGTCCGAGACATAGCTTTCACAAAGCAAGTTCCACAAATCCATCATAAAACAGTGTCCAGAATTCACTTTATAAATCAAAATCATCAATTTAATCATATTCACATAGATTTCAAAAAGCAAGTTCCACAAATCCATCATAAAACAGGGTCCAGAATTCACTTTATAAATCAAAATCATCAATTTAATCATATTCACATGTGACTCCAAATCCGAGTCAAAATCACTATCCAATTGGGTCTCAAGCCCAAAACATCATTTTAACGCAAATCCATGCGATCGCAACCTCAGTTGCCACTTTCACGTAAATCCATGATATCAATCCCTGACTCATAATCCGAGTCAAAACATCAATTTTAATCCCTGACTCATAACCCGAGTCAAAACATCATTTTCAATTCCGGGCCTACGTTCAAAACATCAATTTCATAATTTCTCGAAAATCGTGGCAAAAATAATATAATAAGCCACAAAATCGAGAAATCACTAGATTGAAATATCAATCATGAAAAATCATATCAAATCATATAATAAAGTATTTAAATCATATATGCATGCATCACGGTTAGAAAACAAAGTCCACTCACACACACCGCCCAAATTGTTCAGCCTCAAGCTGTTCGCTATCTTCCGACGTCCTGGGAATATTCCGGCATGTCAAACAAAGTAATTTAAGGTTACTAGACTATCGTATAGTCCCACATATGAATTCCCTAATCGTCGGAATTTAATAATATTATTTAAACATAAACTATACGCTTCGGGTACTCGAAACTACTCCGAATCCATATCTGATTGACCAGAAACCAACGCAGATATGTTCGTATCATCGAGAACATCAAAAAGTATGTTAGACCCTTCCTCAGAAACCCAGTCACGCACCGCCGCAAGCGGCTGCGCGTGAAAGCCATGCGTTGTGCACAGTACTGCTACAGTACCGTCTCTTTCACCCGAATGCCTGATAAACGGGCTGTGAACCCGCGATCAGACCCGACACAATCTCCCTCAATTCGACCTCGATTTCTTCCATTCTTTAACATGATTTAATCTAAACCATCTTAATTTAGATTCTGTGAATTTAATTGCTTCAATTACAATCGAAATCCTCATATCCCACGATGAACTTTCAAAAGGGTTTCGTTATCGGCTCATTCAATTCGTCCCTGTTTTCCAAATTAATTTACATAGAGAGCATCGTGAGAGTGAAATGAACATTTTTACATAATCAATTTCATAATTTCTTACCTCCAGCTATTCGAACCCAAGCTCGATTTTTTTGAAGGGAATGAAGCTTCTGTTCTTGCTCAATACAGCACCAATTCTCTTCGTTTTTGTTGTGAATTGGTTCGAAATGATCTCAGGAAGCTTAATCAAGCCTCAATTTTGGTTCTCAAAGCTCACAATTTCGAATTCGAATTCTCACCATAATTTTCCAAATTTTCGAATTCTGTAATGGCAGGTACCTCTCTGTTCCTCGTGTTCTTTTCTCTCTAATTCAGTCCTCTCAATCTCTCATTCTCACAACTGAAGCAATCCAATGTATAACACGGTCAAGGAATGGACAAAAGAGATGCTTTTCCCCTAATTAAGGGATTAATGTCCCTAATCCATAATTTCATCTATGAAATCAGGTGCAAAGGTGGGGGACAAGGTGACATGTGTCATTGGCTAGTAGCATGAGTCAGCATCCACCGTTCGTTTGTTAAAAGACTGTTTTGCCCTTTGCTCGGCAAATTACCATTTTGCCCCTGGACTTCGTAGATCCGTAACTTTCACATCTGAGCTCCTTTTCGACATGCCGCTTGTCTACGGACTCAACGTCTCGAGATCTACACAATGGTCCTCTCAAAGTTATGAAAAAATTATCCTACATAAGAAGTCAACTTTAGCCATTCCCTTTTCAGGAGTAAAAATGTCATTTTACATATTATTTTATAATTTTTATATAATTTGGATTTTCGGGGCGTTACAACCGACCCTTAGGAAATTTCGTCCCCGAAATTTCAATGAAACAAATACAGATATTTCTCTCGCATCTGTGTCTCGGGTTCCCACGTGGCATCTTCTACGTTCTGATTTCTCCAAAGAACCTTCACTAGGGGAGTCGTCTTTCGTCGAAGCACTTTATCCTTTCGATCTAAGATCTGTACAGGCTGTTCCTCAAAGCTTAGGTCTTCCTTGAGCTCAATGGGCTGTTCTTCCAACACATGGGACTCATCATACACATATTTCCGCAGCATTGACACATGGAAGACATCATGGACCCTGGAAAGCTCGGAAGGTAATGCCAATCTATAAGCAACTCGACCAATCCTCTCAACAATCTCATATGGTCCAATGAAACGGGGGCTCAATTTTTTGCATCTACCGAATCGCACTATGCCTTTCCAAGGAGATAACTTTAAGAAAACCCAATCTCCAACTGCAAATTCGAGATCTCTGACTCGGCGGTCCACATAACTCTTTTGTCTATCTTGGGTTGTCTTGAGTCTATCTCGGATGTGTTTAACTTTCTCCGTCGTCAAGTCTATCAATTTTGTCAAGTCTATCAATTCTGATCGAGACAATTTCCTTTCGCCCACTTCAGTCCAACACAAAGGGGTTCTGCACTGCCGTCCATATAAGGCTTCATAAGGAGCCATCCCAATACTCGCTTGGTAACTATTGTTGTAGGCGAATTCCATCAATGGTAAATGTGACTCCCAAGTACCCTGGAATTGCAAAAAACATGCTCTCATCATGTCCTCCATGGTCTGGATGGTCCGTTCCGACTGCCCGTCGGTTTGGGGGTGGAATGCCGTACTAAAATGCAATCTTGTCCCAAAAGCTTCCAATAAGCTCTGCCAGAATCTGGATGTAAATCGTGGATCTCGATCAGATACAATAGAGACAGGGGTGCCATGTAATCTAATAATCTCATCAATGAATAGTCTAGCATACTGTGTCATCTGGAAGTCTTCCCTTACAGGTAAGAAATGTGCTGACTTGGTAAGCCTATCCACAATTACCCAAACTCCATCGTGTCCTTTGGGCGTCCTGGGAATTTTAAACACAAAATCCATCGTTATATGATCTCATTTCCATTCCGGGATTGGTAGTGGTTGCAATGCTCCATAGAGTCTTTGCCTCTCAGCCTTTACTTGTTGACATATCAAGCACTTACTAACATACTCAGCAATCTCCCGTTTCATACCCGGCCACCAATAATGTTCTCGAAGCGTACGGTACATTTTAGTTCCACCTGGATGCATATCATACACTGAACTATGGGCCTCTTCCAGAATCTCCTTCTTTAATGTTACATCTCCGGGCACACATAGCCGTCCTTCCTTTACTAAGTCTCCATCCTTTCTAATGGTAACATCTTGCCGTTCCCTCGCTTCAACTTCAATTCGGTGGATACACAAGATAGGGTCTTGAAGTTGGTCTTCAATGACCCGATCAATCAGAACTGGTCGCACCTGGAAACTAGCCAGCAAAACACCTTGGTTATCAAATCCCAAAGTAACTCCAGTCCTACGGAGTTCAACCAATAAGGGGAAGCGTATCATTCGTAGATGTGCCACAGTATGTGCTGATTTCCTACTCAATGCATCAGCTACCACATTAGCTTTTCCAGGATGGTACTCAATCGTGCAGTCATAATCCTTGATTAGTTCCAGCCATCGTCTCTGCCTAAAATTCAATTCCTTCTGTGTGAAAAAGTACTTCAAAATCTTATGATCAGTGAAAAGTCTACATGTCTCTTCATACAAATAATGTCTCCAGATCTTTAGGGCATGTACCACTGCAGCTAATTCCAAATCATGGGTAGGATAGTTACATTCATGCGGTTTCAGTTGTCGGGAGGCATATGTAATCACCTTTCCATGTTGCATTAACACACACCCCAATCCCTGTAAGGATGCATCACTGTACACCTCAAACTTCCCGCTATCATCCGGAAGGGTTAAGATAGGAGCGGAGGTCAACCTTCTCTTCAGTTCCTGGAAACTTCGCTCGCAGTCCTCATCCCAAATGAACTTAGTTCCTTTCCTAGTCAAGTAGGTCAATGGGGCAGCAATCGTAGAGAATCCTTTTACGAAACGTCTGTAGTAACCGGCCAAACCTAAAAAGCTCCTCACTTCGGTCACTATTTTCGGCTGCTCCTAGTTTTCTACCGCTTCAATCTTCTAGGGATCAACACGAATTCCTTCCACGGAAATTACATGTCCCAAAAAACCGACACTAGTTAACCAGAATTGGCACTTACTCAGTTTGGCAAAGTGCTGGTTATCCCTTAGCGTACCAAGCACAACCCTCAAATGCTCCTTATGCGCCCTCTTACTGTTTGAAGACACCAAAATGTCATCAATGAACACAATAACAAATTGGTCAAGGTATTCCCGGAATACTCGGTTCATCAAATCCATGAAGGCCGCATGTGCATTAGTCAATCCAAATGGCATCACCAGGAATTCATAATGACCATATCGAGTTCGGAAAGCTGTTTTTGGAATATCCTCTTCTCGAATCCTTAACTGGTGGTAACCAGAACGGAGATCAATCTTCGAGAAATACTTATCTCCCCTTAACTGATCAAACAGATCATCAATCCGAGGCAAAGGGTACTTATTCTTTATCGTGACCGTATTAAGTTGCCTATAATCCATGCATAATCTCAAACTGCCTTCTTTCTTTCTCACAAACAATACGGGGGCTCCCCATGGCGATATACAAGGCCGAATAAACCCCACATCCACTAGATCTTGCAACTGTACCTTCAATTCCCTTAACTCGGCTGGTGCCATACGATAAGGTGTCAAAGAAATAGGTCGTGTACCAGGAATCAGTTCGATGGTGAACTCAATCTCCCTAGGAGGTGGCAATCCTGGTAAATCTTCAGGGAATACATCTGGGAATTCACACACTACTAGGATGTCCTCGGCCTTGGCTGGTGTACCCCGTACATCAACCACATAAGTTAAATAACCCTTGTCAGGATCCACCTCTAATGGTGGATTAGAGACTAAACCCTGCTCCTGTCTGACTTACGCATGACACGAAGGCTAAACCAACGTCCAACCTTCGTGTGACACGTAAGTCGGACAAGGGAGTCTCGATCCAACCATCCAAAAAGGTAACCAGTCTTCCCAGAGTATGCCGAACTACTGTGGATCGCGGGTGTGATGTTTCCGACTCTCTCGACCAACAGCCCGCACCGCAACAACCTGGAGGGTATCGAAAACACGAAAAGACTGTGAGTGGACAAAAATAAAGAATATAATAAAAAACATTTCATAAAACAATGACATTTATACCCTCCGCGTAAAAACCAATGCATGCATATCAATTTCAAGTCATAAAACCATGTAAGAAACCAAACAAAATTTCCTGGGCCTCAGCCCAAATCATCGAAAACCATTATCGAAAACCATTATTTTCAAGTCTCAGTGAAAACCAAAACTCATTTGAAACCACATGTTCATCCACCGGACCTGCTGGATCTATCCAAGCCTTTAAACTCCTGAGTCTTTAAACTCAATCCAGGCCTCAATATAATCTGAGTCTTTAAACTCCCGAGTCTTTAAACTCAATAGGCCTACGGGGGAAATTATCAATATCCGAGTCTTTAAACTCCCGAGTCTTTAAACTCAATCTGGGTCTTTAAACCCAATCCGGGCCCGTCCCCCGTCAAACATAATTCGGGTCTTTAAACCCAATAACCAGATCCAGCAAATCCAATCCAAAACCATTTGAAAACCTTTATTCATTTCCTTTCCAGGTCCGAGTCCGCAACCACCATTCTGTAAGCCGGCATCCGGAATAACCATTCCGAACCCAAACCCGGAAATCCACTTTCAAGTCCCAAATCGAATCCCGAATCGTCATCTGAAAATCCGATTTAAAAACCCGAAATCACGTTTCTCAAAACCACTTTTCTGAACTGGGCTTCAAGCCCGAAATCTCTTTTCCGAAATCACTTTTCCGAAATCATTTTTCTTTCTTTGAAATCAAATCTTATTTCAAACCCCGAAATCAAATCATTAAAACCAGGTTCAAATCACAATGTCCATCGAAACCCCGTAAAACATTAAATACCGTCATTTCCTCGAAAAAACGTGCACAAACCCAAAACCATCACAATCATAAATCAAATCATAGAATCAAGTATAGAAAACATATAAAAACATATATGCATGCATCAAGAGTTAGAAAGCAAAGTCCACTCACAGGCCATTCCGACGTCTCCTCGATACGCGCGCACTTACGCCGTTCCCGACTATTCCGCTATCCTCGGCTTTCCCGAACCTATTCAAAACCCGTAATGAGGTCACTAACTACTTCACAAAGGTCATACGCAAGCCTCATAATTTTCCCGTATTTTTATCTATTTTTAACCGAGCGCTAAAACCTTCAGACAGCCAAAAACATATCGAGATGATGTCCGATTGACTCGAAACCAGCGCCAAAATGTTCGTTACATCGAATAATTTAAAAGTGGTGTTGGAACCTTCCTTGAAATCCATGCTAGGTGCCCACACGCGCCGCCCAAAGGGGATGCGCGTGGGCCTCACGCGCCGTGCACTGTTCATCTTCAACCTCCGTTAAGCCCGGTCTAAACCGGTTCGGTCCAGCCGGTCCAGCTGTGAACCGGCGTTCACGGTTCCTGCTTATTTCAATCCATTTTTCAATCCTATTTAATCTAATACATTCGTCCCTTCATTTCCCATAATTCCAAGTATTTAATTTGTGATAATTAGAGATAGAGCTTACCTCCCAAACTCGAAGAAAAAACCCAGAAAAAACCAAGGTTCTGTTTCCGGCCACCTGTCGTCCTTCCGCCACGATTTTGAATCCTTGGGCTCAGTACTAGCTTCCTACAACTGTTAGGATCAATAGAATGTCTCAAACACCTACCAAAACCCACAACTTTTCATTCGAACCAACACTGGAAAACAGGGGACCCGAAACTTACCTTCCTCATGCTCACCGCCATGAGCTCCGCCGTGGGTCTTAGGGTCCCAAAAGCACTCCCCAGGTCCTCCCCGTCCTCTAAACACTACCACAAACCACAGTTTGATCGATTAAGACTGCACCACCACCACGACTCCCTCTCTGTATTTCGGGTTCTGCTCACCTCACACACACACACACAGTCTACTCCAGTTCACCCAATCACAATAAAACAATCACCCTAGCACGCCTTTGATCACTCACTCAAATTCAAGGCACACTGAATACTGATTGATTTTTTCCCACGGCCTCACAGTCTGTGTTTTTCTTCTCTTTAAATGATTACAACCCATTTTAAAAATGTAACCGTGCACACAGACTAGGCTAGAACCCTCTAGGATTGTACCAGGTGTCAACCTCCCTGTGGACACAGCCCCAAAATATCCAATTGCTTCACTCCATGTGGCCTTATCTGGTTGCACAAAGCCCAAGAAGTAAAAAGACCAAAATACCCCTGTAATTCCAAATTACCATTTTACCCTTTACCTATCTAGAACCACAACTTATCCGTACGAAGTCCAATAAAGACGTGCCGCCTGTCGTTGTACTCATGACGTCGAGACCTATCTAACGGTTCTCAGTTTGTGTGAAGAAACCTTTTCGTGCAAAAAGTCAACAAATTCCTCCTTTTTAACTAATTTACGAAAGTGCCCTTAACCTTTCGAACATCATAACTTTTTCTCCGATTGTCCGAATCGGACGTGCCACCTGTCTACAGACTCGTGACGTCCTGAACTATGTCACGGTCATCGATCAATGTCCAATTGACCGTCCAAACTAAAAGTTAACTTTTGGCCCATTCCAAGGGTGAAATCGTCATTCTACGCCACCCTCCCAAAGTATCCAACTAAACACTAATTACCTTCGTTAACCCGTCATTAACTACTAAGCTAATCCTGGCTCCCGGGACGGGTCATTACAACCTTGGTAATCCTTCCTCAACAATCTATCTACCGTGAGGGCCGATATGACTCTAGAGGGTAACACCCTCCGATCTCCCTGAAATATTACCTCAGGAAATCCAGGGTTCCGAAGTATCACCCTCTTATCGAAACACTCGATAGAGGCATGATGGGTTGTCAACCAATCCATCCCAAGGATAACATCAAAATCATACAAATCTAGGAGTATCAAATCAGCCACTAGATTCACATCCCCTATCAAAATAGGGTAACCTTGTATCACCTGGTTTACTACATAAAACTCTCCAGTCGGTGTACCGACTCCCATATCACACCCAATCACAGAAATCTCTCTATCTGCTAACAGGGCATACTCCATAGAAACGAAAGAGTGGGTAGCTCCCGGGTCTATTAAAGTACGTGCATGATGACCAAAAATAGTAAGCATACCTGTCACCACACCCGGGGCTGCTCGAGCCTCTTGTTGAGTTACTGCATATACTCGAGCCTGTGGTCCCGAAGTCCGGCCACGTCCTCGTGATCCACCATGAGCTCTGCCAACTCCTCTCCCACCTGTCGCATCTGAAGTCGAGGTTGTACTCGGACCCTGCTCAGTAGTGCCCCAACCAGTACCGCGGTACCACTACCGCCTGAGCGATAGGGGCATTCCCTTATGATATGTCCAGGCTCTCCACAAGAATAACAAGTCACTGAACCAGGCCGACTAGGTCTACCGCTCTGGCCACCAGTAGACCCCACAGATGTCCCGCTAGACTGAGCTGTCGCCTGGGGTCTAAAACCAAATCTCTGTGTACTCCCACTACCAAAGCTCGGACGAGCGCCACTAGAAGATCCAGAACTATAATTACCCTTCTTGGGCAATCTCTGGCTTGAAGATCCCTGATACTGACGTTCCCGGCGTCGACCAAAGCCTGAAAACTGTTGCCGCACTGGGAAGGTCACCTCAACTCGAGCGGCTGCATCAGACAACTCTCTTAGGGTAGCATAAGATCAGCACCCCGGATATCATTTCTCAATCCTTGCTCAAATCTTCGACACTTGTCCTCCTCGTTTGCCACATATAGAGGAGCGAAACTAGATAGGTTCAAGAATTTCTGCTCGTAGTCATCCACTGATAGGTTCCCTTGTTGCAGTTGTAGAAACTCAACCTTCTTAGCATTACGAAAGGAGCGAGGATAAAACTGGTCTAGAAAACGATGTCGGAAATCCTCCCAACTCAGGATGTGGGCATCCAACCCCGTCAGCTGTAACCCATGCCACCATCTATAAGCATTGCTACTCGGCATAAATGTGGCTAGTGGGACTATATCTCCTGGTGGGCATTGCATGATCTCGAAAATCCGCTCCAATTGAGTAATCCACTCATAAGCCTCGTCTGGATCGGTCTGGCCAGTAAACCCAGTGGCCCCCAAACGTCGAGTTCTCTCTACGTCTGGACCCTCAAACTCATCACCAGTCTATGCACGGGGCTCGCGTCTCGGAGGCATATTGTGATGTTTTGTAAGAGAAACATATCAGTATCACAACACATGCACACTAATGTGCAAGACTCAGACTGCAACCTAATGTTCTGATACCAATTTGACAAGTCCCATCTCGATTATCCCTTGATAGTCGTGATGGATCCTGCTCCCGTATGACAATAACTCTAAAGTGCCAAAAGTAACCAAACATATATACATATACCACACAACAAACGCCAAAAATTGTCAGACAAGGGATAGTTAAGTTTTACAGGACCGGTGACATCACAAGTTTGACTATTCAACGACATTACAGAGCATATGTACTGTTACAAGTAGGGATCAAACTCCTACTCTGTACGGTGTCTGAGTGCACAACGGTCTACTTATTCTTTTGTCTCGTTTCTAGCCCCTGTACCTGTGCACTGGCCTGGAGGGTAAATAAAACATCAAATTTGTGAGTGGACAAAAATGAAGTTCGATAAATAAATTTACCAAAACACATTCTAACCCTCCAGATTCTCAAACATGCATTCATATAATAAAATATGAGTAATAGTGTGAAATCAATCAAGTATGAACAGTGGACCGATAAAATCAAAACATGTTTTCCCATGGTTCATAAAACTCATGTTCAGCAAATCAGTT
The DNA here is from genome assembly GCA_032719365.1 of Prinsepia uniflora. Classification (NCBI taxonomy): domain Eukaryota; kingdom Viridiplantae; phylum Streptophyta; class Magnoliopsida; order Rosales; family Rosaceae; genus Prinsepia; species Prinsepia uniflora. The sequence continues at coordinate 65,062,029 of CM064865.1, read as the reverse complement.
CATGATATAAAGTGTCTGGAAAAAAATTTCAATAAATCATAATACCACCAATTCTCATTATCCAATCTCAATATCCAAGTAACCCGTCACGATATCAATGCAACGTGTGCAAACTCGGGAGTCTCACGTCCGAATACATCCCCCAGGATCTACGACGTCTGGGGTGATATCATCTCCATGATCTACGATGTCTGGAGGATATCATCATAATCTCACACTCTTGAGATTGAGCCTCCCTCGGAGCTACTCATCTCCAGGTAGTGGATCGTGACTACTCTAGGATCTACGACGTCTGGAGGAGACTATCAAATCACAGAGGATGGTATATGTGGAACAGTCACCAAATTCAGTAATCTCATTTTAAAATCATTTATGTCTCAAATCAAGTCAAAAACATTTCATTAGGACCTATGCCCGAGACATAGCTTTCACAAAGCAAGTTCCACAAATCCATCATAAAACAGTGTTCAGAATTCACTTTATAAATCAAAATCATCAATTTAATCATATTCACATAGATTTCACAAAGCAAGTTCCATAAATCCATCATAAAACAGTGTCCAGAATTCACTTTATAAATCAAAATCATCAATTTAATCATATTCACATGTGACTCCAAATCCGAGTCAAAATCACTATCCAATTGGGTCTCAAGCCCAAAACATCATTTTCACGCAAATCCATGCGATCGCAACCTCAATTGTCACTTTCACGTAAATCCATGAAATCAATCCCTAACTCATAATCCGAGTCAAAACATCATTTTTAATCCCTGACTCATAACCCGAGTCAAAACATCATTTTCAATCCCGGGCCTACGCCCAAAACATCAATTTCATAATTTCTCGAAAATCGTGGCAAAAATAATATAATAAGCCACAAAATCGAGAAATCACCGGATTGAAATATCAATCATGTCAAATCATATCAAATGATATAATAAAGCATTTAAATCATATATGCATGCATCACGGTTAGAAAACAAAGTCCACTCACACACACCGCCCAGATTGTTCAGCCTCAAGCTGTTTGCTATCTTCCGACGTCCTGGGAATATTCCGGCTTGTTAAAAAAAGTAATTTAAGGTTACTAGACTATCATATAGTCCCACATATGAATTCCCTAATCGTCGGAATTTAATAATATTATTTAAACATAAACTATACGCTTCGGGTACTCGAAACTACTCCGAATCCATATCTGATTGACCCGAAACCAACGTAGATAGGTTCGTATCATCGAGAACATAAAAAAGTATGTTAGACCCTTCCTCAGAAACCCAGTCACGAGTCCTCACGCGCCGCCACAAGCGGCTGCGTGTGAATGCCACGCGTTGTGCACAGTACTGCTACAGTATAGTCTCTTTCACCCGAATGCCTAATAAACGGGCCGTGAACCCACGATCAGTCCCTGTTTTCCAAATTAATTTACACAGAAAGCATCGTGAGAGTGAAATGAACATTTTTACATAATCAATTTCATAATTTGTTACCTCCAGCTATTCGAACCCAAGCTCGATTTTGTGAAGGGAGTGGAGCTTCTGTTCTTGCTCAATACAACAACAATTCTCTTCGTTTTTGTTGTGGATTGGTTCGAAATGTTCTCAGGAAGCTTAATCAAGCCTCAATTTGGATTCTTAAAGCTCACAATTTTGAATTCGAATTCTCACCATAATTTTCCAAATTTTCGAATTCTGTAATGGCAGGTACCTCTCTGTTCCTCGTGTTCTTTTCTCTCTAATTCAGTCCTCTCAATCTCTCATTCTCCCAACTGAAGCAATCCAATGTATAACACGGTCAATGAATGGACAAAAGAGATGCTTTTTCCCTAATTAAGGGATTAATGTCCCTAATCCAAAATTTCATCCATGAAATCAAGTGCAAAGGTGAGGGACAAGGTGGCATGTGTCATTAGCTGGTAGCATGAGTCAGCATCCACCGTTCGTTTGTTAAAAGACCGTTTTGCCTTTTGCTCGGCAAATTACCGTTTTGCCCTTGGACTTCGTAGATCCGTAACTTTCACATCCGAGCTCCGTTTTCGACATGCCGCCTGTCTACGGACTCCGCGTCTCTAGATCTACACAATGGTCCTCTCAAAGTTATGAAAAAATATCCTACATAAGAAGTCAACTTTAGCCACTCCCTTTTTAGGGGTAAAAACGTCATTTTACATATTATTTTATAATTTTTACATAATTTGGATTTTCGGGGCGTTACAACTTTAACTAAGTTTGCACACCACTTTTTCCACCAAGTTGGGTACCAATGGCACTTCTCCTGACATGGTCCAAGAGCTAGAAAAACTACAACGCGACATGGCCAAGATCAAGGCTAATGACACTCAGAGTGAGGTATGATACACCGAGCTGAGTGGGTAGTACATCAACGTAATGGCCTAAATCTAGGCTTCCCAGGTCGAGCTGGCTACTCGACGTGCACTGGGCGAAGTTCCCAGAGCCGAGATGGTCATTGTCGATTGTGCCTAGTGCGTTGAGCGTGTGTAACATGTAGTCGGGAATGATAAGGCCCCGTTATGGGGGCACTGACCGATAAAGCCTCCTAGTTCCTAATCATACCAATGAAAAGTACCCAAGGACCAGAATCTCCCTCGACTCTCATGAAGCCCTGAGCGGAAGATCCTGACTTGATTGCAGACAACTCAGTCCCATCAGGCTCACATTCCCCTGGGAAAAAGGATTTACCACCAACAGAGCAGACTTGTCGAATACCTTAAGCGGTAGATTCGTGGTAGCCATTCCTCACCGACAACCCCAATCACGTCTCTATCCCGAAGGACACCATCCTTTTCCAAGAGGTCGTCAGCATACGTTTATTAGACCAACCACCTCGCAGCACTCGGTCCAAGGAGCACAAGGGAGCCTCCTCCCAGCGAGAGGTCCATTGGCCTGTACTTCACTCTGATTACCATAATCGAAGCAAAGGCCCCATTACTGACCCACTAGTACAAAATTTGCTTGACCATGTGAGGAGCCTTGAGACTGAGAAAGGGCCACCCCAAACACCAACTTGGGGCCAAACCAGCTTGGGCCCTTTCACCGATCGAATCAATCGGTTCCAACACGACACGAGATTAAGCCGCTTAAGATTCCTCTTTACACGGATAAGGGAGACTCGATGACTCACTTCAATAACTACCAGTCGGCCCTGACCTTTAAGAACATGTCCGACGACGCTCGATGTCTCGTTTTCAGCTCTGCCCTTACCAAGGGAGCAATCAACTAGTCCTAACAACTGGAGCTCGGTACCATCAAGTCCTTCGAGAAACTTTAGACGGTCTTCCTCAACTAATTTATGATCTAGACCGACCGCCTATTCTCATACGAGGACCTATTCCTTCTGAAATAGGGGGAGATCGAGCCACTACTGAAGTATGTCGCTCCGTTTGGCCATGAGTACTCTCGGTACACTGAGACAGACGACAAGGCTACTTTGAAATCTTTCAAGGGCGGTCTGCGTGAATCACACTTCAAGTACGCCTCACATGCTTAAGGTTGGCCTACCTATAAACAATTGATGAAACAAGCTGCGATTCACGCTAAGGCCGAGCTGCTGACCAGTCGATGCTACACCGACCAACACTTACATGCCTAGCACTAGGGACTCAGTCAACACATACCGACCGAGTAACTCCAACACTCAGCTTTCCCCTCAGTAGCCGAACTCTAGCTAGAACCACAACCAGCACTCCCCAAGTGGAAAGATAAGGACTATTGTAGCTCATGCAGTTTGGGAAAGAAGGGGAAGAACCATAGCCACCACAACAATCCCCAGGAGTAACACTGGCTGGATTATAGGTAGAATAACACCAACACTGAGTAGCCACCCCCTCAGTCAAAATACGAGACGTACACCATCTTGAAAACTTCTTATGAGAATGTGCCGATGAATGTGGAGAACATGATCCCAAAAGCAGCATGGGCACTGGCCACCGGCTGAATGTTAAAAAACACTAGCATCTACTGCTAGTACCACAAGTACAACAATCACAACATTGACCAGTGAGTGGCCTTCAGGGATCTGGTGGAGGCACTCATCTGAGAAGGAAAGATCAACCAGTTCTTTCAAAATGCTCCTCAGCAGCCTCGTCATCCCCAGATCAACACAATCAGCAGTGGCACTTCCATATCTTCAAATCTGGCATCCAACCGAGACAAAAAGAACTTCATGTGCATCACGCAGCACAACAAGCAGGTTTTTCACATCGAAGAAGGCAGAGCCAAGAAGGTATCCATGACTGGTTGGGAGACCATATTCTTCTTAGAAGAGGAGGAACGGGGAGTGTTCTACTTGCACGATGAACTGATCGTCATCCGAGCCCTCATCAACAACTTTGATATTGGTCAAATCATAATCGACATTGGGAGCTCGGTCAACGTGATTTTTAAGGATTCCTATAAGCGGCTAGGCATCCCCAAGTCTAACATGGATCGATCACCATCTCTTCTCTTCGATTGCGCTTGGGACTCGATCGTCCCATTCAATACTGTCAACCATACTCAGATGTTCGCCGTCTTAAATAAGTTTTGAATACGCCTCAATCCAGCCAAGTGCGTCTTTGAGGTCGGCTCAGGAAAGTTCCTTAGCTTCATGATCAGCCAGCGTGGTATTGAGGCCAACCCCGAGAAGATCCAAGCTTTCTGGACATGGAGCCCCCTCAGACATAAGAGGATATCCAGAGCTTGACGGGGCAATAGGCAGCATTGGCCTGATTCATCTTGACGGCCACCGACAAGTTTGTTCCCTTATTCAAAGCCCTAAAAACCATATCTAAACACATTACCTAGATCGAGGAATGCAAGAAATCCTTCACCGAGTTGAAGGATTATACGAGCCGAGCACTACTTCTGGCTAGACCGCAAATGAGCAAACCACTAATCATGCCTCCTATATGTCTCCAATTTCGCGGTCAGCTCGATCCACATTAGGAAGACCGATGGGGTCGAGCACCCCGTGTACTATGTGAGCTGAGCACTACAAGACTCAAAAACCAGGTACACAAGCCTAGAAAATCTTTCTTTCGCTCTGATCATTTCATTCAAGAATTTTGGACTGTACTTTTAGGCCCATGCTATCATCATCCTAACCAACATGCCCCTCTACCACATATTATAGAAATCAGACACATCTGGTTGATTACTGAAATGGGCCATTGAGCTCAGCGAGTTTTATATCACCTTCACCCCCAGACCAGCCGAGAAGGGATAGGTCATTACAAACTTCATCTTGGAGTACACCTACCTACCAGCCGATCCAGCCATGCTAGTAGACCTAGAGCTCCCATCCATATCCAAGAATACCTTGGATGACAACCGACCCACCAGACTCCTGCACGTGGACTGCTCGACCTGCCACTGGGGCTCTGGTGCATGACTTGTCCTCACCACCCCATACTTTTACAGATTGGAGTATACCCTCCGCTTCATGTTTAAGGCCTCCAACAAGGAGGTAGAGGACGAAGCCCTTCTTGTTGGTCTGCGACTAGCCAAACATATGGAGGCTGAGTAGATACATGTCTACAGTGACTCCTAGCTCGTCTGAACTAGGTTAACGATGAGTTCGAGGCCAAGGACACCTCCATGTATCTATATAGGACACTAGCTTAGTCCATCCTGTTCGATCTCAAAGGCCATGCCATCACACGGATCCCAAGATCCAAGAATAGTCACGCCGACACCCTAGCCCCACTAGCCTCAGCCTTGGACTAGAAGATAGGCCGAAATATACCGATTGAAATACTCCAAAAAATGAGCACCACTCCCTCGGTGGTCCTCTACATCAACACCAACTCGACGTGGATGGCGCCGCTCATCAGCTTCCTCACCGATAAATGCTTACTGACTGATAAGGTCGAAACCAAGAAGGTACGCCGACAAGAAGCTCGATAAATCCTCATCTCTGGCTAGCCCTACAAGTGGGGTTGTATGCTCCCACTACTTAAATTCCTCGAATCACAGGCCGGGAGGATCCTCTTCGAGGAGGTACACACGGGGGTTTGAGGTAACCACTCAAGCCCCCGATCACTAGCACACAAGTTCCACACTTACAATTGTTTCATCTCTGATCCCCCATCGGCGACCTACCTTCACCAAGAACTTGGGGAGCTGAGAGACATACACTGCGTTCCAACACTCCAAAGGTTGATGGAACACTTCTCTCACTCGATTCATCACTTTCCGAGTACGTAGGTGTTTCATAACCAAAAGTTTGTGGGGATCTACCCTCATATCCATTCAATTACTCTGACTCTGCATCTACAAGTATAAGCAGAAGGAAACTACGACTAGGCACACCACTAGTCCTACAAACAAAGAAAACTCCCAAGTGGTAAAGAAAATTACATCAAGTTTCTACTAATCGGTAATGGAGAAGTGTGATCGGTTGTTAACTTCCGAGTCAAATTCAATTGACAGTAGGATGCTTGATTGGCAGAAATTTTGTGCTCTGACAAATTCGTTGCACAAAAATGGACAAATGAGGCTTTCTAACCCTTTTATAGACGCTGAGGTGCCACAGGATGCGAATTACCAATCTGAAACGGTGCCATGTGTCCGCCGTCCTATTCATACATACGGACTACACGTTTGAATACTTACATCCTCCGCATTCACAAAAAAAGGGAACAATGATGGATTCTCGAAAACTCGAAATCACCTAGATACCCTGAAATCTTCCTCGATTGGCATGTAGAAACACTGCGACTGATCGAACACTTCATGACAAGACCCATCTCAATCCCCCTAGATTATCGTGGGATGTGTCTGCTCCCGTCTGACACCGCGTGTCTGACAAGGGATAAACTTGTCCTCCGCTCGGGGTTATCTAGAGTATGCAAGGATCTATGGTGGAGAAAAACATAAAAGCTGTGAGTGGTAAAAAATGATAGTTTATAAAAATATTTATCGAAATTACACTTATACCCTTCACGTAAAAGCATGCACGCATCAAAAAACAGTATTTCAAATACTTTCTCGAAAATCAAGACGTATTGCTTCTCAAATAAAATCTTAGTGAAAAATGCTTCTCAATCGAAGCCATTACCTCCGTAGAGTCTCAGCCAAAAACCAAATCATACAGCGTCTCAACCCAAATAGAAAAACACGTACACGGCCTCAGCTTGAATCATAAATGCCATGTGGGACATCAGTCCCATTATAAGACCATGTGGAAACTCATCCCATCCTCATCTCAGTATCAGTCACGATTCCAATCCTAGCACAAGTACAAATAATGTAAGACCTGTGTCCTGGAGGGAACGGTGAACGATCCCACATTCCTGCGAGGGGAATAGTCTGGGAGGGAACAGTGGTGTTTCCTAAAGGTGTAGACACACACCTATTTAGCATGAGACTTTTTGGGAGCTCAGTGGCTTTGGGTTAGATTGGAACTCCGAAGTTAAGCAAGTTGAGGCTGGTACAATTCCATGATGGGTGACCCCCTAGGAAGTTGCACTGTGAGCTCCCGAAAACAAAACCGTGAAGGTGAGAAGGCCCAAAACGAACAATATCGTGCTTGAATCGGGTCCTGACTGAGGAGGGTCGGGTCCTAACAAATAATCTCAGGACCGCTCACAATCCTAGCATGTCGCCGTGAACACATCACCCATCGCGACTGTCTCTAGATCATCGTGAACACATCACCAATCGATCTCGTCACCGTGAACACATCACTAGTCGCGACCATCTCTAAATCATCGTGAACACATCACCGATCGATCTCATCTCCGTGAACACATCACCCGTCGCGACCATCTTTAGATCATCGTGAACACATCACCGATCGATCTCAGAGTACATCAGCGCTCCTTAGTTTAGCCTCCCTGGGCCGTCGCCTCTAGTGGCTGCTCGAAAACAGGCAGTGCATCGTGACCTATCCAGAAGGAACACATCCGCACTCCGGAGGCGAGCGTCATATCACTCGGGACTCTCACCCGAAATCTCATCAATAAGGCCACAAGCACGAAATATCACCAAATGGGTCATAGCCAGAAAACTAGTGTCCAACGACACTTCATATCCTAGGATTTCTCGAATCCTATCAAATCCACAACTGGGTCTCATGCCCAAAATATCTTTCATAAATCTCATAATTGGGTCATAGTCCGATACATCTCACGTTTGACTATACTCTAAGTCAAATAATAAATCAACTGGGTTGTATGCCCAAAAGATATTCCTAAATCTGAAAAACATTTCACATTTCAAAATCCCCTTTGACTAACATCCGAGTCAAAGACTAAATCAACTGGGACTCATGCCCGAATACCAATTTCACGCATCTCCGTAAAATCTTATAAAACTATAAATCTAGTCCTCGGTTTCATGCCTTTCCGTGAAACCATCAAAATCACATAAAAAACATGCACGTAGTATACTCGGTCGAAGCCCAAATATCATATATAAAACACATAAATCGCGAACTATGTGCAATAACGCATTTTCTACTATGTAAACAGATGCAACCAATGCATCTCAATTAATATTAATAAATCTTATAAAAAAATTATGCATGCCTCATATTTTATAAAGCAAAGGTCCACTCACAGACCGTCCAAGCTGCACCTCGAAATCTACGTTGTAAGCCACTCCGAAGCTAATCCATACTCTCTGGGACATTCGGACCTATCCAAATCATACCCAAGGGTTACTACTAACCTATACAAGTCCATATCATAGGCCCTTACACATCCCGAAATGGTCAACGTGTCCCGAGGAGAAAAACCTCCATTGGACCTATCAAACGATCTCTGATCGACCTGAAACCACCACCATTGGATTCAGATCGTCGAAGCCTTTAAAATGGCACTGGTCCCCCCTCGAAATTCGTGCCTATGCCCCCCCACGTGCGGGTCAACACCAAAGTCAACGTTGACCAAAAAGTCAATGCTAACTTCAGTAGTCAAAGTCAATATAGACCTGATAGGTTCTAACAGTTGTCAGATCTAACATTTATCAAATCTAATAGTGCCACGTGTCAACAACCAACTGATCCACGTTACTAACATGTCAGTGACACGTGGCAACCGCTGATATGGCCACGTCAGTAACATGTCAGTGCTGACTGTGCACTGACATGTGACACGTGACACTATGTCACTGGTCCACCTCTGGCACCTGTCCGTCTGACATGTCAGACCTGACATGATGATGTCATCAGATGACATCATCGATGACGTCGTCTCATCTTCAACCTCCATCTGGGTCCTACAAACTGGGTCGCATAGACTCGCGACCCAACCCAGTCCTAAATCCTTCAATTCTTACCTAATTTCAATCCCGTTTCTTCCTACATCATCGTCCAATCATCCTTAATCGATCTATGGACTCAAAATCATGAAATAGGGCTTAGAACATACCTATTTGATCATGAACCTACACGGCCAACTTTAAGCTCCTTGCCTGAGCTGCCCAACCGTCCTCAGCCCTTATTCTCGATCCCCATAGACTCACACAGACCATAAGAATGTGAACCAATCATTAGAAAGAACCCCTAAACGTCCAAAATTCAAATTCAAGTTTTTGAATTTAAAATGGGTTTCAGTTTTACCTTTCCTGTTAGTCCCTCCGCCATCCACGGTGGCCCTTCCGTCCCTGGATTTCTCTCAGCCTCTCCACCACTCTATCTCTCACCCTCTGGTCCAGAAGTAAGAAGATTGAAATGGGTTTTGGGAGTGGGTATGGGTTAAATGCAAAAATGAGGGGAAATGGAGAGATATGCATGAATGTAAAAGGAAGGGGCAATGGATGAGTGACACTTATCACTCATCCATTGAGCTTGACCAAAACATCTGGGCCTACCTAGGACAAATGTTTACCTGCCTCGTACTTCGTGCAATAGTACTTGGAATCTTCCGTGACCCATAACTTTCCTGTACAATGTCCGATTTCGACGTGCTGCTTTTCTACGGATTCGTATCGACTCGATCTACGTAATAGACCTCAGTTCACATGTACTGGACCTCCCGGGTTAAAAGTCAACTTTTTACCCTCATTAGGGGTAAAATCGTAATTTCACCCCTAACGTCCGATAGTCCTCGACTAAGTCCCGATTATTCTCGTTAATTCTCAATTAATTCTTAATTAATCTCTTAAATTCAGGTCGGATCGTCACACTTCATGCAAAGTACCCTATCATGTCAATGCTCCAATCGGCACACAAGCCCATTGAGATTGATCAGAAGCATCTACTGAGGTACTCTCGCAACCTAGATTGATAAGTAGGCACATTGCAACCGATCATGAGCCATTTGCGAAGTCCCTTCACATGCCAAGGCTCCAATCGGCAAGTAGGAGCATTGTGATCGATCGGTAGTTTCTGTCAAAGTTCTCTTGCATCTCTACTCGGTAAGAAAAAACATTGCAACCGAGTGGCAGCCTTTGCAAAGTACCTTCTCATGTCAATGCACCAATCTGCAAGCAAGCATATGGTGACCGATTGTACGCAGTTGGCAAGGTGCTCCTGCGACCCTGATTGGCAAGCAGGAACATTGCGACTGATCAGGAGCCTTCTTATATCTTCTCTCATAACCATTCGACATACATGAATCTTCCTACCCAACCTAACATTGGGGAAAAGTGCAACACTAGTTGATCGAGGCACACTACATCCATCTAGCACTTGGGGGACTAAGGGGGACATTCCCCTAGTCGGTCGACACATATCTGTCTGAGTTACAAGTCCTCGATCGAGGAAATTTACCTCACTCAACAACTTAAGGGACTTATGTTGATACCAAGTCAACCAACCAGACTCCGTATGAGCTGCATGACCATAAGCATCCGACCCACCGCCAGGTGATAGGTAGACAGGTCAATTTGCAGACAACACTAGTAGTGTCCATCAGCAAGCCTAACTAGGAATGCCACTTGGTAGGATCTACCAATAGCATGTGCCCAAAAAGGCCCAAGTCTATGCTACTCGGTAAACATACTTGGCAGGTATGACCGAGACCCTTGGTCCGATCAGCTAGTTGTCAATTACTTACTCCCTGACATGCCAGGAGATTCATAGCCACGTGGCCTATATCTCGAATCTGCGGAACGTAAGCAAAAATTGTAGATTGATATGTGCATAGCTATGCTTTAATATGCTTTCTTAATTCAATCAATGTTTTATATCCACCCCTAATCATATGGAAATTTTTTTGGTTTATATTCTTCTACATACCCATATTCATATTTTTATTTCAGTTACCAAAGCCAACAAAAATTTACTAATATGGAACTACTAGAATCCATCCATACTTTCAAGAATGCTTACATTTAATGTATCTAAATCATGGGTAAGACTATTATACTATTGATGGTTATTATATGAGATTTTTAACAATTATTTATGTTTTTATTTTAGACTTTCAATGAAGTGCCTACTTTGGATCAAAGCTTCACTTTTAATCACTATTGTGAAATGACGACTAGAAGCAAATAGAAAAAAGTATTCCACGTTAATATGTGAATGTACATGTTTCATATTTTTCAAATTTTTCGTAGTATATGCTATATGACAACTCATTAAGAATTTTTTGTTTGACAATTGTAAATATTTTGAAGCCACGTATGATGGGGCGCATGCGCCAAAATGCCTCTAACCTCAACTTCCTTCATGGTATCAGAGTGGGTTATCCCATGTGTAAGGCTTAATCGCCACGCGTGCTCCACGTCCCCCAATAAGAGTTGTCCATGTGTTAGACTTGAAGATTCTCCTCATGTGAAGGAGCATGTGATAATGTGAAGGTACAAATGTCCTACATCAGAAATTTGTACAACCGTGCAAGGGCGTGTAGGGAGTTGGACCTCCCCCACCCCTCCCCTCCCCCCGCTCCCCCCTCTCTCTCCTCTATTAACAATTGGTTTTGGGATGGAACAATTAATTACCTTAATGGTATTACAACATGTTATCCCACGTGTAACGCTTATCCATGGAAGCACCAATAACTATCTCTTTACCAGCTGACGATAAATCCCTACCTTCTCTCATTACCATCACTGTTACTGCCCAACTTCTTATAAACCTCATAGCGTGCCCAGGCCAATGCCTTACTCATATGCTATGAATTAATGGGCTATGTGAATGGTAGGAATCCCTAACCACTAGCTACCAACCCTGCATAAAGCGCCCTTTAGATTCATCAAGGATAACTCCTCTTTTATGTCATTTTGAAATTTATCTTGCCTCAAGTCATCACCCTGATTATTGCTACCAAAACTTCCTCTGCAGCTTGGACCCATCGTACCAGCCTCTATGCGAGTACTGTTAAGGCTCGTGTTCTATGCTTCAAGGAGCATCATACCCTTCTCCATCTTGATACATGCCCTGTATCGGACTACCTGTAAGACATTGGTTTTCTTTCTGACGAACTAGCCTATGTTGACACCCTTCCTCTCGGATGATGACCTGTTCCTTCATGTCCATAATGGATTTGGCCCCGAATTTAAGGAATTGCTGCTGTCATGAGGTCCTGAGACACATGTATCTCATTCGCGAGCCTCCATGACATGCTTTAGCATGAAACAACTTTCAAGCATGAGGAACCTACATCACCTACCCTGCCATCACATGTAGTGTGACTCAGGCCTCCCGTGGCTACTACTCAAATCGCTCCAACCACGGCTCCTCTAGCCAGCAATCCTCTTATGCCTCTGCAAAATGTCAACAGCTCCAGCCATCAGTTCTTCAAACCTTTGACCACCACCACCACCACCACTCAAACACTCCTGGTAGTGGCTCCTATGGCTTCTATTACTGGTGTGGCACACAAGGACATAGTTCCAAGCGATGCCCTCAACTGCAACAACCATCCTTCCACCAACTCGCGTCCAATCCCATACACCAGGGTACGTCTCCCAGTTGGCTCCTAGACTTTGGGGTTTCATACCACATTTCCTCCAGACCTCATCATCTATCTGATGCTATTTAATACCATGGGCCAGAAAATATTATAATTGGCAATGGTAAGGGCTTGGAAATCACACACACTAGTTTTCCTCTCCACTCTCGCCTTCCTCTTCCTCTTTTAGTCTCATTAATTTCCTTTGTGTACTTTCTATGACAGAAAACCTAATTTCCATATCAAAACTCAATAAAAAAAAATAACACATCTATTGAGCTTATTTCTGATTGTTTTCGTGTGAAGATCTCAGCACAAGGGCGGTTTTCCTTCAAGTCTCGAGTAAGGACGTTGTGTACAATTACTTCAATGGCCTCAAGCACTGGTGGATGTGATGGTTTCCCCTAATCTCTGGCACCGTCATCTAGGTCATTCTATTCAAAATCTCTTCAACATGTCCTTCATCTTTCTCCTATTAATGTTTCATCTAAACTATTCGAGTCAGTATGTCGTATTTATGTAATAAAAGTTAACGCCTTCTTTTTGGTGTTTCTTCTCTAATCAGCACCCGTCCCTTCAATTACTTTATATTGATGTTGGGGGTTCTCTATCCCTTATCAATACTTGGATAGGTTCTCTTACTATGTTATCTTTTTTGACCACTTCACAAAGTATATTTGGCTCTATCCTCTGAGAAAAAATCCAATGTATACTCTACCGTCATTGATTTCAAAAAATGCGTTGAAAAAAATTTTCACAACACCATCACTTCATTATACACTGATGGTGATGGGGAGTTTATCAAACTTATACCTTTTCTTGCCTATCACGACATTAATCACCTCCTCACTCCTCAAACTTCCCAGCACAATGGTGTTGTTGAAAAGAGACATTGTCACTTTGTCGAAACGAGTCTCACCCTAATCCATCAACCCACTCTTCCCCTGGCCTTATGCGTTCAAAACAGTCGTGTACCTTATCAATAGGCTTCCCACTCCCATCCTTTAAAACCAGAGTCTCTATATTTTCCTATTCAACTAGCCTCCAAACTATTCTCGTCTTTGCACCTTGTGTGCTTTTGCTTCCCTTGGCTCATACCTGATAATGCCAACAAGCTTCTACCTAGGTACAAGCCGTGTCTTTTCCTTTGCTACTCTCTCAATCCAAGTGCCTGCCTATGTTATGATTCATCCTCCCACAAACAATATGCCTTCTACCATGTGCAGTTTGATGGATCCAACTTCCCCCGTACGCCACCACTTTCCCCATCTCCAAGTGTCTCTCATGACGCCTGCGCCTCCTAGCTCTCCACTATCCCTCTTGTAACGATCCATCCCGAATTCTTAGATTAGATTAGTGACTAATCACGATTAGTGAGGCTAATCCGTGATTAGTTGGGCGAAATCGGACGAACGATGCAAAATGACCGTTTTCCCCTAGCGTGGGTAAAAAGTTGACTTTTCATTCTGGAAGTCAAATGGAATTTGACCGATGATCGTGACGTAGTTTAGGACGTCGCGAGTTCATAGGCAGGTGGTACGTTCAATTCCGACATTCGAGGAGGAAGTTATGACGTTCAGAAGTCTAGGGGCATTTTGGTAATTTTAGTAAAAAGGGGCGAAATGTTGACTTTTGGACTGGGGTGTCCGATAGCCGAGGGCCAAGGACTGTTACGTAGATCTAGACGATACGAATCTGTAGACAGACGGTACGCTGAAATCGGACTTCGAACGGGAGAGTTATAGGTCACGGAAGTTCGATTTCACTATGCACGTACTTCGAGGCGAGGCTGATTTGGCAATATCTGATTGGGCAGATATTTTTAGTGGGTCCCATGGATGAGCGACAAGTGTCACTCATCCCATTGGATAAAATCCTTAAAAAGTGGATCTCATTAATTAAATATTATTATTTCTATTATTATATAATTAATCCTAACAACACTAAATCCTAACCATCCATTTCAACTTAAACTTTTAATCCTCACCACTCATCTAATCATCTATTCTCTCATCTCATCAGAATTCATTTCTTCACAAACCCGAACCCCTCATATTTTCCCATTTTCTCCATTTTTCTTCAAACCCGAAAGACACACCATCACCCTAGCTCATCTTCATCTATGCTTGTGTGTGAACGTGAGGGAATGAGAGGTTGGACGGTGGCCCACGACGGTCGCCATGGCGGGGAGGTCGAAACCGTGAGGTATGGTTTCGAAAATGTGTTTTCGAGTTTTAAAGGGGTTGGATGGATTTCATTAATTGGAAATGTTTTCTGGTGGTCTATGGAGAGGAATGGGATTGGTTTCGAGGCATAGAACGGCTGGGAAGGACGGCGAACGGCGGAGGAAGTCGCCGTCGCCATTGTTGAACATGGAGGTACGGGTTTCGATGTTTTCTCTTCCATTTTAATAGCTAAAAAGATTAGAAATGGGAATAGGAAGGTATTAGAATGAAAATGGGACAAAATGGACCGAAAACATGAAGGTTTGGGCCTTGAACCAGTCTCGGCCGATTCGGCCGGTTCACACCAGTCGAACCCGGTTCGACCAACGAAGGAGATGATGAATAGTGCCCACGCGTGGGCTTCACGCACAGGGGCTTGCCTGGGCGCGTGGGGGCGCGTGTCTAACATTTTGGGAAAGTGTTCAACATATAAAACACTCTATTCGATGTAACGAACATTTTG
Organism: Prinsepia uniflora; assembly: GCA_032719365.1. Taxonomy (NCBI): domain Eukaryota; kingdom Viridiplantae; phylum Streptophyta; class Magnoliopsida; order Rosales; family Rosaceae; genus Prinsepia; species Prinsepia uniflora. The sequence continues at coordinate 65,046,498 of CM064865.1, read as the reverse complement.
GCACTGGTTTTGTGTCGATTGGACAACGTCTCGATAATGTTCGGGGCATTGGAAGGTTTAGAATCGACTTTAAAAATAGTTAGAAAATCGGGAAAATTATGGGACTTCAATGAGAGGTTAATGAGGCTAATTGACAGTACCCGTCCCAACTGGACGTCAAAAACCGTACCCGGTCCTGCTCCCGTCTGACAAGTCAACTGAAAGTCCGAAACTACCCTTCAGTACCTGCCAGACAAGGGAATTTTTGCGCCTGTGCCCGCACATACCTCCACCTCTGGAATAGCCTCGATCAACGCGCCACGACCTGAAGGGTTAACAAAACAGAAAAGGTGTGAGTGGACAAAAATGACCTCTTATAAAAACATTTATCAAAATGCATTCTTACCCTCCAGTTTTCACAAACTTGCATGCATATCGTAAAACATGAGTAATAGTATGAAATCATTCAAGTATGAACAGTGGACCGATAAAATCAAAACATATTTTCCCATGGTCCACAAAAAACTCATGTTCACCAAATCAGTTTAACATCTCAAAAAGTTCACAGTTTCTTTAAATCATTTTAACCGCTAAACCACGGTTTCCTCAAAATCATTTTCCATAATCCACGGGACTTATTTCCATATCCTGTTGCTTAGAGTCACGTTTATCCCTGCAACGCGTGCAAATCAATAAGCTCAAGGACCGCTCAAAATCCGAGCATCCGCTGCTGTGAACACATCATCAGTCAGCAATCCGTCGCTGGGAAAAACCTCACCAGCCGACGATCCGGATCTCGTGAACACATCACTTACCGATCCATATAATCCAGCACATCTGATCTGAGTCAAGCCTCCCCTGGGCTGCAAGACAAAGATCGTGATACGTGACCTCTTCGGGGTAAACACTTCCATCCCGAAGGCGAGCGTTATCTCCAGGGTGCACTCCGGGGAAAAACATATTTTCTCCCGAAAGCCCTAAATATCCGCAACATATCACCATCACAAAAACCAGTGAAAAACAGTTGCATTAAAAACCAAATCATATATCAACACAGGGTCTCAGCCCCAAGTCCCGATTTACTTTATAAATCCGAAAATCATCAATATCATCATGTAATCACATGGAAATACAATTCCAACCAAAATCACAATTCCATTGGGTCTCAAGCCCAAAATATCAATATCACGTAAATCCGTGCAACCGTAAACCCGAGTTGCCACGATCACGTAAATCCATGAAATCAATCACTGACTCATAATCCGAGTCCAAATATCATTTTCAACTTCCTGACTCATAACCCGAGTCAAAACATCATTTTCAATCCGGGCTTAGCCCAAAACATCATTTGCACGTTCCTCGTAAAACGTGCCCGAAAGACTGATTAAAATAATCACAAAATCACGAGGATACCAAAAATTATCAAATTCATCAAATTCACATGTAACTCCAATTCCGAGTCAAAATCATTATTTACTTGGGTTCTCACGCCCACAATATCATTTTTAACCAATTTCATGATTTCTCGAAAATCGTGCCAGAATATAATAATATAATAATCACAAAACCGAGAAATCACCGAATTGAAATACCAATCATGCCAAAGCATATCAAATCATATAATAAAGCATTTTAAATCATATATGCATGCATCACGGTTAGAAAACAAAGTCCACTCACACACACCGTTCAAAACGGTTCGTTTCCGAGCTGCACGTTTTTCCGTAAAATCTGGAAATCACAACTCCTGCCCAAAATCATTATAGAGGGTTACTAACATCTCAAATACTTCATATAATTTCCCCCAAATTTTTCCGGAATTTAAATACGTATTTTAAACGTAAAACAAAACTTCGGATACGCGGAACATTATCGAAACAATATCCGATTTCATCGAAATCAACGTCAAAATGTTCGTTACACAGAGAGGATCAAAAGTCATGTTGACCTCACCTTGAGACTAGGCCGGACGCGCCCTCACGCGCCGCCGTGAGTGGCTGCGAGTGAAACCCACGCGCCAGCTACAGTGTCACCAGCCTAACCCGTTTGTCTGATAAACGGGTCCTTTAGCCCGCGATCAGACCCGGTTCCAATCCTGTCAATTCGACATTAATTCCTTCAATTAAACATTCATACAGCTTCGTTACAAGTCTAATTAGAGGTCTGTAATAACAATTACACGATTACATACTCCAAACCTCACGATTCGATGATGAACACCAAGAACACCCGTCCATTGTTCATCCCTCGAACCCCATCAATTTCGATCGATATCCCTAAATTGATTCAACCAGAAGCTTCCATGGACTCAGTAAAACCTTTCCCCCAACTCAATTGCATCAATCCACTGCTCAAACTTCACGACTCAAACTCGATAGCCGTCACTGTGCAACCATGGAAGTCTGCCAATCACAACCATTTTCTTTCAATTGATCCTTCCAGAAGCATCGTGGGATCCTCAGGAAGATAATTCCCAGCTCAATTTCATCCATCGAAGCCTCCAATTCCTCGACTCAATCTCGAATTTCCTCCTCTGTCACCAAGTGTGTTCAGAGCCAAAACGTTGCCAATTCTTCATGTTTTTTATGTGGATCGACTCGTACTGATCTCAGGAAGCTAACTCGAGCTTCAATTCCACTCCTCACGGCTCAATTCGGAACAATTGAATTTTCCCCCCAAAATTTCTAAAATTCGAAACCCAGAATTCCTCACACTCACAACCCCTCGTGTTTCCCTTGTTATTCCAGTCATTCCAACTCTCATTTTTCTCACAAGAACGGCAGAGAAAGGGAGCCAATTCTCCCAGTTCAATCCCTCCCCAAAATGTGCACGGTTTGAAGAAATTTCAAAGAAAATAAAGGAAAATGGTGGAGAACATGATGATTAGGGGTGATGATGGTGTTGGGAGGGAAACATGGAGCTGGAAACAAGGGATGGGTGACACTTGTCACTCATCCGGATGTGCACAGTCACCGGGTACTGTTCACATTAAAATATTATTTTAATCCCGGTTCGTTCGGTTAATCGAGCCCGCTTCCGTGACCATAACTTCGTCGTCGAACCTCTGATTTCGGCATGCCGCCTGTCATTGAATTCGTATCGACGAGACCTACGTAACGGTCCTTGGCCCTCATCCATCGGACCTCCCGATCAAAAAGTCAACATTTGGCCCCTAATATGCCAAATTACCAAAATACCCCTCAACTTCCGAACATCATAACTTTCTCTACGAATGTCGGAATTGAACGTGCCACCTGTCTATGAACTCGTGACGTCCCGAACTACGTCACAGTCATCGGTCAAAGTCCATTTGACCGCCCGAACTAAAAGTCAACATTTTGCCCACGCTAGGGGCAAAACGGTCATTTTGCACGTTTCGTCCGATTTCACTCAACTAATCCCCGATTAGTCATTCTAATTCATAATTAATTAATATTCAATCCCGATATTCGGGACGTGTCATTACACTAATAGTAACCCCCTAAATGAATTTGGACAGGTTTGGGAGTCCTAGTGACGACGATTGACCCGGGAGAAGATTATGGCACGCGTATCGAGGCGCGACTTCAGACGGTCTGTGAGTGGACCTTGATTTCTAAATTATGATGCATGCATAAATGTTTTATATGGATTATGACTATGATTCTATGATGTTGATTTGGATGATTGTGAATTATATGGTTTCACGCTTTACGAGGCGATTTACGTGCTTGCACGTAAATCGAGGTTTTTCGGTTTTACTCTGATTTTCCATTGTTATGGTTTTGGAAATAGTTTAATGAAATAATTTTGGATTTGAAAAGGTAAACTCGGGTTCGAAACCCATTTGATCTACGAACTCTCGGACTTGAGGTCCGTTTGATTTAACCAGGCATCGGGCTGGAGGCCCAATTGGTTTACGATTCGGACCAGAGGTCCAGTTTGTATGTGGATTCGGGCCTAGGGCCCAGTTATGTGTTATGATGGTGATTTCGGGTCAGGGACCCTAGAAATGGTTTTTACGGGTCATGACGGTTTATGGGAACCGGCATGAACCCTTGAAAGGATTTTACGGGACATGACGGTTTATGGGAACCGGCATGAACTCTTGAAAGGATTTATGATTCATGACGGCTAGTGAGGGCCGGGCATGAATCCTTGAAAGGTTTAAAGAATGATTTCAAACGGTTTTTCATATTCCATCCTTTATATATGCTTGTCTCCTCCGGAGAGGGTTGTTGGCCTGGGTGGACCCCGGAGTAGTCACGAAGCACTAACTGAGTGGAGTCGCCCCCCAGTTGGGTTCCTTACTCTCAGGATGGGCATGGTTTGTTACCTCCAGGGAGGGTCATTGATCTACGGACATTGACCTGGGTGGACCCTAGAGAGACTTGGGTTTGAGACCCCGGTTAGCACGCTCGTAGCTCTATTTTACCGTGATAGGTTCTTGGATATGAAATATAATGGAAAAACATGATTTCAAGTAGTTTGGGAAATTGTGTTTTATGATGATAAATGAATTTGGGCCGAGATCCCACATATGTTCTGTCATGACCCACCCCTAATTCCCCGGGATTAAGGGCTAAATCCTGATCCCATCTAACTTACGCATGACACGTAGGCTAAATTGACGTCCAACCTTCATGTGACACGTAAGTCGAACAAGGGATTCTCGATTCAACCATCCAAAGGTAACCGGACTTCCCAGAGTGTACCGAACTACTGTGGATCGTATGTGTGATGTCTCCGTCTCTCTCGATCAACAGCCCGTGTCGCAACAACCTAGAGGGTATCGAAAACACGAAAAGACTGTGAGTGGACAAAAATAAAGTATAATTTAGAAAACAGTTCAATAAAACAAGTACATTTTTACCCTCCACGCAAAAACCAATGCATGCATATCAATTTAAGTCATGAAACCACTCAAATCAAAAACCATCATTGAAAAACCATTTGAAAACCCGTATCAAAACCGTTATTCAAATCCAGGCCTTAGCCTCAAATCTTAATCAATCTCAAATCCGGGAACTCAGTCCCAAAACTTGTCAAATCCACTTCATCCGGGCCATTGCCCAAAACATCAGAAAACCAGTGAAAAACATCAATCACACAGTTACTGAATCTCAAGTGCGCCCGAGTCTTTAACCTCAAAACACAATGCGCAAATAGCCAGGCCTTCCCGGGATATCCGAGTTTTTAAACTCAAAACACAATCATAGGCCTCGGGGGGTATCATATCCGAGTCTTTAAACTCAAAACCATACCGAGTCTTTAAACTCAAAACATCAGTCCAGGGCCCTCCCCCGTCAATCAATCCGAGTCTTTAAACTCAAAACCAGATCCAGTGCGTTTTTCTCTTTTCTTTTCTGGGTCTTTAAACCCAAAACCATTTTGCAATCAGCAGTGAAAACCACAGAAAATCCTTCTCCAAATTCGCAACAATGATTCAGTAAGCTAGCATCCGGAACCATCATCCCGAACCCAAATCCAGACTTTCCCTTTCAAGTCTCAAAACCAAATCCGACACAATTTTCGAAATCACATAAACGGGGCTCCAAGCCCGAAAGCTCTTTTCTGAAATCCTTATCAAATCATTGACATCAAATCACATTTCAAATCCCGAAATTAGACCATTAAGAGCATCGTCAAATCACAAGAGAAATTGAAAACTCGTAAAACGTGAAATTCCGTAAAATACCTCGAAAATCGTGCAAAACCATAAACCATCAAGATCATAAAGAAAATCATAGAATCACTTATGAAAACGCATTAAAACATATATGCATGCATCAAGAGTTAGAAAGCAACGTCCACTCACAGACCATTCCGACGTCGCCTCGATACGCGCTCACTTACGCCGTCCCCGACCATTCCGCTATCCTCAGCTTTCTCGAACCTGTCCAAAGCCCATAACGAGGTTATTAACTACTTCAAAAAAGTCCTACTCAAGTCCCATAAGTTTCCCGAACTTCTAAACGTACGTAAACGGGACCCTAAACCTTCGACCACTTAAAACTAACCCGAGACATTGTCCGATTGTCCCGAAACTTGTCCCAAAAGATTCGTTGCAACGATTAGACCAAAAACCTAGTTAGACACTTCCCCGAAAAACGCCCCACACGCCCTCACGCGCCATCCAAAGTGGCTATGCATGGGCCTCACGCGCCTGCACACAGTCACAATTCATCTTCTACCTCGAACCCGCGACTGTGTTGGACCGGCGTGGCCGGTTCTCCGCCGTCCGTCAACCATTTTTGTCCCTCTTTCCACCAGTAGCATCTTCCTCATCCTAGAATTCCATTCCCCTGCTCCAAACACAACATTCCTACTTCTAACCCGTCGTCCCAAGATCGAACCCGTAACCCATAAAACCCATGTTTCTCAATCCGGCCACCCGTGCAACCCCCCATCACGGCTTCACCACCAACAGGTTCCTAGGGACCCACTGAATCGACTAACACTCACCAACTACCTCGACTCGACCTCAGACTCCACGACTTAACGTCTAAAACAAAATAGAAAAACAAAGCAAACAGAGGAAGAAGAGAAAATTACCTACTGGCCGTCCGCCACCGTGCTCGCCGCCGCGTTCTGCAGGCACCACACCCTCCCTCGATCCTAATTGGATCAACTTGATCACTGATGCTTGCACCACACCCTCGACACTTCTCTGTTTTCCCGCGAACTCATACCTCGCACACACAACCGTTCTACCCACGAGTTCCACTCAAAACTCACTCACCAAGTCTTAAACTCTCTCTACTCTCACCCCCCTCACTCACCAAAACACACACTCCCGGCCATCAATCGATTTCTCACCCTCAGCTCAGTCTTTGTTTCTCTCTTATGCACGACTACACAAACACACACCTGTTTAAAAATCACACCGTGCAAACTTGTAGAAACCTCTAGTCCACTGCCACCTGTCACAATCCCATGGTCCCTAACTCAAAATATCCAAACACACACTGCACACTTGTCCTCATCAGATTGCACAATTCCCAATGTGAAAAAAGACCAAAATACCCTTGTGAGTCAAAATTACCATTTTGCCCTTCGCCGTTCTAGGCCCCTATCTCGCCCGTCCAATGTCCAATGAAGGCATGCCGCCTGTCGTTGAACTCAGGACGACGAGATCTACCTAACGATCCTCGATCTACGTGTAAAAACCTTGTCGTATGGAAAGTCAACTTTTCCCCCTTCTTTATTCAAATTACGGTAATGCCCACAACCTTCCGAACATCATAACTTCCTCCTCGGAAGTCTGAATCGGGCGTGCCACCTGTCTACGAACTCGTGACGTCCCGAACTACGTCACCGTCATCGGTCAATGCCCAATTGACCGTCCGAACTAAAAGTCAACTTTTTGCCCATTCTAGGGGTAAAATCGTCATTCTGCGCCCAACGTCCAAAAGTAACCAACGATTAACTCAGCTAATCCGTCACTAATCACTTCACTAATCCTGACTCCCGGGACGGGTCGTTACATGTTCACTATGTTATGGTTTTTTGTAAATGGTTTTGGGCAGGAGCCCGTGTGACTTGTATTTATGGAACTTGGGGCTAAGACCCTAATGATGGTTGTTTAAACATATGTGATTGGATAAATGGTTTTCCTATGCATGCATGCTTTTTAGTGAAGGGTATAAAGGTCTTTTATGAAATATGTTTTATAAACTCTTTATTTTTGTTCACTCACAGTCTTTCTGTTTTTAATACCCTTTACGTTGGATACGATGCAGACTGTAGCAAAGACCGAGATATCACATGCCTCCTCTGGATCCTGGCGTATTCTGATAGCCCAGGAAGGCAAAGGTTGGAAATTTCCCTTGTCTGACACTCCGTGTTAGACGAGATCAGGGGCGTTCCTCGTTAATCCCTGGGGAATTGAGGACGGGTCCTGACACCTCTTATCTCCTTTATCCCTATTTGGTCTACTGCCACCCCACTAGTAGCGGCTTCATGTAACATCCTGCAAATTCGAGAAAATATAATTTAGAAAGTTAAGAAGGAAAATGACAATTTCGACCACAAAGATAAAAAAGCTGACATTTTTAGGACTCCTTGTGAACGCTTTGTGTGTACCGTTACGTAGGTCTCAATATCTTGAGTCTGTAGACAAGCAGTATGCTGAAAATGGAGTTTGAATAAACTCGTTTTTGTTCTAAGTAGTATAAGGGTATTTTAGTAATTTTAACATAAAATGGTACTTTGGTAATTTCACATGGGAGATATTTTGATGGTGACATGTGTCTAGAGAATTCTGGGATTTTCCAATTCTCCCCACCGACTTACCTTCATTATATATATATATGTGTGTGGGGATTTGGTATGGGTGTTTGGTGAGTAGGAATTGAAATAAGAAGAGAAAGAAGAAAATGTGAAACTGAGAGAGAAAAGGAGAACCAAGGAGGGGAGAAGATGAAGGAAGAAAAAGAGAGGAAAAGGAAGAGGATGTAGCGAAGATGGGACACTCAGACCCGAGAAGGAAGTCGTGAAGACCAGGGTTTGGTCGCAAGCTATCAAGGTGCCATGGAAGCCTCCTGGCATCTAACTATAACTCTTGGAAGGTTATTCAAGTTCTTAGGGTCATCTTAGGCTTGAAAGGAGGAAGATTGGATGCAAGGAAGTCCTATGAATGAACCTTGGAACCATGGCCGAAGCTCATGGATTTGGACTAGGTTATCGAGGTGAGTTTCCTTAGTTTTAGTCTCACGGATCTTCTCCTGGGAATTTGTAGATATTGTTAGACAGTCAAAGTAGGAAAAATAGATTTGAAAATTGGACGTAAGAATTAGGTCACGGTCGCGGGTTGGGCTATCCAAAATAGGTCCCACGAGAGGTTAAAGACAACCTCTGCGCATGTGCGTGAGGCCTAGACCCAGAGGCTGTCATCGACCATCATCGACTCGTGAGAGCCCTTGGTGCGTTATTTCGGGATGCATGCAACACAAATTTTGTAGTACTCTTTGAGATGAATCCATTAGTACAAGAAGCAGGTTAATCAAACATTTTTTAGTAGAGATTTGGAGGTTCGATATAATATGCTTATATCTTACATTCAAAATTTTTCTTTATATTACTTTGGACATTAACAAATCTATAATGGTAATTATGATTATGATATTACTTTGGACATATGATGTTATAGGTGATGAGATGATGAAATTATAACATGATATGGGGTTAAGGATATAACTATGATTATGTAAAAGAGTATTAATAATATAAGGAGTTATAGTAACATGGAAGAGGTGTTTAGCCAAGAACCTATATATATGACTATAATTAATGTTACATAAAGTTATTACTTAAATTACTACATATTATAATTTATATTGTGCAATGCAAATACATGAAATATGGGAAAGGATATGTATTTGGCTTATGGATATTTCAAAAATGCTAATATGTAACAGATGTTGAAAATCGTGACAAATTTAAAAAAAGAGTATAAGAGTGAGTCTGATTGAGTTTGTAAACTCCGATACTTGTCGGGATAAGTGGGTTGGATTTGGGCGGTACCCTACAATAGTCAGACTCTATTAGTTAACCTGACAGACGAGAGCAGTACCTGGGCGTGGCTGTAAAAGAAAATTAAGGGTGCGTCATATCATGCCATCTTCTACTCCACGGATAGAAGCACTATACATATCATCCTTGCAAGGCCCCGAGGAAGAACCTCCAATGCTCAAGTCCTACCGATGCCACCACCACTTCTTACTCCTAGCAGCACCTCTACTGCCCAGCCAACAGCCCTATCCACTGCTTCCACAGTCCCTTCCACCACAAAGACTATTCCTCCACCTCTCCGTACCTGTACCAGGAGACAACCATGTCTGCCTCTAATCTAGCACCACCATTACTAACAGTACACGTCTCTGAAAACACCTTGTTAATTACACCCACGCCCCCTCTCGTTTGACAAGTAAACCAAGATATCTAAGTTGCCACTAACACTTGTCAGACAAGATATACTCGTACTCTTGCTAGTTCATACCTCCACCTCGAATAGTCTTGCTTATCGTTTAGTGGCCCTGGAGGGTTTGAAAATCAAGAAAACGTGTGAGTGGATGTAAAAGAAATATTTTAAAACATAGTTTGAAAAATACCATATTTACCCTCAATTTTCCAAAAACTATGCATGCATAAGGAAACCACTAAAACTCGATAACATGTCTAAGAACAAGTAATCTCAAAGTACATGCAAATATTAGAAATCCAACAATATCAGAAGCTAAGTCAACATAAAACCGCGTGAAATACAATAACTAGTCACTTACACAATCAACCCATCCTCGATGCCTAATTGCTAATCATCATGTCACTTCGGCATTATCGGTAGGATAATCACTCGAGAAAATGAGGTTTACCTCTATATCCAAGTCGTCACAATCCTAGTCTCATGAGAAAGTGCTTTACCTCGACGTCTATGATTACTCACCACGATACCAGTCTCGGGAAAAGAAGTTTTATCTCGATGTTCGAGACAAACCAACCAAGCTGGCATCCCAAGGAGGCTTATCCACAGCACGACCATGTTGATACACAAATAATAAGAAAGATATTATTATAACTCACATTGAGTCTAAAACAAAATCCAAAATCCATTATAAATCCAAAACACAATATAGGAAAATTCCTCGTAAAATATGCACCAAAATAATTTATGTAAAATCACCAAAAATCATATAAAATTATGATAAATCAAAATCACATAGAAAAGCATTTAAAACAATTAAGTATGCATGCACAATAATTTCAAGAAAGGAAAAGTCCACTCACAGTAGTCAGATACCAAGTTGCACTCTTTTAATCACTTTTAAGGTCACAAATCATCGCAAATAACTCATATTTTAATCCGTCAATTTTTTGGGATTTATAAATGGATTTAACATAACCCCTAAAATTTTTTGGACTACAAAAACTGCCCCGAGACGATACCTAATCGCCTAAAAAACAGTACCGTTGGATTCGTAATGTCGAATACATAAAAAACCATGTTGGACATATTTCGAGATGGACCACCACGCGTCCCCACATGCCCAATATCTTCACTGCGCGTGGGATTCACACGCGGTTACTATTCATCTTCATCATCGCAACAGACACGGTTGGCCTACTAACATGACCCATCCCAATCCCCTTGGATTATTATGGGATGTGCCCTGCTCCTGTCTGACACCACGTGCCAGACTAGGGATAAAACCGTAACCCGCTCGGGGTTACCAGAATGCGTAGTGACTTGTGGAGTTCGCATTGGCCTCTGATGTCTAGGTCTCTGCTACAGTCTGCATCTACGATCAACTTGAAGGGTATCAAAAACCATAAAATTTATGAGTGGACAAAAATGATCAGTTTGAAAAAAATTTATTGAAAATATATCTATACCTTTCACATAAAAGCATGCATGCATTTGAAAACAGTATTTTAAATACTTTCTTAAAAGAAAATCATATTGCTTTTCAAATCAAAACACAATGAAAACATGGTTCAATCAAAGCCTTTTCCTCAGTAGGATCTTAGCCCAAAACCAAATTATGTAGGGACTCTTCCCAAATCCAATACACGTGGGTCTCAGCCCGAAACAATCTCGTAATACGTCTCACTAGGGCGTATGCCCGATACGTAGACTCACGTTAGGAGTCGTATGAAAAAACATGTTCACCAATCCTCTTTATTTAATATCCAATCATCTCACATCATCACCAGTCACGATATCCGCGCTACGTGTGCGACTTGAGATTACACATCCGAATATACATCACGCTCGGAGCCTGTGGCTCGACGTCTAGGTGTTCTAACTCAAGATCACACTTCACACAGGATGGTTGACGTCTGAGCGATGAAATCTATAGGATCAGAATCCCTAGCTCGACGTTTGCAAAATTTCCATCTCTGACACTCCTGTAGGTAGTGTCCCCGTGACCTTTCCAGGATCACACATCCCATTGGATGGTCAACGTCTGAAGGCTATCATCACACCATAAAGGATGGCTGTGTGGAAAACCTTTCACAAATCATCTCAAATCATCTCAAAGGGGCCCACGCCCAAAATATAGTTTATCAAATCAATTTCCACAAAACCATCATAAAAAACATTGTAAAAAAAACACTACACAAATCGAGGATTCCTCGAATTCTATTAAATCCATAACAGGGTCATAGCCCAAAATCTCATAAATCATAACGGAGCCACAAGCCCGATATATTCCACGTTTGACTATACTTTAAGTCAAACCACAAATCAACTGGAGCACAAGCCTGAATGTTATTTCCAAATCCGAAAACCATTTCATTGTTCAAATTGTTGTTCAAAATCTTCTTTGACTCTAATCCTAGTCAAAGTCCATAATCAAGTGGGTCTCATGCCCGAAATAGCATTTCATGCATCCCCATGAAATAATTTCAAATCACATAAATCAAATCCTCGATTTCAGGCATCTCCGTGAAATCGGTCAAATCATATAAGTCACATGCACGTATAAAACTCGGTCGAAGCCTACGTATCATAAAAAATAGTAAATCTCAAAATATGTGCATACTAACATTTTCCACGAGAATGCCAAATTATATATAAATCATATGCATCTAGTGCATCTAAAACCATGTTCATAAAACATATAAAACATTTATGCATGCATCATATTTATAAACCAAAAGACCACTCACAGACAGTCTAACAAGACCGCCCCCGAAGGGACATTGATAGTCGTGCCTGGTCCTGCTCCCGTCTGGCAAGTCGATGAAATTCCCAATTTACCCTCCGTACTTGCCAGACTAGGGATAGCCACACACGTACTCACTCATGCCTCCGCCACTCGATCAGCCTCGATCAACGCGCCTCGACCTGGAGGGTCAATAAAAACATAAAAGGTGTGATGGATAAAAATAAATCAGTTTATAAAACAGTTACAAAAAGACATTTTTACCCTCCACGTAAAACCAATGCATGCATTCGAAAATCATTTCGCAATCCGTTTCATCTCCAATACAAGAAAACCGTGTACAAAAATCAAATCATTATCCTTTTCTTAACCTTCGGGTTTTAGCCCGCAATCATAAACACAAGGCCTCAGCCCAAAACCATGAATCAAGTCCAAGTACACAACATAATCCAAATCCATCAACCATATAAACCGAGCCATTGCCCAACACATCCGAAACATCAGAAATTAACAATAAATCACAAGTCAATCAGTTTGCTGGATAACAAGTGCTCCCGAGTCTTTAAACTCAAAACCATGAGCATAATCAGGCCTTCCCGGGATTTCAACGAGTCTTTAAACTCAGAACATAATCAGTAGGCCACAGGGGGTATCATACCGAGTCTTTAAAATCAAAACAGTCACCAAGTCTTTAAACTCATCAAGGGCCCACACCCGTCATCAATTAACTGAGTCTTTAAACTCAAAACGTGCTCCAGCAATAGCACTGGGTCTTTAACCCAAAACCATTTGTAAATCACAACAATCCAGGATCCCATCGTGATCCAAATTCCAAATCCAATCTGAAATCACATTTTTTCATAACAGGACTCATGTCCGAATTTCACATTCAAATCCCCAAAATCTTACTTCACAAAACATAATCAAATCATCATTAAAAACGGGATATGTATAATCATATCAAATCACTTTTTCAAACCATCATCCATTCCCGAATTCGAATTCGCAATAATGATTCCGTAAGTCGGCATCCGGAAACATCATCTCGAACCCAAACCAGGAAATTCACTTTCAGGTTTCCAAAAACCGAAATCTCGTTCTTCAAATTACTTTTATGCCTTGGGCACCAAGCCCGAAATCAACTTTCCAAAATCCGTTTTAAATCGTTGAAATCACATCATATTTCAAATCCCAAATTCAGTTCATCAAATCATGATCAATCACAACATACTCAAAATCTCGTAAAACGTGCAAATTCGTAAAAAATCTTGAAATCCATGTCAACACCATAAGTCATACCCACAATCATAATCAACAACATCCTTGAAACATTATATGCACAAATCATGTAAAATCGTTCATCGGAACATAAGAGAAACCATAGTCTCGAAATACGTGTAATTTTGTATGCATATCAAAAATACGTATAAATACGGAAATCGAAATTATCACAAGTCATAATCATAATCATAGAAACCATAGAAATATTTATGCATGCATTAAATTTTGAAAGCAAAGTCCACTCACACACCGTCTATAAAGCCCGTTTTCGCGCTGCACGCATTCCCGTAATTTTCGATACTTTCCAGAAATCTCGAATCCTGTTCGAAACCATTCTTTAGTGTCACTAAGGGCTTAAATAACAGCATACTAATTTCCCATAATTTTCCAGGAATTAAACGTTAGTTTAAAACGTAACATAAACCTTCGGACCCTCGAAACAACATCGAAACGGTGTCCGATTAATTCGAAATCAACGCTAAAATGTTCGTTACATTGTATACGACAAAAGTCATGTTGACCTCACCTTGGGATTCGTGCCCACGCGCCGTCACGTGTCGCAGTGAGTGGCTGCGCGTGAAACTCACGCGCTGCTACAGTACCTGGTACTGTTCATCTTCCTCACCCGATTTCCCTGGTAAACGGGTCTGCGACCTGCGTCTTGACCCGTTCCAATTCCTGCCAAAAAAAACCTAATTTCCTCAATCTATCCATCAAGGAGACTTGCAATACACTTAATTAGGGGTCTGTATTAATCATTCTAATCGACAAGGCCTAAAACCAGCTCAATTGAACTCAAGTCGTAATTGAAGTTCATCGTCTCAATCCCACAAAACAGCCACTGTTTTCATCAATTGGTTAGTTAGGGAGCATCGTAGGCTTACCATAAAGAGGATTTTGTGACCAATTCCATCAGAACTTTCCTCCAACACCACGACTCCAAGCTCAATTTTCCTGAACTTTTGTCGTCCTTGTCCATGGCTCCTAGGGCCTTCCAGCTTCGAATTCTTGATCTGGATCGACTAAGTGAGGTCCCAGAAGAGTATTTCGAGCCTCAAATTGGCTTGGGCTGGCCTACATTTGAAATTGGGATTTTGAATTTGTTTAAACACAGTTTCGGGTTTCTGGGGGCATTTCCACCCAGTCCCCCGTTCTTCCTCACCAAAACAGTCACTCAGTCTCTCTGTCTTTCCCCCAGCAACGTTTTCACAACTTCAAACCCGAAATCAAGCCACCCGTGCTCTGCTCACCTGTAAAAACCCAGTTTGAGTGCTCTGTTTTTTCTTGTTTACCATTTCCAACCACACCCAGCAAGAAGAAAATTGACCCGTGCACTGTAATCTGTCACTAGCCTCACCCAGTTGTTTCCACTACCTCAACTGACCCAATGCCACTTACAATTAAACTATTTCTTGATCAGACCACCCAAGTATGGTGGTTTAGTCTCTGTTTTCCACGACTGTCTCAAAATGCAACAACCAAATTACCATTTTGCGCTCACTTGACAAATTACCAAAATGCCCCTCACGCATCTAGACCCGTAACTTGGTCGTTTGAACTCCGATTGACGCGTGCCGCATGTCATTGTACTCAGGGCATCGAGACCTACCTAAGGGTCCTCGAATTGTGTGAAAATTATTTTTCGATCAAAAAGTCAACATTTTCCCCATTTTCGTCTGAATTACGAAAATACCCTTGAACTTCCGAACGCCATAACTTCCTCCTCGAATTTCGGAATTGGACGTGCCACCTGTCTATGAACTCGTGACGTCCCGAACTACATCACAGTCATTGGTCAAAGTCCGTTTGACCGCCTGAGCAAAAAGTCAACCGTTCGCCCATAACCTAGGGGCAAAATCGTCATTTTCTTCAAAATTTTCAAATTTCCCTTTTTGAACGTCCGGGTCGTTACACAGTCTGTGATGCGCGCTCAAATCCCGCGCCTTAAGCCGCTCTGGGGCTAATCCAAATTCTTCGGGATGTCCGGACCTGTCCAAATCATATACAAAAGTCATTATCAACCTATACAAGTCCTAATCATAAACTCTCGAAACTCTCGAAACTCTCGGAATGGTCAACGTGTCTCGAACACGCTTGTCGTGGCTAAAAATCTCCAAATGATCTATCAAACGACCTATGATCGACATAAAACCACTACCAATGGATTCAGATCGTCAAAATATTTCTAACAATATCAATTTGACCTCGAAATTTATGCCCACGCACCCTCATGCACTGGTCAAAGTTTGATCCATGGCGGTTAATGCTGACGTCACACCGGTTAATGCTAACGTCACATGCTGACGTCATCCTGACAGATTTGACATGTAACAGTTGCCATGTGGTAGACCCTGATTGGTGCCACGTGTCTTGCCATATGTCACTGACACCTCTGACATCTCTCTAACACTGCCACGTGGCACCATCCCACTGGTCCATCTAGTTTGACAATGCTGATGTGGACCTGCCACATCAGCTACCACGTCACTTGACAGATCCTGACACCCTGCCACACGGCATCCCCTCACTAGTCCACGTGGTTTGACATGGCTGACGTGGATTAGCCACGTCAACTGCTGACAAGGATGACGTGGACTACCAAGGATGATGTGTCACCATCTGGTTGGCCACATGGCTTGACAAGGATTAAGTGGATTGCCACGTCATCACCGTCTTCCTTCAAACGGGTCAACCCATTTAACTGTAACTGGTTGTTTGACCCGCAACCCTAACACAACCAGAACTCAGCCGTTCGGCCACCAAAACTCACCGTTATGCGCTCAATCGACTCGTCTACTTCCTAAAAAGGGATCTACGACCTCAAAACAAGAAGAAAGGGTCTGAAAATGCTTGTTCGAACCCAGCCTCTCACGACCAAACTTTGAACCACCACCCAGGCCAGCCCAGTCGTTCTTTGTTTTCCATTTCGATCCCTACATGCCGTATGAGCTTAACCAACACGTTCAAAGGTTCATAGCAGTTCCCAAACGTTTGAAAATCAAAAACCAATTCCAAGCCCAAAATGGGTTCCGGGTTTTACCTGGGTTTTCCAGCCACCGCAAAGCTCCACCGTCCTTGCCACCGTCATGGTTTGTCTCTCAGTCTCACCTCCTATTCTGTCTCTCTATCTCAAGTAGAAAACATGAAAAAGATAAGGGTTTGGGGGTGGGTACAGGTTTGGATGAATGAAGAAGGGAAAATGGTAGATACATGTATGTATTTGTGTGGATCGATGGATGAGTGACACTTGTCACTCATCTATTGGTCCACATGAGATATTTTGGGTCCCACTAAAGATAAAACAAAAGTCAACCATCTCGATTTTTGTACAACTGTAAATAGTTCCTGAAACCGTCCTTAACCCTAACTTTCCCGTAAGATGTTCAATTTCGACGTGCAACCTATCTACGGACTCGTATTATCTCGATATACGTAATGGACCTCGATTCACATGCATTGGAGCTCCCATGTGAAAATTTAACTTTTGTACCCTTTTTAGGGGAAAAATTGTAATTTTACTTCGATCATCCGATAATCCTCGATTAATCATGAATAATTCTTATTTAATCCTTAATTAACTCTTGTTAATCATGAAATTCGGGACAGGCCGTTACACCTACAATTTTGGTCATCCGACCTGCGGCGATGCCCCCGGTTTAAATCCAACCTTTTCTTATCCATTTATCATGTTTTAAATGTTCAAATCCATATGAGGAATGGCAAAAAGAGATTTATGAACTCGAACTCATGAAAAACTCACCTCAAAGCACCGTTCGACCCCTTGCACTTTGGCCACTATCATACCTTCTTGTGTGAGCAATTCCAATGTCCAAACTAATGTGTTAATGACTCTTTGAAGTCACAAGGACGAATATAAGCTGTTAGAAAACTTAGTGACATTATGGTGCTCCTTTTCATCAGGCTCTCATTCCCTCTCCATCTCTTTCTTTCCCTAGCTTCATCTTTCTCTGGTTCTCCCTCACAGATTGGTTGCCATGGGTTTTCTTCCATTTTGACTTCACCCCCGAATACCTTGCACACACTCACAACAAAAATATATACACAAGTAGGTCGGTGAAGAGAAGAAAGAGATAAGGAGGCAGAACATTATAGACACTTCTCTCTTTCAAATAATATTTCATGGTGAAATTACCAAAATACCCTTGGTGGAAAAATTACCAATATGTCCTTGATTGTTTTTCCCATATCAAACTCATATGATTTCTAATTTCAGCGTACCACCTGTCTATGAACTCGGGACACTTAGACCTATGTGGCGATACTTGCCAAACGTCCCAAAAGTATCCAGGTCAAAAAGTAAATATTTGACCTTATATGGACAAAACCATCATTTTCAATTAATTTTCCAAATTTTTATTTTCCTCGAATTTTCAGGTCATTACAACCGCAGGCGGCTGCCAAGACGCATCCTATGATCACTCGCACCTAGATAAGGACGATCTATCCAGTTCCTAGCTACGTACTAGTAGCCACCAATCACTCTCACCTTTCCTTTATCGAGCACACATATGTGTCTCAAGTTTTCATAGATCCAGAATGGCACAAAGCTAATGTCAGATGAGCTGAATGCTTTCATCCAGAATGGTGCATGGGAGTTAGTTACCCCCCCTCCCCCCCTTCCCTCCCAAAGTCAAAATGTTGTTGGGAAAAAAATGGGTGTTCAGAATTAAGCGAACACCCACAGGTGCAGTGGACAGATTCAAGGCCTGTCTCGTTGCCAAAGGGTGCCACCAATAGCCTAGCGTGGATTCACAGCCGTTTTCAATCCAGTGGTTAAACCTAATACCATCCACACTGTCCTCCCTCTTTTTGTCACCAATGGATGGCCCATCTGTTAGCTCGATACCAACTATACCTTGCTACATGGCACACTCCATGAAGATGTCCACATGGTCCAACCCATTGGCTTTGTTGACCCACAAAACCCCACATACGTTTGAAAGCTCTGGAAAGCTATTTATGGCCTCAAGTAGGCCCATTGGCCTGGTACAAGGAGCTCTACTCATTCCTCCTCACTTAGGGCTTTCTGAATGCCCTTTCAGATGCCTTTCTATTAATTTCTACGCAAGCAAGACTCTTATGTGCTATATTTCCTTCTCTATGTTGACGATATTATTTTCATATGAAACAATGCATCCCTCATTTCCCAATTCATCCACACCCTGACTGTCTGTGTCTCAGTTTAGGACCTTGGCACCCTACACTATTTCCTTGGTGTAGAGGTTATTCCAACAGCCACTGGACTCTTTTTATCCCAGCGCAGGTACATCCATGACCTCCTCACCGTGACTTGCATGGATGGTGCCAAACCCATGTCCAACCCACTTGATGTCTATCCCTTTCTTGTCATGTAGGATGGCGCCCATCAGCAGATGCCACTCTCTTCCGTCGCATCGATGATAGCCAATAATACCTAAAACTGACTGGACCCAATGTCTTCTATGTAGTGAATAAGGAGATAGCGGGAGATAGGAGGAATCATATAGATTTTTTTCCAATGGATAGTTGAGGGAATTGGCACAACCTACGGCTTCTATGATTCACATCACTACGAACTGTCTCAGATCCTTCGTGAAGAAGATCATGATTTGGCAATGCGGACCACGTAAGTGGGGTGGCTTCTGATCGTGCGCTTTGCAGCAAGAAGGGTGACACCAGCATGTGCAGCACTGATGATGTAGCGATTGTTGGGACGGGCGTGTTCATGAGCGAAATGGGCAAATATGATTCTGTAGGTGGTGAAGACTTCCATAGAAGTTTTTGGGATTTGGAAAAAAAGTTCAGGTATGTTTTTTTTCAGCTTATTTTTGGTTGAGTATAAGACTGTTTGGAGTCCCCAAATACAAAGATGATATGTATTTTTCCTGTTATTTTCTTATTGTTTGCTTTACTGTGGATTTTTTTCCAATTTGCAGTCTTTGTTGACGACGCAGGTTACGGTGGCTGTGGTTGTCGGGTTTGAGATTTCCCAAATTCTATGTTGGATATTTCATCACATGTGCTTTGAATTTTCAATATGTGATAACATTTTAGGGATTTCATTTTTAAAATTTTATTCTTCCTTTGCTTGGTTACTCAGTAAGTTTGTCGATGGAGTTTGAGGAAAAATTATTTGCGATGCACTTTATACTTTCGTTCTGGCTGTCAACGAATCCCGCCCTACAATACCATGTTTGCTTCAATTCTTTTTGCCTGCTTTCATCTGTTGACAGGTAAGGATCATGCAAGGCCTGCTACCATGAAAAGATCGTACAAGGCTTGTGAATAATGAAGGATGAATGACGGTGACCGTTAGCCTTGAAGAATGAAGGACTGTGATCATGATGTACATCATCCTCACCACGTTCTTTATCATGAGATCACAAGTGGCTTGTATGACAAGTGTCATAGTTACCTTGATTGTAGGAATCAATTAGAGTCTAGTCAGCGTAACCAATTCTGTTAGTGTAAGAGTTAGTTAACTTAGGCCCTATGTAATAGCTTTAGCTACTAGCCTACAAGCATATATAACATGTAACCCTACACAAGGCTCAAAAAGATATAGATCATCAATATACAACTTTTCTTTTTCATCTCTCAAATTCTCTCTCTCTCTCTCTCTCTCTCTCTCTCTCTCTCTCTCTCTCTCTTTATCTTTCAAACCCGATCATTATCTTCAACACGGTATCAAAGCCGGGAAAGGCATGAACCTGTGTTCTCACCATAATTCTTCCGTTATTCTTCTGTTCTTGTTCTCTTCGTTATGTTGATTTCTGTATGATCCAAGTTCATGATTCAGAAATCTTAGAAGAAGCTCAAAGAAAATTAAAGAAGTTCAAGAAGCTCGCAGGATTTCAGAAAGAAATCAGAAACAGAAAGCAAAAAGGATAAACGTGCAAGAAGCTTGCTTAGTGTTTGTTAAAAGACCTCAGTAGAGGAAAAGAAAAGCATGAAGATCAAAAGTTCAAGAAGCATGTTTAGTGTTCGATAAAAGACCTCAGTGAAGAACAAATTTAGAATACAGAAATGGTGAATGTCTCCCAATTGTAGATTCTGCAATCTCCTATTGCTAACCTCACTACCACTGTGGGGAATTTAGTTCAAGTGAAACTTGATGACTACAACTACATGACATGGAATTTACAGATGGAGTTGTTGCTTAGTGTACACAGCTTGACAGGGTTTATTGATGGATCAAATCCTTGTCCCGAGCCAATAGATGAAGGTACTACTCAGAATGCTCAAGTGTGGAGGCTACACGACAGAGCTCTTATGCAATTGATCACTGCTACATTGTTCACTTCAGTCATGTCTTGTGTGCTTGGTTGCAAGAGCTCTCGAGAAATGTGGACAAGCCTCAAAGACAGGTTCGCATCAATCACTAAAGCCTCAATTTTCCAAATGAAAACTGATCTTCAAAGTATAAAGAATGGATTAGAATCTATACTTCAATACTTACAAAGAATTAAAGACTCTCACTTTGAAAACGATGATGTCATTATCCTTGCTTTGAAGGGTCTTCCTTCAGAATATAATACCTTTAGATGTGTGATTCGAGGAAGAGAAAGCACAATCCCTTTTAAAGAGTTTAGAGCTCAGTTTCTTACAGAAGAATCCATTATAGAACAAGCAAATGAACAGACTCCCTTTCTATCTACCTTAGCTGCAACCAACAACTCAGTTCCTTCCTTCTAGAATTCCATCTATGAGGTAGGTTCAAGTTCATCAGAAGGCTCAACTTCTGCCCCTCTCTTTATTTTCTCAAAATCAAGAGTAGTTTCTTAGTCAAACTCCAATAATGATCAGAGTATGGGAAATTATAGTGATCAGCAAAATGGGAATTTTCAGTAGTTCAGTCCCAACTTCCAGCAATATGGCTATAGTGGAGGGTACAATGGATCCTCTTACAATAACACATGGAGAGGAAATAATAATGGCTTTAGAGGCAGGAAAAATAGGCTTTATAATAACTATGGTTGTGGAAGGTATAATGGTCAAGGAAGAGGTTCTCAACAGCAGCACTTTCAGGGGCCACAACAGGTACCAATTTGTCAAATTTGTGGAAAAATGGGACATTGTGCATCAGATTGTTTTCACAGGAATCTTTCACAACCTTCTCACATGACTGAGCCATGTCAAATATGCTGGAAATATGGTCACAATGCCATGAACTGTTACCACATAGAAAACTACTCATACCATGGAGCTTTTCCTTCACATGTTTTGAATACAAATCTGTAGGCCATGGTTGCTTCTGCACCACCCGTTCAGTATTATTTTCATCCTAGTTTACAGGCTATGACAGCTTCAGCTCCATCTGTTCAATTCCCTCAGCAGAATTCCCAAGCCAGCTCAACCAATCAAGACTTCTGGATTGCAGATACAGGTGCCACAACACATATAACTACTGACTCTTCTCAATTGACCATGATCACTTCACATAAGTCCTCAGATACTATAACCCCAACTAGTGGATCAAGTTTACCAATTGCTAATGTTGGAAAATCCTCACTTGTTACCAGTTTTCCCTCTTCTCACTGTTTTAAACTAAACCAAGTTCTACATGTGCCTCACCTTTCACAAAACCTACTTTCTGTAAACAAGTTCTGTAAGGATAAGAAAGTCTGTTTTATTCTTGATGATACTGGTTTTGTGATTCAGGATAGGAACACAGGAAGGATATTGTATAAGGGGCTGAGCTGTCAAGGGCTGTACACCATTCCTTGTCAAGTTTATGCCTTTATTGCTTTTCAAGCACATCATAGAAGTGTTCAAGCTGTTTTTCTTGGAAAGAAAGTGCACTTTAACATATGGCATCATCAGTTAGGACATCTTGCAAATGACATTGTATCTTCTATGCTAAATAAGTCTAGTATACCTGTCTCACCTGATTCTCATCAATTTCCCTGTGAATTTTGTCTACAAGGAAAACTCACCAAACTGTCTTTCTCTATTCCTGCTTCAAAGTTTGTTGTTCCCTTTGAAGTGATTCATACAGATGTTTTAGGACCCTCTCCAAAACCTTCCTTAGATGGTTATAGATACTATGTTACCTTGATAGATGAATATACAAGATTCACATGGTTATTTCCAATGAAAATTAAATTTGAGTTCTGCTCTATTTTCATCTCATTCTATTCTTTTATTCTTAATCAATTCACTATCTCAATTAAAATCCTTTGAAGAAATTCTAAAGGCATCAAACATCAGAAATCTTGTCTTTATACACTTGAGAAAAATGGTTTAGCTGAAAGAAAACATAGACACATCATTGACACTACTATCACACTCTTACAAACAGCTAAACTTCCTGTTTCATTTTAGACTCAAGCTTGTCTTACTGCTGTTCATTTGATTAATAGGATACCATGCTCAACTTTAAAAATGCAGTCTTCTAATGAAAAATTGTTTGGTTCCTTGCATGATATCAGTAATCTTAAAGTCTTTGGTTGTTCCTGCTATTCTCTGTTAAAACCATACAATACCACTAAGTTCCAACCAAAAACAGTCAAGTGTGTCTTTCTAGGAAACACAGATTAGTACAAAGGTTATGTTTGTTTCAATCCTCTCACTTCCAAAACAATCATTTCCAAACATGTTTTGTTCAATGAGTCCGAGTTTCCCTTTGTGTCAATTTAGTCTAGATCATATCTACCTTCTAGTTTTTCTGCCTCAAATCCTGTTCCTTGCTTTCCTGTCCCGATCTCCAATTCTACAGTGCCTTGCCCTCTCAACTCCCCTTGTGCTCCTGTGGTTCTTGCTCCTGTTGACACTACTCAGATCAGTGTCTCAACTCCTGTGGTTCCTGCTCCAGTTGACACTACTCAGACTAGTGTTCCAACTTCATCCAATATGAACAATCCCAGCATCGTGGCCACTTCAGATTCCTCCTCCATCAACCCTACTGCTACTCCTTTCACTCCATCAACATCTGAGCTATCAAACTCCCTAGCCACTTTGAATTCCACTGTAGATTTTGAGCCTCAGTTTCTTCAAGTGGTTCTACCAATCTCTGGTGTCAACATGCACCCAATGTAGACAAGATCAAAGAGTGGCATCATCAAAGCAAAGGCCCTCAGCTCTTTGGTAACTTCAGCCTCTGGTACTATAGAACCAGACTTGTCTCAAGTTGAGCCTAGCTCTTTCCAGCCTGCTGCTGCTTCACCAGTCTGGCAAAGGCAATGCAGGAAGAAATTAGTGCCTTTCTTGATCAAGATACATGAACCTTGGTTCCCCTCCATGCAGGTAGAAATCTAGTTGACTGTAAATGGGTATACAGGATTAAGAAAAACTCTGATGGCTCTATTTCCAGATATATAAGGCTAGGTTGGTTGTTAAGGGGTTCAGTCAGGAACCAGGTCTTGACTATGGGGAGACTTTTAGTCCTATTGTAAAATCAACTACTGTTCGGCTTGTCTTGACATTAGCTGCTCAATTCAATTGGCCTTTGAAGCAGCTAGATGTTAAGAATGCATTTTTGCACGGACTTTTTAAAGAGGAAGTTTTCATGTCTCAGCCTCCTTGCTTTGAAAGTGCACATCACAGAGATCATGTCTGCCTCCTTCACAAGTCTCTATATGGCCTCAAGCAGGCTCCCCGTGCTTAGAATGAAAGGTTTACTAGTTTTTTTGTCTGGTTTGGGGTTTCAGTCGACATGGTCTGATGCCTCACTGTTTGTCAAACAGACTTCTACTGATCTTGTTGTTCTTCTGTTATATGTTGATGATATTATACTTATAGGCAGCTCGATGACAGCAATTCAGGTTGTCATTGATTCCTTTACCACTGAATTAGAAATAAAGGACCTTGGAGATCTTCATTACTTCCTTGGCATCCAAATTACCAGGTCTTCCTCTGGTTTGTTCTTATCTCAATCCAAGTATGTTGTTGATCTTCTCAATAAGACCTCCATGTATCATAGCAATGGTTTTGATACTCCAAGTGCTCCTAGCACACGACTTCGAAGGCATGATGGTCCAGCTTATTCCAACCCTTCCAACTATAGAAGCATTGTTGGAGCCATTCAATACCTA
The DNA here is from genome assembly GCA_032719365.1 of Prinsepia uniflora. Taxonomy (NCBI): domain Eukaryota; kingdom Viridiplantae; phylum Streptophyta; class Magnoliopsida; order Rosales; family Rosaceae; genus Prinsepia; species Prinsepia uniflora. Next base: position 65,021,558 of record CM064865.1, on the reverse strand, counting down.
ACCTTCACACATCCAGACATTACCTTCTCTGTCAATCAAGTGTGTCAATTCATACAGGAGCCTTGTGACACTAATTTTCTTGTAGTAAAACGCACCCTTCGATACCTACAGGCTACCCCTACACGTGGACTCAAGTATACCTCTGGTGATCTTGACTCGGTTTGTAACGCCCCAGACGTTCTGAAAATGTAATATTGTAAAATATTGAATAAAATGACGTTTTTACCCCTGTGTTTTGTGTGGTCAATTTGTTGACTTTTTGATTGGGGGGTCGAACGGATGTGGAGTGATAACCGTGACGTAGTTCGGGACGTCACGAGTTCATAGACAGGTGGCACGTTCGATTCGGACGATCAGGGTGAAAGTTATGATGTTCGGAAGTTCAGGGGCACTACCGTAATTGGGCGTTGTCATGGGGAAAAGTTGACTTTTTGTTTGACAATTGATATGCATTTGACTCGAAGACCGTTATGTTCGTCTCGATGCCCTGAGTACAACGACAGGCGGCACGCTTGAAACGGACATCGGATGACCGAGTTATGGGTCACGGAAGCTGGGGGCAATTTGGTAATTATTGCACAGAGGGGCATTTTGGTCATTTTCACGGCGGTTACTGTAGCACCACCGTGAAAAACAGAGTGCGGCCGTGGAGCTTTGTGCGTGCAATTGTTTATGGCTAAGTGGACTGGTGAGTGGGGTTAGTTTATGAATTTTGAGATTGTGGGAAGCATCCCTGCGTGTCTGGGCAGAGACTGAGTGCACGGGCTGGGTTAAATAATGGCTATGGCTTCTGTGTGCGTGGGAGACATTTTCAAAAATCTCAGTTGGTCTCCCACGGGTTGCTGGCCGTTTGAATCGATCGACAGAGTAAAGGAGTGAGGAGAGGACTCAGTTGGGTCATTTGGTTCAGTTTAGGAGCTGAGTTGAGAGGAAACCGTGAGTGAAACCGTGAAGAACCATTTTCGGGTTTTTGGGGGGAAAGCTCTGAATTCGACTTCTACGGGTTGAGAGACAAACCTAAACACATTGAAGGACTTCTGGGAGTGAAAGGATCATGTTGGTGCAAGTTTTGGGTGAGGACGGCCACTGTTGGCCCTAGAACCCAAGTCACTGCACAGGGAGGAACCAGTTGGAGGGAAAAATCCCATTCAATTTCTGGAGCCTGTTGATCGAAACCAAAGGCCGTGTTAGACTTCTGGGGTCACTTCGTGCACAACCGTGCAAGAATTGAAGGAGGAGGAGGACAGTTTGGCCGGGAACCTGAGTCTCAGTTTCAGGGGAAAACCAGTGCTGAGGACGACGACTTCCAGGTAACGGCGAGCTAAATTGATTGTACCAGTGTGTTCGTATAAGTTTCCTTAAGCTACTGGTGAAATTAATTTGAGTATGGAGTCAGTTTGGGTAAGTTTCAGAGGTCAACTTGTTCGACTGTGTGAGCTTGAGTTGGGTCGATTTAGTATAAGTCGAGGTTAACCAATGATGCAGACCTAAAATAAATGGGTTAGAGAAGATAATAGGATTGAAAACGGGAAGAATTGATTGAGAATTGAGGGCTAACTGATCGGGTTGAGTCGCAGGTATTAGACCCGTTTAGCAGGCTGTTCGGGTAAGGGAGAAGACACTGTAGCTTGGTGCGTGGCCTTCACGCGCAGCCACTTTGGGCGGCGCGTGACGGCGCGTGTGACGTCAACTCCGATCACGGTCAACATGAGAAATAATCCTTTCAGTCTAATTAACAATTTCCCTTTTGGATTCGAGTTGTTCGGGAGTCGTTCGGGATAAACTCGGGAGCCCGGAAGTTTAGGTCCTTAAGGTTTATTTTGCCGAAAAAACCGGGAAATTAGGGAAAAATCTTACAAGCTATTTGAGGATGTTTGTAACCCTTCTTGTACATTTTTACAGGCCCGGACACTTCCGAAGCTACGGAGGAGCGCGCGGGACGCGATTGACGCGTCCTAAAACCGTGAGTGGACTTTTTGATTTCCTAAATTGGGCATGCATGACTATTTTGCTTATTTATCTCATGGTTTTACATATGATTTTATGATGGTGATATGTTATATCGGTTTTACGTGTTTTCACGTTTTTCGAGATATTTACCGTATTTCACGCATTTCGAGGTTACGATTTTCGCTTATGCATGCGTGATGATTTTGATAAAGTACCTGGATATGAATATGCATGTTTCGGATTTATGATGTTTGATCACATTGTGAAGTAATTTCTGGAAATTGCATGTGTTGGAATTTGCATGTGAATTCGGACATGAGTCCTGTTACGATGAGAAATGTTTTTGGAATAATGTTGGAAAAAGATTTGTGATGAATCCTGGTTTATTGTGTTTAAAAACGGTTTTAGGTTTAAAGACCCGGTTAATGGTTGGACTTGGTTTTGGGTTTAAAGACCCGGTTATTTAATGACGGGGGCGGGCCCGAAAATTGGGTTTAAAGACTCGAATTGAGTTTAAAGACTCGTGAGTTTAAAGACTCGATTATTATGATACCCCCCCCCCCCCCCCCCCCCCCCCCCCCCCCCCCCGAGGCCTATTAATCATGTTTTGAGTTTAAAGACTCGTTGATATCCCGGGAAGGCCTAATGTTGAGTTTAAAGACTCGGATGGATCCAACGACATAATTGTGGTTAATGATTCACGTTTTACTTGATTTGTGCAATTAACGTTCAAAATGACGGTTTCTGAAACCTAGAATTATTAAATGGTTTTTACATGAATTATGGTGATCCTTGTAACGTTTTCCATGTGTTTCGGAAAAAGAGTTTTCAAAAGTTTAATATGCAAAATTTGAATCTTTGGTTACGCATGCGTGTTACAAAACTGGAGGGCGAACCCGATTTCGGAAAAACTGTTTTCCCTATAAAGCTTATGTTTCGGTCCACTCACACTTTGTTGTTTTAAATTCCCTCCAGGTCGTGGTACAAGTGCGGGGGCAAGCGCCGAGGCAGGGGCGGAGGCATAAAGTTTTCCGTTGCGGAGTAGTTAGTTCACAGAGTAGGATTTGTTTCTTTAACTTGTTTTGTAATTTTATGCCCTGTGAAACTGTGGACTAGACGTCCAGTCGGTTGTAATCGTTTAATCTCCCTGGTCTGACAATGGGTGTGTTGTAATATTAATTAGTTTTCCGGTCTTTTAGATTCGATTGTCAGACGGGAGCAGGATGCTTCCCGATTATCGAGGCGATAATCGGGGTGGGTCCTGTCACGGTTGCTTACACAGATGATGATTGGGCAGGTGATCCAAACGACAGATGATCCACCACTTGTTTGGTTGTATTCCTTGGTTCAAACTCTATTTCCTGGACCTCTAAGAAGCAACCAACTGTCTCCACATCCAGCACAGAAGCTGAGTATCGTGCTTTGGCCATCACTGCAGCTGAACTGGCCTGGATTCGACAGCTTCTCTGTGCTCTTCACATTCCTCTCTTGAAGCCCCCTCTCATTTATTGTGATAGTACATTCGCAACCAGCTTGTCTACCAATCCTATCTTCCATTCCAGGGCTAAACACATGGAAATTGACTACCACTTCATTCGTGAACGTGTGGTTCGTGGTGATTTGGATGTACAACATGTTTCATCTGGTGATCAACTTGCAGACATGTTTACCAAAGGTCTCGATGAGGGCATCTTCAACATACATGTTTCCAATCTGATGGAGCATCAGATTGAGGGGGGATGTCGACAGGTAAGGATCATGCAAGGCATGCAAGGCCTGGTGCCAGGAAAAGATCATACAAGGCTTGTGAAGAATGAAGGATGAAGGATGGTGACCGTTAGCCTTGAAGAATGGAGGATTGTGATCATGTCGTGCATCATCCTCACCACGGTCTTTATCATGAGATCACAAGTGGGATGTATGACAAGTGTCACAGTTACCTTGATTGTAGGAATCAGTTAGAGTCTAGTCAGCATGACCAATTTTGTTAGTGTAAAAGTTAGTGAGCTTAGGCTCTAAATAATAGCTTTAGCTACTAGCCTACAAGCATATATAAAATGTAACCGTGTACAAGGCTCAAAAAGATAGTGATCATCAATATACAACTTTTCTTTTTCATCTCTCAAATTCTCTCTCTCTCTCTCTTTATCATTCAAACCCGATCTTCTTCAACATCGTCTAGCTTTTGCTACTTACATGTGAATTTTTAGGGAGCCATTTCAATTGGTTGTTGAAGATTATAGGTTACAGAATGTAGAATATAGGTCAGGTTATCAGCACCCTGTTCTCATATTTTTACTTTTTATTTCACTTTTTTTCTTGCTATCTTTGCATATTTGGATGCTCCTCTTTCATCATAATTAAATAAGGAAAAGATTGATAAATGAGATGATTGAACATACTCTTACGAAAAATGAACGAACTGGTAAGATGTGAATCTTCCTGCTTTTTTAGTTTAATTCAGTTCCCCAAGTAGCCTTGACAAAAATATTTTCACAAGGAATCACAACCAAAGCCTATATGAAAATTTAGCTAACACTCAGGATACTCATTGATTCGAAAAAATCAAGCATGACATGAAAAGGAAAAAGAATATTATGCCAAAATTATAATGAAAACCCTGCTTATAATTCTGCTTATATTCTCCGTCTTTCACACATGCTTATATATATAAGCACACACATATATATATATATATATATGAATAATGGACAACTGCTTACAAATCTTTACGTGCATGTATTAATCTGGGCAGAAGCTTTCCCAACTCGCTTCATAAAATTGTGCATGTTAACATCCAATACCTAAACCTGACACTTTCGCCTCCTGGCTCTCCACTCTCCCTCCTCTCTCCTCTATCCTTATTCAGCCTACTGCCACCCCACCAGCAACGGCATCATCTTCCACTTCACGGATGGACTCACTGGACGTATCATCCTTGCAAGGCCTCGAGGCAGAACCGTCCAATGCTGAGGTCCTGCCCCTGGCACCACCACTTCTAGCTCCTAGTAGCACCTCCACCGCCCAGCCAACGAGCCCCAGCCACTACTGCCACGGTCCCTACTACCACTGAGACTATTCCTCCACCTCTCCACACCTACACCAGGAGACAACCACGCCTCCTTGCTTTATTGTATAACAATGAACCAACTATATAATAGGAAGGAATCAAGGAGATTGACTGAGATGGTTGTCGGGGATAAGTACAGGAGTTCGGGTTCTATTAGAACTCAAATTTAGCTTTTTCTTTTTTCTTTAATATTTCGTATTTTATTTAATATACTCATAAAATATGTTAACAGTGTTACATTGGAATTAAATTAAAAGAACACGTGCTAAAAAATTATGAATGAGACATGAAGAGGGACCCCTAAATTGGACAGCTCATCCTCTCACGCAGTTGCTAGTAAGAAAAATATCACTGAACTTAATGCTATTGGATATTTTTTCTGTTTATTTTTCTTTGTTCATAATGCATAAATATAACGTACTTCGAACTAATGTAAATTTGAGAGGAGGGAGTTCAAGCAAGAGCCTTTGGTGTCCGCAGACAATACCATCGTATGTATGTAAATTTATGTTATGTTATGTTGGGTGCAATATATGGGCCTTACACTAAAATCAGGCCCATGAGTTGAGGTGGCATTGAAGTGGGCTACAACTGCAATTACGCTGTCGTCTTCTTTGTCCTGCCTTTTCTGTTACTCGGAACAGTGCGAGGTGAGCACGAAGAGCAAGCAAAGTGAGAAAGTCTGTGAGATCCAGAGCTTAAAAGCTCCGGCTACAAATTCAGAGCGTCTCGAATTATCAATAGAGAGATAGAGCTCGTGTTGCCAAATTTTGAATCTTTGCAAGCCGATGAGGCTTCTGCAGTTGGCGTTCGTAGTATCTCTACTGTTTGGGTTGGTCGCCATCCTCATCTACATCACTGGCGTCTCCGATCTCTGTATGCATCTATTATATATATATATATATGTATATCTGCACATTTTGAATGTGCAAATATTTATGTGTATAGTTTGAATTCTATGGTACAGATGAGACGCATCGGCTAACGGAGGAAGATGTTGAAGCGCTGCAATCCTTGCAGAATGGGTTCCAGAAGTGTGTGGTGAGCCTCCTTTTTATTTTTTTCGCCTTTTTATTATATTATATTAATTGAAATTTCTGCTTTGGAGTATGTATACTCATAAATTCATATGCTTTTGTTGTCATAGAATATGCAACGTATGTTGAATGCAGTATTTAAAAATGGGCCTGTGAAGTATTAGAATGTTGTGCTTGCCATATGATCATCTAGAATTTATTTGCTTTGTAGTATGTATACTCATAAATTCATATGATCATGATGTAGGCTGCAAATGGGTTAGGTTTGCAAGCTTCCTCTGGTAAAGATTACTGTGAGGTCACGATGAAATTTCCCGCTGACACCATTCCTAAATGGGTGATTTATTTATTTTTTTTCATTTAAATGTTTGGCTTTGAGAATGTACCTTGTGTCTTTTTGGACTGTATTAAGAATGATGACTTATGTTTGAATTTTACGTGTAAACAGAAAGATCCCAAAAGCGGTGAGCTTGAAGGCTTATCATATGATTTTAATCTCTGTGAGGCTGTGGCTACCTGGGAACAGGTGTGTCGCCTATCGCGTCTCCTGATGTATATGTAACCAATTAGAGATGTCTACGAGACTTAGAACTGAGATTTTCCATTTACGGTGTCTTCAAATGATCAATTATCCTGTTGCTCTATACCTTTTCAATTTCAAGTTTGATTTTATTTCATGCTTTACAATTGATTTTTTATTCAGTGAGTTGAATGATCAGGTGCGGAATAGTACCACAATACTGACCAAGGAGTTCATTGATGCTTTACCAAATGGATGGGAGGATTATGCGTGGCGCAGGATTAATAAAGGAGAATATCTGTTAGTACTCCTAAAAATAAAAGTTTTAGAATCAACAATTATTTGATGATTATGTCGTTCATTTAGTGTATTTCTTTTTTGCAGCTACAAAGGATGTAAGAATAAAACAGTGTGTGCAGAGAAACTTTCATTGGTACTTCCTGAAATACCACCATACGTGCCACGGATGTTTGGCCGATGTGCGGTGATTGGAAACTCAGGAGATCTCTTGAAGACAAAGTTTGGAAGTGAGATAGATGAGCATGATGCTGTTATTAGAGAAAATGGTGCTCCAATTCAGGTTAATTTGGTTCCTTTAATAATTAGGAATAGTCATGGTTACTTGTCGTTGAGAAATCTTCTTACCTTGTTGTACTATTACAGAACTATGCTGATCACGTGGGAAAGAAAAGTACCTTTCGGCTTCTTAATAGGGGTTCTGCTAAATCTCTTGATAAAGTTGTGGAGTTAGATGGTATGAGCACTAATCTACTTTGTTTTAAATATGCATTTTTAGTAGAACACTAAGTATACAAATCTTGCAGAGTCAAGGAAGGAAGTCTTGATCATCAAAACAACAATTCATGACATTATGAGCCAAATGATCCGGGTATTATTTTTTTTTTTCTGCAATTTGTTGTTGTGAATTAACACTCAACAAAGCACTTCTTGGTCCCAAGGAGGGATGAGCCCCAACAATTACAGAACTCCGGGTCTTAAAACCCTACAAGTGTCTTCAAAGTTCAAACAAATAACTATGCTGCTGGACTTGGCTCAGAAATCAGTAGATTTGTTTTGCTCTTACAACTTTTTGATTGTGCTATTTGCAGGAAATTCCAATAAAAAATCATGTATATCTCATGCTAGGTGCATCCTTTGGTTCTGCTGCAAAAGGAACTGGGCTTAAGGCTCTTGAATTTGCGCTTTCTATATGCGACTCAGTAGATATGTATGGTTTCACTGTAGATCCTGGGTATAAAGAATGGTAAAAAGATCCTTCCACCCTGCTGCCAATATTTACTACAAAGTGTTTTCTCAGAATTTTTAAAATGTTTACCTAATAAAGGATCTTGTAAACACGTTCAGGACTAGATATTTCTCTGAATCTCGACAAGGCCATACTCCTCTGCATGGGAGGGCGTATTATCAGCTGATGGAGTGTTTGGGCGTACGTCTTTAATCTTCCCCTTTTTTCTATTCTGAAATCTGCATATATAAAGCTATAGTAGTAGTTCTTTCTTCTCTCATGAAGGTGACATGGGAAAGAAACCTGCTTTCATTGATTCCAGATGGTAAATTAGTTTAAGGCAGTCCCTATCTCTTTCATATATATATATATATATATATTTTTTAAATAAAGTTTGAAGGTCCAGAACATTAATGTTACCTGTCTGAAAAATTACTTACATCTTGCTTCTATTTTGCGAAAAATATGGTTATGTGTTTTGTTCCATAAATTTTCTTATTGTAACTTAATACTTTTTATTTTCCTCTTTTTAAGCTTATCAAAATTCATTCGCCTTTACGAGCTGATCCAAAGCGTGTTGTGCAATGGGTACCAGACCGAAGTGCTGTCAATGCTGCTAGAATTGCATCAGAGAAATTGTTGAGGTATCTTGGAAATTTTTATTTTCATTTGACATTTAAAATGTTTTCTTTCTGCAAATGTAAAGCTATTATCAGAGACCTTGAGTTTAATCAAGACTGAGTCATACATCTCTGTGAATCTCATTTAGTCGTTCCTGAACTTCTGACACAACCAAACAATCCCATCCCAGTCTGAGGGTATAAGTACTACTGACTAATAAAAACCTCATGATCATTAGATAGGAGAAGAGGGTCCCTTGCTGTATGGAACCTATCAAATACAACTTCTTGTACACATCTTTCTGTTTAATATGGGAAACCTCTATTATTCACCTGATGCTCATTCTTTCCTGCATTGTGTGTGAATGTTTTCCATTTCTAGGGTTGCATTATATTGTTCCGCTTCAAAGTGGTAATTATGCTTTTATTTATGTCTATAGGAGGATTGGTGCAGGCTATGTAGATCCACTGCGTATGTGTTCAATTGTAAAAAAGCAGGTCAAGATAAAGCTTACATCATTTCTACGTCTAAGAAAGGCTGCTATCAACCATCAGAAATACGTGAAGAGTGCAACCATGTACCCTTTGGAGCGTAGTCCACGACATGGTATGCTTTGCACTGTGTGAACCATTTCAAAGTCGAGGTTACAAGACCATTCCTTACTCCGAAGCAGCGAAGTGAGTCTGTCAACCTGCATTTCTTAGTCCACATGTGTCGCACATGAGCTAAAGGGTGTAGAAAGGAAAGGCTTCTCAAATCGTTCAGGAAAACCAGCAACTAGCCTACTCTATGTAGAATTTGGAAAGAGTTGTAAGTTTTTCACGGCCTTGCCCTGCATTTGTCGTTGTTTGTTCCACCATAGCTTAAATGAAAACATTGGGGGTTAAGATTCACAGTTTGATTTTGTGGAATCAACAGTATCTTACAAGATTTTTCATCATATGACGAGTTTTACAAATGATTATTTTGGACTCAGGACAGACCTATGGTTTACAGTTCTCAATATCTGAATACAATTGGACTGAGCTTCAGTAAAAATAGTTCATCTAGAGATTTCTTGATGATTTTATCTGTCCTTAATATATTGTGCAGTTCATTTGACTTGGCAGAAATTCAGTCTTTATTTTTGCTGCTTTCATAAATGAGAGCATAAGGCAGGGCTTTTTTCATTCGGAAAGTAGCTGCAGCCTGCCGGGCCTATTTTTCCTCATTTCTTCTCGTTGATCCCTACTCTCAATCATGAATATTAAATGTTGCTGAATTAGGGAATGACAGTTTTATGAGTAGAGAATCAACTTTAAATGACATTTCCAATTCTTTTCATTTTCAAATTTCTCTTAGTTCTATTTTTTTCCCCATAGACTTCTGATGGCCTCTCAAGTGAAGCTTCGTAATTTGATAATTCTTTCTAAGTAGTCAGCATTCTTGCATAGCAAGACATGTCATAAAATAATCGTGTACAAACTTGATCTTCACTTCAACTAATGATGAATGCAATTTCATGTATTACAAAAGATTGAAAAAATCTGTGTCCCTCACACATAAGTGACTTTTGGTAGCACTAGCCTAGTGCCAAACATACAAACAAAAAGATTGAAAAGGAAAACTGTTCAACGAGGGTCCAACAGAACTTGCCATTCAAAATTGGAATCAACATTTCATGAAGTGGATAATGCACACACACCAAAAAAAACATGCACTTGATTTGAGTTATAAAGATATCAAATCAATTTGAATAAATTATGAAAGCGTTTTATGCGTGGTGGCTTGTTAATTCCCATTTTCCAAATGGTTCTTCTATTTCTCCTCTATTATTATCGATAGTGGTGAATTTTACAGTGTTGTTATGGTTGTGGCAGTTTGGTGGGCGGGTGTTGGAGGTATGGAGGCTCATTTTTCAGATTTAGGATTTCTTTTAGGTTGTTTTAATTTTTAGTGTTTGAGGTTTTGGTTTGTTTTTGGACCTTTTTGGTTTTATTATTTGCACTTCATTGTCTATTTTTTTTTTCTTTTTGTTTTGAATTTTCAATACTATATATTTGTTTGTTCAAATTAATAAAAAATCTTAAATTGTTTAATTAAAAATAAAAAGATATCAAATAAAAAAATCTCAAATAAAAAAAGAAAGAAAACAATAACGCATCGTAAATTAGTCAAAAAAAAATCAGGATTTTAATCCTAATAGAAACTCATAGATTCTCCATGGGCTATTTATGGATTTTGATTTGATAAGAGACTAGAGATAACCTGTGGTCAATGGGACATTCTCCATTTTTCCCATCTGATGGTATCATGGAGAGAGTGACACGTGTTATCCTCCTCTAGAACCCAACACGCACCTAAAATCCAAAATTCACACATTCAATTCAATCACTGAAAGTCTGAAACCCCTCTCTCTCTCTCTCTCTCTCTCTCTCTTCCTCTAATCACTTCATTTACTTGACACTCTCTCTATCTAGAAAGTGGCCAAAGGGACAATCTTGTAGGCATTGCTACAATGCTCGGAAGCGCTACATCCAAAACGCCAAAAAGCTCTTTGCCTGTCCTCTTTTTTTGAACAAACACAACACACAGAAAGGTTAAGTCTTTGAGAAGAGAAAATCAATCCGAAACAACCAATAGGATCTCTCTGCCTTTCCGTGTCAAAGAATTTGAGTAAACAGGTTAAGTAACATTAGAATCGATGGCGGAGATACAGCCACCGGTGAGTCAGATCAACGGCGCAGAGTTCATGATGGGTTCATCCGAGACCGTGGGATCGAAGCGACAGCGAAGACCCAGCGTCCGATTGGGCGAAATCGGAGGAGACCAGCCTTACGAGTCACAGGTCCGCCGCGCCACCAAGCAGTGGAAGCTCCCACCGGACCATCGAAAAGACTACAGTAAGTCCTCGAAGACTCGACCTTTAACAAATTTGAACGCGGGTGCCGAGGCTCATGAAGCCCTAGACAGCGAAGATAGAGAGGGCAATCTCGACAGTGTAGCCATTGGGAGCTGGAAGGTCAAGGAGACCAAGAAAAGGGCTTCGAACGCCACAAAAAGGGTCAGATCCAATTGGGTTTCTTCCAAGATTGACGAAGGTGGTGGTGGGGCGGAAGGGGACGAGAAATTCAGTGGAGGCGAGGATGTCGATGATGGGTATCGGGATTTTGATGTTGAAAACTCTGAAAGTCCATTGAAGGAGCAGAGCCCAATTCATTCTTCCGAGAATTTGGGTGTGGATGGGCAGGTGAATGAAAAGGAAGTGCTTTTCCATGGAAATAGGAGACCCATTAGGACCAGGATTTCTGAGGGCAGGGACCATCATGATGGTGTTGAGCTATCTGGGCCGTCGGATAATGATGCAAGGGATTGGAATTGTAGAGGGACCAGTATGGATAGAAATGGGAAGGAAGGGAGAGGGAGGTTTGGGGAAGATGGGGTTAGGGTTTGGCTCAATGGGTTAGGATTAAGTCGGTATGCCCCGGTGTTCGAAATTCATGAGGTGGATGATGAGGTTTTGCCCATGTTAACACTGGAGGACCTCAAGGATATGGGAATAAATGCAGTTGGGTCCAGAAGAAAAATGTATTGTGCAATTCAGAAGCTCGGGAAGGGGTTTTCTTGACTTATGTTTTTGCGACTGTTGGCAATTGAAAGACCAAATGAAAAAAAAAAAAAAAAAAAAAACCTCTGTCATGGCAATGTGAGATACATGCCTTCAAGAAAAAACTGGTTTGAGCTTTTGCTTATTTTTGTCTCTCAAATATCAACTCAATAGTACTTTGGATGAGTACGTTTTGTTTTCATTGCAGTATTTACATTACTTTTTCTTTTCTATTGATGGGGTGCAATTTCAGACCCAAATACTTCATTTTGATAGTATTGCTTAACTAGTTATAGCTATCTATTGATCATAGTCACACCATGATGAGAACGGTTTCTTTTTTTATTTGGCTGTAGCCTTTAGGACAGAAAGGGGAAGGGCAACACCTATAAAGGGTGAAAGTGACAAATTGTAGTATTTTCTTCCCGTAAGGCAGGCATAATAGTTTTCGGTGAATGGCCTGTCTAATCTTTATAATCATTTTCCAGAGGTATACGAAGTCCTGTGTTGAATTTAAGCTATTTATTGCGTTGAGTTTAACCTATTTAGATAAGGCCGCTAGTTACTATGATGTTAATGATGTTGTGTACAGAAAACTAATGGTTCATATCTTAATTGTGCATTCATTTTTGTGGTGTTGCAAAGCATTCAGTAAATTTACTGCAGTGTTGTTGTTAGTGGATGAACTGATCAGGTTAGTCAAATTTTAAACCTGTTTGGTAGGTTAATTAACAAGTGGAGATAGGGAAGGATTTCAATTTTGTTCGTCTTGGTATGTTGTGGTTAGCAGAGGGAAGTGTGGAAGTTAAGATTGGATATAATAGCTGTATGGTTTTCTGACAGCATTTAGTTGTAGGTTGGATGCTACTTAAAGGGATGTTCTTCCATTACATCCTTCACATAGAACCAGAAGTTGTGTGTGAAGTCTAAGGGGTCAGAAATTGTTATTAGAATATTCTTGATTGAGGAAGGTTGAAGGTTTAATGCTGAACCGTTGGCTGGGAAAGTCTGCATCATAGTTACGGCTGGGTTTGAATTGAATTGACTCTTCAAACCGGTTGGACAAAGGCGGATGTCTAGTATTAGGAATCATGCTTCTAGCGCCTAGACATGAAAAACCAGGAGTGCCTTCTTGTTTCGTTCAAAACTCTTCACTTTGTTTAGATGATTATATCTAAATAGTCTATACCTTGCATCTTAATTTATGGCTTGTATGCAGTGTAGTACAAGTAGAACTTTTCGTTAGTTTCCTTTGCTCATCAATTTTCCGGCCTTGTGCCATCACAGGAAGCAAATGCCAGTTTTCTCTGTATGTCTGGATCCGTTATTATGGCATTTACCTACACAAGGATCAATTCAGTTTTAGGGAAAATCGACTATAAGATCCCATGTTTATTTAGGATTGCTTAATTGTGTAATTCTATTGCCTTTTTCAGATCTAGTGTATTTTCATCATTCTGTATGATTACGTGTATATTATAAATTGAAATGAAGTATTGTCTTTTTCTCCAAAAATGAAGTTAGACGTGTATGGTAGCTTAAGATTCGGTCCAAAAACCGGCTAGCTTTGATTATAGCCGTCTAGTTCTAAATACCAACTGTAAAGGCCTTTTGCAATATGTAGGGGTGCAATCTGCTGATGATCCTACCCAGTTGCGTACTGGAACCGCAAAAATATCACAGCCATCCTTGTCATTTTGCATTATAAAACGTGGTTAATCAGAATGTCATTGTCCGAAATGCTGTCGATACAAAGAATGCTGGATTGAAAAACGTATTGAACAAATGAGAGCTGCATTTGTACATCAACTTATCAAAATTTCATTGAGGATCAGAAGGTAGAATATAATAAGACCCTCCAAAAGTTCAATGATACGAAACAGATTCAACGATATTAACTGAATTCTGCATGACTAGCCATATGGCTAAAAGCGTCCCATTGCGTTGCTGGAGGAGAAGATGATTCCGATTGATGGTCAGAATCTTCCGAATTTAGGCACCGAATTCCACCCTTCAGTCCAGTTTGATGGTGTTGATCTCTTGCTTATTGGGTTCAGCAGGGAAGTATTTTATACCCACCATATCACCCACTCGACTGATAACCTGTCAAAGTGCAAACCAAGAGACATTATATCAGTTATCACCATGTTTTTGAGAAGAGTTCTGGGTCGCCCAGGAGGCATCACATTCTTAAATCGAATTATACCTGTAAGGCTTTGAGAAGATCTTCCCTAGTATGCGAGGCGGATATACAAATTCGTGCCCTGGCCAGGAGTAGAGGAGTCGCGGGAAAAGCAACTGTCACAACAGCAACCTGTACCAATATGATCTGTTATTTTTCATGAATAAAAGATAAAGAGCATGAGAGAGAGAGAGAGAGAGAGAGAGAGAGAGAGAGAGAGAGAGAGAGAGAGAGAGAGAGATATGGAGTAACAATAGACTCACATTTTGCTTCATACATTCCCTAGAGAACGCAGGAATTTTTGCTGGATTGTAGAGCATTATGGGCATTACAGGGGAATCATTGTCTCCAAGAACCTCGAAGCCCATCTTCTGCAACTCTGACCTGAAAAAGTTGCTGTTTTCACGAATCCGCGCAAGTTTCTGAGCCCCTCGACTAGTTCCATCCTCTCCAAGAATGACTTTGATAGCAGATATGATTTGTTGGGCAGCAGGGGGTGATATTGAAGTTGCATACAGATGAGCTGGGCAAGCATATTTTAGATATTGTATAACCTCCTGAAACTGAAAATAACATATGATGGGGAGATATGAAGTAAAGATTACGTTACACCCCATGATATTTTTCAATATCAATCATATGCCTGCGAGTCTCGAAACTTATGCTAATAACCAATAAGGCTTCTTTACATAACCAGAATCAATGAAAGTACCAACCTTGGATCCAGCTATATAACCACCACATGATCCGAAAGATTTTGTAAAAGTTCCCATCATTAAATCTACATCTGCAGTGTCAACCCCTAATAATTCGCAGACACCTCTTCCTGTTTTTCCAACTGCTCCAATGCTGTGAGCCTCATCCAGGTAAACGTATGCCTACAACAAATAGAAAAAATCACTAAATGATCATACTCAGCAAATCTATTTCAAAATACTAGAGAGCAGTTATTTCAAATAAGTGAAGGGTCATTTAACAGTGTAACCAATGCATTACCTTATATTTCTTACATATTGCAACAATCTCCGGCAGTTGGCAGAGTTCCCCTTCCATACTGTATATTCCTTCTACAATAACAATTATCTTCTTCCATGGTCTATGTGTCCTAGGTTGGCCATCGGAAATCTGCTCTCTCAAAACTTTTTCCAAGTGGCAGGGTGCTAAAAGAAAGGTGGAAAGTAGATCCAAATAAATGAAGGTACTTTTAGGGCATAATGAGCTCACAAAATGAGAGTCAGCCAATACTTACTATTATGTTGGAAAACTCGAACTGTAGCTCCTGAGCCCCGGGCACCATTCACAATGGAGTTGTGGTTCAACGAATCACTAATTATCAGTCCTCCCTACAGATAAAATGAAAATATCCCAAAAATTAATACATTAACTTACATGACTTGAGAAGTTTATAAGAGTATTCCAAGCTTGTTTACAACATTATGCGCATACCTTCCCAACGAGGACAGGAATGATGGCAGAGTTCGTCACGTAACCCATGCCAGTTACCAAAGCAGCTGGTTTACCAACAAAATTTGCCACACACTCCTGCAGTTCTTTGTGCAATGTTGTAGTTCCTGGTGGAAAACTGAATTAGTCAATACCTAAATACACATAGCCAGAAACATGTTTTAAATAAATAAGAGTTACCTCCATCCACACTACTGCTACAAGTACTTGGGGAAAATTTCTTCAATGACTCAATGGCCCGAGGCGTGCAATACTCATCAGATGCCGCAAAGCCTAAGTAATTATATGATCCCAAATTGAGACACCTACTTATATTCGTTGTTCGTCTGCATCAAATACATTCACATAGACCAATCCACCAAACAAAAAATTGAGCGAAAATGGTTTTCAAATAAAAAGATTCGAACTTTGTGCACTCACTTTAGGGTCTTATTATTGTCATTGGAATAACGCTCAACCACATCAAACCAAGAATCAGGAGCACTTGATATGGGCCGTCCGAAACAATCCTACACAAAATTCATCGACCCTACATTTCAGCTCCCCAATCTCATACAAATCCCATTCCAACACGCTCGAAAAATCTCAAATTACATCAATCACACACAAATGAAACAAAAATTAATTTGTAGATTGTTTGGAAAACCTGAATTCGATTATACAAACGACGAACGTAGAAATCCTCAAGCCCTAAGCAGATCGGCGCGTAGCCCTACCGCCATCAAGATCACGTAGAAACAAAGTTAATTCGAGCAGAAAGGAGATGTGAGATGATCATGGAGAAGAGAGAGAAAGGACATGTGAGATAATCATGGAGAAAAGAGAGAAATAGAAGACCTGGAGGTCACCGGACTGCCACCAATCAATGATTTTTCTGAAAAAAGTCTCGCAATTGGCCGAAGGCGAAGAGCAAACCGTAGCTGAAGTAGGTGGTCAACGCTGTCAAATACGGAATGGTTATCATCTTGTCCGACCTCTGAAATTGGGAAGTTAAGCTAGAAGTTCAAGCTCGCCAAAAATGGCTGCCAGCCTTACAGGGGATGGGATTGAATTGGATCCCCAAAACCTTGTTTCCAGTGATTTTTCTTTTTTGGGTTTTTAATGTTTGAATGTTGACTTTTGACTTTTGTTTCTGGAAATAACAGTTCGGATTCGATTGTTATTGTCGAGTGTCTGGCGCCATAGTAACAGTAATAACTGTATTGCCATTCTAATTGGGCTATGATGAGAGAACCAAACAGCCCCAAATCCAATTTGCAGCCCAATCTGTTAGCCCTCCCTGAAGAAAACTTAAAATTGATAGGTTTCCGTGTCAATTTATATACATCATAAACGTGATTTTCCTTTCTATATTACCTGAGAGGTTTTGAGTTCGATTTTTATCAAACATAGTCGATGATTAATGCATAATGCATA
The DNA here is from genome assembly GCA_032719365.1 of Prinsepia uniflora. NCBI lineage: Eukaryota > Viridiplantae > Streptophyta > Magnoliopsida > Rosales > Rosaceae > Prinsepia > Prinsepia uniflora. The sequence goes on along the minus strand of CM064865.1, from coordinate 65,004,466 downwards.
TATAATGCAATTATACTTTATTAATATTACTGTATTAAATAAAAACAAAAAATAAATAATTGATTATGAGCGTTTATAATATTGCATTCGAAGTTTGTAACGAACTTTTAAAAAATCCTAATAAACTTATTCAATTTTTTTTTTGGTTTGCAAGATCATACGAAAAAATCGACTAACCAAGCTCGAGAGGTCTACGTACATCAGAAAAAATTATGAGAGACTTGCGATTCAATGAGTATCTAAAACCATTAGAGCACATAGTTATTGTAATTGGAAGACAGATAAGGTTGTTACAGAGCTAAGCACATATTTTGAGCTTGCATATATAATATCTTGAAATGAATCTAAACGAATACCTGCAAACATACGCATAAAAGAAATGGAAGAGAGGAAGGCCTAGCATGAAAGGTAAGAGCCAGTCATACTAGCAAGAACAACTTGCCTAGATATTAAGTGAGCTCTCTCGCATCAATCATCTTGATCGATCGAGCAATATTATTGAGTAAGCATATACTGTTTGATTAGGTAGGCAAGTCATCCTTGGCTACAAAACATGGCTCTTGACCTTCATACAAGACTTCTCTTCCTCTTAATAATTCATGATCTATGAATGCCCTGCTACTCTCCAAATATTACTAAATTAAGCTCCATTTATAGCCATTGAAAATTGAGCCAAAAATACCATGTATTCAGCTAGAATTGGACAGAATATATTCATTCCTCCAATTAAAAAGCACCAAATTTGATCCCTTTAATCTTCATCCTCTGCAAGATGCACGGTGGATTGATGATGAGGTGCTTCGATGATGAGGTGCTTGCTAGTTAATTGCTAGCTCTTAGCTACTAGTGTTATTAGCAGCATGGATAAGTAGTGATGGGTGAGTTTCAATTCAAGATTATTGATAAGTCAAAAGGTGCAAATTAAAGCGACATCTCACTACTTTTGCATGGATAGCAATGGCTTTTGATTGGTGGTCAAGCAACTTGCATTGAATTTGAGCCTCTACTGTCTTCACTGTTCATTACTTTGAAATGAGAGAATTTGTGCATAGCATTTGTGCATTATTGCATTGCTAACTTGTTATCTCAAACTTCCTGACTAGATTGATGATTATAGTGAATTTACGTTTGCATGCTTTATGAATAAGGTGTGGGTTCGATTTTTCCTTAGTTTTAGACATATAAATTCTGCATTCTTAACCCAAAAAAATAAAATAAAAGTATATCTCGAAATTATTCATCACTCAGAAGATTTTAAGTCAAATAAATTGCACATTCAAGCAAGAATTCAATTTCAAAATTCACAAGACCACTTTTAATTACTTAAATTATATTTCTTTTTATTTAATTGACATATTTATTTAGTCATCAAACCCAATCTAGCTAAATGATTATTTCCATTTTTCTCATTGACATTCTCACAATTATCAAAGGGCTATGAAAACGAAATACCGTGTCTTTGATACATATATTCCGTTGATTAATGGGGCATTTCAATGACTCACTTCGTAAGTGATCTAAGAATAATTAAAGATATAGATTTTATGAGCAGACATACCTCCTGCACCTTCTGCACAGTTGGTTCTCACACTTATTCCAGTGCACAATTGCTAATTAGGCAGTAGTAATAAGATCTACCAACATGTCATATTCCCCACCCAAAAAATTAATAATTGTCTCCCAGCATTACCAATATGTCATATTCCCACCCAAATATATAACATCGAATCACACCAAACCTTAATTTGTTCTCTTCGACTTGAAAATGAATTGTCTTGCAATATGGTTTCAAATGTATATATACACAATCAAAAGTTTCAAATGTATTAATCAAATCAATTATATTGATAACAATTATGATCATCATATGGTGTATTATCTAGTTTATTTGTACATATATAGATGGTTAAATAATTTTCAAATTGGTTGATTTTTTATATAGATGATTTTTAAAAGCTAGTTAATTAGGAGTTCTTCAGTTTCGATTACGACATATATAATGATTATTTGATAAATTGAAAGAATGGTACAATGAGATATGGTTATTAATCGGTTCCAAAAACTGATCGAATTACCAAACTGAACCACACCGAACTGAAAAATAATTAAATCGAAACAAAACTGTAACTAAAGCAGAAAAATCGAACCGAGCTGAACTGAACAAGAATTAGTTCAGTTTTGATTTTCAGTTAATGAAAACCAAAAAAATCGAACTAAACTGTATTGTGTTGTAATAACCAAACCAAACCAGGTTGAAAATCGAATTACTAACCCTAAACCCTAAAATTACGTCCTTTGGCCCTCTAATGGCCACTTCCACTACCCTAATTCAATATCCTCTAAAAGAGAGAACTGGAGGAAGGAATTGCGGGGAAGAAGAAGATGAGGGGGCCTATCTCTATTTTACGTGAATTAAGAAGATTTCCCAACAAACCTTCGTCGAGTACATTTAAATGATCCGTCCTTGAGGGTTTGATGTTGCCCAATGAATATTCGTCGGGTAAAATGAAGTGGTAATTTCAAATTTTCACAATAATTTGGGCGATGAATTCAATTTTTTGGGAAATTTGGACGGTAATTCGGGCGGTCAAGTCTTGCCCAACAAACATGAAGACGTTACCTGACGAGGCTATGTTACCCGACGAATATTCTTGAAATATTTGTAGGGTAACACTCTCACAAAATTACATAGCGATATTTTTTTTCAGAAAAGTGACAGAATATTACCCGACGAATAATTCAAAAACATTGGTATTTGGTTATATGAATAGTCTTGAATTATTCGTCGGGTAAGATAAAAAACAAATTATATAAATAAATTTCCAAAATCCGTCTATTCATTATGTGTCATTAAGTGCCGGAAATCCACTAGTTGAACCTCATGATGTTTCAAGAAATTTAAGCTGTCAGATTGTAATACAATGTTTTGTAACCGATAATTCGTTCCACACCACTACCTAGGCCCGATAATTCAAAATCTTCTAATATTTTGTGTAGACGATCTACGAGTATTTAAAATACATGTGGAAAGTTGGATCGATTGAAATACTAAAAGAAATTATTGAAATTTGTAAAAACATGATTTCCTCTAACACTTTGAAACTTTTTAAGAAAAGTTCAAAGGTATTTACATAAGATTACTCGATTGAGTTTTGAATGATTAAATTTTCATGACCCGACCATTCATTTTGTGTCATTAAGTGCTTGAAATCTGCCCTTCGAAGCTCGTGATGTTTGGAGGAGTTTAAGCTGTCTGATCATAATAGAATGTTTTGTAATTTTTGATTCATTTTGCACCATTACCTAGGCCCGGAATTTCGAAGTCTTCTAATTTTTCATGTAGACGATCTATGATTATTTACAATACATGTGGACGGTTGGATTCTTTGAATTATTAAAAGAAATTATTGAAATTTGAAAAAAACACTTTTCCTTTAACACTTTGAAACTTTTTAAGAAAAGTTCAAAGGTAAATTTTGCATAATATTACCCCGATTGATTTTGGAACGATTAAATTTCCATAATCCGACCGTTCATTTTGTGTTGTTAAGTACTTGGAATCCGCTTGTCGGACCTCATGATGTTTCAAGGAGTTTAAGCCTTTTGATCATAAAAGAACGTTTTGTAACCGTCAATTCGTTCTGCACCGTTACCTAGACTAGGGAATTTAAAATTTTCTAATTTTTCCGTAGACGATCTACAAGTATGTACAATGCATGTGAACGGATGGATCGGTTTTCTTCAGTTCTTACATAATTTTAAAAAGAAGAACAGTTTTTTATTACAAAACATTATTAAACATGTTACCCAAGAATTCTCTAAAAACTTCGTCTGGCAACATTTTTTGAAGAAGAGGTGCCAAAACCATGTTACTCAATGAATCATATATGTTATTTGCCGAGCTTTTTTTATTTGTAAATTTTCTTATTGGTAATTTTTTTTTCCAAAGTCGAGCCAAACATACAAACATGTGTAGTAATGGATATTATGCATTAATAATTTATTTATTTAATTTTTCTTACAACTTTCAATCGGTCTCAGCTTCACTTTCCCAATCACCCTCGTCATCTGAGATGAAATCAGTGATTGACTCCTCATAATCACTTTCAATTTGTTCTAATGCCCCAAGATCAATAAAGAAGCCATCAATTGCAATTGGTAGATGACATTGTTGGTTCGAACTCCATCCACGTTTAGGATGGATACAGAAGAATCCATCTGGTAAAACCTTTGGTCATCATCTGTTTCTGCCCCTTCTTCATGATATCGGTCATCCAAATCCCAAATATTTATGTGATTGACCATCTCAGCTACTGTCAGGACCCACCCCGATTCACCCCGAAAACCAAGGTAAATCCTGCTCCCGTCTGACACCCTGACACGTAACTAAAGTAAAACACCCAACAAGCACAGTCAGACGCAGGAGAACTAAAATATCCCGAAGTTAAAAGTTTACAGAGCATATTACTAAATACAAAAGAAAAGAAACCGGTAACTAGATACACGCACACGGAAAAATTTAAAACACTCCGGGATCCCTCTCGCGACTTCTATGCCTCAGACGCTGCCTCGACGCCGAAACCCCGCTCTAGCTCCACGACCTGGAGGGCAATTTAAAACAGAAGATGTGAGTGGACCATAAATAAAGAAAGTTTTCAAAACCATTTTATAAGAAAACCGAGTTTAGCCCTCCGTTTGAAACCACATGCATAACCCAGTTATGAAAACAGTTATCATTTTAAAAACAGTATAATTCACATAACCTCACCATAAGAACAGAAACACTATAAAACAGTTATAGAAACCATATCATAAGCATCATAAAATCGTATCATAAACCATGGATATCAATTTTTCATTTTCCGATCAAACATGCTGGACCTATCCGAGTCTTTAAACTCAATCCAGGCCTCAATAATATCCGAGTCTTTAAACTCCCGAGTCTTTAAACTCAATAGGCCTACGGGGGAAATATCAATATATCCGAGTCTTTAAACTCCCGAGTCTTTAAACTCAATCCGGGTCTTTAAACCCAATCTGGGCCCTTCCCCCGTCAAATCAATATCCGGGTCTTTAAACCCAATAACCAGATCCAGCAAATCCAATCCAAAATCTGATTGAAAACCAATTCTAAATCCATATCCAAACCCGAATCCGAAATCACTGGCCCGAAGCCCTCCCGGCATTCAGAACCGTCATTCCGAACCCAAATCCGGAAATCCACTTTTCAACCTTAAAACCAAATCTCGTTACCGAAATCCGATTCTAAAACCGAAAATCCTTGATCATCGAAATCATGTTCCAAAATCCATTTATAATCATTGAAAACCATTTATCATTTGAAATCCCAAAACCATAGCATCAATATTCAGAAATCAAACATTCCTCGTAAAACGTGCTGAAAACCGAACTTCCTCGAAAAACGTGCAATTATGTAAAATCAACAAAGCATATTCGATAATCACAAAATCACATAGAAAACCACAAAACGATTATAGAAAACAGTTATGCATGCTCGAGTTTAGAGAAGGGGTCCACTCACAGTACCGAGCCCTCAATCGCGTCCCGAACGTCTCGTACGGTCCTCAGCTTCCTCAGGAACTCCTGATCCTGTCAACAACCGCCAAAGTACATTACTAACACGTCTACGAAGGTCCACCTAATTTTCCCTAACAATCCCCGGGTTCTAAACGTAACGAACCGACACCCTAAACCTTCAACCTCACGGGATAACATCGAATCGAAGTCCGATCATCCCGAAACCAATTCCATTAGACTCGTCACAACATCTAGACCAAAAATCATGTTGACCATTTTCCCAACCGCCGCCACACGCGCCGCCCAAAGTGGCTGCGCGTGGCCCTCACGCGCCAGCTACAGTGTCACCGTCTACCTCGAGTCGACCCGGTCGAACCGGCCTCTGCAACTCGAACCGGCGAGAGTGGTTCTCCGCCGTGCCTGCACCACATCGACTCCTCTCTTCACCCACTTCATCGTCCCATCCTTAGGAACTCATCCCCCTTACTCTAATACCTCGACTCGACCTGAAACCTGTCGACTCAAGCTCGAACAGAAACCAGTACGGTCCCCTGTTCTCTTCTCCGGCCACCCAGGTCACCCCCCGTCACGGTGGCTAGCTTAAACCAATCCTAGGACCATCCTAAACCGTACCCAACTCACCAAGACCATTGACTCACACTCAAAACCCACGACTTTCGATTTGAAAATCGACGGCAAAATAGAGCACAGAAAGGGAAACAAGAAATTACCTGTCTTCCTGTCACTATCGTGAGCTCAGCCGTGAGACAGTAGCTCCTCTGTCCTCTGGACACCTCCGCTGGCCTCGATTGATCGATCACGGCCGCACCACCACCCACAACTCCTCTTTGTTCTCTGTCCCCCCCTGGTTTTCCCCGTGACTCACCTTGCACCCTCACACAACCACCACACCTCCAAACCTCCTCTCTGTATCCTTCTCACTTCTATGCTCACTCCTCACTCACTAATTCACACAATACACACAACACCACCGCCCAATTCTCTCAATTCTCTCCCTCTGTTTCTCTCTGGATCGAAACACACACGAACACACGGGCACCCCCAATTATTTGGACCGTGCACACGCCTAGAAACCACTAGGCCCTTGCCACGCGTCACAATCCTCCCCTTCTCTCTCCCAACTGTCTCAATCTCAGCCCTCCAGTTTCCCTCTCTGTTGCACAAATCCCAAGGTGCAAAAAGACCAAACTGCCCTTCTTTTTAAACCAAAATTACGATTTTACCCTTACCGTTTTAGACCTGTAAGTCACAAATCGTAAGTCCGATGAATGTGTGCCACCTGTCATCGAAATCAGGACGACAAGACCTATCTAACGGTCCTAGGTCAACGTGTCAAAACCCGATCGTACGAAAAGTCAACTTTTCCTCCTATTTTACCCAAATTATGAAAGTGCCCTCAACCTTCCGAACATCATAACTTCCTCCTCGGATGTCGGAATCAGGTGTGTCACCTGCCTACGGATTCGTGGCGTCCTAACCTACGTCCTGGTCATCGGTCAAAACCTAATTGACCGCTCGAACTAAAAGTCAACATTTTGCCCAAACTAGGGGTAAAATCGTCATTCTACCCTAACGACCTTATCGGGACCTACTAAACCCCAATTAAGCTCACTAATCCCACCTTAATCACGGTCTTAATCCTATTCCCGGGACGGGTCGTTACAGCTACTCTCTAACCATCACCAGCTTTTGGATCATCCACATTGAATACTTGTTTCACCGTATTAGCCAAGATGTATGGATCACTCTTAAACCACCAAGTGTTTGTGTTGATAGAGATGCATAAATGATCTTTAATGACCCTACCTAGACTTGGGTTCGTATCAAATCAATGACACTTGAATAGGATGACTATCATGTGGTCTATGTATAACACATTAATTACACTTAACAATCTGCCATAGAATCCAATATCAGCATTTTCCCTATCCCGTGGCTCAAAAACCTTCATTGTTTTGTATAGACACTTTATAGTCTAGTTCTGTGCACATGAACTTAACTCCATTTACGTGACAACCACTATATGTTTCTCCTTGAAATGGGAATATGGCAAGTTGCATTAATTCTACATTGAAATTTGGCGAGTTATCATCTTTCAACTGTGTTATCTGGTAAGATATAAACAAAATTGTTAAGCTTGAAATTTCTTTTAGGAACTTCTAAATAAAATATTTGACTTATATGCTTGGAAAACCAATGTGGAAATAGTTGTTTGTCCATTTCTATCTAATTAGAAGGATACTTGACATTCATCAATGCTCGATGGTGCTCATGAAAAGGCCACCAATGAGCCACATCCATGTCCCGATTGGTGAACAGCACCGAGACTGAACCATTTCTAGAAGGTCGTGCCGGTTGGTCAAATATAGATAGGGACACTGGACATTGATCACCGTCGTCGTTAGGTGAGGTCCTATTGAAAGAAGTCTCAACATTCTAAAGGTACATTGCACAAATGTAAGCAACTCCTTTGCAATGTACACCTTCGCCATAGAGCCTTTAGGTTGTGTCTTGTTGCAGACATACCGCTTATATGTACCTAACATTCCACAACAAAATATACATTATAATTCAAAATTATGAACGACAAGAAGGTAATAGTAGCAAAAATTTGAAATAGTCATACCTCTCGATTGGTACATATGATATAACAACCCGTCCTGAATTTTAGAATTAATTTATTAATTAATTAAGGATGATCATGACTAATCCCTGATTTGTCGAGTAATTACGGACAATTGGTGTGAAATGACTATTTTGCCCCTGAAATTGGGCAAAATGTTGACTTTTGACCCGGGGAGTCAAACATACGAGGATCGATGACCGTGAAGTAGATCGGGGTGTCACGAGTTCGTAGACATGCGGTACGTCGAAATCGGACATGCGGGGAAGTTATGGTCACGGGATCGAGATCGATTATTTTTACGTTATCGAGATTTGAAATTAATACTTAATTGTGATTGGGTGATTAATTTGTGTAGGCCCTTGGATGAGTGACAAGTGTCACTCATCCCATTGGTGGGTGTCCCTAAAATTGTGGATTTAGGTCTAATTGTGATTGGGTGGGGGTTTAAAATATTTTATTTTCACGCATCTCTCTTTTTCCCCTTCCCGTGCATTATCATCTTCATGTCCCTTAAGCCCCTAAACCGTGAACAACCAAAACTCAAACCCCACTACCCTATCCTCTTATGTGTTCATATGAGAGACTGAGAGACTGAGTGATTGAACGAGAAGAACTGAGACGGACTAGGGGCTGAGGACGGTAGCTAAGGTGGTGGCCATGGCTGAGGTAAGAAAACTGAAACCCGTGGTTAGTTTTTGGGTTAAAAAATGGAAGGCCCTGTTTTGTTGGTTGTTTACCATGTTAATGGATTGGATGAGGTTGTGGAAAAGGAGACGAGCTCTGGTAGCTAGGTTTTGAAGGCAACGGTGGCCTGTGACAGTTGGATACGACAGGGGAAACTCAATGATTACTATTCATCATCCCACATGTAACTTAGAGCCCTAATCTTGGATTTTTGGGTTTATAGAACTAACCTAGGGGTTGAGATGAAGAAAATGGGAGGAAAATGGAGTTGAACGGTGGTCAGATGAAGGTTTTTGCGTTAGGTCGGGTCGCAGGTATGCACGACCCAGTTCTGAGGATCTAGCTAGAAGTCAGGGACGATGACATCAACATGCTGACATCATCATGTCAGACTGTCATGTTAGAGGTGGACCAATGGGAGGTTGACACGTGGCACTGTCAAATGTGACAGAACCTGTCAGTGCTGATGTCAGCGTTGACTTTTGGTTTGACCACGTGCGTAGGGGCACGTGGGAATGAATTTCGAGGTGGAACTAGTGTCATTTTAAAGGTTTCAACAATTCAGATCCAATGGTGGTAGTTTCGGGTCGATATGAGATTGTTAAGTTGGTCAAATCAAGGTTTTTCACCTCGAGAAACGTGTCCGATCCACGTTGACTTTTCTGGGAGTTTTAGGGTTTTATCTTATAGACTTGTATAGTTGATTATTGACCTTTGAGGATGATTTGGACAGGTTCAGAAGTTCTGGAGATGATGATTTAGTCCGGGGAGGCTTATGGCACGCGTATCGAGGTAGTAGTTAGGACGGTCTGTGAGTGAACATTGGTTTCTAAATATGATGCATGCATAACTTTTTATATGTTTTAAATATGTGATTTATGATGAACACGATTATGGTATTTAGTATTCACGTATTTACACGTATTTCAAAGTTTACAGTTTTATATAATGTTGGACTTACTTGTTTTTCCAATTATGGTTCAACAGTATGATTTCGGATTTGGAAATATGGAACCGGGCATGAGACCCATTTTATTTGTAAACTATTAGACTTTATTTCCATTTGATTTAATGAGGCATCGGGCCGAAGACCCATTTGATTTATAGTATTGGGCTTAAGGCCTAGTTAGTTATGATATCGGGCTTGAGGCCCAGTTGGGTTATGAAATGGAATTTTGGGATGAGTCCCTTGAATTTGGAAATTGGAATTGTGGAAATGATTTATGAAAGTTATATTTCGGGCACGAGACCCATTTTTGGATTTACGATGATTTTATGGAAATTCCTGGCATGACGCATTAAAAGGTTTTGAGATGGTTTATAACATGTTTTCCATATACCATCCTTATGTATGGATTGTCTCCTCCGGATGTCTCGTAATATCCTGGAGTAGTCATGGCGCACTACCTGAGAAGGGCTGCCCCGAGGCATAGCTCATGATCATGAGTGCAATTATGGATAATACCCCAGGGAGGGTCATTGATTTGCGGGTCATTGACCTTGGTGAACCCTAGGGGGACTCGGGATTGAGACCCCGAGTAGCACGCGTAGCTTAGAGACCGTCACAATGGTATTGATTAGGCATCAGGGATACCGATTATTGGTTATATTGTATTTCGATAAACTGGTTATTTAATATTGATTGGTTTTGGGCTGGGTTCTCATATACTTGGTTTTGGGCTGAGTTCCCACATGATTGGTTTTGGACTGAGTTCCCATATACTTGGTTTTGGGCTGAGTTCCCACATGGTTGGATTTATGATGTTGGGCTAAGGCACTAATGATTTAATTAAGTAAATGGTTTGATTACTAGTTTTCGAATGCATGCATACTTTTTAGTGAAGGGCATAAACGTCTTTTCGTGAAATATGTTTTATAAATTATTTATTTCGTCCACTCACAGCTTTTAATGGTTTTTAATGCCCTTTAGGGATGCGGGTTGTAGCAAAGACCGATACATCACACTTCTCTACTGATCCTGGCGCACTCTGGAAGCCCCGTTTGGGCTAAGGTTTGAGTTAACCCTTGTCTGACACTTCGTGTCAGACGGGAGCATGACACATCTCGCTTTAATCCTGGGGGATTTGGGATGGGTCGTGTCAAGGTGGTATTAGAGCACGGTTTGCTCTTGTGGTACACACAGGTCGAGGATATGATGTCTCTACGTTGAATCAACCTATTATCAACCTCGTAGTTAGGGTAATAGTAGGAGAGTTAGTGGAAATATTTAGGGCCAAACGTAAACCAATACGATGTGGATCTGTGTGATTCAACCCTCCTTAGGGTTAGATATTATACATTATCAGAGTAATAACCAATGGATAGTCTGATGATTTGTGTCAGTTAGTGGTTTTGGATGTGACATTATCGTTCGGGTCAGATATGACAACTTGTTTGAGTAATTACCAAGGGATGATCAGGAAAAATTTGGATTAACTGTTAGGGTCATATATGACGATATTCTGGAATTGTGACCGCTCAACGGTAATGTCAGGTTAGGACGGATTGGAGATTGTGCTGCAGAGAGTAGCTGAGGTCATGGATGACCTAGTGGACGACTCTAGTTGAGTCTAGTTGAGACTATGGAGATTGATTGGTTTGACACTAAGAAAAATGATGGAATATGATTCATGAGTACCATTATGAGATGATATTTGGGGTTTCGGGGTGGACCGATTAGTAGTGTTGACACTTGGATGCGGAGTCTCGATAGCGATGTTTGGTGGTTGGGTCTGCACCAGATTGTGGCAGGCACTACCATCGAGGGTGGATGTAGTTATGGTTGTTGAGAATCGGGGGACTTTCAGGGAAAGTTCATTTTCTTGTATGAATTGTCAGCGTGATTGTACCCAGAGTTGGTGAGTTGAGGCAGGCAGAATTCCTCCAACCTGAGCAAAGATTATGGATTCTAGCTTAGTATGAGCTGAGATTTAGGTTGGGTCTGATTCGTACATTGTGTGTCAGTGATTGTGATGACGATAAGAGGCTATGAGCCACAAGCTGAGGATGTGACTCAGTCGTGATGTGCTTATATTCGGTATCTACCACTACCTAACAATGAGGATTCGTCAGCTAGTGTTGATTCTTGGGAATTGTGTCGAGATGATAGATATGATAAAGATGAACTGGATGGGATCCAGCAGTGGTTGAGATGTGTTGGGTAGAGGCACAATGTCACGACCCGACCCATCTAACACAATATTGTCCGCTTTGGGCCCAGCCCTCACGGTTTTGTTTTCGGGAGCTCACGTGCAACTTCCCAGTAGGTCACCCATCATGGGATTGCACCAGCCTCAACTCGCTTAACTTTGGGGTTCCAATTCCCCCCAAAGCCACTGAGCTCCCAAAAGGCCTTGTGTTAGATAGATACGTGCCCACACATATAAGGTACTTCACCTTTCCCTCCCCGAGCGATGTGGGATTGTTCACCGATCTTACCTTTCCAAGCTCACAGGTCTTGTTCACCGATCTTGCTTCTCAAACTCACAGGTCTTGCTCACCGTTCTTGCTTCCAAGACCGGGTCTTACAATCCACCCCCTTGGGGCCCAGCGTCCTCGCTGGCACACTTCCGGTCAGGGTTCGGCTCTGATACCATTCTGTCATGACCCGACCCATCTAACGAGCGATGTGGGATTGTTCACCGCTCTTACCTTTCCAAGCTCACAGGTCTTTCTCACCGATCTTGCTTCTCAAGCTCACGGGTCTTGCTCACTATTATTGCTTCCAAGACCGGGTCTTACACACAACTGTGATTGAGATAACTGATGTGATTGAGATGACTAAGTGGTGATTGGATGAAACGGTATAAACGAATAAGCGAGTTGGGTGCTAAGTTAGATGTTATGGACGTGGGTAGATGTCCTAGTGAATCATGGACTGGGGAGTCCAAGAAGTCCAGTAGTGGGACTTGACACCCATGGTATACACGGACAAGTGGATTATGTAACGACCCGTCCCGAATTTCATGATTAGATTAGTGACTAATCACGATTAGTGAGGCTAATCTGTGATTAGTAGAGCGAAATCGGACGAACGATGCGAAATGACCGTTTTGCCCCTAGTGATGGCAAAACGTTGACTTTTCAATCGGGTGATCAAATGGACTTTGACCGATGACCGTGACGTAGTTCGTGACGTCACGAGTTCATAGACAGGTGGCACGTTCAATTCCGACGTTCGAGGAAGAAGTTATGACGTTCGGAAGTTTAGGGGCATTTTGGTAATTTGGGTGAATAGGAGGTCAAAAGTTGACTTTTTGACCGGGAGGTCTGATGGCCGAGGGCCGAAGACCGTTACGTAGATAAGGACGATACGAATCCGTAGACAGGCGGCACGTCGAATTCGGACGTTCGACGGCGAAGTTACGGTTCACGGAAGTTCTCGGTTACTATTCACGACGGCACGTTTTACGAGACAAAAGTGCAGTTTTGTCTCTAGTGGGCCCAGATATTTATTGGAGGCCCAATGGATGAGTGACAAGTGTCACCCATCCAATGGACATCATTTCTCCTTCATGCATCTCACCTGCCTCTTCATCGATCATTCTTCATTTTCAAACTATTTTCCCGATCCCATTCCTCTCATCTGTGCGACCCAAACATCCAACCCTCACCCTATGATCATGACAGAGAGACCAGAGGGGGAGAGGAGGACCGGTGAAGCGTGGTGGCCGGCCAGGACGAAGCCACCGTGCGCGGTGGAGACTCAAACCCGAACGGTTACCCGGTTAGGCCCAAATCTCCCATTTTGTCGATTTTTACATTATGGATCGTTTTGGTTGATTAGGGAATGTTTGTTAGATTGTTTAGGGTGTATAGAGATGGTTTTGAACGGGGGTTGACGGCTGTGAAGCCTAGGGACGAAATCGGAAAACAGGGCCGTGGGGGGTTAATTTTTAGGGATCGATTTAGGGGGTTTTAGGTTGTTTTGTTAATTGGGTTAGATAGGAAACTTGAAAATAGGAATTTAGAAATTGGAATGGAAGAAATCGGACCGAAAATGAGGGAGAAGGAGGCCTGGACCGGTTACGCCGGTCCAGTTGCAGGGGTCGGACCGGACTGGTCGGTTCGGACCGGTTCGATCGAAGGAAGAAGATGCACTGTAGCGGCGCGTGAAGCCCACGCGCAGCCACTTCAGGCGGCGCGTGAGGGCGCGTGGCAGGGAATCTGGGGAAGGTTCCAACATACGAAATCATCTATTCGATGTAACGAACATTTTGGGACTGGTTTCGTGTCGATCGGACACCGTCTCGAGATGTTTCGGGGCATCGGAAGGTTTAGGTTCGGGATTAAAAATAGTTAAAAATACGGGAAAATTACGGGGCTTTGGTAGGAGGTTAATTAAGTAGTTAGTAACCTTCTATTACGATTTGGACAGGTTTGGGAGTCCCGGTGACGGTGATCGGCTCGGGGAGCCGTATGGCACGCAAATCGAGGCGGCAGCTCGGACGGTCTGTGAGTGGACCTTGTTTTCTAAATTGGTGCATGCATAAATGTTTATTATATGTTTTATTACTTGTTTGATGATGCCATGGGTGCATTTGTATGTGGTTACGTATAATCACGTATTTTGAGGTTTCGGCCTTATACGGTGCTTATACGGGTCTGTATTTCTTTATTGATTTAAATGAACTGAATTTGGATTTCAAAAGGATAAACTCGGGTATGAGACCCATTTGGTTTTGTCTCGGGCATATGACCTCAGATATCGGGCACGGTGCCCAACTGATGTCCTATGTTCGGGCACGAGACCCAGTCACTTTACGGTTTTGATTTCAGGTCAGGGAACCTTAAATGGATTCCCAGGTTCATGACGGTTTATGGGAACCGGCATGAACCCTTGTTGGTTATTACGGTACATGACGGTTTATGGGAACCGGCATGTTACCTGGTTATGTTATTACGGTACATGACGGTTTATGGGAACCGGCATGTTACCTGATTATGGATATTATGGATCATGACGGTTCAGGGGAACCGGTCATGAATGTTTATGTTATGTATATATATGTTCGTCTACCTTCCTTTACTTCTATTATCTCCTCCGGGGAGGGTCGTTGGCCTGGGTGGACCCCGGAGTAGTCACGGAGCACCGACTGAGTGGAGTCACCCCCCAGTTGGGTTCCTTACTCTCAGGAAGGCTATGATTACTATTACCTCGGGTAGGGTCAGTGGTCTACGGACATTGATCTTGACTTTGAGATGACTCGGATTGAGACCCGGGTAGCGCGCGCGTGGCTTTGGATACCGTGACGGGATTGGTTGTGTGACTTATATATATGTATGTGATGTATATATGATATATGATATGTGGTGTGTACAGGTGTGCACAGGATTTGAGCAGTGGCTCGTGTACTTGGTTTCTTTATGGTTTGGGGCCGAGTCCTTTATGGATTTGGGCAGTGGCCCGTATGGTCGTTTTTATTGCGGTCCTTTCGACCTTAGTTTATATCTGCTTTGGGCTTAGTCCCACATATGGTTTGTTTTGGATAAATGGTTTTCGAATGCATGCATGCTTTTTAGTGGAGGGTACAAATGTCTTCCTTATTAAATGTTTTTATAAACTCTTTGTTTTGTCCACTCACAGTTTTTAATGTTTTGACTGCCCTTCAGGTTGACATCGGATATGGACTGTAGCAGAGATCGAGATATCACATGCCTCCTCCGGATCCTGGCGTACTCTGATAGCCCGGGAGGGCAAAGGTCGAAAATATCCCTTGTCTGACACTTCGTGTCAGACGGGAGCAGGGTCATCCCGCACTAATCCCGGGGGGATTGGGATGGGTCCTGTCAGATTATGTCCGAGTGAGTTGAGGACTTGGAAGCATACCGAGTTGCTTCATTCATGGTTGCAACTTCTCTTGATTCCGAAGTCACTGAGGGTGACTTCCCATTTTCTGTCCATAGCAGATAGTTCTAGGTGACACCAGTACGTTGATCATGTATTGGTTGGGGGACCCATGATTGGTTTTGGGTCATCAAGAGGAGTTTGGCATTCTGAGGTAGGTGAAGGTGACTTTTCATTTCCTGCTCGTTAGCAGATGGTGTTGGTGTCACCAAACGTGGTGAGTGTAGTGGTATTGTGTTTATAGTCCCGTAGGATGAATTTTGATGTCATCGTCTTAGATCATCATTGATTTTCCCTAGGTGGGATGACAAGGATCGATATGAGCTAATTGGAGAGAACCCATAGTCTAGACGTGTCTCGTCTTTGGGTGATCTTATCAGATGTGACAATGGTTGAGGAACGATGTGATAGTATACAGATTCAAAGAGAGTGTAAGACCTTATGACCTAAAATCTAGTCGTTAGCCGAGAGAGAGCTAGTATGGATCTATCTAGGATCATGATGTTGATGATCGGGTGATGTTGTGGATCAGGATGGCGTGGATCGTGTTGTCGTACCCGTGCTGGCAGACCCCGCCTTATTGATTATACTAAGCTTGGAGCAGAGGAGAATCGTATTGTAATGACCCCGAGGTAGGATGAAATTATTATCAAACCTCTGACTTGGATACATGAGTGAGTATGGTCTTGGATATATGAATGATGGGATTGGCTTCCTTTCGAAGTCAATCTAGTACGATATGGTAATAGAATGGGCAGGATGTCAGTGTGGTATCTGATAGGTTTGGATTGGTATGTCTTGGTGGACGTGAGTGGGGTTAAACCCGAGACCTGACCAACACCTATCAGGTGGCCAAGAGACCCAAGATGAATGCTGAGTTGAGGTATGTGATCTGTCTAGTACTGGATTGGACAGACAAACTCCAGAATTGAAGCGTGATTGGCTGGGAAGCCATGTTGTGGATAGGAAATGGAGGACAAGTACACTGAAACTATATTTAGCCATGTAGTGGATGGTTTCGATACGAGGGTGTGTGATTACTTGGAGTAGGCACTAGCCGTGTTGTGGACTGGTTGGTGGTTGGTTGTACGTACTAGGAACGTTGTACAAAAATAATACTAGAGTAGGCCTGAGTGGTGCCTGGTAGCGGTATATACGATGTACTAGTGGTATGTTTATGAACGTGTTGGTAATCGACTTAGTCCCGATATCGTTGGATTGGTTGAGAACGTGGACTGGACATTGGATACCATGCGCAAGACCAGAGTGATTTTGATGGGTTCAGTAATTATATGAGAAGGTGCTCAGAGCTGTGGATGGCTAGTGGAACCCTAGAGTGGAGATGTGTATCACTACTGGGCAGGTATTCGATGGGGTCCAAGTACACCCTAGTAGAGTGAGACGTAGATGGTGTATCCACAGGTTGAGTGAGTTGAAGGTTATTGTAACCACAGGTGGGGTGAGATGTCAGGATGCATTGCGTGAAACGACTACTCTGTGACTCTCACTTGAGTTAGCGTGGATCGCTGAGGGAGTTGACTGATATGAGTACCGAAGCTGATTAATGCCTTAGGTTTGAGCTTGGCTTGTGAGGCGAGATTTGTGCCATTGTGACGACAGAATCTTACGCTACATTGAGGGAGATTTGGTACGAGGTATCTTAGTCAGACTCTAGGGTGAGTCTGGGTTGTGTTGGTAACTCGAATCGTGACAACGGGGCCGTGAGTGCCGGCTGAGTGAGACGTTATGGATCTTCAGGAACGAGTGAGGTTGGACTACACCCAGTAGGAGCAGAGGGTCAGCAGGGATGTGATAAACCCTCAGTGGGACTACGTATTTCAGCCTAATGGCTAAAGTTGGGATATATCAGAGTGGATTGATGACTTAGGAGAACCATCAAGCTGAAAAGCTGAAAGATGTCAGTTTTGACTAGCGACTGTCAAAGTGGTGACAGGTTGGGAAGTGTCGGTGTAATGGCAGAATTGTTAGGTGGTGTCAATTCGGGGACAACAACTTCCGAGTGGGGAATTTGTGGTTAATTTCGTTATCATGCATTGCTTCTGAGGGATCAATGTCTGGTCAATTTGTGAACTTTTACTTACACACGAGGGTGTACACGAGAATATACTAAATGTTAGGCCTGAATGTGAGGCCAAATTTGCTTTCCAAGATGTGGATGTGGAATGAGAGTAGTTTGAATTTCGAGGACGAAATTCTTTAAGGGGGAATGTTGTAACGACCCGTCCCGAATTTGGGGATTAATTTATTAATTAATTAAGGATGATCGTGACTAATCCCTAATTAGTCGAGTAATTATGGACAACCGGTATGAAATTACCATTTTGCCCCTAGAATTGGACAAAATATTGACTTTTAACCCTGGGAGTCAAACATACGAGAAACGATGACTGTGACGTAGATTGGGACATCACGAGTCCGTAGACATGCGGTATGTCGAAATCAGACCTCGAACGAGGAAATTATGGTCACGGGATCGAGATCGATTATTTTTACGTTATCGGGATTTGAAATTAATACTTAATTGTGATTGGGTGATTAATTACTGTGGGCTCTTGGATGGGTGACAAGTGTCACACATCCCATTGGTGGGTGTCCCTAAATTGTGGATCTAGGTCTAATTGTGATTGGGTGGGGTTTAAAATATTTTATTTTCACTCATCTCTCTTTCTCCCCTTCTCGTGTATTATCATCTTCATGTCCCTTAAGCCCCTGAACCGTGACCAACCAAAACCCAAACCCCACTACCTTATCTTCTTGTATGTTCATATGAGAGACTGAGAGATTGAGTGATTGAACAAGAAGGACTGAGACGGACGAGGGGCTGAGGACTACAGCCACGGCAGTGGCCACAGCTGAGGTAAGAAAACCGAAACCCTTAGTTAGTTTTCGGTTCAAAAATGGAAGGCCATGTTTTGATGGTTGTTGACCGTGTTAATGGATTGGTTGAGGTTATGCAGGAGAAGACGAGCTCTGGGAGCTATGTTTCGAAGGCAACGGTGGCCTATGACGGTTGGATACGACTAGGGAAACTCGACGATTACTGTTCATCGTCCCACAGGTAACTTAGAGCCCTAATCTTAGATTTCTGGGTTTATAGAACTGACCTAAGGATTGAGACGAAGAAAATGGGAGGTAAACAGAGTTGAACAGTGGTGGATGAAGGTTTTTGGGCCGGGTCGGGTTGCGAGTCTACGCAACCTGATTTAGAGGATCCGGTTGGAGGTCAGGAACAATGACGTCAGCATGTTGACGTTATCATGTCAGACTTTCATGTCAAAGGTGGACTAATGGGAGCTTGACACGTGGTAATGTCAGAACCTGTCAATGCTGACTGCTAATGTCATCGTTGACATTTCCAACGTTGACTTTGGTTTGACCACGAGCGTGGGCACGAATTTTGAGGTAGGACCAGTGTTATTTTAAAAGTTTCGACGATCCGAATCTAGGGGTGGCAATGGGTCGTGTCGTTTCGGGTTCGTGTCGTGTCATGAATTCTGTTTTACCCATTTATGCCTAACCCGAATCCGACCCGTTTAATAATCGTGTCAAGAATGTCCAACCCGAACCCGACCTATTAATGACCCGTGTAACCCGTTTAACCCATTTAATAAACAGGTCATACTCAAGACCCAATTAACATATGACCATTTGACCCGTTTAACCCGTTTAACATGTTTAACCTATTTAAATTATAGATTTAATAGATATTTAGGTAGGTAAATGGGTAGATATATGGGTTAGTAATGACACGTTTATTAAATGGGTAAATATATAAGCCAATATACGGGTTACCTATTAACCCGAAATCTACCCATTTATTAAACGGGTTAACAGATCATTATACGGGTTAACAGGTTGACCCGAAACCCACCCGTTTAATAAACGGGTCATAACGGGTTGACTCGAAAATGACCTGAAATTTTAATCGTGCGGGTTGACCCCGATAAATTTCGTGCAGGTTTCGAATCGTGTATGTAGTCGTGTCAAAAATTGCCACCCTTATCCAAATCCAATAGTGATAGTTTCAGGTCGATCAGAGATCGTTAAGTTGGTCAAATTGAGATTTTTCACCTCGGGAAATGTGCATGTGACACATTGACTTTCCGAGAGTTTTGGGATTTTATCCTATAGACTTTTATAGTTGATTATTGACCTTTGAGTATGATTTGAATAGGTCCGGATGTTCCGGAGATGATGATTTTGCTCGAAAAGGCTTATGGCACGTGTAGCGAGACAGTAGCTAGGACGGTTTGTGAGTGGACATTGGTTTCTAAATATGATGCATGCATAACAGTTTTGTATGTTTAAAATATGTGATTTATGATGACCATGATTGTGGTATTTAGTATTCACGTATTTGCACGTATTTCGAGGTTTACGATTTTATACAGTGTTGGACTTGCTTGTGTTTCCAATTATTGTTTAATGGTATGATTTCGGATTTGGAAATATATAACCGAGCAGAAGACCCATTTGATTTGTAAACTATCAGACTTGATGTCCATTTGATTTAATGAAGCATCGGGCTGGAGACCCATTTGATTTACACTATCGGACTTAAGACCCAGTTAGTTATGATATCGGGCTTGATGCCCAATTGGGTTATGAAATGGAATTTTGGGCTAAGTCCCTTGAATTTGGAAATTGGAATTGTGGAAATGGTTTATGAAAGTTATACTTCGGGCATGTGACCCAGTATTGGATTTACGGTAGTTTTATGGAAATCCTGGGCATAGCCCTTTAAAAGGTTTTGAGATGATTTATAACATGTTTTCCATATACCATCCTTATGTATGGATTGTCTCCTCCAGACGTCTCGTAGTATCCCAGAGTATTCATGGCGCACTACTTGAGAGGGGCTGCCCCAAGGCGTAGCTCATGATCAGGAGTGCAATTATGGATAATACCCCAGGGAGGGTCATTGATCTACGGGTCATTGACCTGGGTGGACCCTGGGGAGACTCGGGATTGAGACCCCGAGTAGCACGCTTAGCTTAGAGACCGTGACAATGGTATTGATTAGGCATCAGGGATGCCGAGGATTGGTTATATTGTATTTCGATAAACTGGTTATTTAATGTTGATTGGTTTTGGGAAAAGTTCCCATATACTTGGTTTTGGGCTGAGTTCCCACATGGTTGGATTTATGATGTTGGGCTAAGGCCCTAATGATTTAATTAAGTAAATGGTTTGATTACTGGTTTTCGAATGCATGCATACTTTTTAGTGAACGACATAAGCGTCTTTTCGTGAAATTTGTTTTATAAATTATTTATTTCTCCCACTCACAGCTTTTAATGGTTTTTAATGCCATTCAGGTTGATCGCGGATGCCAGCTGTAGTAGAGACCGAGACATCATACTCCTTCACTAATCCTCGCGCACTCTGGAAGTCCCGTTTGGGCTAAGGTTTAAGTTATCCCTTGTCTGATACTTCGTGTGTAACGACCCATCCCTAATTTTAAGAATTAAGTAAGACTAATTATGGATTGGTGAGGCTAATCAGGAATTAGACGAGGATTATTGAATGTTCAGGGAAAAATTACGATTTTGCACCTGAACGGGGGTAAAAAGTTGACTTTTGACTAGAGAGGTCTGATGCCTGTGGGCCGATGACCGTGACGTAGATCGGGTCGATACGAGTCCGTAAACAGACGGAACTTTGAAATCGGACGTTCGACGAGAAAGATACAGGTCACGGAAGGTCCGATGAACTATTGCACAAATTACGAGACGAGTGGATTTTTGTCCTCAATGGGCCTAGATATTTTGAAATATGCCCAATGGATGAGTGACAAGTGTCACCCATCTATTTCCCACCAACACAGATACATGCACCGATCTCCCATTCTCTGTTTCATTCATCTTCTTCGTGCTTCTGGACCGAGACACAATCAATCCACCACAATCCACCACAATCCACCCCAACCCACACAAACCTTCATCTTTTGCTGATGGTATGAAAAGAGAAGTGAAAGGGGAGGCTGAGACATGATGGATGGTGGCCACGGTGGTGCAAGCACGGTGGTGGAACGACCGTGAGGGGAATTCGGTGGCAACCGGCCGAAATCTCCATTTGGCAAGGTAAGTCCAAACCCAAGCCCTAAACATGATTTTGACGTTCCTAGGAGCTAAATGAAATCCCTAGAAAGTAGTTTTGGCCCTTAGACGTGCACAGAACATAGGGGGAGTTTTTGGGTCGTGAAGGATGCATTGAATCAATAGGTTTTAGGATAGTTTTCTTCATTGTAATCATATAGATAGGTTGGAATTGAGGAGATGAAGCTATAGGAATTGGAATGGATGAAAAGGGACAAAAATGTGTGAGATATAGGGCCGAACCAGTCACGCCGATTCAGCTGGACGAACCGCACAGTGGACCGGCTTGGACTGGTCTGCCCGAGCTTGAAGATGACCCTATACACCGGCGCCTGAAGCCCACGTGCAGAGCCGTTAGGCGACGCGCGACGGCGCGTTGGGAGGAATCTGGGAAGTGTCCAACATGTAATTTCATCTTTTCGATGTAACGAACATTTTGGGACAAGTTTCGAGTCGATCGGACATCGTTTCGATATTGTTCAAGGTATCCAAAGGTTTAGGATCAAGTTTTAAAATAGTTAAAATTTGGGAAAATTATGGGGCTTCAATGAGAGGTTATTAAAGTAGTTAGTAACCCTCTAGTATGATCTGGACAGGTTTGGAAACCCCGGAGATGGTGATTCGCGGGGAAAGGCTTATGGTACGCATATAGAGATGGCAACTTAAACGGTCTATGAGTGGACCTTGATTTCTAAATTGATGCATGCATAATTGATTTATATACTTTAATGAACATTTTTTTGTGATTCCATGAGTGCATTTGTTTGTGGTGTATTAGTATTTATGTATTTGCACGTATTTCGAGGTTTTTGATTTTATACAGTGCTTATACGTGCTACTATTTCTATGATGGTTTTATGGAAATGTTTTGGATTTGGAAACATGGAATCGGGCATGGGACCCATTTGGTTGGAAACCATCGGACTTCGAGTCCAATTGATTTAATGAGAAATCAAGCTAGAGGCCCATTTGAGTTATACGATCGAGCCGGGGGCCTAGTTGGTTTACGAATTCAAGCTTGAGACCCAGTTGGTTATGATATCAGGCATGAGGCCCAGTTCTGGTTGATAAAAGTGATTTCGGGTCAGGGACCCAATGGTGGATTTACGATGGTTTTATGGAAAACCTGGGCATAGCCCTTTGAACGCTTTGAGATGATTTGAAAAATGGTTTTCCGTATACCATCCTCACGAACGGTTTCCCTCCAGACGACCTATAGTATCCTGGAGTGGCGGGTTGTCTCCTCTAGATGTCTCGTAATATCCTGGAGTAGTCACTGGGCATTGCCTGCAAGGGGTCATTGCACGGAGCGACCATTCTGTATAGTGACTCAAGAGCAGGATTGTCAGAGGTTAAAACCTCCCCCTAGGGAGGGTCATTTATTTGCGGGTCATTGACCTGGGTGGACCCTGGGGAGACTTGGGATTTGAGGGTAGCACGCGTAGTGTAAGACCCGTGTCCTGGAGGGAACGGTGAACAATCCCACATTCCTGCGAGGGGGAATGGTCTGGGAAGAGGATGGTGGTGTGCCTTAAAGGTGTAGGCACACACCTATCTAGCACTAGGCCTTTTGAGAGCTCAAGTGGGTTTGGGGGGATTGGAACCCCAAAGTGAGGATGGTGTAATTCCATGATGGGTGACCCCCTGGGAAGTTGCACCATGAGCTCCCGAAAACAAACCGTGAGGGCGAGGCCAAAAGCGGACAATATGGTGCTAGATGCATCGGGACCTGATAGAGGAGGGTCGGGTCCTGAAAATTTGGTATCAGAGCCAGACCCTGACCTGGAAGTGTGCCAGCGAGGACTCTGGGCCCTAAGGGGGGGGTGGATTGTAAGACTCGTGTCCTGGAGGGAACGGTGAACAATCCCACATTCCTGCGAGGGGGAATGGTCTGGGAAGAGGATGGTGGTGTGCCTTAAAGGTGTAGGCACACACCTATCTAGCACTAGGCCTTTCGGGAGCTCATGGTGCAACTTCCCAGGGGGTCGGGTCCTGACAATTTGGTATCAGAGCCAGACCCTGACCGGGAAGTGTGCCAGCCAAGACGCTGTGTCAGGACCCATCCTTAATCTCCCGGGATTAAGGACTAAATCCCGATCCCATCTAACTTACGCATGACACGAAGGCTAAACTGACGTTCAACCTTCCCGTGACACGTAAGTCGGACAAGGGAGTCTCGATCCGACCATCCGAAAACTTCCGAATTTCCCAGAGTGCGCAACGTTTACTATGGATCGTACGTGTGATGTATCCGGCTCTCTCGATCAACAGCCCGCGCCGCAACAACCTGGAGGGTATCGAAAACACGAAAAGACTGTGAGTGGACAAAAATAAAGTTTAAGTTCCAAAAACAGTTATTAGAAAACACATACACTTATACCCTCCGTTTTGAAAACCAATGCATGCATATCAATTTCATATCACAAAATCATGTACGAAAAATCAAACACATTTTCCTTTTCTCAAATCCTGGGCCTCAGCCCCAAACCATCGAAAACCATTATCATCAATTCTCAGTTAAATACAAAACACATTTGAAACCACATGCTCATCCATCGAACCTGCTGGATCTATCCGAGTCTTTAAACTCCCGAGTCTTTAAACTCAATAACCAGGCCTCAATAATCCGAGTCTTTAAACTCCCGAGTCTTTAAACTCAACAGGCCTACGGGGGGAAATATCAATATATCCGAGTCTTTAAACTCTCGAGTCTTTAAACTCAATCCGGCTCTTTAAACCCAATCTGGGCCCGTCCCCCGTCAAATATAATCTGGGTCTTTAAACCCAATAACCAGATCCAGCAAATCCAATCCAAAACCTTTTGAAAACCATTTCCAAATTTACATCCAAACCCGAATCCGAAATCACTGGTCTGATGCCCTTCCTGCATTCAGAACCATCATTCCGAATCCAAATCCAAAATCATATCCACATCATTTCCAGATCTGAGTCCGCAACCATCATTCCGTAAGCTAGCATCCGAAATAATCATTCCGAACCCAAACCCAGAAATTCCATTTTCAAGTTTCCAAAATCAAATCCAAAATTGTCATTTTGAAATCCGATTCAAAAAACTGAAATCTCATTCTTTAAAACCACTTTACTGAACTGGGCTTCAAACCCGAAAACCCTTTTCAAAATCCTTTTACTTTCCTTGAAATCAACTGTATTTCAAATCCCGAAATCAAACTGTTACATTAGGTTCAAATTACGTTATGTATCAAAACCTTGTAAAACGTGAAAACCGTCATTTTCTCGAAAAACGTGCAAAACCGTAAACCATCACAATCACAAATCAAATCATAGAATCATGTATGAAAACATATTAAAAACATATATGCATGCATCAAGAGTTAGAAAGCAAAGTCCACTCACATACCATTTCGACGTCGCCTCGATACGCGCGCACCTACGCTGTTCCCAGCTATTCCGCTATCCTCAGCTTTCCCAAACCTGTCCAAATCCCAATATAAGGTCACTAACTACTTCACGATACTCATACTAAAGCCCCTTAATTTTTCCGTATTTTTTAACTATTTTTACCCGAGCTCTAAAACCTTTGGACAGCCCGAAACATATCGAGTCGATGTCCGATTGACTCGAAACCAGCGTCAAAATGTTCGTTACATCAAATACTTTAAAAGTTGTGTTGGAACCTTCCCTAAAAAGGGCCCCACATGCCCTCACGCGCCACCCAAAGGGGCTGCGCGTGGGAGCCACGTGCGGCACTATTCATCGTCTTCAACCTCTCGCTGGACCGGTTCAGACCGGTTCGAACAGGCCCGGTCCAACCGAACCGGCGAGGGCGGTTCTGCTCTGTTTTTAGGCCATTTTCCATCCTTTTTAGCCTATTAGGATCGTCCTACCCTAATTAGTTTATTTAACTACTTAAAACACGAACTAAAGTACGAAAACTTACCATCCAAGCTTCGAACCAGTCCCCTGAAATTCCCAGTCACGGGTTCCCGGCCACTCGTTGTCTTCTTCGCCACGGGTTCGACTCCTCAAGCCAATTACATCCTCCTTCAACTAACAGAACCCATAAATCGGCTTGATTAAGCTTCTGAGTCCACGATTTTCAATTTGAATTTAAAACGAAAAACAGGGGACATTGAGAACTCACCTAAGTTTAGACCTCCACTGTGCTCGTCGTCCTGTTCCACTGGGTTCACAAGGCGAGCCTCAGCCTCTCTAACACTAATTCGAATCAAAATGATTGTTTGTGGTTACACCTCGACCATCAACTCCTTCTCTGGTTTCAATTCGATACCACCGCCCACGGTGGCCCTCGTGGCCGTCCCAAAACCCCCATCTCACCGTCCTCTCATTCCCTTCATCATGATACCTCTCTAAGCCTTCACCCACACTTCACCACCAGGAATTTCCACGACTCACACACCTTGGATTGTTTTGTCTCTGTTTTTCCCTATTAAACGATCACAACCATTTTAAACCGTTTAAACTGTGTAGAAATAGGCAGAAGCCTCTAGGCTTATACCAGGTGTCACACACCCTGTGGACACAGTCACAATTATCCAATTCACCCTGTCCAAGTGGCCTTATCTGATTGGGCTCAATTCCCAAGGTGGTTAAAAGACCAAAATGCCCCTACAATGTCCAAATTACCATTTTACCCTTCACCTTTCTAGTACCACATCTTATCTGATGACAGCGTGCCGCCTGTCGTTGTACTCAGGACGTCGAGACCTATCTAACGATCCTCGGTCTATGTGTAAAAACCCTATCGTTTTAAAAGTCAACTTTTTCCTCCCTTTAGTCAGAATTACGGTAACGCCCTCAATCTTCCGAACATCATAACTTCCTCCTCGGATGTAGGAATCGGGCGTGCCACCTGTCTACGGACTCGTGATGTCCCAAATTACGTCACGGTCATCGGTCAATACCCACTTGACCGCCCGAACTAAAAGTCAATAATTTGCCCTAACTAGGGGCCAAACCATCATTCTACGCTCACGGACCAAACATAACCAACTAAGCACCAATTAAGTTTACTAATTCGTCCTTAATCACTTCACTAATCCCGGCTTCCGGGACGGGTTGTTACACGATGGGCCCTAAGGGGGGTGGATTGTAAGACCCGTGTCCGTGAGGGAATGGTGAACAATCCCACATTCCTGCGAGGGGGAATGGTCTGGGAAGAGGATAGTGGTGTGCCTTAAAGGTGTAGGCACACACCTATCTAGCACTAGACCTTTTGGGAGCTCAAGTGGCTTTGGGGGGGATTGGAACCCCAAAGTTAAGCGAGTTGAGGCTGGTGCAATTCCATGATGGGTGACCCCCTGGGAAGTTGAACCATGAGCTCCAGAAAAAAAAAACCGTGAGGGCGAGGCCCAAAGCAGACAATATGGTGCTAGATGCATCAGGACCTGATAGAGGAGGTCGGGTCCTGACACGTAGCTTGGAACCGTGACAGTAGTGTGATTGTGACATTTAGGATGTCAGGCATCAGGGATGTCGAGGATTGGTTTTGGGCTGAGTCCCACTTGAAATGGAATTTTGGGCTAAGACCCACATGAATAGTTTTGGACTGAGTCACGTGTATTGGTTTTGGGCTGAGTTCCTATGTGCTTTGGTTTACGGTTTTGGGCTAAGGCCCTAATGGTTTCATTTTTGAGAAATGGTTTTCGAATGCATGCATGCTTTTTAGTGAAGGGTATAAATGTCTTCTTTTTATGAAATGTTTTATAAATTATTGGTTTCGTCTACTCACAGCTTTTAAATGGTTTTAATGTCCTTCAGGTTGATCGCGGATGCGGGCTGTAGCGGAGACCGAGACATGATATTCCTCCTCCTTTTATCCTAACGTACTCTGGAAGCCCCGAATGGGCTAAAGTCGGAACTATCCCTTGTCTGACACTTCGTGTTAGACGGGAGTAAGCACGTCCCGTGTTAATCTTGGGGGGGATTTGGGATGGGTCCTATCATCGTGTTAGACAGAAGCATAACACATCCCGCGTTAATCCTGGGGGGATTTGGGATGGGTCGTGTCATATGATAGTTCATTGGGCCAGCTAGTTTTGTCTCATCAGGCAGATGTATTAGTAGATGAACCATTATATCAAAAAATGTTAGTGGATATATTTTCTCTAACCTACACGTGATGTAGACAATGTCCTCATTTATTGCTTCGAGATCCACCTTTACCAACGATATAGCACATAATATCTGGAAGAACTAAGACAAATAAATTATCGTCTCAACAACATCGGGCTCAAAGTATGATAGAATGCCAATTGGCATGAGCAGTTGTAGCAAAACATGATAGTCATGATTATTCATACTAGATAAAGTTCCACTGTCCGTGTTAACGTTTCAGGATATATTACCAGCAGTCCCATGGGGAATTTCACACCATACAACCACTTTAAGAATTTTTTTTCTTATTTTCAGGTGTAAATGTATAACTAGGATGAGTCATGATGTATTTTCCATTAATGAATTTTAGTCACAAATTAGGGAAAATCTCCATTTCTTACATACCTAGCCATTTTTTTTTGTGTCTTTTATCTTGCGTTCAATGGGTGAAGTAATTCCCACAACACTCTCAGCAACAATCTTCTCGATTTGCATAGAATCTGCGATGTATCTGCTTTTCAATTTTGACTAATATGACAACTGGAAGAATATGAATTTTTTTCGTCTAACTTTCCCGTTCAGTCAGTTTCAGTCCTCGTGTGACGAAGTCAAGTATTCTATTCAATTTAAACAATTTCTCACCATCGGAACTTTTTCGAGGTCGATCTTGTAACTCTGAGTTTCCATCAATTGAGTCTAATTGTGTATGCCAACTGTAATCCCAGGGCAAATACCTTCTTTAATCCTAATAGCATACTGATGATGCATGCCAAAAGGAAGTTTTGTTAGGACCACATGTAGGACAAGAAAGCTAACCCATGGGACTTCACCTTTCCAACATGTCGTAAGCTGAAAAATATTAATTTTCCACTTCACTAGTGCTCGTAGAGTGAATATTTGCCCACTAAACTTGTCGTACATCTATTTACCATTAACCAACAGATCCATGAGCTCATCAATTCATGGCCGCAAATAAATATCGATGGAATTACTTAGGGATTTAGGTCCCGGTATCAATATACTGAGGATTGTGAATTTTTTCTTCATACATCTGCAAGGTAGTAAGTTATACGGAACCATACCCACTGCCCAAGTACTATACAGATTTGTAAAACTCCTAAAGAGATTAAAACCATATGTAGCAAGTCCTAATCTGACATTTCTTGACTCTGCAGAAAAATCAAGATACATCCTCTCGAATTCCTTCCAAGCCTCTCTATTCGCAAGATGCCTCAATGTATCATCATCAATGCTCTCATCATCTCATATCACAAGCTGTGTGTGACGACATGTAGAATCGATGTGGCCTTGGCTTCAGTGGAAAATAACGTAGCAGCTTATTCAGAATTTTGTTCATTTGAAACCTAGGCTAAATACGCATGTGCTATTTATCAAGCTACTCAAATTCACCATAAAATAATGTATAGTTGTTCTTGCATGCATGGATTTTGACATATCCTAAACTGAGATCCTTTAACAACTTCTTTGAGTTATAATAATCTTTAGGGAGACGGTTTTCTTTAGGGAGCATTCGAATGATGATATCCATCATGTGAACAAAATGTGTGTTCATTTGATTATACTTAACTTTCATGTGCATCAACTCCATAACTGTTCCTAGAACCAAAAAGGTTTACAACCTAGGTACAATTTACACTGAGCTTCTTTCTACAATTTCTCGTAATGGAGTTTAGAATCTTCAGGTTGAAACTTGGGTGCTTCGTCATTCATATCATCCAGATGCGAGAGGAAAAACATCCGTTAATATCCATTAATATCACATCGCTCATCCAAAGTACTTTCTTCCCGATGGGGTCTGGGACCCGAAGATGTCGATTCAGTAAATATTTTTTCGCCATGATTGATGTCAGGACCGGCCCCAACTCCCCCGGGATTAACATGGAACCCGCCTGATCCCGTCTGACACGAAGTGTCAGACCAGGGAAAATTCCATCGTCTAACCCTCGCTGGGCTATCAAAGTTCATCAGGATCGTAGGAGGAGGGGAGTGATGTCTCGTCTCTGCTACAACCCGCATCCGCGATCAACCTGAAGGGCATTAAAACACGAAAACTGTAAGTGGACAATTTAAACATTTTAATTAAAAACATTTCTGCATAAAGACGTTTATACCCTTCATAAATACATACGCATGCATTCAAAAATCATTTATCAAACATTCATAAAACCATTGAAAACATTCTCAAAATCATTCAAGGGTTCATACCCGGCCCCATAAACCATCATGACCCATAAATCCATTTGGGTCCCTGACCCGAAATCACAATTCAAAACACGTAGGTCAAATCAATAGTGACTCAGCCCAAATCACCTCAAGTGGGGCTCAGCCCAAAACCATTCTCAAAATATCACAAAGGGGGTCTCCACCCCAAATCACTTTCTGAAACATAAAACACAGGGTCTCCGCCCTCAAATCTCGTATACGGGGTCGCAGCCCCAAATCACTTTCTAATCATAAAACATAGGGTCTCTGCCCTAAAATCATTTTTCCATAAAATCTCATACGTACCGTCATACGTATAACCCATCTGCGGCACTTCCGAGAAGATGCCAACTCGGGGCACACAGCCCCTAGGGAACACATCCCCGATATAGTCACGATGTCAATCTTTATACTAGTGTGCACACTACTCGGGGTCTCACTCCGAGTCTTCTCCCATGATTCTCCATCTGGGAGGCTCAATCACTGGATCTAGTCCGAGCTCTCTCTCTGGATCTAGTCCACACATCTCTCCGGAATCTAGTCCGGGATCACATCATAATAAGTAACCACCACTCCTGGAACGGGATCCCTATGGGGATACCCACTCTGGTTTGTGGATCGTGACTCTCAGGGTCGATGCTGGAGGAGACCATATAATCAAATGGAGGGTTCATTCACTTTTTCAAATACTCTTTTCTTTCTTTCGCAAATCACATTTCTCAATTGGGTCTCATACCCGATTCATCTCAATAGGATTCCTCGAATCCGATTCAAATCACTTTCACAGGCCTCGGCCTAAATCCTCAGTTCAACTGGGTCTCATGCCCGAATACTCATTTCACAAATCGAACAGGGACTCAAGCCCGATGTTACAATCAACTGGGCCCTAGGTCCGAAACCATTACTCAACAGGACCTCACGTCTGATTTCACAACCAACGGGGCCTTAAGGCCGAAATCTCAACTAAATGGGTCTCAGGCCCAATATCATAAATCAACGGGGGCATCAAGCCCGATAGTACCATTAACTGGGCCTCAAACCCGAATCGTAAATCAAATGGACCCTCGGTCCGATCGTATAGCTCAAATGGACCCTAGGTCCGATTCCTCGTCAAATCAAATGGACTCCAAGTCCGAGATTTCGTAAATCAAATGGGTCTCGTGCTCGATTTCATATTTCTAAATCCGAAATCCATTCCTTAAACCCTCGTTGAAAACCTAGAACGTATATGCATCATATAAAACCGTAAATCTCTAAATACGTGCAAATAAGTAAATCCTAGGCTACCACTAACAGGACCCATCCCAATCCCCCTAGGATTACCGTGGAATGTGCCCTGCTCCCGTCCAACAAGGGGTGTCAGACAAGGGATAACCAAAAGTCACTATCCAAACGGGGCTTCCAGAGTGCGCAAGGATCGATGGAGGAGGCGTGCAATGTCCCAGTCTCTGCTGCGGTTGCACCCGTAATCAACCTGAAGGGCATTAAAACCAATAAAAGCTGTGAGTGGACAAAAATCATTAAGTTTATTAAACACAGTTATAAGACATTTATGCCCTCCAATAAAAACGTATGCATGCCACGAAAATCAGTAACCAAAACGTTTGTTCAACCAAGCCATTAGGGCCTTAGCCTAAAAACCGTAACTCAAAACCAAGTGTGGGAACTCAGCCCAAAACTGTGGAATACCACATCCAGACATACAAAACCATGTGGGCCACCGGCCAAAGCCAAAAACATAAATACATAAATCCAAAACAATTTAGGGTTCCCGACCCGAAATACTATTTCAATAACCAATAATCCATTTTTACCACATAAACACAAATCCAACCGAAAAGCCATTTCATAGATTCATTAATCCATATTTATCATTACCATCTCCAGCATCCCAGATGCTTAGCGTCCCAGACGCTTGACGTCCCAGACGTCATATCCCACGGTATAATAAGCAACGCGTGCTGCCCGGGGTCTCTCCAGGTCCATATCTCTGACATCCCAGATGTCTTGTAACGACCCGTCCCGAATTCCGGGATTAGTTTAGTGATTAATCTTGATTAGTGAGGTTGAACGGTGGTTAGTAGGGCGGAATCGGATAAATTGTGCAAAATGACCGTTTTGCCCCTGGTCGTGGGCAAAATGTTGACTTTTTGTTCGGGCGGTCAAATGGACTTTGACCGATGACCGTGACGTAGTTCGGGACGTCACGAGTTCATAGACAGGTGGCACGTTCGATTCCGACATTCGTAGAGAAAGTTATGGTGTTCGGAAGTTGAGGGGTATTTTGGTAATTTGGCTTGTTAGGGGCCAAATGTTGACTTTTTGATCGGGAGGTCCGATGGACGAAGGCCAAGGACCGTTACGTAGGTATCGTCGATACGAATCCAACGACAGGCGGCATGCCGAAATCGGAGATCCGACGACGACGTTATGGTCAAGGAAACGAACTAACGAACCGAGGCCGGGATTAAAATAATATTATAATAATGAATAGTGACCGTTGACCCTACACACCTGGATGAGTGACAAGTGTCACCCATCCCTTGTTTCCAGCTCCTTGTTTCCCTCCAAACATCATCATTACTACATCATCATCATCTAATCCACCATTTCCCCTAATTTTCTCCATTTTGTTCCTAAACCGTGCACAAAATGTGGGATTCGGATTAGGGAGAATTGGCTCCCTTCTTCTGCTGTTCTTGTGAGAAAATGGGAGACTAGGATGAGGGAATTAACGGGGAAACACGAGGGGTTGTGAGGATGTTGAATTTTGGATTTTGGATTCCGGGAAAATTGGGGGGAAAATTCGAATACTGGGAATTGGGCTGTGATGATCGAATTGGAGGTTACAAACATCTTCCTGAGGTTGTGACGAGTCGATCCACATCAAAAACGAGAAGGATTGGTGCCGTTTTGGCTCTGATCGAGCTTGGTGACAGAGGAAGAAATCGAGGCTGAGTCGTGGAGTTTGGGGCTGTGATTGACTCAATTGTTGTGGGGAAATGATTTCTCATGATCCCACGATGCTTTTGGGATCATCAATTGAAGGAAACCGGCTGAGATCGATGAAACTCCATGGTTGCACAGTGGACGGTGTTCATACTTGAGTCGTGATCATTTACTGATCAAACGACGAAATTGATGTGGGGGAATTGTTCCTCGTGGTCCACTGATGCTTCTGGTTGAACCAATTTAGGGAAATCAATCGAGATTGAAGGAATCCCATGATTGAACAGTGACCGGGTGTTCTTCGTGGATCATCATCGAATCGTGGGAATCTGGGTAAGGATTTGTGTAATTGAGTTTACAGACTTATAATTGGACTTAAAACGAAGCTAATGGATTGATCAATTGAAGGAATTAGGATCGAATTGACAGGATTGGAACCGGGTTGTGTCGCGGGTGAATTGGACCCGTTTACCAGACAAACGGGTTGGGCTGGTGACACTGTAGCAGGCGCGTGAGTTTCACGCGCAGCCACTCACGGCGGCGCGTGACGGCGCGTGGGCACGGATCTCGAGGTGAGGTTAACATGACTTCTGTCCTATTTAATGTAACGGACATTTTGGAATTGGTTTCGTGTCGATCGGACACCGTCTCGATAGTGTTCGGGATGTCCGAAGGTTTTAAATTAAGTTTAAAAATAAGTAAAAATTCGGGAAAATTACGGGACTTTGATAGGATGTTAATAATGAGGTTAGTAACCCTCTAATGTGATTTGGACAGGATTGGGAGTCCCGGTGATAGTGGTGTGGCCCGGGAGGGCCGGTGGCACGCGTATCGAGGCACACGGTTAAAACGGTCTGTGAGTGGACTTTGGTTTTATAAATTCTATGCATGCTTAAATATTTTACATGGATTATGGTTGTGATTGTGTGATGTTGATTTGGTTGTTGGTAAATTGTACGGTTTCACGTATTTCGAGGCGATTTACGTGCTTGCACGTAAATCGAGGTTTCCGGTTTTACATGGAATTTCCATATTTATGACTTGGATATAATATGATAAAATGGTTTTGAAATTGGAAATATGAACTCGGGCTTGAGGCCCAATTATGTTGGAAATTTCGGACTTGGAGTCCATTTGAATATCGGGCCGGGGGCCCAGTTGGTTAATGAAATCGGGCCAGGGGCCCAGTTGGTATGAAATCGGGCTGAGACCCATTTGAGTTATGTTATCGGGCCAGGGGCCCAGTTGATTTACGAATTCAGGCCGTGGGCCCAGTGGGTTTATAAGTCGGGCTGCGGGCCCAGTTGGTTTACAAATCGGGCCGTGGGCCCAGTGGTTTATAAAATCGGGCATGAGGCCCAGTTGGATAATAAATGTGATTTCGGGTCAGGGACCCTATATTTTATAATGGTGATTTTGGGTCAAGGACCCTAAATGGAATTACATGGTTTTATGGAAATTTCGGGCAGGGCCCAATTGTAATGATGTGATAAAGGATTTAATAAAACTGTTTTCCATATACCATCTGGATACAAGGATATATGATGGTCTCCTCCAGATGTCTGGGACACTGGGGAAGTCACGGTGCATTGCCTGCGAGGGGTCATTATACGGAGCAGCCGGACCGTATGATGACTCAGGAGCAGGATTGCTATGATTGACGTCAGGGACGTCAGACATCAGGAATGTCAGATATATGGACCCGGAGAGACCCCGGGCAGCACGCGTAGCTTATGAAACCGTGAGATATGACGTCAGGGACGTCTAGCGTCTGGGACGCTAAGCATCTGGGATGCTGGTGATGGTAATGGTAAAATATGGATTTAGGAATAAAATGGCTTATTGGTTGGATATGTGTTATGTGGTAAAAATGGATTATTGGTTATGAAATGGTATGTCGGGTCAGGGACCCTAAATGGTTTTGGATTTATGGAATGATGTTCATTTATGGTCGTGGGTGGTGACCCACATGGTTTTAATATGTATGGTGGTGGTATTCCACAGTTTTGGGCTGAGTTCCCACACTTGGTTTTTGGCTAACGGTTTTTGGGCTAAGGCCCTAATGGCTCGGTTGAGCAAACGTTTTGGTTACTGGTTTTTGTGGCATGCATACGTTTTTATTGGAGGGCATAAATGTCTTATAAATGTATTTGGGTAAACTTATTGGTTTTTGTCCACTCACAGCTTTTGGTTTTAATGCCCTTCAGGTTGATTACGGATGCGATTGCAGCAGAGACTGGGACATTGCACACCTCCTCCATCGATCCTTGCGCACTCTGGATGCCCCGTTGGGCAGTAGCTCTTAGTTATCCCTTGTCTGACACCCCTTGTTGGACGGGAGCAGGGCACATTCCACGGTAATCCCGGGGGGATTGGGATGGGTCCTGTCAACTTGGTATCAGAGCACGGTTGCTCTTTTGTGTGCGCAGGTCGAGGGTGTGATGTCTCTTTGGGCTGCAATTCGTTATCAACCTGATAGATAGTTTTTAGGTTTGGATAGTGGATGGAGTGTGATTGGCCCGATACGCCGTGCATTAAGGTGATTCGACCCAAGTGGGGTTGATTGTGGTGAACTGGTATTGTGGGACCGACGGTTCGGTCATGTAATATTAAACTTTGTGCTGCTAGGTGCAGCCAGGTTCGGGGAACCTCATTTGAGTAATGGTTTAAAAATGTGAACTCTCGTGGTGGTTGTTGGTGTGAGGGATGTTGGTTCATCGGAGTTGGCCGATGACCTAGTGGTGGAACCCACGTTGATGGGATGGTAGGATTGGATTTGACGTCTATTCGATGTCTAGACCGCGGGGTCGGTCAGGTTGTGGATTTTATATTACGGAGAGCTGTTTGGTTCGGTTGAACCATAGGGTGTGATTGTGGAACCCTAGTATTAAAAAGGTAAACCTTAATTGTGGCTAGTGGATGAGAACTTGTGCTGCGACGAGCGGCTGAGGTCATGGATGACCATGTGGATGGCTCTGGTGAGTTTAGGCAGAACTATGGGATTCGATGTACGGATACGGTTCTGAGATAAATTATGGAATCCCGTGTTGGATCGGGTATTGATGTGATGTGTGGATGCGGATCTCGATAGCAATGACAGTTAGTCGGAAGTCATATGGAGATGACTGGCTATCGAGGGTAGTTAGTGTGGTTATAATACTTGGAGGCGTTCAGGGAACGTTCACTTTCCTGATGTGGATTGTCAGAATAGTGGTACCCATAGTCGTGAGGTACGGGATCGTCGTTCCGTATGAACGGAGATCCAGGGTTGTCGTATTTGCACACGGTGTGCAGTATGGATGTTTGCGGGGTTGGTACTTTTGTGCTGATGCTAGTATGGATGCCTGTGTGCTGATACTAGTGTTGTTGATAGTATGTTGGTGCTGGTACTAGCGCTGGTGCTAGTGTCGGTAATGGTGTTGACGATGAGCCACAAGTTGAGGGGTGACTCTGTCATGATGAACATATGTTCGGTCTTTGAGATTTGGTAGTGGTTGAGTGATGGACTGGATGGGATCCAGTTAAGATTGTACTGTGTTGGGATAAGTCCCAATAGTGGTGAGATAACCAGTGATGAGTGGATTAAAAGGGTATAATTGAGACTTGAGTAATCTTGGGATGGCGTCCCCTACGTCATGATAATTGGTGGATTTGGGGGAGTTGTTGGCAACTCCAAAATTTGTGCGATTTTATGTTTTTAAATATCCCTAAAAAGTACATGGAAATGATTAAAACTGGAAAAGACGAGGAAAAACCATTAGTGGTATAAAGGTAGGAATTTGTAATTGAGAACTTGGAAAATCGAGTGTTGAACCTGTAAAGGTCGGGATGTGCGAACGGAACAATAACGGATTGATTGTGGACACGGGGTTGTCCAAGTGAAATGAGGAGGTAGGAAGTCTAGTGGTTAGACTTGACGTCTTGTTGGGAGCATGTCTATTTCCAACATGGTTGGAACCTTAGTTTCAAGGAGAGTTATGATTGGGGAACGAGAGTGGTGCTCGTTTTTGGTGATTGGTATTCTGAAGTCATTGGGGTTGACTTCTTGCTTTCTGCCCTGGCAGACGTTGAGTGTAGTTACCAGTACGTTGAGCGTGTATTGGTTGGTGGGCCCAGGTGTAATTGCGGGTCATTAGGAGGAGCTACGTATTCGAAATTAGGTAAACGAGATTTCTCATTTTCTGCTTGGTGGCAGACGATGTTGGGGGTACATGGCGTGGTGAGTGCAGTGAGTTTTGTTGCATCCACGTAGGATGAGTATTGGTGTCATTATTTTGGATCATCCTTGGTTTTTCCTAGGTGGAATGACAAGGATCGATACGAACTTGGGTGTGTGAGTCGTAAATGACGAGATTGAACTTCTTTTCGAAGTGGGGCCCGTATGGTATTCTACTCGGGTGAGTAGGTTTTCAAGGTAGTTGAAATTTTGTCAACCTTAGACGTGTGGAGGTTGGATTGGCTTCCCTATTAAGTCAATCAAGTGTATTGAACGGGTAACCGATAGGTTTGGTTTTGGTGTGTCTTGGTAAATGTGAACGAGATTTCGGGATTTGGAATCGAATTTCTGGGTGACGATTCAGGATTCGATTTTGACTTGAAAGTATATTTCTGGATTTGGGTACGGAATGATTATTCCAAATGCTAGCTTACGGAATAATGATTTCGGATTCGGATTTGGATAAGAATTAAAATTTGATGTCTGGGCTTGGATCCGGGATTTCTTACGAAATTGCGGATTCAGATTCGGAATTGGAACTAGTTGTTGGGTGGAGTTTCGATTTGTCTCATGCTGGATTGGGCAAACGTACTCCATTATTGGAACACGTTCGGCTATGACCTAGGTGGTTGTAGTCTGGTTATTAGGTAGATGTGTGTACTTCGTACTTGGGTCGAGGTACAATACCTTGTAGACTTGTGACGTCTAGTTACGGTATACGGGATATACCCGAGGTGTGTTGGTGAGCGTGTTGGTAGTCGGATTGGTTCCGATACCATGGGATTGGTTGTGGACCGGACATTACTATGCAATGGGTCACGGTAATTCCGATGTGTTTAATTACACACAGGTCATGTGAAAGGTCGGTAATTGTTTACTAAGTTAAGTATGTTGGTGGCATGTGTAGCCACGAGTGAGTCTAGTGTCAGTTTTCGACTGACAACAACTGTGTGGTGACAGTTTGTCAGGATGTGTCAACATAGATCGTTGAGTGGGGTCAGCTGACTCCTAGTGGGAGTGGGAAAGGAACCGTCGAGTTGTTGCGTCAACGAGAGGGTTGATTTGACAAGTGGTGTCAAATTCGAAACAAGTAGTTTCAGTCATTCGACGGGGTCGAATGTAGTCGTTGCGTGTTGAGTATTAGTGGTACGTAGAGTGCAGACAAGTTTTGCCTGGTTAGTTGGTGTACGGGTGTACACGTGTTGTGTGGTCGATTCTACTTTCCACGGGGTGTTTGTGGAATCAGGGTAATCGAGTTTCGAGAGCGAAACTTTTTAAGGAGGGAAGTACGTTGAGTTTAGATCGGTTGGAATTTCGAGGACGAAATTTATTAAGGAGGGAAGGTTGTAACGACCCGTCCAGAATTCCGGGATTAGTTTAGTGATTAATCTTGATTAGTGAGGTTGAACGGTGGTTAGTAGGGCGGAATCGGATAAATTGTGCAAAATGACCGTTTTGCCCCTAGTCGTGGGCAAAATGTTGACTTTTTGTTCGGACGGTCAAATGGACTTTGACCGATGACCGTGACGTAGTTCGAGACGTCACGAGTTCATAGACAGGTGGCACGTTCGATTCCGACATTCGTAGAGAAAGTTATGGTGTTCGGAAGTTGAGGGGTATTTTGGTAATTTGGCTTGTTAGGGGCTAAATGTTGACTTTTTGATCGGGAGGTCCGATGGACGAAGGCCAAGGACCGTTACGTAGGTATCGTCGATACGAATCCAACGACAGGCGGCATGCCGAAATCGGAGATCCGACGACGACGTTATGGTCAAGGAAACGAACTAACGAACCGAGGCCGGGATTAAAATAATATTATAATAATGAATAGTGACCGTTGACCCTACACACCTGGATGAGTGACAAGTGTCACCCATCCCTTGTTTCCAGCTCCTTGTTTCCCTCCAAACATCATCATTACTACATCATCATCATCTAATCCACCATTTCCCCTAATTTTCTCCATTTTGTTCCTAAACCGTGCACAAAATGTGGGATTCGGATTAGGGAGAATTGGCTCCCTTCTTCTGCTGTTCTTGTGAGAAAATGGGAGACTAGGATGAGGGAATTAACGGGGAAACACGAGGGGTTGTGAGGATGTTGAATTTTGGATTTTGGATTTCGGGAAAATTGGGGGGAAAATTCGAATACTGGGAATTGGGCTGTGATGATCGAATTGGAGGTTACAAAAATCTTCCTGAGGTTGTGACGAGTCGATCCACATCAAAAACGAGAAGGATTGGTGTCGTTTTGGCTCTGATCGAGCTTGGTGACAGAGGAAGAAATCGAGGCTGAGTCGTGGAGTTTGGGGCTGTGATTGACTCAATTGTTGTGGGGAAATGATTTCTCATGATCCCACGATGCTTTTGGGATCATCAATTGAAGGAAACCGGCTGAGATCGATGAAACTCCATGGTTGCACAGTGGACGGTGTTCATACTTGAGTCGTGATCATTTACTGATCAAACGACGAAATTGATGTGGGGGAATTGTTCCTCGTGGTCCACTGATGCTTCTGGTTGAACCAATTTAGGGAAATCAATCGAGATTGAAGGAATCCCATGATTGAACAGTGACCGGGTGTTCTTCGTGGATCATCATCGAATCGTGGGAATCTGGGTAAGGATTTGTGTAATTGAGTTTACAGACTTATAATTGGACTTAAAACGAAGCTAATGGATTGATCAATTGAAGGAATTAGGATCGAATTGACAGGATTGGAACCGGGTTGTGTCGCGGGTGAATTGGACCCGTTTACCAGACAAACGGGTTGGGCTGGTGACACTGTAGCAGGCGCGTGAGTTTCACGCGCAGCCACTCACGGCGGCGCGTGACGGCGCGTGGGCACGGATCTCGAGGTGAGGTCAACATGACTTCTGTCCTATTTAATGTAACGGACATTTTGGAATTGGTTTCGTGTCGATCGGACACCGTCTCGATAGTGTTCGGGATGTCCGAAGGTTTTAAATTAAGTTTAAAAATAAGTAAAAATTCGGGAAAATTACGGGACTTTGATAGGATGTTAATAATGAGGTTAGTAACCCTCTAATGTGATTTGGACAGGATTGGGAGTCCCGGTGATAGTGGTGTGGCCCGGGAGGGTCGGTGGCACGCGTATCGAGGCACACGGTTAAAACGGTCTGTGAGTGGACTTTGGTTTTATAAATTCTATGCATGCTTAAATATTTTACATGGATTATGGTTGTGATTGTGTGATGTTGATTTGGTTGTTGGTAAATTGTACGGTTTCACGTATTTCGAGGCGATTTACGTGCTTGCACGTAAATCGAGGTTTCCGGTTTTACATGGATTTTCCATATTTATGACTTGGATATAATATGATAAAATGGTTTTGAAATTGGAAATATGAACTCGGGCTTGAGGCCCAATTATGTTGGAAATTTCGGACTTGGAGTCCATTTGAATATCGGGCCGGGGGCCCAGTTGGTTAATGAAATCGGGCCAGGGGCCCAGTTGGTATGAAATCGGGCTGAGACCCATTTGAGTTATGTTATCGGGCCAGGGGCCCAGTTGATTTACGAATTCGGGCCGTGGGCCCAGTGGGTTTATAAGTCGGGCTGCGGGCCCAGTTGGTTTACAAATCGGGCCGTGGGCCCAGTGGTTTATAAAATCGGGCATGAGGCCCAGTTGGATAATAAATGTGATTTCGGGTCAGGGACCCTATATTTTATAATGGTGATTTTGGGTCAAGGACCCTAAATGGAATTACATGGTTTTATGGAAATTTCGGGCAGGGCCCAATTGTAATGATGTGATAAAGGATTTAATAAAACTGTTTTCCATATACCATCTGGATACAAGGATATATGATGGTCTCCTCCAGATGTCTGGGACACTGGGGAAGTCACGGTGCATTGCCTGCGAGGGGTCATTATACGGAGCAGCCGGACCGTATGATGACTCAGGAGCAGGATTGCTATGATTGACGTCAGGGACGTCAGACATCAGGAATGTCAGATATATGGACCCGGAGAGACCCCGGGCAGCACGCGTAGCTTATGAAACCGTGAGATATGACGTCAGGGACGTCTAGCGTCTGGGACGCTAAGCATCTGGGATGCTGGTGATGGTAATGGTAAAATATGGATTTAGGAATAAAATGGCTTATTGGTTGGATATGTGTTATGTGGTAAAAATGGATTATTGGTTATGAAATGGTATGTCGGGTCAGGGACCCTAAATGGTTTTGGATTTATGGAATGATGTTCATTTATGGTCGTGGGTGGTGACCCACATGGTTTTAATATGTATGGTGGTGGTATTCCACAGTTTTGGGCTGAGTTCCCACACTTGGTTTTTGGCTAACGGTTTTTGGGCTAAGGCCCTAATGGCTCGGTTGAGCAAACGTTTTGGTTACTGGTTTTTGTGGCATGCATACGTTTTTATTGGAGGGCATAAATGTCTTATAAATGTATTTGGGTAAACTTATTGGTTTTTGTCCACTCACAGCTTTTGGTTTTAATGCCCTTCAGGTTGATTACGGATGCGATTGCAGCAGAGACTGGGACATTGCACACCTCCTCCATCGATCCTTGCGCACTCTGGATGCCCCGTTGGGCAGTAGCTCTTGGTTATCCCTTGTCTGACACCCCTTGTTGGACGGGAGCAGGGCACATTCCACGGTAATCCCGGGGGGATTGGGATGGGTCCTGTCATGTCTGACGTCCTAGATGTCTAATCATAGCAATCCTGCTCCCGAGTCACTATACGGTCCGGTAGCTCTGTACAATGACCCCTCGTAGGCAATGCACCGTGACTTCCCCAGTGTCCCAGACACCTGGAGGAGACCATCATATATCCTCGTATCCAGATGGTATGAAGAAAACAGTTTTATCAAATCATTTCACAACATATCAATTGGCCCTGCCCGAAATCTCCATAAAACATCACAATTCCATTTAGGGTCCCTAACCCGAAATCACATTTATTAAACATAGGGTCCCAGACACGAAATCACATTTATTAACATAGGGTCCCAGACACGACATCACATTTATAACCCAACTGGGCCTCATGCCCGATTTTATAAACTGATGGGCCCACAGCCCGATTTTATAAACCACTGGGCCC
Organism: Prinsepia uniflora; assembly: GCA_032719365.1. Classification (NCBI taxonomy): domain Eukaryota; kingdom Viridiplantae; phylum Streptophyta; class Magnoliopsida; order Rosales; family Rosaceae; genus Prinsepia; species Prinsepia uniflora. The sequence goes on along the minus strand of CM064865.1, from coordinate 64,962,056 downwards.
ACGACCCTAATTCGTAAATCAACTGGGCCCCTGGCCCTATAATATAACTCAAATGGGTCTCAGCTCGATTTCGTAACAACTGGGCCCCTGGCCCGATTTCATAAAGCAACTGGGCCCTCGGCCCGATTACGTAACTCAAATGGACTCCAAGTCCGAGGTTTCCAAAACAATTGGGCCTCAAGCCCGAGTTCATCTTTCCAATTTCAAAACCATTTCATCATATTATATCCAAGTCATAAGTATGGAAAATCCGTACAAAACCGGAAAAACCTCGATTTACGTGCAAGCACGTAAATTGCCTCGAAATACGTGAAACCGTATAATTTACTAATTTCCAAATCAACATCATACAATCACAATCATAATCCATATAAAACAGTTAAGCATACATAGAATTTATAAAACTAAAGTCCACTCACAGACCGTCCAAATGATGCACCTCGATATGCGTGCCATAGGCCTTCCCGGGCCATACCAGTATCACTGGGACTTCCAAACCTGTCCAAATCATACCCAAATGTTACAACTAACCTATACAAGTCCATATTAAGAACCCTAAACTTTTTTGGAAAAGTCAACGTGTCTCGAGGTGAAAAACCTCGATTTGACCAACTTAACGATCTCCGATCGACCCGAAACCACCGCCATTGGATCCGGATCGTCGAATCCTTTAAAATAGTCCTGGTCCCACCTAAAAATACGTTCCCACGTGCCCCCACGCGCGGGTCAAAGTTCTAGTCAAACGTTGACCAAAACGTCAACGCTGACGTCATCAAAGTCAACGTTGACGTCATCATGAACAGTAAGTCATTGAGTCAACTCGCCGGTCAACCGAGTCAACTCGCCGGAATTTCTCGCCGGAAAACTCCATTGATGCTCCAAACTTCAAACTTCGATATCTCACTCGTTTCTCAACCAAATGGGACGTTCTACCTTTGTAAATCCATCTACTCGAGCCAAGGATTCCAAATATCAACCCAGAAATTTCAGAAAGTACCTGAATTTTAAGTTATGGTCATTCAAAGTTTCGGCCAGAATTCCAAACATCATTCCAGCCACCTCCAACGTCCAAATCCGTCCCAAATTGAACCTACAAGGTCAAGGGAGCTCGAGGAACATAACCCTAGGCTTAGAATCGATCAAAAACTATTAAAACCAAGTCCACCATTTTTGAACTAAAAATAGGATTTTCGGGTTTACCTACGAAACTCCGGCCACCGTGCATGACAGTCCTTGCCGTGGCCACCATTTGGTTCGTCTCAATGTCCTCTCCAACTTTCCTTTACACTGTAATTGCATTCAATGAGGTTTTGTGGTTTTAGAGGGAGGTTGGGTGATTGGGTTTCATGAAGAACGATGGGAAAATGATGATGAAGATGATGTATGGCGGGGTCAAGCCGTTGGCTGGAGGTAAAGTAGATAAGTGAGGGTGGTGGTCATCTGAGTATTTGGTCTGGGGTGATGATTCTTCACGGGTGAAATGAGAATGGGAGAGGGAGATGGTTGATCAGATTAATGAGAAGGAGAAAGTGGAATGAATGGTGCAGATTCAATCTTAAGAATCAAATGGATGGCTAAGATTAATAGAGAGAGAAAATCATATTTTAATTCATTAGTGGAGACATGATCCAGATTTAGGGCCTTAAAACAAGGGATAAGTGACAAGTGTCACTCATCCAGGTGTCCACAATCATCGGTCACTGTTCAATATTTTATTATTATTTTAATCGAAATCCCGATTCATTCGGTTAATCGATTTCGCTCCCGTGACCACAACTTCGTCGTCGAACCTCCGATTTTGGTGTGTCGCCTGTCTATGGGTTCGTATCGACTCGATCTACGTAACTGTCCTTGGCCCTTCGCCATTGGACCTCCCAGGTCAAAAGTCAACATTTTGCCCCTTTTCCACCAAATTACCAAAATACCCCTCGACTTCCGAACACCATAACTTTCTCCTCGAATGTCGGAATCGAATGTGCCACCTGTCTATTAACACGTGACGTCCTGAACTACGTCACGGTCATCGGTCAAAGTTCGTTTGACAGCCCGATCAAAAAGTCAACATTTTACCCACGACTAGGGGCAAAACGGTCATTTTGCACATTTTGTCCGATTTCGCCCAACTAATCACCGACCAACCCCACTAATCACGATTAGTTACTAATCTAATCCCGGAATTTGGGACGGGTCGTTACAATCACAAACAAATGCACTCATGGCATCACAAAATATATTCTAAAACAATTATAAAACATTTATGCATGCATCGAATTCGAAAGAAAGGACCACTCACAGACCGTCTGAAGTAGCGCCTCGATACGCGTGCCATAATCGTCTCCCGAGTCAAACGTCGCCTCCGGGATTCTCAAACCTGTCCAAATTAATTTAGAGGGTTAATAACTACCTAAATAACCCCTCACGAAGTCCCGTAATTTTCTAGAATTTCTAACTATTTTTAAAACCGAACCTAAACCTTCGGACGTCCCGAACTATATCGAAACGATGTCCGATTGACACGAAACCAGTCCCAAAAAGTTCGTTACATCGAATAGATGATTTCGTGTGTTGAACACATCCCAAAAAACCCCCCTCACGCGCCGTCACGCGCCCCTGGAAGTGGCCTGCTCGTGGGCCCACGCGCCGGCTACTGTAGATCATCTTCAACCTCTCGACGCCGGTCCGGGCCGGCCGGTCCGATCCAAACCCTGCAACTGGACCGGGGTGACCGGTCCAGGCCCCTACAACCCGTATTTTTCCTCCGTTTTCCTCCAATCCAATCCCTAAATTCCTATTTTTGTGTTTCCTATCTAATCCAATTAACGAAACACATCAAAACTCACAAAATCACACGGTTCAAACTTCTCCTTTTCTTCCCACGGCTTCCCAGCCGTCCACCACCACCAAAACCTCACTAACCACCCCCTAGCAACCTAAATAACCCATCCTAATCATCCAAAACAGTCCATAATGACAAAATCGAAAAAAAGAATGGAAAATGGGCAAACCGAGCTACCTCTCAGCTTTGTCTCCTCCAGCCGCCGTCCACGGCAGTTCTGGCCGTCCAGCAGCCTCCATCTGGTCCTCTTCTCCCTCTCTGCCTCTCAGTCATGGTCCTAGGGTCATGGGTTTGGCTTTGGGGTAGATATGGTGATCGGGTTTTGGGTTGGAGGAAATGGGAATGCACGGTGTAAAATGGAAGGCATGATATGCATGTATGTGTGAGATTGGCCAGTGGATGGGTGACACTTGTCACTCAACCATTGGCTGTCTAAAAAGCTGGGCCCACTAGAGACAAAACTGCACTTTTTATCTCGTAAAACGTGTCGTCGTGAATAATAACCGGGAACTTCCTTGAACCGTAACTTCGTCGTCGAACATCCGAATTCAACATGCCGCCTGTCTGCGGATTCGTATCGTCGTGATCTACGTAACGGTCTTCAGCCCTCGGCCATCGGACCTCTCGGTCAAAAAGTCAACTTTTGACCCCCTTTTTCCCAAAATTACCAAAATGCCCCTAAACTTCCGAACGTCATAACTTCCTTCTCGGACATCGGAATCGAGCGTGCCACCTGTCTATGAACTCATGACGTCACGAACTACATCCCGGTCATTGGTCAAAGTCTATTTGACCACCTGAACAAAAAGTCAACGATTCGCCCATTCCAAGGGAAAAATTGTCATTTCGCCCAAACGTCCGCTAATTCTCGTCTAATCTCCGATTAGTCTCTCTAATCCGTAATTAATCCTTAATTAATCCCGTTAATTCGGGACGGGTCGTCACAAACTTCCCCCCTTAAGGAATTTCGTCCTCGAAATTCAAATTGACCCGAGTCCACAACCAACTGTGGAATCCAACCTTATTCCTCGAAACGGATCGTTGCACCCACACGAGAATACTCGTGTAGCAGTACACGTCCAACACACATACCGTACTCAACGGTATCATCCTCAGTACGTACCGTCATTAGAGCCTCCAAAGCTCCAACTCGCTCACGAACTACACGTCTGCTCGCACGTCTCACTCGAGACCAAACATCGACACTCGTCAATCTCGCATGTCACTCACTTAGACAGGTCAACGATACCAGACTGATATCCCAATGGTTTTCAGTTTGACTCTCTAACACTTCCATCTGACAATCGTCAAGCTGGAACGCAGTCCCACTAAGGCTAACATACTCCAGCTGGCATCCTGCTCAGCACCCTATCAAGCAACATCCTACAGAACCTGCCATCTCAATGGCGTGAATAAGATCTCGTAGGTCATCCTCAAACCTATGTCCAAATTGACTCTACTTAGAGTCCCACCAATCCATACCTATCCGAACTCGTCGGATACCTAACAGTCTAATACCCACACAGATCACATCCATCGTGACCAGCGGGCACTCCCGGCTCCACTGCGCTTCACTGCGCTACTCTGACCTTGACTCGCTCTCGAGTCCTCGCATCACTCAGCGATACCACTTGTCATCTAGGCTTACCTCTAGTCTCCAAACTCACTATCGGATTAAATCCGATCGTCACTCATGTCCATCTAGGATTCCATCCAAACTACAGCGTACTCGTACTCTCGGGCACTCTCAACCCAACATACCGATTGACCGTAGTCAATCCCATCGTCTAAAGCGCACAACACATCGGTGCACCCACATCACCTCAACATCAGGGTGTCACCCGACCTACTCAAGGACTGCTCTCTGGCAACGTCCAACCACAAATTATTGTTCGCACTCCAACCATGGTCCGGACCCCAACCGTCCATCACCAGACGAACATCGATCCATCACCTCGGACACTCACTTGTCACATCCTGTGACGCTAACCACCAACTACTTGTCAAGTTAATCAAATTGACCCACAACCTAGGTGTTCGGTTCTTACACCCTTTGGAACTTCTAGCTGTCACAACACTCCTCGTCGTCCCACCTAGGGACAAATCTAATATGGTGACATCAGGGTTCATCTGATGTCATCCTCCGGCCTCCAACACCATCTGCTACAGCGTCACACTCAGTGACCTCGGACTACTCATCACCAATACGGAATCAAGCACTCTTCTCATCGTCTCAATCACAACTTCTATTGATTCCGAAGTTCCAATCACGTAGGAACCGTGTTTCTTATCCAATCACGAAGCTCACTTCACACCCGAACTTACTAACGTTCTATAGGCAAACCAGTGCCATGTCCTCACTCAGGAGGTATGGTCAACCGTAGTCAGCCAAAACTAATCCGTAATGGACTCTCAGGTCCTCAACTCAACTGGATACCATCCACACGTCCGTAACTCACTTTTCACTTCCATACTTCTGAGTGCATCCTCGCGACTCAATCTCATAGCACTGGGGGACCTAGTCTCCATCAGTGGGGAAACAGATCTCTAACACAGGGGAAATTGGTCTCCATACTAAGTACTCCCGTACTTCGCACTGAGCCACTTGGGATCCTCTCTATCCCACTCACAACTACCACCTTCACAAGGGCGTGGCAAGTGTGCCAACACCCAAGGTCAACATCTCATTCTGCGATCGGACTCAGCCGTCACCGAAGTCGAATCCAGAATCACTGCTCGTACTGTGCGTCACTCGCACACCTCGTATCCTCGTCACGACTGACGAATCCTATCATCACAATCGTCACGGCAACCTGAGTCTATCCAACTCGATAAGACTCAATCATGTTCGTCGATAGCAATGTCTGCCACCACCTCGTGCAGACTAATCCCACAAATACCCTGCTATCGAGACTCCCAAAACCATGCGGTAGTCTCACCGCTGGTACTAACCTCTCAACGCACAACATCCACCGATCGGTCTACCTCAGGATCTGATCACAAGTACCACACTCTTGGTAACTTGTCCAATCAATCAATAACTAGGTTATCACAAACCCGGCTGCCCGCTGCAGCCCTACCATCTAAACCGATCCCTCGATCTCGACTCTGAAGAGTCGTCGTACTCTGATACTGGTACCAAACCAGCTAATAACTACACTCTGAGGATCTCGTCCTCTCGTAACTCTACGGCTCTCAGCCGCTGGCCTCCACAAGAAATGGCCGTACTCCGGGTCCAATATTGCACACGCGCTACGTGCGCAATCATATGCTATCATGTCACACCATAACTACTCTGGACATCTCCTACTAGTCGACATCCCACCGGGATTCGACTCATCGAAACATGGCAACACATGCCAACTAGAATCACACATTCCTATTCCCAACTGTCGTGACTGTAGTCGTACAGGGTCATCGTAAACCGGGCGACCCTGACCTTTGACCACCACTGGTATTAATCCGTACAACCTCTATCCGACACGACCTTACTGTCGAGCAGTCACGACTCTCAAGTCGTCATACTATGTCTACGGATCCACTGGGTCCTATTCCCAATAACACTACGTCTCCAAGCCGTTATTTTCCACACGAATACTGATCCTCCTCGGGATCCACTTCCTCAAAACATGTGGCATGCACGGCATGGAATGCCAACCGAAACTCAAACGAACGTATCGCGTGACAAACCTCAACTAACTGAGGTTCGATTCCACTGAAACCTCGTACTAATGCCCTAACTACCAGGTTGATGACGGGCTGTTACGACTTCAGAGACATCACATCCTCGACATGCGCGTACTCCATGAGCAAAACATGATCTGATACCAACTTTTCAGGACCGGCCCCAAATCCCCCGGGATTAATGTGGAACCCGCCAGATCCCGTCTGACACGAAATGTCAGACCAGGGAAAATTCCATCGTCTAACCCTCACCGGGCTATCAGAGTACATCAGGATCGTAGGAGGAGGGGAGTGATCTCTCGTCTCTGCTACAGCCCGAATCCACGATCAACCTGAAGGGCATTAAAACACGAAAACTGTGAGTGGACAATTTAACCATTTTCATTAAAAATATTTCTACATAAAGACGTTTATGCCCTTCATAAATATATACGCATGCATTCAAAAATCATTTATCAAACGTTCATAAAACCATTGAAAACATTCCCAAAATCATTCAAGGGTTCATGCCCGGCCCCATAAACCGTCATGACCCATAAATCCATTTGGGTCCCTGACCCGAAATCACAATTCAAAACCCGCAGGTCAAATCAATAGGGACTCAGCCCAAATCACCTCAAGTGGGTCTCATCCCAAAAACATTCTCAAAATATCACAAACGGGGTCTCCGTCCCAAATCACTTTCTGAAACATAAAACACAGGGTCTCCGCCCTCAAATCTCGTATACGGGGTCGCAGACCAAATCACTTTCTAATCATAAAACATAGGGTATCCGCCCTAAAATAACTTTTCCATAAAATCTCATACGTACCGTCATACGTATAACCCATCCACGGCACTTCCGAGAAGATGCCAACTCGGGGCACACAGCCCCTAGGGAACACATCCCCGATATAGTCACGATGTCAATCTCTATACTAGTGTGCACACTACTCGGGGTCTCACTCTGAGTCTTCTCCCAGGAATCTCCATCTGGGAGGCTCAATCACTGGATCTAGTCCGAGCTCTCTCTCCGGATCTAGTCCACACATCTCTTCGGAATCTGGTCCGGGACCACATCATAATAAGTAACCACCACTCTTGGAACGGGATCCCTGTGGGGATACCCACTCTGGTCTGTGGATCGTGACTCTCCAAGTCGACGCTAGAGGATACCATATAATCAAATGGAGGGTTCATTCACTTTTTCAAATACTTTTTTCTTTCTTTCGCAAATCACATTTCTCAATTGGGTCTCATACCCGATTCATCTCAATAGGATTCCTCGAATCCAATTCAAATCACTTTCACAGGCCTCGGCCTAAATCCTCAGTTCAACTGGGTCTCATGCCCGAATACTCATTTCACAAATCGAACTGGGACTCAAGCCCGATGTTACAATCAACTGGGCCCTAGGCCCGAAACCATTACTCAACAGGACCTCACGTCCGATTTCACAACCAACGGGGCCTTAAGCCCGAAATCTCAACTAAATGGGTCTCAGGCCCGATATCATAAATCAATGGGGCATCAAGCCCGATAGTACCATTAACTAGGCCTCAAACCCGAATCGTAAATCAAATGGACCCTCGGTCCGATCGTATAGCTCAAATGGACCCTAGGTCCGATTCCTCGTCAAATCAAATGGACTTCAAGTCCGAGAGTTTGTAAATCAAATGGGTCTTGTGCCCGATTTCATATTTCTAAATCCGAAATCCATTCCTTAAACCCTCGTTGAAAACCTAGAACGTATATGCATCGTATAAAACCATAAATCTCGAAATATGTGCAAATACGTAAATCCTAGGCTACCACAAACAAATGCACTCATGGCATCACAAAATATATTCTAAAACAATTATAAAACATTTATGCATGCATCAAATTCGAAAGAAAGGTCCACTCACAGACCGTCCGAAGCCGTGCCTCGATACTCGTTCCATAATCGTCTCCCTGGTCAAACGTCGCCTCCGGGATTCCCGAACCTGTCCAAATTAATTTAGAGGGTTAATAACTACCTAAATAACCCCTCACTAAAGCCCCGTAATTTTTCAGAATTTCTAACTATTTTTAAAACCGAACCTAAACCTTCGGACGTCCCGAACTATATCGAAACGATGTCTGATTGACACAAAACCAGTCCCAAAATGTTCGTTACATCGAATAGATGATTTCGTGTGTTGAAAACATCCCCAAAACCCCCCTCACCCGCCGTCACGCGCCCCTGGAAGTAGCCTGTGTGTGGGCCCACACGCCGGCTACTATAGATCATCTTCAACCTCTCGACGCTAGTCCAGGCCGGCCGGTCCGGTCCAACCCCTGCAACTGGACCGGGGTGACCGGTCCAAGCCCTTACAACCCGTATTTTTCCTCCGTTTTCCTCCAATCCAATCCCTAAATTCCTATTTTTGTGTTTCCTATCTAATCCAATTAACGAAACACATCAAAACTCACAAAATCACACGGTTCAAACTTCTCCTTTTCTTCCCACGGCTTCCCAGCCGTCCACCACCACCAAAACCTCACTAACCACCTCCTAGAAACCTAAATAACCCATCCTAATCATCCAAAACAGTCCATAATGACAAAATCGAAAAAAAGAATGGAAAATGGGCAAACCGAGCTACCTCTCGGCTTTGTCTCCTCCAGCCGCCGTCCATGGCGGTTCTGGCCGTCCAATAGCCTCCATCTGGTCCTCTTCTCCCTCTCTGCCTCTCAGTCATGGTCCTAGGGTCATGGGTTTGGATTTGGGGTGGATATGGTGATCGGGTTTTGGGTTGGAGGAAATGGGAATGCACGGTGTAAAATGGAAGGGATGATATGCATGTATGTGTGAGATTGGCCAGTGGATGGTGACACTTGTCACTCATCCATTGTTGTCTAAAAAGCTGGGCCCACTAGAGACAAAACTGTACTTTTTATCTCGGAAAACGTGTCGTTATGAATAGTAACCTGGAACTTCCGTGAACCGTAACTTCGCCGTCGAACGTCCGAATTCGACGTGCCGCCTGTCTACGAATTCGTATCGTCGTGATCTACGTAACGGTCTTCGGCCCTCGGCCATCGGACCTCCCGATCAAAAAGTCAACTTTTGACCCCTTTTTCCCAAAATTACCAAAATGCCCCTAAACTTCCGAACGTCATAACTTCCTCCTCGGACTTCGGAATCGAGCGTACCACCTGTCTATGAACTCATGACGTCACGAACTATGTCCCAGTCATCGGTCAAAGTCTGTTTGATCACATGAACAAAAAGTCAATGATTCGCCCATTCCAAGGGCAAAATCGTCATTTTGCCCGAACGTCCGCTAATTCTCGTCTAATCTCCGATTAGTCTCGCTAATCCGTAATTAATCCCGGTAATTCGGGACGGGTCGTCACAATTGATCAAATTAGTGTACTTGTGTACAATTCCATTTCAATCCAAATGATACTAGACCTCATTCAACGGGCTCCGGCTACAGTTATTACATTTACGACATGGAAAAATGATACTTCTCTCATGAATGCAATGATTACGTGCAAAATGAATGAAACTGTCGATCTCATCCATATAATGATCTACGGATCTGTCAAACATTTGTATCCAGCTTCTATCCATTATACATGTTTTCACAAAATATAGTCAATGTAAATAATCGAGTTTACATTATCTCCTAATGGCCGGACAAGTGAATATCAAAAGTCGCTCGTCTCCTTATTACTCCGATTTTGCGATCCTATCCGATTCGAGAGTACACATTTTGTCTTTTTAGTTTTTGACCTACGAGTTAAAGTTTCAATCAATGGAAATTTCGGTAGCATCTTCTTACAGTTCCTCAAATACTCAACGTAGATATTATGAAGAAATATCTAGTATGCATTCAAAGAACATTGTCGGGATGCAAACAAACCAAATTTTTAACAATCAAAACCTGACCTCGTAGATGGACAATGTACGAGTCAATCAATCAACTCGATTCACTAACTCTCGAACGGGTCTAAAGTTGTTCCTTAAATTTAATGATACGAAGTTAATCAACCTAATTAACTTCCCATAAACTATTATAAAATATTAAACACATTTCACACCATCAAAATATATGAAAAAAAAACTTTTATAAACAATTTTCCTAATTTCCTAACATATTTTACTTTTCTAATTTCCTATCACATTTTCTATTTCCTAATTCATAAGATATTTTCTATTTTTCTAATTTCCTAACAGATTTTCTAATTTCCTACCATATTTTCTAATTTCCTAATTTACTATCACATTTTCTATTTCCTAATTCATAACAGATTTTCTATTTTCATATTTTCCTTCACAAATACGTAAAAAAACATGCACGATTACATAAATTAATTTTCCACGTCATATGTACGTTCTTCATTGTCGCCACCAATCTGCATGCGTACCAACATATAGGTTACTAAGCAACATTAAATGACACCATATGCAATCACTACAAGAAAATAAGATAGGTCCGACAAAACTTTTCCCGACGACCACATTTCCGTCGTTGAAATCCATTTGTCTGACGAATATGAAAGGCTTGTCAGGTCACATCTTGACGCGAAGGAAATTGGTTCGTGCGCAAAAAAACTTGAAAATTACCCGACAAAAAAGGAGTGCTCATCAAGTAAGCTTGGTAAACCCAACGAATATGTTAGATATTATTTGTCGGGTAAAGTAAAATGTTGACCAATGTTACCCGACGAAGCTTTTTGTGGGGTAAATGTTTTGGCGGGAAGAAATTTCCTTTAGCGCCAAAATATTCAGGTTTCCGACGAATCATTAGCATTTAACACAAACGACCCATTCTCTTTCCTCTCCACCCAAACTGTCTCTCTCACAGCTCTCATTGAGCTCTTTCTCTCTCTGATCCTCTCCTCACTAACTAATTAATTCTCTGCCAATATTAATTCATCTTCTCATCACTCCATCTCTCATCAATACAAAAGTTATGTATTTATTGTGTATTTAATTTTGATATATAATTCTGGAAATAATTAGAGTTTATAATTGTGTTTTTTTTTATTGTGAAAAACAGGTTGAAATTGTTGGTAATTTTTTTGTAGAAATTGTGTAGAAAATTAGAAGATTTGATTCGAATTTTTAGTAATTTTTTTGGATATAGAGATTGAGAAAGGGTAAGACTTGAACTTTTATATATATATATATATATATATATATATGTTAATGATTTTGCCATACTTATTAGCCTTTTCCACTAAAAATTTAGAGGGAATAGCGTCCAAAATAATATAACTTGAATCCGCTAAATATCATCAAGTTCATTACTACCCGAATAACTAATTTTGCATTTCCACAAAAGGGAAAACTTAATATAACCAACTCAAAATAAGAGTCGCTGAATTTATTTGTCCAAAACAAACTAACAAAAATTGAAGTTAGTTGTTGATAAGAATACAAAAGTTCATAACTAAAAATTTCACAAATTAAATTATAAATATAATGAATAGATGCATCGTACTCTTTATAATATCGAGCGAGACTTTAAAGGTTGTAATGAAAATTTATAAGCTCGTCAAGAAACTCAAATATTGGATCAGCATGGCAATAAGAAGTTGAGGTAGCGTGCATCTTGATGATCCTGCACCTCTTTATTACTCCGAATCAACATTCAATTATGCATAAAGAACTTGATTCAGATAAATTTCAAATTAGTTATCCACTCAAACAATTAGAAAAGAATTCGCAATCGATTTGAATATCTGAAAAGTACTAATATTAATTTTCAAATGAGTCATCTTGAGAATCTAGCAAGATGCACATAGCTAGGATGGAAAAGGTTGGAAGAGAGGGAGTCTAGCATGAAAGGCAAGAGCCAGTTATACTAGCAAGGACAACTTGCCTAGAAATGAAGTGAGCTCTCGCTCATCAATCAGACAATCATCATGAGCAACTGATCGAGCAATGAGGAAGCGTATACAGTTTGGTTAGGTAGGCAAGTCATCCTTGGCTACAAAACATGGCTCTTTACCTTCATACAAGACTTCTTTTCCTTTTAACAATTCATCTCTTTAATTGCCTAGCTATACTCTCCAAATATTACTAAACCTCCATTTATAGCCTCCGAAAAGTGGGCACAAAAATTATTCAGATGCCATGGAATATATTCAAACAGCTTCAATGGATAACTAGTGATTGATGAGTTTCAATTCAAGATTGATGAGTCAAAATGCACATGAATTCGATCAAGCTCTCACTACTTTTGCATGGATACCAACAACTTGTATTCAATTTGGACCTCTACTCTCTAATTACTCAATTTCTCAAAATAAGACAATTAATTTATAAATAGTTATGATTTACCAAAATAAAAATAAAAATTAGTTATGTACGTACTTGTATAAAAATTCAAATTCTTCTCTCAATTGTCTCTCCTCCTTCAGAAGATTAATGTCAAGACATCTCGTACATTACTATTCATTGCTAGAAATATTGAAGGACGCAGCATATCTATCACGTTTAATCACCCGAAGTATAAATTTTCAATAAATAAGCCCTTTATTAAGGACTATCTATTGAGTAGTCCCTAATAATATCAATATTTATTCAAAATTTTGCTAATCATACTTTTGAAAATTTTCAATTCCTAATCACCATAATAATTACTCAAAAACCCTCTCAAATTTTTAATTCCTATTTAGTATTTTTTTTTCCCTTTCTATATATTTTATTAAAGCATTACTCCCATTTATAATCTTATTTCTTTTTTTCACTTATTCATTTTCAGTAGTAATGATTAGTCTTTTGTAAGACCCGTATCCTGGAGGGAACGGTGAACAATCCCACATTCCTGCGAGGGGGGAATGGTCTGGGAGAGGATGGTGGTGTGCCTTAAAGGTGTAGGCACACACCTATCTAGCACTAGGCCTTTTGGGAGCTCAAGTGGCTTTGGGGGGGATTGGAACCCCAAAGTTAAGCGAGTTGAGGCTGGTGTAATTCCATGATGGGTGACCCCCTGGGAAGTTGCACCATGAGCTCTCGAAAACAAAACCGTGAGGGCGAGGCTCACAACGGACAATATGGTGCTAGATGAGTCGGGTCCTGACCGTGGAGGGTCGGGTCCTGACATCTTTACATATATATCCGTTGATTACAAACAGATAAAAATCAAGATCATATTTCGTTGCTCAAATGTAGCTATCCAAACCCAAAATCGATCCATGATGATTTCCATTTCCTTCTTCAGTGACATTCTCATGACTACCAGAAGGTCTACGAAAAAGAAATTGCATATGTTTTGACTTTAATTTTGGTAACCCAAAGAGAGAGAAATTGCATATGTTTTGACTTTAATTTTGGTAACCCAAAGAGAGAGATTTCACATCGTAGACGATCTTAGAATAAGAATATATATGGGATTTGTGGGTTGACATACCTCCTTCACCTTCTACACTCTGTGAAGTGATTACAGTTATTCCAAATGCTTACTTGCTAAGATAGTAACATGACTCATAATGTTCGGAAGAGCATTCATGTCATATTCCCACCCAAAAAATGGAAGACAAAAAAAAAATAGTGGTAGAATAAGAAAAAGCACTTACAAATCATTTCATCCATAAAGCTATTTCAAATTTTTATGAAAACAAACGGAACCTTAATTAGTTTCTTCTCTTTCACTTGAAAATGCGTTGGCTTACATTATAGTTCCAAATGTATATACAATCAAACGACCTGTTCAAATATAATTAATTTTAAAAATTGAATTCTTAAAGTAAGAAATTCAAAAAATTAAATAATAATAATCAAAGTCACAATTTTTTTTTGTCAAGTAAGTTTAGTTCAGTTGATTCTAGTGTTAACTTGTAGACAATTAGTCTCAAATTCGAACCTCAATAACGTTTTATGGAAAATTTTCTAAAAATTCGCCACTTTTCTGTAATAAAAAAAGTTTTTTTTTTTTGTTACAAAAGATGTTTTACATAATGAATCAAGTTAAAAATACATTCACTGGACCGATGAGCTAAAATGCACTCTCTACCAATTAATTCGCTTTGAAGACATCAAGACATCATGTTCAGTATTTGCGATAGAGTCCACTGAATAAATATTGTTTTGTCTATTTTTGGGAATCCAAGGAATAAGAATTGACTTAGCAGATTTTTCAAAAACGATCAATGGCATTTTGATAATTTTGAAAATTGGAATACTTATGAGTTTTCACTCTCTCTCTTTAGCCATCATTGGAGGATTTTTCATTCTAAAATTGGAATACTTATGAGTTTTCACTCTCTCCTTAGCCATCATTGGAGGATTTTTCATTCTCTCTCCTCTCTTGTCTTTCTCTCTTTTCCCTCCACGAGCACCGTGAGCCACCACCATCTTTGACCTCTTTTCCAATCGTTCCGAGCCAAACCAATATACCATCCTCTTCTTCTCAACCTCACTAATCCATTGGTATCCTCCACGAACCCCAAAGACCACCTTAGATGGTAGTTCGATGACTGAAAGCTAGACCAAAATTTCTCGTCCATTTTCTGGCCAACCAAGGTGAGATTTCCAACTTTTACCTCATCTTCGGATTTTTGGGATCAAGTAGATGCGTTTAGATTAGTGGATTGTGAAAAATGATGGAGAAACGAAGAAGTTGGAAAACTTGAAATACTAGAAGAAGAAAAAATGGTAGAGTCGACTCCAGCCACTCCAGCCATTATAAGCAGGCGGCCCAGCACAGGTCACGGTGGCTCTAGCTTTGGATTGGCACATAGTGAAATGGCAGAATATTCTAAATGCCATCAGAATATTATGTCACAACGATGGAATATTTCACCGCCAGTGGGAGGCACGTGAGGTGTTCGAGCAGTGTGTGGTGCATGTTTTAGGGTATCTGGATCTATTTTTTACACATTTTAGATTCGTTTGAGGTTGTTTAGGACCATTTAAGCACATGTGAAGACCTTGTTATTAGGGTCTTGGGCTTAAGCCTGGCTTAGAATTATCTTTTGTTGATTCCTGTTGTCAGTTTTGTCAGGCAATACGGCTCAAGGGATTGGGAGGACCGTGTTGCTCATAATTGAGCTTGCTTCAGCATTCGGCCCATGGACTTCAGTTTGTAAATTATAATGCATACATATTTTTGGTTTTTGAATGGTGCTGTAATTGTTATGTTTTCGAAATTTGAAACAAAGTTTAGGGCTTCGACCTAATTATGTGTTTTTGGGCTACGAACCGTTTTATAGTTTTGGATTTGACCGGGTATGCCGTTTTGGAATTCGGCTTGGGGTTAAGTACTTTAGGGCTCGGCCCAGGTTTTGACGATTTTAGTTTAGGCCAGGTATATGAATTTCAATTTTGAGATTTTGGGGCTTACACTACTACCGTCCACTAGATGTACAATTCCTAGTTACTATTGCTATTTCTGCCAACATTGGGTTCGAGGATTCTCGCACGTGAGCTACAGAGATATTTTTCTCTGAAACATGATGTTGACGTATATTCCATCATGTGCTCGTCGAGGATTGGATTATGTCTTCGACTAATGATGTTGAGGTATTTTTTATCATACGCTCGTTGAATCTATCTACTATTAGTATAGGATTTTAGTCGCATATCGTTGATTTATTTTTAGATGTATGTATGTTGGAATAGGTCCTGAAAGAAAGATAATAAGGACACGATTATGAACTTATTTCAATTCGTATTAAAAATCTTGCAAGTGTACAATATCAATCAAAATGTAGTAAAGCACGAGTAAGGGACGATCCCTCGAGGACTTGTTCAACGAATAGTTCACCTAGTTATGAATGTTTCAACTCAATTGCTTTGTTTACATATACAATCACATAAAAAAAAGGGGGAATGGTGATGATGCTAGAATTTGGAAAACAGAATTAAAAGTGCACAAAGTAAATGTTGATTTGATGGTTGATTTGTAACGACCCGGACGTTCAGAAAAAGGGAAATTCAGAAAATTTGAAGAAAATGACGATTTTGCCCCTAGGTAATGGGCGAACGGTTGACTTTTTGCTCGGACGGTCAAACGGACTTTGACCAATGACTGTGACGTAGTTCAGGACGTCACAAGTTCATAGACATGTGTCACGCCCGATTCTGACGTTCGAGGAGGAAGTTATGACGTTCAGAAGTTCAAGGGCATTTTCGTAATTTGGACGAAAAGGGGGAAAATGTTGACTTTTTGATTGACCACTAGTTTGCACACAATTTGAGGACCGTTAGGTAGGTCTCGATGCCCTGAGTTCGTAGACAGGCGGCACGCTGAAAACGGACATCGAACGGTTGAGTTACGGGTCTCGGAAGAGAAGGGCATTTTGGTAATTTTGTACAGAAGGGCAAAATGGTAATTTTGCAGGAGGGTACTGTTTGAAACCGTGGAAAACAGGGGCTGAGCACCCATGTCGTGAGTGTTCTGAATCCAACAATTGTTTAACCAGGTTAGTGACATTGGGGAGAGTTATTTAACCTGTTAGTGGCATCGAGGACTGAGAGTGTGCTGGGCGTGCAGGTTGGACTGAATGGAGCAGAGCACGGGAGGTTTTTGTAATGGTTTTTGGGTCTGTTTGCGGGGAACCATTTACACAGAAGTCTGAGAGATGCTTTAGGTTGCCGTGAAGGTTGAATTGATTATAGGAAGCGAGAGTGAGTCAATAGGGCCATTTGGAGAAGAAGAGGCTGAGAATTTGAGAGAAAACTGAGTCGGGAAAAATTTGGGAAAAATTGGAGGGAAATTGGAATTCAATTTGTGAGTCGAGATGAGCTAAACAGAGGTTTGACACAGTTTTCTGGGTTCATTTCGACTTCAACCACACAAAAATTGAAGGAAATCGATCACGGGTTGGCCTAGAACCGAAGTCCCAATTTCTGGACATTTTCGAGCTTGAAGACGACCACCTACGGGTAAGCGTTCATGAAATTGGTTACGGTTTAAGGTTTGTTTAGGTCATACGAAGCTTCTGTATCATTTAAATCGAAAACCAAGCTGATTTGAGTAAGTTTCAAAGTTGACCCATTTGTTTGATCATGAGGGAAATTATCGATTTTAAGGCTTGATGTGTGTAATTAGGTTTACAGAACCTTAATTGGGTCTCTAACGGTGCTTTTTACTGGATTAATTGAAGGAAAGGATTTGGAATTGAGAGAAACTCAGCCGGGTCAAGTCGCGGGCAACCAGACCCGTTTACCAGTTATTCGGGCGAAGACGATGACTGTAGCATCACTGTAGCAGGCGAGTGAGTTTCATGCGCAGCCACTCACGGAGACGCGTGAGGGCGCGTGGACCCGATTCTCAAGGTAAGTTCAACACGACTTTTGTCCTACACAATGTAACGAACATTTTAGCGTTGATTTCGAATTAATCGGACACCATTTCGATGTTGTTTCGAGGGTCCAAAGGTTTATGTTACGTATTTAACTATAGTTTAATTCCTGGAAAATTATGGGAAATTAGTATGATGTTATTTGGGTCCTTAGTAACAATAAAGAATGATTTCAGACAGGATTCGAGATTCCTGGAAAATGTCGAAAATTACGGAAAAGCGTGCAGCGCGAAAACGGGCATTTTGGACGGTGTGTGAGCCGACTTTGCTTTCAAAAATTTAATGCATGCATAAATGTTTCTAAGATTTCTATGATTATGATTGTGACTTGTGGTGTTTTCGATTTCCGTATTTATACGTATTTTAATATGCAATATGAAACTGCACGTATTTCGAGACTAAGGTTTCTCTTATGTTTTGGTGATGTTTTGATGAACGATTTTACATGATATTATGTGTATAATGTCTTAAGGATGTTTGACTATGATAATGAGTACGATTTACGATTTTGACACGTATTTCGAGAATAACACGGATTTGCACGTTTTACGAGATTTCGAGTATGTTGTGGTTTAACCGTGATTTTGGTGATTTGATTATGGTTTTGATGTTTTGACCTTGGGATTTGAAATATGATGTGGTTTCAAGATTTAAAACGGATTTTGGAAAACTGGATTTCGGGCTTGATGCCCAAGGCATAAAAGTAATTTGATGAACGAGATTTCGATTTTCGGAAATTTGAAAATGGATTTCTGGTTTGGGTTCGGAATGACGGTTCCAGATGCCGGCTTACGAAATCATTATTGCGAATTCGAATTCGGGAATGGATGATGGTTTGATAAAGTAATTTGATGTGACTATACATGTCTCGTTTTTAATGATGATTTGATTATGCTTTGTGAAGTAAGATTTTGGGATTTGAATGTGGAAATTCGGACATGAGTCCTGTTATGACAAAATTTGATTTCGGATTGAATTTGAAATTTGGATCACGATGGATCTTGGATTGTTGTGATTTACAAATGGTTTTGGGTTTAAAGACCCGGTGCTAAGGCTGGATCATGTTTTGAGTTTAAAGACTCGGTTAATTGATGACGGGGGAGGGCCCTTGATGAGTTTAAAGACTCGGTTACTATTTTGAGTTTAAAGACTCGGTATGATACCCCCGAGGCCTATTGATTATGTTCTGAGTTTAAAGACTCGTTGATATCCCGGGAAGGCCTGATTATGCGCATGATTTGAGTTTAAAGACTCGGGCACACTTCAGATCCAGCAGATTGATTGACTTGTGAATTACTGTTGATTTCTGATGTTTCAGATGTGTTGGGCAGTGGGCAGGTTTATGTGGTTTTGATTATGTCTCGTACTGGATTTGAGTCATGATTTTGGGCGAAGGCCCTGTGTTATGATTGAGGGCTAGGACCCGAAGTTTAAGAAAGGAAAATGATTTTGATTTTCTTACACGATTTTTGTATAATGGAAATGTAAACGATTGTGAAACGATTTTCGAATGCATGCATTAGTTTTATGTGGAGGGTAGAAACGTTTTCCGTAACTGTTTTATAAACTGTTTCATTTTTTTCCACTCACACCTTTTGTGTTTTTATTGACCCTCCAGGTCGTGGCGCGTTGACCGAGGCTGATCGAGAGGCGGAGGCATGAGTAAGTACGTGTGTGGCTATCCCTGGTTTAGCAAGTACTGAGGGTAATTTGGGAATTTCAGTCAACTTGCCAGACGGGAGCAGGACTGGGCACGGTTATCAATGTCCTTTCGGGGGCGGTCCTGTCAATTTGGTATCAGAGCACTAGGTTGCTGATTCTGTTGCCACATCATGCCTCTGAAACGTAAGCCTCGTGCGCGACCTAGTAGTGAGACGGGTAGACGGGGGTGTACGAGACCTCGTGATAGATCTCAGATGAGATTGACCCTGGGTTGAGGGTCAAATGTCATGTAGAATACACTGTGAACTACTGGTTGTTAGACGTAGAATTGTGTGGGTAGGAGAGATGAATGAGCCTAGTGGCTAGAAGGGTTGCATAATCGAGTAAGTTGCACTCGTGATGGGATTATCCACAGTGGATTCCTTAAGTGGAATGCGTGTTTAAAGAGTATAAAATGTGATGGGATACTTCTCAGACCTTATCGGTCGTATAAGATATGGTTGAGCATTAGTATTTGCTCGGTGACTGAGTATGTTAGTGATGATATGATTGATTGGTTTGAGACTGGACTCGAGAGGAGTCGAGATGTGGATGTGGGACTCAAAGCGAGTCTGGATATGGGTTAGAAACGTGAGATGAGTCAGGACAGTGATTAGAGACTTGAGAGGAGCCCTGGTAAGGAATCAAGGCTCGAGAGATGCCAGAAAGGCTAATTGAGGAGCGTTGGCACTTGGGATGCCAAAGACGGGTGCATGGTCAGATACTGTTGAGTTAGGAAATTGTGGCTTGGTCTTGTTTAACCTTGTTTATTGGACTTATGGGTCAGTGTCTTTAGCGACTGAGGTTCGGGCGGAGACCCGAGGTATACAAGGATTTGGACTTAGGAGATAGTCCAGTTCAATGGGACGCAAGTCGGGTCCATTGGGAGGTAAAGTAACAAGGGTAATTATACAGTAATAGTTATGATTGGGAGTTATCTTGTCACATCATAGAGGATTGGTTATATGGATGGATTGTGATAAGTGAGATGGCACTTTTGGGGGTGTGTTAGAGTGAGGGTTGGCTCCTGTATTGACTGTTGATATGACAGGCAAGGGAAGAGTTAGTGGGGCCCGTGATGGACCATATGGGCGTGGTCAGTTGGGACCACATGCCCGGGGATTTGCAATTCTTTCGTAGGAAGCCTGAGTAACCCTAGAGTGATGACCTGGATACCTACTACTTGTGGTCATGATCTAAGTTTAACCCAGACGTATGTATTGGGTAGGTCCCGAATTACCCACTCTTCCATGTCATGAGATTGAGTATTGGTCGGGTATGGTGTTGTTTGTGATTGGTTATGGTATGGAAGTTGTTGAACTGACTCGAGTTACCGATGTGGTACTTTGATAATAGTTTTGTGGTAACCTTGGTGATTGTTTGGAAAATAGGTGAGATTTAAGGGGGGGAGGGGGTGTAGACCTATCGATGTGAGGTTACCCAGGATGACTGGTGTCTTTCGCCTAGTGGCTGACTTAGACTTGGATGAATTGGATGTCATCCTTGGATTGGATTGATTAATGACCCATGAGAGCTCTATCGAGTCTGTTGTTTTAGAGAGTGTTATGTGGAATCTAGGATTCCAGAGGTCATGTGTCAGGGAGACTCGAGGGTGTTACCCTCTAGGATGATCTTGATCCCCACAACCAATATATGGTTGGTATGAGGTATTCAAGTTAGTTGGTCACATGTGTGGTGTATGTGCTTAGTGTATGAGATGCCTAGTGAGGGCTGAGGATGCCCAGAATTCTCAACATGTTCCTGAGATTTTTACCAGGATGAGAGATTGAGTTTACGATGATCTGAGCTTGTATGTTGGTTTTGGACGACTTAATAAGGTAACGATATGGAATAAGGATTCCGTATCACGAGATAAGGAATTGTGGTTTCGTGAGAAAGTTGTGAGTAGTGACCTTAATAGGAGAGGCCAACATGGCGGTGACTGTTGAGATTTGTTGGAGACCGCAAAGGATTGTAGGGGGTCCTCTACCATGTTTCTCCAGTTATGGTGATTGACCCGGAAGGAGGTCAGATTTATTGGAACTGAGAGCTGAGTATTGATTGGTTGGTGTCCTCCTATGTGCAGAGGAGTGTGTGAGATACTGGACAGATGTAGTATAACGACCCGTCCCGAAATACGGGATTATATTAGTAATTAATCACGATTAGCAAGGTTAATCGATGATTAGTTGGGTGAAATCGGATGAACGGTGCAAAATGACCGTTTTACCCTTGGTCGTGGGTAAAACTAACGTTGAATTTTAATTTGGGTGGTCAAACAGACTTTGACTGATGACCGTGACGTAGTTTGGGACGTCACGAGTTCATAGACAGGTGACACGTTCAATTCCGACGTTCGTGGTGAAAGTTATGACGTTCGGAAGCCCAAGGGCGTTTTCGTAATTTGGACGAAATAAGGGAAAGTGTTGACTTTTTGATCGGGAGGTCCGATGGCCAAGGGCCAAGGACCATTAGGAAGGTCTCGATGGCCTGTGTCCGTAGACAGGCGGCACGCGCCGAACGGATATCGGACGACCAAGTTGCGGGTCACTGAAGTTGAGGGGCATTATGATAATTATTGAACTGAGGGCAATTTGGTCTTTTCACCATGGGTTACAGTAGCATCCGTGGGAGACAGTTGTTGCACCACCGTGTGTGGCGGTTCTGTACATTTCAATTGATTAATCAGTAGTGGACTGTCTCAGGGTTTGTTTAATTGGTTTGAGGATAGTGGAGACATGGTTGAATGACCTGGACAGATTCAGAGCACGGGCAAGTTTAAAATTGGTTGGGGTATGTTTGCGGGAAGCAATTCTCAGTGAGTTTGAGAGTGTCTCCCACGGGTTGCCGTCTGCTTGATCGATTAGCTGAGTAGTGGAGAGTGTGAGGTTCATTTTCGAACCTGAGAGAGAGCTGAGAGTGAGAGAAATTGAGTTCGGAGGAAAAATCAAAAATTTGAGGGAAAAAACGGAATTTAAATTGTGTGAGGAATTGGACGAAACCAGGGACATTAAATGTCTTCTGGGACCATTTGGAGATAAACCGTATCGATTGGCAAGGGAATCGATCACTGTTGGCCATGATCACAGGTTCCTATTTCAGAGTTGTGCAGGGACTGTGGACGATCACTTCCAAGTAATGTCTTGTCCAATTGATCGCGTATTTCAGTTCATTTTAGGCCTAGAATCCTTAGTGTGAAGTAAATTTGAGTTTGATTGAGAAAGCACAGAGTTTGGGTGATCAACCCGTTTGGTTGATCACGGGTCGTGGGTCTGATTTTGGGGCTATTATGATGAATCAGGGACATAGAACCTTAATTGGATAGTTGAGGAATGTGTTAGGATAAAAAACGGATGCAATCAAGGTCGAATTGAAGGTTATCTGACCGGGTTGGACTCGCAGGTCGCAGACCCGTTTTGCAGGGAAACGGGCAAGGACGATGATGAACAGTGCCTGTCACTGTAGCAGGCGCGTGGCCTCACGCGCGGCCGCTTGCGGCGGTGCATGACGGCGCGTGGGACGGTTTTTCAAGGTGAGTTCAAAACGACTTTTGTCCTATACAATGTAACGAACATTTTAGCGTTGGTTTCGAAATTATCGGACACCGTTTCGATGTTGTTTCGAGGGTCCGAAGGTTTAGGTTACGTTTTTAATTAACGATTAATTCCCGGAAAATTATGGGAAATTAGTATGTTGTTATTTGAAACCTTAATGACCCGAGAATGTGTTTTCGGACAGGATTCGGGTTTTCTGGAAAATGCTGGAAATTACGGGAATGCGTGCGACGCGAAATCGAGCCTTAAGAACGGTGTCTAAGTGGACGTTGCTTTCAAAATTTAATGCATGCATAAATATTTCCATGATTTTTATGATTATAATTATAAGTTGTGATTGATTTTGATTCCCGTATTTATACGTATTTTTGCTATACATACAAAATTACGCGTATTTCGAGACTATGGTTACTCTTATGCTTGATGATGGTTTAACGAATGGTTTTATATGAATTGTGCGTGACAAGTTTTAATAATATTTGAATATGAATGCGAGTATGATTTACGATTTTGACACGTTTTTCGAGAATGTTCCGGATTTGCACGTTTTACAAGATTTTGAGCATGTTTTGATTGGACCGTGATTTTGGTGATTATGATTGTGGTTTTAACGTTTTGATAATGAGATTTGAGAAATGAAGTGATTCCAAGGAATTAAAATGGATTTTGAAAAAGGCGATTTCGGGCTTGATGCTCGGGGTATAAAAGTAACTTTGATTAACGAGATTTAGGTTTCCAGAAATTTAAAGTGGATTCTTGGTTTGGGTTCGGGATGATACTTCCGGATGCCAGCTTTCGGAATCATTATTGCGAATTCGAATTTGGGAATGAAAAAGGATTTAATAAAGTGATTTGGTATGATTGTACATGCCTCATGTGTAATGATGATTTGAATATGTTTTGTGAAGTATGAATGTGGAAATTCGGACCATGGGTCCTGTTGTGAAAAATGTGATTTCGGGATGGACCCGCTAAAAACTGTTTTGGGTTTAAAGACCCGGTGCTATTGCTGGAGCACGATTTGAGTTTAAAGACTCGGTTAATTGATGACGGTGGAGGGCCCTTAATGAGTTTAAAGACTCGTGAGTTTAAAGACTCGGTTATTGTAATACCCCCGAGGCCTATTAATTATGTTTTGAGTTTAAAGACTCGTTGATATCCCGGGAAGGCCTGTTTATGTGCATAGTTTTGAGTTTAAAGACTCGGGCGCACTTGATATCCAGCAAACTGATTGATTGTGAATCATTGTTATTCTATGATGTTCGGATGTGTGGGGCAGTGGCCGGTTTATATGGTTGATGGATTTGGTTTATGTTGTATACTTGGATTTGATTTCGTGGTTTTGGGTTGAGGCCCTGTGTTTATGATTGCGGGCTATGACCCGAAGATTAAGAAATGGAAAATGTTTTTGATTTTCATATACGGATTTCTTATGTTGGAAATGTAACGGTTTGCGGAACGATTTTTGTATGCATGCATTGTTTTTACGCGGAGGGTAAAAACGTCTTTCAGTAACGGTTTTATAAACTTATTGATTTTTGTCCACTCACACCTTTTGGTTTTTATTGACCCTCCAGGTTGTGGCGCATTCTTCGAGGCTGATTGTGAGGCGGAGACATGAGTAAGCACGTGTGGCTATCCCTAGTCTGGAACGTACTGAGGGTAACTTGGGGATTTCAGTCGTCTTGCCAGACGGAAGCAGGGCCGGGCACGGTTAACAATGCCTTTTTCGAGAGCGGTCCTGTCAATTTGGTATCAGAACACTAGGTTGTTGATTCTGTTGCCACATCATGCCTTTGAAGCGTAAGCCTCGTGCGCGACCTGGTAGTAAGACGAGTAGACGAGGGTGTTTGGGACCTCGTGTTAGATCTCGGGTGAGATTGACCCTGGTTTGAGGGTCAGATGTCGGGTAGTTTACACTGTGAACTGCGAATTGTTAGACTTAGAGTTGTGTAGGTCGCAGGGACCAATGAGACTGATGGCTGGGAGGCCGCATAATTGGGAAAATTGTACTATCTCTTAGGCCCTATTGGTCTTATAGAATGTGGTTGAGCATTGGAAATTTCTCGGGGACTAGGTATGTCTGTGATAACATGATTGGCTTGGTGTGAGATTGGACTCAGGAAGAGTCGAGATGTGGATGTGGGACTCACGGGGAGTCAGGATTCGAGAGTTAGGAACTTGAGATGAGTCATGGTAAGGTACCAAGGCTCGAGAGGAGCCAGAAAGGCTGAGTGAGGAACGTTTGGCACTTAAGATGCCAAGGACCGGAATATGGGCAGGTATTGAGGAGTTAGGGAATTATGGCTTGGTTTTGTGGGACAGTAGTCTTGTGGTGATAACGGATTATCAGGGGTACTTGGTGTAGTGGTAGTAGTGAGGATTAGGGGGGCGTTCAGGGAACGTTCATCTATCCTGATGTGGATTGTCGGGATGGTGGTACCCATGGTTGCGGGGTACGAGTAGTGATGCGGGATCGTCGCTCGGTATGAGCGGAGATCCAGGGATACCCACTTTGCACACGGTGTGCTAGTGTGGATGTTTGTATGTTGGTGCTGGTACTAGAGCTAGTGCTAGTGTTAGTGAGTGAGATTGTGTTGAGCCACGAGTTGGGGTGTGACTCTGTCATGATGAGCGTGCGTTGGTATTTGAGATTCAGTAGTGGTTGACTCATGGACTGGATAGGATCCAGTGGAGATTGTGAGGTATTGGGATAAGTCCTAACAATGACAAGGTGACAAGAGTTGAGTAATTCCCAATCGGAATCGGTGTATGTGCATAAATAGTCATTAATAGACATGAGGCCTGAGTATTGGTTTGATTGGGGACACGTGGTTGTCCAAGTGAGTTATGGATGTAGGGAGTCTGGTGGTTGGACTTGACATCTCATTGGGAGTGTGTCTGTTCCCAACATGGGTGGAATCTTAGTTTCAAGGAGAGTTGTGACTGTGGGACGTGAGGAGTGCTCGTTTCCGCATTAGTATTGGGTATTCGGAAGTCATCGGTGTTGAATTCTCATTCTCTGCCCTGGCAGATGTTGATCGCGGATACCGGTACGTTGAACGTGTATTAGATGGTGGACCCATGTGTGTTTTGGGGTCATCAGGTGGAGTTGCGTTTCTCGAGGTTGGGGTAAACGGGATTCCCCTTTTCTGCTGGGTGGCAGACGATGTTGGGTATTTGGTACGGTGGGTGTTGTGAGTTGTGTTCGCACTCACACAGGAGGGATATTGATAACATCGTATTGGATTGTCCTTGGTCTCTCCTAGGTGGAGTGGCAGGGATCGACATGTGGTAAATGGAGGGGATCCACAAAGTGGATGTGTTACGTTGATGGTTGAATCTTTGGATGTGGAAATAATTGAGGTGTGTTGGGTGGATGACGAGACTTCTAGAGGGTGTAAGACCCTACGATCAGGATTATGATGTTGTGGACCTTGTACGTGGTAACAGAATTGAGTTGTGATCGCCTTGACCAGACTAGGCGAAGAGCTTGTCGCTCTGTCATAAATGTTAGATATGGGAATAGTTGGACCGAACTTCTTTTCGAAGTTAATCCGAACTCGAGCGTGTTGGAATGTTTATGATTTGACTTGTGGTTTGACCTGCGGATGAGTGGGTATCCGACAGGGTCTAATTGGTCGGTCTTAGATATGTGTGATGGGATTGGCTTCCTTTTCGAAGTCAAAAGTTTGTGATGTGGTAACCGTGTGAGCGAGTATCCGATAGATTCGGGGTTAGTGCGCCTCGAAATTGTGAGTGAGATTAGATGCCCTTTTGGCATGACTGTACCTGCCTTGGTGAGCGTGCTTGGATTGGTACATCCTGGATTATGTGTTGAGGAGTAGATGATGTGCTACTGGTCGGGTGACCATGGGATCCAGAATGGGTGACGAGCTGGAGTGATTGCTTGTCTAGTTTGAGATTGGACTTGTTGGGGGATGTACGTACCCTGTACGGTCTACTAGAATCGATACTGGATGGGTCGTGTGGTACCTGGTGACGGTACATTGGAGGTACCAGTGGTGTGAGGTGGTACGTGTTGGTAATCAACTTAGTTCCAACACCATTGGATTTGGTGGTGAGTGTGAACTGGACATTAAGTACTATGCACTGGGCAGAGTTATCTTTGTTGGGTTCAGTGATTTTATGAGCAGGCGCTCTTGGCCACGGATGGCTAGTGAACCCCAGTGTGGAGATGTGTGATCACTGATTGGCTAGTATTCAATGTGTGGCAGTTACACCACCTGAGTGAGCATGATGACAGTATACGTACACTCAGGATGAGTAACTGCGAGTAGCCTTGCGTGATGTTATCACGTCGAGATATTTTCAGCGTCATGGTTCGCTAAGGGAGTTGACAGTTATGGACTTGAGATGGATATATGTCGCAGGGTCGGGTTTGCCCTGCGAGATGAGCTTTTGTTGTTGATCGTACGCTTCATTGGGCGAGTTGTAGTACGGGGTGTTGACACCGATTGGCTAATAAGTGGAGCTTTACTAGGGTGGTAAGCTTAGTGATGACGGTTGGGCTGGTAGCGTCAGCGTGGACTGACGAGTTGGATTTGGTGACTCCCAAGGGGGGAGCAGACGTCAGATATATGGATGGTTGAAGGAAACCGACAAGCTGAAGAAGTCAGCTAAATGGTGAAATTGACAAGCGATATTAACAAGGATCAGGTGATCAATTTCACTCGCGGTGGTCGAGTGTGGTCGGTACGGTAAGAGACCGTGATGGGACGTCTGAGTACAGACAATTTTGGTGGGTGTACAAGTGTACACAGGTGTGAGATCGAAATGTCTTCCACGAGGTGGATGTAGAATAAGGATAATTGGAAATTTTGGGAACGGATGAGACTAGATCGGTTGGAATTTCGAGGACGAAATTCTTTAAGGGGGGAAGGTTGTAACGACCCGTCCCGGAATACGAGATAAGATTAGTAATTAATCACGATTAGCAAGGTTAATAGGTGATTAGTTGGGTGAAATCGGACAAACGGTACAAAATGACCGTTTTGCCCCTGGTCGTGGGTAAAACGTTGACTTTTAATTCGGGCAGTCAAACGGACTTTGATTGATGACCGTGACATAGTTTGGGACGTTACGAGTTCATAGACATGTGGCACGTTCGATTCCGACGTTCGTGGTGAAAGTTATGACGTTCGGAAGCCCAAGGACGTTTTCGTAATTTGGACAAAATAAGGGAAAGTGTTGACTTTTGATCAGGAGGTCTGATGGTCGAGGGCCAAGGACCGTTAGGAAGGTCTCGATGCCCTGAGTCCGTAGACAGGCGGCACGCACCGAGCGGACATCGGACGACCAAGTTGCGGGTCACTGAAGTTGAGGGGTAGTATGGTAATTATTGAACTGAGGGCAATTTGGTCTTTTCACCACGGGGTTACTGTAGCAGCAGTGGGAGACAGTTGCTGCACCACCATGTGTGGCGGTTCTACACATTTCAATTGATTAATCAGTAGTGGACTGTCTCAAGTGACACGACCCATCCCAATCCCCCCGGGATTACCATGGAATGTGTCATGCTCCCGTCTAACAAGAGGTGTCAGACAAGGGATAACTTGTTGCCACTGCCCAACCGGGCTTCTAAAGTGCATAAGGATCGATGGAGGAGGTGTATGATGTCCCAGTCTCTGCTGCAGTCGCATCCGGAATCAACCTGAAGGGCATTAAAAACAAAAGCTGTGAGTGGACGAAAATAAACAAGTCTGTTGAAAAACCTTTATAAGACATTTATGCCCCTCAGTAAAAACATATGCATGCACCAAAACCAATAATCCCATATTTATTTAGAAATAACCATTAGGGCCTTAGCCCGGAAACCAAAGCATAGTTTCGAATCCCAAAAGTCAATCCAAGAGTTATTTCATAAATCCAGTAATGTTCATTTATTATTTTTCCATCTCCGGCATCCCCGATGCCTAGCGTCCTAGACGCTTGACGTTCCAGACGTCATATCTCACAGTATTAAGCAACGTGTGCTGCCCGGGGTCTCACCAGGTCCATATCTCTGACATCCCCGATGTCTGACGTCCATGACGTCCAGCAATCCTGCTCCTGGATCACTATACGGTCCGGTAGCTCCGTACAATGAGCCCTCGCAGGCAATGCACCGTGACTTCTCCAGTGTCCCCGACACTTGGAGGAGACCAGAATATATATATATCCTCATATCGAGATGGTTTTATGGAACACATTTTATTATTCATTTCCAAAATATCACAAGGGCCCTGCCCCGAATTTCCATAAAACCGTCATAAGTCCAAATAGTTGAATCAAATCCGAAATAGTTTATTCAATTCCATTTTAGGGTCCCCGACCCGAAATCACATATATAAGTCAACTGGGCCCCTGACCCGATTTCATAAGTCAACTGGGCCCCTGGCCCGATTCGTAAGTTAATTGGGCCCCTGGCTCGATTCATAAGCTAACTGGGCCCCTGGCCCGATTCATTTTAACAAATCCGTAACCGTTTCATGAAATCATATCCAACCACATTTATGGAAATCGGTGCAAATCCAGAAAACCTCGATTTTCGTGCAAACACGTAAATCACCTCGAAATGCGTGAAATCATTTAAATTCACCGATATCCAAAATAAATCATTTAATCACAATTATAACAATCATGAAACAGTTATGCATGCATCGAATTTATAAAACCAATGTCCACTGACAGACCGTTTAACCGAGCGCCTCGATACGCGTGCCATAGGCCTTCCCGGGCCACACCACTATCACCGGGACTCCCAATCCTGTCCAAATCACATTAGAGGATCACTAACCTCATCATTAACATCCTATTCAAGTCCCGTAATTTTTCCGAATTTTTACGTATTTTTAAACTGGATTTAAAACCTTCGGACATCCCGAACAATGTCGAGACGGTGTCCGATCGACACGAAACCAATCCCAAAATGTTCGTTACATTGCATAGGATAAAAGTCATGTTGACATGACCTCGAGATTCGTGCCCACGCGTCGTCACGCGCCGCCGTGAGTGGCTGCGCGTGAAAGCCACGTGCCTGCTACAGTGACTACTACAGTCACCATCTTCACCCGTTTGTCTGGTAAACGGGTCTGATTACCCGCGATCTGACCCGGCCAAATAACCATCAATTCGACCTTGATTCCATCCGTTCTTGATCCTAAAACAATCATTAACCAACCAATTTCAGTTCTGTGACACCGATTAATAACAATCAAACCGTAATCGTGCCACCAACCCGTGATCACCCAAAACGGGTCGATCACCAAAACTCCACAAATCCTCAACCATGGTCAAATTAACTTCACAGGAAGCTTATAAGGATTAATACTAACCGATTCGCATGATTAATTGAACACGACGTTACCTCAATCATCACGACTCAAGCTTGAGTTTTCCGGCCATCCACCTCGTCCGTCCACGGCCCTAGGAGCCTCAAAGCTTGCCCCATTTGATCTGGTTCGACTCGTTGAGGTTCCAGAAAGCTCAATCCATCATCAATTAGGCTTGGGCTGGCCTAAAACTAGAAGTTCGAATTTGAATTTCTCAAAAACCAGTTTCGGGTTTTCAGAGAAATCCCCACCAATTTCACTCCATTCCTTTCATTCTTAATCTCAGAGTGAACCTCTTGACTCACACTCCAATCTATCGATCTAAAACAGTCCCTAAAAGCACCCAAAACCGTCCTCAATCCACTGTGAAATATTCCCTGCACTGACCCGAAAATATTAATAAAACCAGTGCCCATGTTCTTGTGAGTGATTGCCAGCACAATACATGTGCAAACACAATCCAAAGCTGCCCCAAATAATCATTAAATTGATAAACAACCCTGGGATCGATCGCACATACCTCCCACCTTCACGGCTGTTCAATGAAACAGTGCCCCCCGTGTGAAATTACAATTCTGCCCTTCTGCAGAAAATTACCAAAATGCCCCTCACGCATCCTGACCCGTAACTCGGTCATACGGACTCCGATTGATGCGTGCCGCCTGTCTCTGGACTCAGGTCATTGAGACCTTCCTAACGGTCCTCGGTCCTCAGCCATCGGACCTCCGGATCGAAAAGTCAACATTTTCCCCTATTACGTTCAAATTACGAAAACGCCCATGAACTTCCGTACATCATAGCTTCTTTCACGAACGTCGGAATCGAACGTGCCACCTGTCTATGAAATCGTGACGTCCCGAATTACGTCACGGTCATCGGTCAAAGTCCGTTTGACCATCCGAATTAAAAGTCAACGTTTTGCCCACCCCTAGGGGCAAAACAGTCATTTTGCATAATTCGTCCGAAATCACCCAACTAATCCCAGATTAGTGAATCATAATTAAATATTATTAAATCCTGATATTCGGGACGGGTCGTTACACAAGGGTTTGTTTAATTGGTTTGAGGATAGTGGAGACATGGTTGAATGGCCTAGACAGTTTCAGAGCACGGGCAAGTTTAAAATTGGTTGGTTTCTGTTTGCAGGAAGCAATTCTCAGTGAGTCTGAGAGTGTCTCCCACGGGTTGCAGTCTGCTTGATAGATTAGCGGAGTAGTGGAGAGTGCGAGGTTCATTTTCGAACCTGAGAGAGAGCTGAAAGTGAGAGAAATTGAGTTCGGAGGAAAAATTGAAAATTTGAGGGGAAAATCGGAATTTAAATTGTGTGAGGAATTGGACGAAACCAGGGACAGTAATTTTCTTCTGGGACCATTTGGAGATCAACCGTATCGATTGGCAAGGGAATCGGTCACTGTTGGCCATGATCACAGGTTCCTATTTCAGAGTTGTGCAGGGACTGTGGACGATCACTTCTAGGTAATGTCTTGTCCAATTGATCGCGTATTTCAGTTCATTTTAGGCCTAGAATCCTTACTGTGAAGTTAATTTGAGTTGATTGAGAAAGCACAGAGTTTGGGTGATCGACCGGGTTGAGGAATGTGTTAGGATAAAAAACGGATGCAATGAAGGTCGAATTGAAGGTTATTTGACCGGGTTGGACTCGCGGGTCGCAGACTCGTTTTGCAGGGAAACGAGCAAGGACGATGATGAACAGTGCCTGTCACTGTAGCAGGTGCGTGGCCTCACGCGCAGCCGCTTGCGGCGGCGTATGACGGCGCGTGGGACGGTTTTTCAAGGTGAGTTCAAAACGACTTTTGTCCTATACAATGTAACGAACATTTTAGCGTTGGTTTCGAAATTATCGGACACCGTTTCGATGTTGTTTCGAGGGTCCGAAGGTTTAGGTTACGTTTTTAATTAACGATTAATTCCCGGAAAATTATGGGAAATTAGTATGTTGTTATTTGAAACCTTAATGACCTGGGAATGTGTTTTCGGACAGGATTCAGGTTTTCTGGAAAATGCCGGAAATTACGGGAATGCGTGCGGCGCGAAACCGAGCCTTAAGAACGGTGAATGAGTGGACGTTGCTTTCAAAAGTTAATGCATGCATAAATATTTCCATGATTTTTATGATTATGATTATAAGTTGTGATTGATTTTGATTCCAGTATTTATACGTATTTTTGCTATACATACAAAATTACGCGTATTTCGAGACTATGGTTACTCTTATGCTTGATGATGGTTTAACGAATGGTTTTATTTGAATTGTGCGTGACATGTTTTAATAATGTTTGAATATGAATACGAGTATGATTTACGATTTTGACACGTTTTTCGAGAATATTCCAGATTTGCACGTTTTACAAGATTTTGAGTATGTTTTGATTGGACCGTGATTTTGGTGATTATGATTGTGGTTTTGACGTTTTGATAATGAGATTTGAGAAATGAAGTGATTCCAAGAAATTAAAATCGATGTTGAAAAAGGCGATTTCGGGCTTGATGTTCGGGGCATAAAAGTAACTTTGATTAACGAGATTTCGGTTTCCGGAAATTTAATGTGGATTCTTGGTTTGGCTTCGGGATGATGCTTCCGGATGCCGGCTTACGGAATCATTATTGCGAATTCGAGTTCGGGAATGAAAAATGATGTAATAAAGTGATTTGGTATGATTGTACATGCTCCGTGTGTAATGATGATTTGAATATGTTTTGTAAAGTATGAATGTGGAAATTCGGACCATGTGTCCTGTTGTGAAAAATGTGATTTCGGGATGGACCCGCTGAAAACTGTTTTTGGGTTTAAAGACCCGGTGCTATTGCTGGAGCACGATTTGAGTTTAAAGACTCGGTTAATTGATGACGGGGGAGGGCCCTTAATGAGTTTAAAGAATCGTGAGTTTAAAGAATCGGTTATTGTAATACCCCCGAGGCCTATTGATTATGTTTTGAGTTTAAAGACTCGTTGATATCCCGGGAAGGTCTGTTTATGTGCATGGTTTTGAGTTTAAAGACTCGGGCGCACTTGATATCCAGCAAACCGATTGATTGTGAATCATTGTTATTCTATGATGTTCGGATGTGTGGGGCAGTGGCCGGTTTATATGGTTGATGGATTTGGTTTATGTTGTATACTTGGATTTGATTTCGTGGTTTTGGGTTGAGGCCCTGTGTTTATGATTGCGGGCTAAGACCCGAAGATTAAGAAATGGAAAATGTTTTTGATTTTCATATACGGATTTCTTATGTTGGAAATGTAACGGTTTGCGAAACGATTTTTGTATGCATGCATTGTTTTTACGCTAAGGGTAAAAACGTCTTTCCGTAACGGTTTTATAAACTTATTGATTTTTGTCCACTCACACCTTTTGGTTTTTATTGACCCTCCAGGTTGTGGCGCATTCTTCGAGGCTGATCGTGAGGCGGAGGCATGAGTAAGCACGTGTGGCTATCCCTGGTCTGGCACGTACTGAGGGTAACTTGGGGATTTCAGTCGTCTTGTCAGACGGGAGCAGGGCCGGGCACGGTTAACAATGCCCTTTTTGGGAGCGGTCCTGTCATGTAGTGAATGCCTTAGGGCGAAACTTATGGTTAATAAGTGTTAGTTCTGGTCGAAGGAATAATGGTCGGGATTTGCGTGAATCCTAGGAAAACAGACGTTTTGGTCAATGGAGATAAGAACTGAGGTAGAATGGTTACGAGTGGAGGAATAGTGACTTATGTTCCATGGTGATCCCTCCTTTGTGTATGTTGAGATGTACCATGATTGAGACTCGGTGAGTCTTGTGTTGATGTTAGTTAAACCCTCAGAAGTTGACCTTCCTTGTATGAGTTAAGATCGACCCACGGGGTAGAGAATGCAGAGGTTATATAACTTTGGAAAAGAATGTACGAGTATTGTATCAACCATCAGGATTAGTATTGACGGATAAAAAGAAAGGCCTAATGTGTGATAAGGTGATGGTTGGGATAGTGAGATTACGACCACATTGGCAGATCAGGTATCTTGGGCAGACGATTGTCCTGTTTGATAACCTAAGGATAGGTGAAATCCTGTTAGTTACAGAACTCCATAGGATTGGGGTAGTATATGACTCGAATGACTTGGACGGTTGACGTCCGACTACAGGACCGTACTTGGTGTATGGTGGAGTCGAAGTTAAGGAAGGGATGTGCTTTGCGTTATGGTACGAATGATTGTGCTGAGTGCTTATTGGAAATAGGAAGGAATCAGGAGAAAGTTAAAAATCATTATGCATATTGACCCTGGGAAAGGGTTATGGTGTGATTGACCTAGTGAGGGGAATGAGTTCCCGAGTTATCGAACCTTATGAGTTTATTGGCCTGGTGGCCTGATGACACATGTACGGATTTAGCCATTGAATCATGTCACGAGCGGGTGACATGTAAACGAGAAAATCTGACTGATTTGGCTGTATCTTGGATTGCGTGGACTCGAACGTGAGCTGGGCTACATATTTCGAGTAAGTATATGGTATAAATGCCCATGGGGCAGGGATTTATACGGAGGTTGAGACTAGTTGTATGATTTCTATAAGTTGGGTATGACTTATACCCGGTTGAGAGTGATTATGATTCGGGATTAGCGTACACATGTTTCCTCGGAGAATTTTATGGCTTCCACCAACTGGAATTTCGAGGACAAAATTCATTAAGGGGGGTAGATTGTAACGACCCGGACGTTCAGAAAAAGGGAAATTCGGAAAATTTGAAGAAAATGACGATTTTGCCCCTAGGTAATGGGCGAACGGTTGACTTTTTGCTCGGATTGTCAAACGGACTTTGACCAATGACTGTGACGTATTTCAGGACGTCACAAGTTCATAGATAGGTGGCACGCCCGATTCTAAAATTCGAGGAGGAAGTTATGACGTTCGGAAGTTCAAGGGCATTTTCGTAATTTGGACGAAAGGAGGAAAATGTTGACTTTTGATTGACCACTAGTTTGCACACAATTTGAGGACCGTTAGGTAGGTCTCGATGCCCTGAGTCCGTAGACAGGGGGCACGCTGAAAACGGAAATCGGACGGTTGAGTTACAGGTCTCGGAAGAGAAGGGCATTTTGGTAATTTTGTACAGAAAGGCAAAATGGTAATTTTGCAGGAGGGTACTGTTTGAAACCGTGGAAAACAAGGGCTGAGCTCCCATGCCGTGAGTGTTCTGAATCCAACAATTGTTTAACCAGGTTAGTGACATTGGGGAGAGTTATTTAACCTGTTAGTGGCATCGAGGACTGAGAGTGTGCTGGGCGTGCAGGGTGGACTGAATGGAGTAGAGCACTGGAGGTTTTTGTAATGGTTTTTGGGTCTGTTTGCGGGGAACCATTTACACAGAAGTCTGAGAGATGCTTTAGGTTTACGTGAAGGTTGAATTGATTATAGGAAGTGAGAGTGAGTCGAGAGGGCCATTTGGAGAAGAAGAGGCTGAGAATTTGAGAGAAAACTGAGTCGGGAAAATTTGGGAAAAATTGGAGGGAAAATTGGAATTCAATTTTTGAGTTGAGAGGAGCTAAACAGAGGTTAGACACAATCTTCTGGGTTCATTTCGACTTCAACCACACAAAAATTGAAGGAAATCGATCACGGGTTGGCCTAGAACCGAAGTCCCAATTTCTGGACATTTTCGAGCTTGAGGACGACCACCTACGGGTAAGCGTTCATGAAATTGGTTACAGTTTAAGGTTTGTTTAGGTCATACGAAGCTTCTGTATCATTTAATTGGAAAACCAAGCTGATTTGAGTAAGTTTCAAAGTTGACCCGTTTGTTTGATCATGAGGGAAATGATCGATTTTAAGGCTTGATGTGTGTAATTAGGTTTACAGAACCTTAATTGGGTCTCTAACGGTGCTTTTTACTGGATTAATTGAAGAAAAGGATTTGGAATTGAGAGAAACTCAGCCGGGTCAAGTCGCGGGCAACCGGACCCGTTTACCAGTCATTCGGGCGAAGACGATGACTGTAGCATCATTGTAGCAGGCGAGTGAGTTTCACGCGCAGCCATTCACGGCGGCGCGTGAGGGCACGTGGACTCGATTCTCAAGGTAAGTTCAACACGACTTTTGTCCTACACAATGTAACGAACATGTTAGCGTTGATTTCGAATTAATCGGACACCGTTTCGATGTTGTTTCGAGGGTCCGAAGGTTTATGTTACGTATTTAACTAACGTTTAATTCCCGAAAAATTATGGGAAATTAGTATGATGTTATTTGGGTCCTTAGTAACACTAAAGAATGATTTCGGACATGATTCGAGATTCCTGGAAAATGTCGGAAATTAAAGAAACGCGTGCAGGGCGAAAACGGGCATTTTGGACGGTGTGTGAGTGGACTTTTCTTTCAAAAATTTAATGCATGCATAAATGTTTCTAAGATTGCTATGATTATGATTGTGACTTGTGGTGTTTTCGATTTCCAAATTTATACGTATTTTAATATGCAATACAAAACTGCACGTATTTCGAGACTATGGTTTCTCTTATATTTTGGTGATGTTTTGATGAACGATTTTACATGATATTGTGCGTATAATGTCTTAAGGATGTTTGATTATGATAGTGAGTATGATTTACGATTTTGACATGTATTTCGAGAATAACACGGATTTGCACGTTTTACGAGATTTCGAGTATGTTGTGGTTTAACTGTGATTTTGGTGATTTGATTATGGTTTTGATGTTTTGACCTTGGGATTTGAAATATGATGTGATTTCAAGATTTAAAACGGATTTTGGAAAAGTGGATTTCGGGCTTGATGCCCAAGACATAAAAGTAATTTGATGAACGAGATTTTGGTTTTCGAAAATTTGAAAATGGATTTCTGATTTGGGTTCGGAATGACGGTTCCGGATGTCGGCTTACGGAATCATTATTGCGAATTCAAATTCGGGAATGGATGATGGTTTTATAAAGTGATTTGATGTGACTATACATGTCTCGTTTTTAATGATGATTTGATTATGCTTTGTGAAGTAATATTTTGGGGATTTGAATGTGGAAATTCGGACATGAGTCCTGTTATGACAAAATGTGATTTCGGATTGAATTTGGAATTTGGATCACGATGGATCCTGGATTGTTGTGATTTACAAATGGTTTTGGGTTTAAAGACTCGGTGCTAAGGGTGTATCATGTTTTGAGTTTAAAGACTTGGTAGATTGATGACGGAGGAGGGCCCTTGATGAGTTTAAAGACCCGGTTACTGTTTTGAGTTTAAAGACTCAGTATGATACCCCCGAGGCCTATTGATTATGTTCTTAGTTTAAAGACTCGTTGATATCCCGGGAAGGCCTGATTATGCTCATGATTTGAGTTTAAAGACTCGGGCGCACTTCAGATCCAAGAGATTGATTGACTTGTGAATTACTGTTGATTTCTGATGTTTCGGATGTGTTGGGCAGTGACCCGGTTTATGTGGTTTTGATTATGTCACGTACTGGATTTGATTCATGATTTTGGACGGAGGCCCTGTGTTATGATTGAGGGCTAGGACCCGAAGGTTAAGAAAGGAAAATGATTTTGATTTTCATACACGATTTTTGTATAATGAAAATGTAAACGATTGTGAAACGATTTTAGAATGCATGCATTGGTTTTACGTGGAGGGTAGAAACGTTTTCCGTAACTGTTTTATAAACTGTTTCATTTTTGTCCACTCACACCTTTTGTGTTTTTATTGACCCTCCAGGTCGTGGCGCGTTGACCAAGGCTGATCGAGAGGCGGAGGCATGAGTAAGTACGTGCGTGGCTATCCCTAGTTTGGCAAGTACTGAGGGTAATTTGGGAATTTCAGTCGACTTGCCAAACGGGAGCAGGACCAGGCACGATTATCAATGTCCCTTCGGGGGCGGTCCTGTCATGATTAA
Source organism: Prinsepia uniflora (assembly GCA_032719365.1). Classification (NCBI taxonomy): domain Eukaryota; kingdom Viridiplantae; phylum Streptophyta; class Magnoliopsida; order Rosales; family Rosaceae; genus Prinsepia; species Prinsepia uniflora. Next base: position 64,923,790 of record CM064865.1, on the reverse strand, counting down.
GGCGAATTAATGCAACTATCCACCACTAACCAATTCAGTCATTAACATATTTTACCAAGATTATGTTGTTATGAATGTGTGAATTCAATTTTACAATTGAATGCATTATGAGCAAGAGGACTTTAATGACATTGCACCGCCCTATGAAAACTTCGCAAAGCCGAAGGGGTCATGGATTGGATTCCATGTAAGATGTAAGCCACTATCTTTGGTCCTAACAATTACACTTTTTTTATCAATCGATATTCAACCATTCACCAATGACGCATTGAATCAAGTAACCACTTAAAAACAATGTATCACATGAAAACAGTAATCACATTCACAACATAAGGACAACATAATCATAGCAAAAACACATCACACGACCCTCATAGTTAGGGATTCAAGAATCCCTAATTCGATGGAGGACCACTCACACATACTTAAGGAAAACAACACAGTTACATACAAAATCATAAATAAATAAAAAGACTAGGGTTTAGAGAATAAAATCACGAGGAACACAAGCACATGAGTAGGTCATGAACATGCTTCCTTTTCCAACCTTCACGTCCCAAAAAGTAAGAACAAACTGAATTGAAAAAAGGTTTATTGAAATTTGCGGCTAAGAGACTAGTACAAGTGAAAAACTATTATGTTCTTTAATCTGAGTGTCCCTTTTACAATGCATAATAGGAGACTATATATAGAGGCATGAATCCTCAAACAATAAGGAGAGACTTCGACAGAGCTTCATTGAAGAATCTAGATCGGGACACTTGTCCAAGTCCGAGTGGAAAATTGATTCGCATTTGATGAGGAGAAGGTTAATTTGGCGGCAAGAAACCAAGATAAGGACTCTGAATTATCCTTATCTTCCAATATTTAAAAGACTTATTTTCAGGACCCGACCCTCTTCTGTCAGGTCCCGATTCATCTAGCACGATATTGTCCGCTTTGGGCCTTGCCCTCACGGTTTTGTTTTCGGGAGCTCACGGTGCAACTTCCCAGGGGGTCACCCATCTGGAATTGCACAAGCCTCAACTCGCTTAACTTTGGGGTTCCAATCCCCCCTAACGCCACTGAGCTCCCAAAAGGCCTCATGCTAGATAGGTGTGCGCCTACACCTTTAAGGCACACCACCATTCCCTTCCCAGACCATTCTCCCCCTCGCAGGAATGTGGGATTGTTCACCGTTCCCTCCAGGACACGGGTCTTACAATCCACCCCTCTTAGGGCCCAGCGTCCTCGCTGGCACACTTCCCGGTCGGGATCTGGCTCTGATACCAAATTGTCAGGACCCGACCCTCTTCTGTCAGGTCCCGATTCATCTAGCACGATATTGTCCGCTTTGGGCCTCGCCCTCACGGTTTTGTTTTCGGGAGCTCACGGTGCAACTTCCCAGAGGGTCACCCATCTGGAATTACACCAGCCTCAACTCGCTTAACTTTGGGGTTCCAATCCCCCCCAAAGCCACTGAGCTCCCAAAAGGCCTCATGCTAGATAGGTGTGTGCCTACACCTTTAAGGCACACCACCATTCCCTTCCTAGACCATTCCCCCCCTCGCAGGAATGTGGGATTGTTCACCGTTCCCTCCAGGACACGAGTCTTACACTTATCAAGCTGAAAATAAGGAGAAGACAAGCAGATAATTACCCTCAATTTTGGAATTGAACAACTAGCCTGATTGTGATTGGTCCAAAACACAATCCAAGTGTGAACATAGGTCTAAGTTGGACAGGAAAGAGGCAGGAAGCATCTTGGTTAATCTTGGATGAATTAGATGCATAAATGATGCGGCATTGACACCTGGAAAGGATCTGGGTAGCCTGATCACGTCTCAGACATTGGAAAGTTCTAGAACAAGGCCAAGGCCCTTGAGTTAACCTAAATCGACCTAGGCCTAAGCTATTTCTTGCAAGTACTTTGATTGAGGCACCAATAGTCGCTTGCAAAGATTACAGAATTTTTGTCCCAAGCGCATATAAAGGGCTTAAAATCTGGTCATTATGTTGTCGGAACTGTGAGGCTAAAAGCTGGCCCTTGGCGCGGCTTGCGCCTGGGGCTTCAGATGTGCCATAATTGCAAAGTATGTCAACCAAGGTAACACGCCATAGTCTCTTTGGAGCTCAATCTCGTGTGAATTTTCTTCATTGAATAAAAAAAAATTTGTTACCCATTTGGTTTGATACTGAAATCGTCCATCCAAACATAGAGATATTTGGAATATTTTCTTCCTGTATAAGTACATAACTCCTTTATATCTGTGTTAAAGAATTTCTTCTCACCAATTTTCAATTCAATAACTACATCCACCAAGTTCTTGGGAATTTTGCACACTAAAAAGATCGCACCAACAAAATCATCAGACTTGATATTAGCAACATTCTCATAAATAGTTTTCGCATTTTCAACAACTCCTTCAAGCTCTTGATCAATCTCAACTTTGAATGTAACGACCCGTCCCGAATATCGGGATTTAATAATATTTAATTGTGATTTACTAATCTGGGATTAGTTGGGCGATTTCGGACGAATGGTGCAAAATGACCGTTTTGCCCCTGGGTGTGGGCAAAACGTTGACTTTTATTTCGGATGGTCAAATGGACTTTGACCGATGACCGTGACGTAGTTCGGGACGTCACGAGTTCATAGACAGGTGGCACGTTCGATTCCGACGTTCGTGGTGAAAGTTATGATGTACGGAAGTCCAGGGGCATTTTCGTAATTTGGACGAAAGAAGGGGAAATGTTGACTTTTTGACCGGGATGTCCGATGGCAGAGGGCCAAGGACCGTTACGTAGGTTTCGTCGATGCGAATCCAACGACAGGCGGCACGCCGAAATCGGACTTCGTACGAGGAAGTTATGGTCTGGAACGTGAAATCGGGGAAGTTACGTCTCGGTAACTGTGTGGATTATTTTATTTTGAAATGGTGGTTGGAGGACACTTGGATGAGTGACAAGTGTCACTCATCCGACGGCTAGATTGGATCTTGATCCACTAATCATAAACTATATACTAAAAGCTTCCACTACATAATAATCTAGAATTTAATCCCTGCTTTTGATCTGAGCCATCCATTCCACCCCCAGATTGCATCACAGCCGTCCATCTCATTTTCCCCCTTCCATTTCTGATCATTCCTCCCTCACCGTGAACAAACAAATTGAGAGATTGGGTTCTGGCCATTGCCAATCTCTCTTCCGCAATTGATTGCACAAATGTTTAATTGGTGATTTGGGGAAGGTTCTGGCTGAGGGAGAGCACGGGGGACTGAGTAGGGAGGTGCAATTCGGGAATCAAATTTCAGGGAATTGGAGGGAATTTCGAATTGGAGTATTTGGGTTGTGTCGATCAAAATGGGGATTAGCTGGAGTCTTCTGGGATCAAAACGTGAAGCTTTGCAGCAAAAACGACGGGAAACCATGTCGGATTGAGGGAGAACTGAGCTTCCATGGCAGCTCGAAATCGAGCTTGGGTTCAGTAAGTTTAAGGTATGAAATTCTCAAATTGACCTTGTAGAAATGTCCCTTACACTCTCACGATGCTAACTGAATGAATTAATTTGGAAACCAGGGACTATATCGTGAAACCCGATTTGAAAACCCGTCGAGGATCAATCGTGAGTCGTGGAGATTTATACCCTAATTTGTGTAATTAGATTTACAGAACTTAAATGGTGATTGATTACAAGGGATCAGTTGAAAGAACGGATTGAATTGATGTCGAAATGAGTGAGATTGAACCGGAACCTATCGCGGGCTTTTCGACCCGTTTACCAGACAAACGGGTGAAGGTGGTGACTGTAGCAGTCACTGTAGCAGGCGCGTGGCTTTCACGCGCAGCCACTCACGGCGGCGCGTGACGGCGCGTGGGCACGAATCTCGAGGTAAGGTCAACATGACTTTTGTCCTATACAATGTAACGAACATTTTGGGATTGGTTTCGTGTCGATCGGACACCGTCTCGATATTGTTCGGGATGTCCGAAGGTTTTAAATCCAGTTTAAAAATACTTAAAAATTCGGGAAAATTACGGGACTTGAATAGGATGTTAATGATGAGGTTAGTGATCCTCTAAATTGATTTGAACAGGATTGGGAGTCCCGGTGATAGTGGTGTGGCCCGGGAAGGCCTATGGCACGCGTATCGAGGCGCTCGGTTAAACGGTCTGTGAGTGGACATTGGTTTTATAAATTCGATGCATGCATAACTGTTTTATGATTGTTATAATGATGATTAAATGATTTACTTTGGATATCGGTGAATTTAAATGATTTCACGCATTTCGAGGCGATTTACGTGTTCGCACGTAAATCGAGGTTTTCCGGATTTGCACCGATTTCCATAAATGCGGTTGGATATGATTTCATGAAACGGTTATGGATTTGATAAAATGAATCGGGCCAGGGGCCCAGTTGAATTACGAAATCGAGCCAGGGGCCCAGTTAACTTGTGAATCGGGCCAGGGGCCCAGTTAACTTGTGAATCGGGCCAGGGGCCCAGTTAACTTGTGAATCGGGCCAGGGGCCCAGTTAACTTATGAATCGGGCCAGGGGCCCAGTTGACTTCTACATGTGATTGCGGGTCGGGGACCCTAAAACGGAATTGAATAAATGATTTCTGGTTTACATTTTATATATATTCACATGCTAAAAACAATTGTGGTTTTGATGATATGGAAAATATGGTTATGGCACGTTTCACGGTATTTGGGCTTGAGACCCGTCTGATGAAACTTAATGATTGGTTTGGATTTTTATCCATGTATATATATATGCCTTGCATGTGGATATCGATAAAATGTATTTGGTACTGCACTGTATAGATCCTTCCATATTATATTGTCTCCTCCGGCGAGGTACCCCGGAGAGGTCACGGACGTCTAGTACGTCCAGCGTCTATGACGCTAAGCATCGGGGATGCTGTACCTGAACGGGGTTCGGGGAATGAACTCGGAAATTGAGACCCGAGTGGCACGCGTAGCCTTGTGATTGTGACCTTATTGACGTCAGGGACGTCAGACATCAGGGATGTCGGATTGGAGTGTATAGTACAGCAACTAAAATTATGGTTATGGTTATTATTATATGCCTTATGGTTTATATTACTGGATTTATGAAATAACTCTTGGATTTACTTTTGGAAATTGAAACTATGCTTTGGTTTCCGGGCTAAGGCCCTAATGGTTATTTCTAAATAATTATAGAATTATTGGTTTTGGTGCATGCATATGATTTTACTGAGGGGCATAAATGTCTTATAAATGTTTTAAACAGACTTGTTTATTTTCGTCCACTCACAGCTTTTGTTTTCAATGTCCTTCAGGTTGATTCCGGATACGACTGCAGCAGAGACTTGAGCATCGCACACCTCCTCCATCGATCCTTACGCACTCTGGAAGCCCTTTTGGGCAATGACAATCGGTTATCCCTTGTCTGGCGCCTCTTGTCAGACGGGAGCACGTCACATTCCATGGTAATCCCGGGGGGATTGGGATGGGTCGTGTCATTGAAACTTAGAGAATTTATGTCAACATAATTAAGCAACCCAAAACTTTCCTTCATGTCACCTACTCTTGTTTTTTCATGAGCTTTGTGAATCTCATCAACCCCAAAATTTCCAGTTCTTGCACCAAAACAAATATAACATTCCTCTTCACAATAAGCATCAAATTTTGGCGGTAAATCAAGAACGACATATGTTCTTATTAGGGACACAACTTGAGCACTATGTGATGTTTTGTTGATATTTATTTGTAAAAAACTCATATTCGTATTCCCTTTGTTCCATTCGAAAGTAGACTCAGAGACCTTTCCATTGATATATATCTTGTTGGGTACACCTTCAGATTCATCCTTTGAACTGTGACGAAAATCATCATATTCCAAAGGTTTGTGGCGCTCGAGATACTGCTGGAGTTGTTGCACTTGTCTTCTGGGATCACCCATCTCTATGTCACAAAGATCACGCTCACACTCTTCACGACCATCATCGGTTCGAGGATAATGACGACCATGACACCCAGCCATGATCGACAAGCTCTTATACCAAAATGACACAGGACTAATGGAGATTTTAGTATATAACATAAGTGAACACTCTTGGATAGGAAACTTGCCACTCTAAAGAATCTACCGTAGAGATAAGAGTTGAAAAACACACCACTCAATGGACTTCACAAAAGAGATAAGAGAAGATAATTTAGGAAGAACACTCTTCATTAAAAAATTGTTTCAAATAATTTTTGGATGATTCCTTCCTCCAAATGAGAGGGATTATTTGTAGGTTATTCATGGGCACGAATAGCTTTCTCATTTTCAATCACTCCTTTAAGATCTGGATCAATCCTAACTTTAAAACTCGTAGAATTTTTGTCAATGTAGTTAAGCAACTCAAAGCTTTCCTTCAAGTCACCTACTCTTGTTTCTTCATTAGTTTTGTGAATCTCATCAACCCTTTTCAATTCTTGCACCAACACAATTATCGCATTCTTCTTCACGACAAGCATCAAATTTTGGTGGTAAATCAAGAACGACATATGCTCCTATTAGTGACACAACTTGATCACTATGTGATGTTTTTTTTATATCTATTTGCACAAAACTCGGATTGGTATGCCCTTTGTTCCATTTGAAAGTAGACTTCGAGCCCTTTCCTTTGATATATATCTTGTTGCATAAACTTTGATATTCATCCTCTAAATTATGACGAAAATCATCATATTCCAAAGGCTCGTAGCGCTCGAGACGCTGCTGGAGATGTTGCACTTGTCTTCTGGGATAATCCATCTCTATGCCTCGAAGATCCTGCTCAGACTCTGCATGACCATCATTGCTTCGAGGATGACAACGACCACGATGCCCAGCCATGATCGACAAGTTTTGATACCAAAATGACACGGGGACTAATGGAGATTTTAGGAGATAACACAAGTGAACACTTTTGGATAGGAAACTCCTCATTCTAAAAAATCCACCTTAGAGATAAGAGTTAAACAACTCATCACTCAATGGAATCCACCAAAAAAGTAAGAGAATATAGTTAGGAAGAATACTCTTCACTAAGAAATTATTAATTGCATAATTCTTGGATGATTTAACCATATGCCTTAGAAATTAATTCTCCATTCAGAAATCGGTTTCAGATTTAACCAGTAAGAAAGAAAAGTGTTTTAAGTATTACTGGGTGGCAATTTGAACCCACCAATAGCTGAATTAGAATTTTCCAGGCCAGTTTAGCAACGGCAGCTTGGTTGTAGACCCTAGGGAGACGAAGACCCAATCCTCCTTTCTTTTTAGGAGTGCCAACATCCTTCTAAGCAACTGAGGGAGATTTCACCTCCTCGCCCCAGAAGAAGGTCCTGGCTTGACCGCCAAGCTGACTTTTGAGCTTCCTAGGGCATAATAAACAAGACATAACAACATAATCAGGAATACCCGAAAGATTTGATTGAATAAGAACACGCTTACCTACATTTGATAGTGTTTTCCATGCCATTATTGCCATGATCAAACCAAACTAGTTAATCACGACCAAGCCAGAAATCCAGATAAATATGAACTTGTTGTGCAAGGCACTAACTTGCACCAATCACAGAAAGTCTCATTACTCCATGAACAAGTCACCAAGTTAACATTCTCATCTCTGTCAGATGTTGGCTGCATAGCTATCAATAGATAGGTAATAGCTCAAAATGAGAATTATTTTTCTGTGAGACGAGAGGCTATCTTATTATAGACATAAACTCGAGTGTTTTCCTATTATGACGCAAACTAAATTATGATAAATTATGATATAACTTCATATATTCTAAAAATCTCAATTCGATCTCAATATCAACTACTTATGATAATGTACATACCTGTCTTGCCTCATAATGAAAATACTTATCCAATATTAATATTACATATATGAAACGATGTCGGGAGAAGTTGTATACACATGGAACGGAAGAGAGGAAGGTCCAGTATGAAAGGTAAGAGCCGGTCATACTAGCAAGGACAACTTGCCTAGAAATTAAGTGAGCTTGCTCATCGTGAGCAATTGAGCATTGAGGAAGCATATATTTCTTGTTTAGGCAAGTCATCCTCGGCTACAAAACATGGCTCTTTACCTTCATACAAGACGTCTCTTCCTCTTAGTAATTCGACTCTTGAATTGCCATACTCTCCAAATATTACTCAACCTCTATTTATAGCCATTCAAAAGCGAGAAGGAAAAGCAGCATTCATCTAGCTAGATCGTATGGAATATATATATTCCTCCCTCCAATTAGAGAGCACCAAATTTGATCCTTTTAATCTTCATCTTCTGCAACATGCACGTTGGGTTGATGTGCTTGCTAGCTGCGGGCATGGTTCTTAATTATTTCTTAGTAGCATGGATATATACGTAGTTTCAATTCAAGTAATTGACAAGTCTCAAAAGGTGCAAAAGCTGTCTACTTTGCTTGGATATATATATGAATTTGTTAGCAATAGCATATATTGGTGTCAAGCAGCTTGCATATATTGAATTTGAATCTCTCATCTTCATTTTCATTTCCCCCTTTGAGTATGTACTAGCTAGATTAGTTTTTTTCTAATATAAAAACTTAGTTTCGAAAGTCGGGCATTCTCATTAAATATAACGGAAAAAAAATATGAGATCTCATAGATAGAGTACGTACAAAATCTCATAGATGACTATATGAACTCATAGATAGACTACGTACTCTTTGGGTGTGTTTGGTACACCATATTACGGTCCGTTAAAGCTAAATAATCCGAAACCTGTGTTTGGTATCAGTCGTATTAATTAGTCACCGTATAAGTTAATACGGTTGAATATTTTTATATGGTCCAGACACGCTAAAACAATACGCTCGAAATTGTCCGTATTAAATAGTCGGATAACTAGTAATCTTGTAAAATATAATAATAATAATAATAATAATAATAATAATAATAATAATAATAATAATAATAATAATAATAAATAGTAATATAATAAAAATAAAATATTAATTTAGTAAATATTAATAATAAAAAGTAATAAAGTAATAAATACTACTAATAATAAATTAATAATTAATAATTAATAATTAATGATATTTTAATAAATAATAATGATAAAATTAAAAATAATTAATTAATAAAAATGTAATAAATAGTAATAATAATAATTATTAAAATAAATAATAATAAAAATAATGACATACATAATTAATATTTAAGATATAAGTATTTCGTCAATTACTATAATATAATCCGGTCAGTATAATATAGTCGGCATTCTAATCCGGAAAAGTACCAAACGCCCGACTAAATAATCAGTCTATCCGGTGGACAGATTAGTCTATCCGATTGAAATAGTCAGTACAGTACGGCATACCAAACGAGGCCTTTAAGTCTTAACCATATGTATTTCAATTATAAGTTTTCTTTACACTGAAATCCTTTTTTGTCCCATAATGATATTTGTTTTTACTATTTCGAACAGGTAGAGCTCAGCTATAAGTAGATAAGGATCATATTTGTTGTTCAAGAACATCTATTCTACTTCAAAATTTCAACCCTAAATATTTAATTTGTTGGTAAGAGTTTTGCCGTTGTAGACTAGTAATATTAAGTTCGAACTTCAATGACATAATAGATGTAATAGGAATTTTCCCTTCTCAATAAATACCTTTCACAGTCCCAAAAAAAAAAGAGATATGAAAACGAAATTGCAGGTGTTTGACATTTAATCGAGTAATCAAGAACTCTCTCACGTGTCATTTCCCAGCCTAATTGATATTATTAAGAATTAGTCAATAAATAATAAAAAAACAGATAATAATATCTTATTTAAGGCCGTATTTGTCTGAATTTTTCCCGAATTTTCATAAATTAACAACAAAAAGACCACGAAAAGCCAAAAAATAAAAAATGGGAAAAGTATATTTTTCTTCTGCAACTTGGGTTTCAACCTCCTCGATGGCCGAAGTAGACGCGGTACTTTTACGCTGGCCAGACTAGCCCCGGCTAAAAGTCACATACTTAATGTCAAAGAAATTCGTCAAAATGTTCCCTCACAGCCCAATTGCACGAGTTAAGGCCTTCATTGACTCGGATTTATATAACAATCGACCGGTCGAGAAGAAGTTGTGACAATGGCGGTGGGATAGGTGCGTGAGGTTAGTCCCGAGTTGCAGAAAAACCAGGCGACTTGGCACCTTTCGCTGTCATACCTGTCCATTAAAAAAATTTAATCATACCTATCCATTAAAAAAATCATATTAAATAGGCGTATAATTAGAAATCGATGGGCCCTACTTGTAAACACCAGAGAGGGTGGGACCGACCTTTGGCTCAAGTCCCGATTGCTATAAACTTATTTTCAGTCCAACCCGTACCTCTGCCCACTCCCTTCTCCACGTGCATTTGATCTACGTGCGTTGCACGGGCTGGTTAACGCAAACGGCGGGCCACGTCAGCCTTCCCTCCATGTTTCAATTAACTGGATGCTAAAAACAGCAGGTTGGTGTGTGGGGTATGATATTTTCATTCCTTTAAAAAATATGAGTAACGACGGGTTATCCAAGTCCGTTAAAGGCGCTAAAGCACGCTCGGTCGTTGCGTTTACGCCGGAGCCGCCAGTCAAAATCCACGTCATCTCTCCTCCTCCCCCACTCACGACTATTTCTTTCACCTCCGCCAGCAAGCAGCATCCCCTCGTCGTTTACTAAACACTTACACATTTGAGATTTTTTTTTGCTCCTTTTTCTGTCTGCAAGACCCTTAAAAGCAACCTCAGACTCTGTCTCTGTGCAAACCCAAAAGCCATGAAAGAATCCGAAAACGACCCAATCGCAGTCTCAACCCACCTCCTCTCTTCACTCCAACAACAAATCCCACTCATCCAAAGCTTCAAAGGAAAATGGGCCTTAATCGGGGCCAAGCTCTCCGACCTCCGAGCCCAGCTCACCGACTTCGCCGATTTCCCTAACTCTACCTCTCACCCTCTCCCCCTCCACCTTCTCCTCTCTGTCTCCCAAACCCTCAACGACGGCGTTTCACTCTCCCTCAAATGCCAGACCCCCAATCTCTCCGCCGGCAAGCTCCGCACTCAGAGCGACGTCGATTCGATCCTCGCCCGCCTTGATCGCCACGTCACCGACGCCGAGATTTTAATCAAAAGTGGCATCCTTCTCGACCCTGCGGTTTCGTCCATTACCTCGTCGTCGAAGAGAGAGACTGTACGCGCCGATTGCCGGAACCTTGTGACTCGGCTCCAAATCGGGAGTCCCGAGTTGAGGAACTCGGCCATGGAGTCGCTTTTGTGGCTTTTGCAGGAGGACGACAAGAACGTGATGATCGCTGTGGCGCAGGGGATTGTTCCGGTGCTCGTGCGTTTACTCGATTCGAGCTCGTCCCAGACCAAAGAAAGCGCCGTCTTCGCGATTTCGATAGTTTCAATGGTGGATAGCAGCAAGCATGTCCTGATTTCCGAGGGATTGTCGCTTTTGAATCACTTGATGCGTGTGCTCGATTCGGGAAGTGGGTTCGCAAAGGAAAAGGCTTGTTTGGCTCTTCAAGCTCTGAGCGTTTCGAAAGAGAACGCTCGGGCAATAGGGTCTAGAGGCGGGGTTTCGTCGCTTTTGGACATTTGCCAGGCAGGCACGCCTGGTTCGCAAGCTTCGGCCGCTGGTGTGCTGAGAAATTTGGCCGCTTTTGCTGAGAATCAAGAGAATTTCGTGGAGGAAAATGGGGTTGGTGTTCTTTTGGCACTTGCGAGTTCTGGGACTGCGTTAGCCCAAGAAAATGCAATTGGGTGTTTGTGCCATTTAGTCTCTCGTAGCGAAAGTTTGAAGGTTTTGGTTGTTAAGGAAGGTGGGATTGAGTGTTTGAAGAATTTCTGGGACTCTGCTTGGAATAATGGTAATCGTAGTCTTGAGGTTGCTGTTGAGTTTTTCAGGCACTTAGCATCGTCGTCACCAATTTCCGAAGGGCTCGTTTCTGATGGGTTTGTAGCTAGGCTTGTTGGGGTGTTGGGTTGTGGTGTTTTGGGGGTGAGAATTGCAGCAGCTAAAGCTGCTTATGAACTTGGGTTTTGCTCAAAAACCAGAAAGGAGATGGGCGAATGTGGCTGCATTGCCCCTTTGATCAAAATGTTGGATGGTAAAGCAGTAGAAGAGAAAGAAGCAGCTTCAAAGGCCCTGTCGATATTGATACAATATGCCGGTAATAAAAAGATTTTTAAGAAAATTCAAGGTGGAATTGTGAGCTCAGTTCAACTTTTGGACCCTTCAATTCAGAACTTGGATAAGAAATATCCAGTTGCTTTATTAGCTTCACTAGCTCAATCAAACAATTGTAAGAAACAAATGGCAGCTGCTGGTGCTTGTGCACATTTGCAGAAACTAGTCCACATGGAAGTAGAGGGGTCTAAGAAGCTCCTGGAGAGCCTTGGCCGTGGTAAAATTTGGGGTGTCTTCGCCAGATCTTGACAATGGAAGACGGGCCGAATCGGCACACATCAGAAAGTATAGGTACATGACAATGATTCATTGATCTGTATGTACAATAGTTGTGATTACTGAACATTTTGGCCTTTGTTTTTTCTTTTTGGTTTTTTGTTTCAAATCTTGTTTATAATTGCTGTTTATTTTTATGGTAGAAGAAAAATATATGTTGTTACCTTCATTGCATCTAGTTTTGGTAACCTAACTGGACTGACATCTTTGTTTTCTCAACAAAAGCCAATAATTGATTTTGCTGCCACATTGTGAGTTCATTGACTTCTCAAGCTATTGACTTCAAAAGGTTTGGTTTCCCATTTAGGTTTACAATTGTATCAGTTCGTGTAATTTCTACTCAATCTATATACATGGCTGCTCTTCATTTGCATTTGTTGAAACTATTGAGCTTTGGTCAAAGCATAAAATTAGGAAATGTGTGCATTTTATATAAGTCATTGCTTACATAATGTGTGATTTGTATGATAATTTGGACTTGGGGAGGGAGGCAGGTTGGTTGATGATAATATAAAACAATAACAAGATGGGTGGACGTGGACCAGAAACAGAAGCATGTGCCATGACCCTGTTTCTGGATTATTTGCACCATTGTTTCTACTATGTTCCTCTCCTGAATAATGACACTTCCTCATCCTCTTCCTTTGCATTCATCTTCTTTCATTTTCAAGTGCCAATATTTTTGCCTCTTGGGTTGGGTTGTATGAATTTGATCGTTTTTACTTTAAACTAATTTACTAATTTAAATTGGGAATGTCGGTTGTTAATTAGTTTTGTGGGTATAAAGCATGTGATGTTGACAAGCATGTGGAATTGTTCTATGGGTTTGCTTTGTGTTGGCTTTTGGCAATCACCCAAGGATTATATACCATTAACCTATTTTCACATGTTCTAAACTGGCTTCAGTATTGGATTAATGGATTGTTCCTACTAGCTAGTTAGAATTAAAGTTAAAACAGCAGTGGGCTTTGATGAGCCTCATCTCTCAGGTCTGGTGGCCCAGTTTTAGATCCTTTATTATTATTTTTTAATTCTAAATCGGGAATCATTTAGAAAAAAAAAAAATTGGGTTCATTAAAGCTGTATTTTTATGGGGATGGAAATAATACTTGCAATATTCCCACTTCAAACCAAAAAAGGATATTTATGTTGTGTATGATTCCTCGTATTGTCTCATGGCTACAAATCCCTGTAGGTGGAGATCATACGATGATGTTGCAATTGTCATTCTGATATGGTAAATATCCAAAATATCCTCGTTCCCAATAAATGCTCTTGGGTTGATTTCCAGTCGAGCCATCGCTCACGCCCAGCTACCTCTGGCTCTGGGCTCCTGCCCATATGCATTTGGTTGTGGTCAATCATTCAGTAAAACCAATGGTTAATTACTGGGTTAATCTACTTGAGCGCATGAGTAATTACCATATACCAATCCTATAAAAATTATTTAGCATTCAATTAAGATGAATGAACACAAAGTAATCTACCTTAATACATAATTGATTAAAAGCTTAGTGATAAGATAAGCAAAGTCATTACAATATAATTTGATGATACTCTACTTGTTTTATATTAAGGCCACAACACCAACTGACATTGGATATGGAAGGTGTCTCTCTAATGGTAAACTTGAATGTGCCTGGACTTGGTTACTGAGATGACAGTGAGCAGCACCAAGAAAATGAGAGACAGGTAAGAGAGAACCACAGAATTAGTCCCTCTTTTACAGAACCTGCCAAAATGATCACAAATGGGAGCCCAGCCTGAGTGACTATTCCCATACTGCCCTACGTACCCTATTGCAGTTGCAGCAGAGCACCCCGCCATCACCAAACACACCATCATCTGCCAACAAATCACATCATAGCATAACATAAAATCATGCATATATGTCACATATTATACAATATTTCTTTTTTTATTTATATCGAGATTCAAACTTGATATTTCTTTAAACTCATGGTTAGTCGTTAAATACTACAAAATCGAACTTAATTGCATACCAAATCAAGCACGAACAAGAAGAAGTAGTTGCCAGGATTCAAGCCTTTCCGATGGAGAAGGAATACAAAGAACAAGGAGAGCAAGCAGAGGGCACTCACAACAGCATTTGCATAAGCAAAGAACCTGCAACATATGTTGTGGAAAATTAATTTAAGAAAAATGGATGCAAACTTTTGTAACATTTTAATTTGGGGAAAATGAAAGTTGGGTCCTTTTCTTTTTGTTACTTGAATGCAGGGGAATAATTATATCTAGCATCAAACTGAATGCCAACAATCACAGTGGACTGCTTGTTGGTGACAGTGATCCATGTTGCAGCCAATGTAGCAGCAATGGTGAAACTTCTCATGAAAAATTGGGCTCCAAGGAAAATCTTGTGGGTGTTGAGAGGTGGGTTTGGCTGAATCTTGGATTCAATGCTGGCCATGGTTTAAATTCTTGAGTTTCAGAGGTGGGTTTGTGTGAAGAACACTTGGAGATAACAGAGGGAGGAAAAAAAAAAACTGAGTATAATGGGAGGTGAAGAAAAGGGTTTGGGATGAAGAGAAGTGTGAAGTTATGAGAAGCATTTATAGAAGGAAATGGTGAGGAATCTTTAGAGTGTAGAGTGTGACTGTGAACTCAGAGTGTAAATTAATCCATTATGTCTCGGTATTAAATTTATTGAGATTTCATTTGTACATCACAATCTCAAAAGTGAGATTTTAATTATTATACTTGTTAATTTTTTAAATTTAATGGCTATAAGATAATTAAAATGAGTATTTTTTACCACGATGAAGTGGTATTATTTTTCATTATATAATGAAAAGTCTCAAATTTATTTATCTTAAAATGCGAGATCAATATTATATATGGATAATTTTTTTCCGTTAATATCATTATATATAATAACAATAAAAATAAAATATTCCAATGAGGTCATTTGCCCTTGTAGGGATTCATGCATGATGCTAGTTGATCATTTGAAATTGGAAGGAACTTCAAGTAATTAAATGGGAAATGGAAGAAAATTAAGAAAATACTATATTTTTTATTTTATTTTTGATCTATTTTCAGTCAAGTCGGTTTGTACATTACATAAATTCTTGTGGCATTATTCACATAATTGTGAGCCCCATCTTATCAGTTATTACTGCCATTTGTCTACTATTTGTTGCCATGCAAAAGGTTAATATTATTTTCAATTTAGTGCTGACCTAAATACCAAACCAGTTATATGAAATTCAGCATCCTATTCAATGCCGAAGTCAATATTAATTTAGGTTCACACCTCCTACGTTACTCTCAAGTCTCAACTCTCTAAGTCTCAATTTAAAAATTTGTCTGATAACACATGTTTGACGAGAAAAGCCGTTGCTTCTTTTCTATTTACAATGGCATTTACTTTAAATGTACAACTACCCATAACATGATGTCTATGAATTGGTCAAGTAAAAAGTTAAAAACTCTAGAAGCCTTTGGAGAAAAAAACTGGGCATGATTTGTGATGATAGATTCAGTGATGCCTGGATATGTGTAGCCAAAGAACGCAAATCTTTTTCTGCAAATTGGTGGATTTCATGTAAGTATTCTAGCTGTGTAACTTTGAGATAAAGCAGGATGCTTTCAGAATATGAGGTTTCACAAAAGCTGCAACCAGTACAATTCAGCAATAAAGAGAGGTCGACACGACACGTTTGCCACCAAGCCATACGACATTACGACCCCTTAACCATATTCAATGCCCTAGTTTTTAAATTTGTACAATAAATACGAGTTACATTTTCAAATAAAATCCAATGAGATTGATTTGAATTTGACCCACGCATTGCTAAAAAAAAGGCTGAGATTTCTAAAGAAGATGGTTGTCTATGGTTCGTTGTTCATTGGAGGCAAAAAACATGGCGTAGGGTAAGTAGACTCATTTGTATGTGGTGATCGATCTTCATATAGCTCACATCTTTGTCAAGGCATTCTGTCTTTTTCTTTTTCCTCTTTCTAACTATGCTTAATTACTAGCATATGTAGAAGTTTAAAGTATATTTGAAATATGTTATCATCTTATAATATGTATAAATTAATATATTAACGATTTGATTTCTAATTTAGATAGAAGGTATGCTTTTGAAGCAATACAAAAAATGAAAGCGTTTGATCAATTTATTTTTAATTAATTATAAATTTTAATCAACATTTAAGTCATAACATATAAATTAATCTATTTACTGATTTACTAGATTCTTTTTAAATATTTTACCTTGTTTTTTAATTTAATTACTTTTTTTTCGTTTCTTAGTACCGTTTATACCATTTTAATCGACTACTTATCTATTTTTTTGGGGTCTATTTATTAGAAGTGATTTTAAATTTTAAATATTTTATATCTAATTTTAAATTATTTATTTATTTTTTAAAGATAATTATTCCAAATAAATTTGTTAAAAATTTCTTTTTACGAATCATTTTAATGATCTCAACTTTTTAAATACCATAATATTTTTGTATGATTACAATCATACATATATTTTATTTACCTTTTAAAATACACGATTACAGTGATTTTAATAGCATATTCACAAAAATATTTGTAAAACGAAAGCATTATTCACAAAATAATACTTTTATAATGGCCAAGTTAACATTCACATAACATAGTTATTCCATTACGATATGACCTACAATAAGATTATTTGGCAAAGCATATATTGAACGTAAGTATCACAAATGACGACAAATAATGCTACATCAAATAAATTAATGGATACTTTTTAATCACATCCTCTTCCTATTCGATCACATCGGAATCCATAGAGCTTTGCTTCTTATAAAGAAAAAAAAAAAAAAAAACTCCTCAAATTCTCAACTAGAATTTACGTACTTAAACTTCGAGCACGTATAACATAAGTAATAATTTTAGATTCTTCTCATCCTTGAACAAGTTAAAAACACAAAATCTCATTTTTGAATGAATTCTTATAAAATAAAACACATCTTCATGAATCGGATTTCATATCTCGTTGCTCTTGTTCTAACTCGTGCTGCTGCCGCAGTTTCATATTTATGGGTTTGTATTGGCCTTCAAACACCCACCAATATCAATTAGGTAAAAAAGTAAAACTCACTCATAGGCCCTCCCTTTATTTTATTGTCAAAGTCAATCTCACTTTAAAAATATTTGGCAAAGAACATATTGAATATTGGGAAGAAAAAAAAAATTCTTCTAAGAAGCCATGGCAGCAGCTCCATGGGATATGATTGAGGAGGAAGACGAAGTGAAAGATTTTCCTTTTCTTTTTTGGCATAAATGTATTTTTATTCATTTATATTGATTTTTTTCTTTTCTCTTTAAATAATTATTATTTTAATAAAAAAAATTATAAAATCAAAAGAAAGAATGGTAAGTTTTCATAAAAAGAGATTAAAATATTAAAAAAAAAGAAAGTAGAATGCACTAAATAATTTGGGAAGGAAGTTTCAAATTTATTTCATAGTTGGACCGCCCGTTTCTTGAAGACAATGAAGAAGAGTAGAAGACTGCTCTTTTTTTTCATAGTTCAATCTTTGATTCAACAATTGGTGCTTTTATTGAGAGCTATTGAGGAATACTCAGAAGAAGCTCTCTCATTTGTTCATCGTTCATCTTTCTTCGTTCGTAGTTCATCGACATTGTTCGCAGATTTTGAACGTTGTTCATCGCTCATCAAGAATTTGTTCATCGTTCATCTTTCTTCATTCGTCGTTCATCGACATTGTTCGAAGATTTTGAACGTTGTTCATCGCTCGTCAAGAATTCGTTCATCGTTCATCTTTCTTCGTTCGTCGTTCATCGACATTGTTCGAAGATTTTGAACGTTGTTCATCGTTCATCTTCCTTCGTTCGTCGCTCATCGACATTGTTCGAAGATTCTGAACGTTGTTCAAATTATCCATCAACAGCTTTCCAAATTCGAAATTCTTTGATTCGGCATGGCTAAGGTTCGTCGATCCGTTCGATCGGCTGGAGAAGGTGTTTCTGCCTCAACGGCTCAGACAAGGAATGAGGCTCACTTTGAAACTCCGGAGAAGCGGCCAACTCAACCCAGGCGTGTGTCCATAGAATCACCCATGGAGACACTTAAAGGGAGGCCAACCTTCAGTTTTGGAGCGTTCCCCTCTCCAGCTAACCAAGTACCCACGCTAGGGGAAAGAACTTCGGCTTTACAACAAGCAAACGAGAGGTTGATGGGAAATGCATCACGACATGATTTTCCCACAACAAACATGGTCCTAAGGGACTTTCTGGACGGGTGTCATGACATCTCAGGGAGAAGTCGTCACCAACCTCCCCATGACAACTTGGCGCAGCAAGTTGAAGGGTTAAGCAAACAAGTTCAACTTCAGTCAGAGCTCTTACAGAAACTCCTAGCAGAGAGACCAGTCCAAAAGCAGGACAGACATTCCACGTCATGTGGAAAACAAGAGCATGCTCAAAGACGTCATGGGAAAGAACTAGTCCACTGCCGAACAATGTCACGAGAAACTTCGCTAAGCGATTCCAGTGAAGAAAGTCATGCTCACCGAGCAAAAAGCCCCCAACGCCTAAAGCCATCAGTGAGTGAACGACTAGGAAATAAGATTGGGGCAACTTCACAAGCAGAGCGCTCACAGCACTCACATGGGAGCAGGGGGCAACTTCGAGCTCTATACATAGTCCCAAAACGATCTACCCACGGCAGTAAAGGGGAAGATGAAGCCTACTTCGCTGCACGATCCCAGAGATGAAGGGAAGAAGCTCAAAGAGGTTCTCGACAATTAGCACAAACGGACCCATCACCTCAGCGAGGAGCGTTGTGGTCTAATGATGTTCAAAACATGCTGGACATGCACCTTCGTGCTCAACAAGGTGGCGATCTAGAAGATGGTCTACGTCGCCAGATACAGCTCTCTACGCTCTTTATAAGGGGTATTGAGGAGGAACCGTTCCCCCAGAGGTTCGCAACGCCAAACTTCGCTCCATTCAAAGGAGCCTCCGACCCAGTATGACAGGACCCACCCCGATTATCGCCTCGATAATCGGGAAGCATCCTACTCCCGTCTGACAATCGAATCCAAAAGACCGAAAAACCAAAATAATATTACAACACACCCATTGTCAGACCAGGGAGATTAAACAAATACGACCGATTGGACCTCAAGTCCTTAGTTTCACAGAGCATAATATTACAAAACAAGTTAAAGAACAAATCCTACTCTGTGAACTAACTACTCCGCAACGGAAAACTGTATGCCTCTGCCCCTGCCTCGGCGCTAGCCCCCGAACTTGTACCACGACCTGGAGGGTAGTTAAAACAACAAAATATGAGTGGACCGAAACAAAGGTTTGCAGGAAATAGTTTAAGGAATCCGGGGTTCGCCCTCCAGTTTTACAACACGCATGCATAACCAGTTAAAAAAAAACTCGTATTAAACATTCGAAATCCCTTTTTTTTTTTCCCCAAAACACATGGAAAACATTTCAGAAAAAACCATCATAACTCTTGTAAAATAATATAATATTACCAAAATCCATAAGCCGTCAATTTGAAACATCAATTACTCAAATCAAGTAGAAAGTGAATCAACAATCACAATTAAACCGTTGGATCCATCCGAGTCTTTAAACTCAATATCAAGCCTTCCCGGGATATCAACGAGCCTTTAAACTCAAAGAATAATCAATAGGCCTCGGGGGTATCACAATAACCGAGTTTTTAAACTCACGAGTCTTTAAACTCAATTTACCGGGCTCGCCCCCGTCATCAATTAACCGGGTCTTTAAACCCAAAACCAGATCCAACAATAAACCGGGTCTTTAAACCCAAAACCATTTATAAACACGATTCATCATGATCCATTTTCCCAAAAAATATTCCGAAATCATAACTTATCAAAATAGGACTTATGTCCGAATTCACGTGCAAATCCCAAAACATGCAATTCCCGAAAGTCACTTCACAAATATACTCAAATATCATAAATACGTAACATGCATAATCATATCCAATTACTTCATCAAAACATCAATCACGCATAGGAGAAAACCGTAACCTCGAAATGAGTGAAATACGATATTTATCTCGAAAAGCGTGAAACCACGTAAAACCAAAATAGCATAGTTATCATCATTAATCATGAGTGAAAACACAAGATAATTAAGTAAAATAGTCATGCATGCACAATTTGGAAATCGAATGTCCACTCACGGTTTTAGGACGCGTCAATCGCTCCCTGTGCGCTCCTCAGTAGCTTCGGAAATGTCCGGGCCTGTAAAAACGTACAAGGAGGGTTACAATCATCCTCAAATAACTCGTAAGATTTTCCCTAATTTTTCCAGATTTTTCCGCGTAATTAAACTTAAAGGACCTAAACTTCCGAACCCTCGAACTTATCCCGTACGACTCCCGATCAACTCGAACCCTAAAGATAAAATGTTTGTAACGACCCGTCCCAAATTCCTAGATTAGATTAGTGACTAATCACGATTAGTGAGGCTAATCCGTGATTAGTAGAGCGAAATCGGACGAACAGTGCGAAATGACCGTTTTGCCCTTGATGGTGGCAAAACGTTGACTTTTTAATCGGGCGGTCAAATGGACTTTGATCAATGACCGTGACGTAGTTCGTGATGTCACGAGTTCATAGACAGGTGGCACGTTCAATTCCGACATTCGAGGAGGAAGTTATGACGTTCGGAAGTTTAGGGGCATTTTGGTAATTTGGGTGAATAGGAGGTCAAAAGTTGACTTTTTGACCGGGAGGTCCGATGGCCGAGGGCCGAAGACCGTTACGTAGATAAAGACGATACGAATCCATAGGCAGGCGGCACACTGAAATCGGACTTCAAACGGGAGAGTTATGGGTCACGGAAGTTCGATTTCACTATGCACGAACTTCGAGACGGGGACGTTTCGGCGAAATCTGATTGGGTGGATATTTTGGTGGGCCCCATGGATGAGTGACAAGTGTCACTCATCCCATTGACTTGATCCCCCAAAATGTGGATCTATATAATTAATTAATATTATTTAATTATTTTTATAATCAAATCCACCAACCATTAATCCTAACCATCCATTTCAATTCTAACTTTAAATCCACACCCTTCATCCCTCATTCTCTCATCTGATTTCATCCCCTTCATTCTTCTCCACACACACCCGAAACCCCATAACCCATATTCCTCCATATTTTCTTCATTTTCTTCTTTGTTCCTCGGACAAGCACACACACACATACCACCATTCCTCATGTGCTTGTGTGTGACCGTGAGTGAGGTGATGAGAGGCAAGGAACTGCGAGCCACGGCGGGGGAAGGTGGTGGCCACGATGGAGAGAAACCGTGAGGTAAGAAAATGCCCAAAAATTCAAATTTCGGTTTTGTTAGTTTTTGTTCGATTCTAAGGATTGGGAAACATTTCTGGGGAACCTAGGAGTAGAATAGGATTGATTTCGTGGCTTGGGATGGCCGGAAACGGCCGTGAACGGCCGGAGAAAATCCGGCCACCATTGATGGCGGATGGAAGCTCCGTTTCGGGTGATTTTTCTTAGTTTTAGGGATTGGGTTAGATAGGAAATGAAGAAATAGGAATTTAGGGATTAAAATGGGACCAAACGGACTCCGAATCGGTCCGAAAACTGAAGAAAAACCGATGAGGTTGATGAGGGCACGTGGTCCATAATTTGGGAAAGTGTTCAACACGGGAAATATTCTATCTGATGTAACGAAGATTTTGGGACTGATCTCGTGTCAATCGGACATCGTTTCGATAGTTTTCGGGGTGTCGGAATGTTTAGGGTCGGTTTAAAAATAGTTAAAAGTTCGGGAAAATTACGGGGCTTTGGTAGGAGGTTAATTAAGTAGTTAGTAACCTTCTATTAAAATTTGGACAGGTTTGAGAGTCCCGGTGTTGGTGATCGGCTCGGGGAGCCGAATGGCACGCAAATCGAGGCGGCAGCTCGGACGGTCTGTGAGTGGACCTTGTTTTCTAAATTGGTGCATGCATAAATATTTGTTATATGTTTTAATACATGTTTGATGATGCCATGGGTGCATTTCTATGTGGTTACGTATAAGCACGTATTTCAAGGTTTCGGCCTTATACGGTGCTTATACGGGTCTGTATTTCTTTATTGATTTAAATGAAATGGTTTTGGATTTCTAAAAGGATAAACTCGGGTATGAAACCCATTTGGTTTTGTCTCGGGCATATGACCTCAGATTCCGGGCACGGTGCCCAGTTGATGTCCTATGTTCGGGTACGAGACCCAGTCACTTTACGGTTTTGATTTCAGGTCAGGGAACCTTAAATGGATTCTCAGGTTCATGACGGTTTATGGGAACCGGCATGAACCCTTGTTATGGTATCTTGGTTCATGACGGTTTATGGGAATCGGCATGAACCCTTGTTGGTCATTGCGGTACATGACGGTTTATGGGAACCGGCATGTTACCTGGTTATGTTATTACGGTACATGACGGTTTATGGGAACCGGCATGTTACCTTGGCTATGGATATTATGGATCATGACGGTTCAGGGGAACCGGGCATGGATATTATATTATGTATATATATGTTCATCTACCTTCCTTTACTTCTATTATCTCCTCCGGGGAGGGTCGTTGGCCTGGGTGGACCCCGGAGTAGTCACGGAGCACCGACTGAGTGGAGTCACCCCCCAGTTGGGTTCCTTACTCTCAGGAAGGCTATGGTTACTATTACCTCGGGTAGGGTCAGTGGTCTGCGGACATTGACCTTGTCTTTGAGATGACTCGGATTGAGACCCGGGTAGCACGCGCGTAGCTTTGGATACCGTGACAGGATTGGTTGTGTGACTTATATGTATATATGATATATGATATGTGGTGTGCACAGGTGTGCACAGGATTTGAGCAGTGGCTCGTGTACTTGGTTTCTTTATGGTTTGGGGCCGAGTCCCTTATGGATTTGGGCAGTGGCCCGTATGGTCGTTTTCATTGTAGTCCTTTCGACCTTGGTTTACATCTGCTTTGGGCTTAGTCCCACATATGGTTTGTTTTGGATAAATGGTTTTCGAATGCATGCATGCTTTTAGTGGAGGGTACAAATGTCTTCTTATTAAATGTTTTTATAAACTTTTGTTTTGTCCACTCACAGTTTTTTAATGTTTTGACTACCCTTCAGGTTGACAGCGGATGTGAACTGTAGCAGAGATCGAGATATCACATGCCTCATCCGGATCCTGGCGTACTCTAATAGCCCAGAAGGGTAAAGGTCGGAAATATCCCTTGTCTGACACTTCGTGTCAGACGGGAGCAGGGTCATCCCGCACTAATCCCGGGGGGATTGGGATGGGTCCTGTCAACGTGGTATCAGAGCGGGGTTGTCTCTTTTCGAGCAACCGTGCAGCTCTTGGAGTATGTACACAGGTCGAGGATGTGATATCTCATTGGGCTACAGTTCGTGGTCAACCTAATGTTGGGATGCTGATACGATAGTTAGTCGGATTGAATTGTGGACCGTCTTGGTTCGGCATTCGATGCCGGAGTTGCCATAGTTCTGTCAGGGTTGACAGTGTGAGACCCTACGGAAGGGATGACGTACTTGTACGTTAACATTTTGATCGTGAGACGGTTAGTTGATATCGTCTTTCACGATGTCGTAGGATTGGTTCCGACGACTAGTTGGGAATTGTGATCATCGGATGGTCGAATATTGTTGAGTTGGATGATCGAATTTGGTTGAGTTAGATAGATTTACTGCAGTTGGCAGTTAGCAACCGGATTTGAGGAATCCGAGTTGGATTGATGGTAGGATTGGATTGACGTCTTTATGATGTCCAGACCGCGGGGTCGGTCAGATCGTGGATTATACTGCTTTTCGCAGTTGGGTTCCGAGGAACTCTAGGTGTGATCGTGGAACCCTACCTTGGGTGTATGATTCAAAAATGGGAGTTGACGAGTGGTTTGACTTGGACGACTATTCGGATTTGGATTCGTTAGTCGGTCTAGTCATGTCAGCTTGTGTTGGGACTGCACTTCGCAGTCGAGGTTATATTTATCGGTTAGACATAGTTGGTTGTCATGGTACTTTAGTTGTCGTTTGGTGCAACTAAGGTCATTGGTGACCTGGTAGAGGACATTGGGTTAGTCTAGTTGCGACTGGTTAGAGTTTGGTTGGACAGGTTACCAGGGTTGGTACTTGTCGATGGAATCCCTGAGTGAGATACAGAGTAGTTGGTACGGGCGATTGATTCCGTTGGATACGGAGTCTGGATATAGCGAGGTCTGGTAGTTAGGTCTGCACGAGTCTGTGGAAGGCACTACTACCGAGAGTGGTTGTAGCTGTGGTTGTTGGGAATCGGGGACGTTCAGGGGACGTTTCCTTTTCTCGTATGGGTTGTCAGGGTGATTGTACCCAGAGGTGTTGGGTACGAGGGAGGCAGAGTTTCTCCTATTCGAGCAGAGGTACGGGATCGTCGCTCGGTATGAGCGGAGATCCAGGGTTGTCAATTTTGCACATGGTGTGCCGCTACTGATGCTGGGTGTGTGTACCGATAGTATTGTGGGCTGGCGCTAATACTAGCGCTGGTGCCGGTGATCGTGATGACGATGAGTTACGGATCGGGGTGTGACTCCGTCGTAATGGGCATATGTTCGGTATCTGTGGTTCAGGAGTGGATCTCAGATAGGGTTAAACTGGTTAGGGGACACGTGGTTGATGTCCGGGTATGTTGTTTCCAATCTTGTTGGAACTTCGGAATCGCGAGAGGTTGCGATTGAGGTGACGAGTGGAATGCGGGTTTTCCGCATTGGTAAGGGGTATGTCGAAGTCATTTTGGGTGACTTCTCAGGTTCTACCATAATCGATGGTGGTAGATGATGTAGATGTTATTGATGTTGTTGGTTGCCACTAGTACACTGATCGTGTATTGGTTGGTGGACCCGTGATTGTCTTGGGTCATCAGGTGGAGTGAGTATATCGCAGTTAGGTGACTGCGATTCCTCATTCTCTACTTGGTGGCAGACGATGTCAGGTTACGTGACGTGGTGAATGCAGCGAGCTTGGTTGTATTCACATAGGATGAGTTTTGATGTCACATTCTTGTATCATCTTTGATGTTCCTCGGTGGAATGACGAGGATCGATACGAGGTAATCAGTGATAACCCACAGTCTCGGCGTGTCTCGTCGTTGACTAATCTATTTAGATGTGGGAAATGGTTGAGGACTTTGGACGTCGTGACGATAGGGGATCGTGATGTCTATGGTCGGTTGACGTAGTGTTGGATCTGGATCGTGATTTGGATATCCAGATAGGTGGAGAGTTTATTACTCTTACTTGGATGTTGAGTGAAGCATGATGGGACTGAATTTCTTTTCGAGGTAAATCCCATATGGCTTATTACTCGCCTGAGTAGTTGTCCGATGAGTAGGTGTCTGACGAGGTCGGATTTTGTCTGACCTAGTGTTGTGTTGATGTTGGGATTGACTTCCCTATGAAGTCAATCGATGGTATTGGAGTAATCGGTTGAGCAGATAATCGATAGGTTCATGATTGATACGTCTCGGTAGACGAGAACGATATTTCAGGTTTTGGAATCAGATTTCTGGATGACGATTCAGGATTTGATTTTGGAACTTGAAAGAGGATTTCTGGAGTTGGGGTTTGGAATCGGATTCTGGGTGACGATTCAGGATTTGATTCTAGAGCTTGACTGTGGATTTTCTTTTTATGGATTTGGGTTCGGAATGGTCATTCCAAATGCTAGCTTACGGAATGATGATTTCGGATTCGAATTTGGACATGATATGGATATGGCTTCTGGGTTTAGATTCGGGATTTCTTACGAAATTGCGGATTCGGATTTGGAAATAGATGATGGGTTGGAGTTTCGATTTGTCTAATCCGGGATTGGACAAATGGACTCCATAATAGAAACGTGTTTGACTACGACCTAGGTGGTCTGGTTATTGTTGTGGTATGTCGATGGGTAGATGTACGTACTTTGTACGTTGTTCAAGGTACGATACTGGGTGTACTTGTCGTGCCTGGTGACAGTATATAGGTTATACCCGTAGTATGTTAGTGAGCGTATTGGTAGTCGGATTGGTTCTGATACCCTCGGATTAGTTGAGGTCGTGGACTCGACATTGGATACTGTGCATTGGGTCATGGTATTTCTGATGGGTCTAGTTACACATAGGTCGAGTGAAATGCTTGTGGTTAGTGTAACCACGAGTGTGTGTCATATCAGTTGCGACTGACGACTGTCAAGTGGTGACAGTTTGTCGGAGGTGTCAGCGTGGATCGTTGAGTGATTGGTAACTCCCAGTGGGAGTAGATGTCGGGATAGTTAGTGTTTGAGAAAGGAACCGTCGAGTTGCTGTGTCAACGAAAACGGTAGATTTAACCAGTAGTGTTAATTCAGAATGCATGACTACTGTCATTCGACGTGGTCGAACGTAGTCGATACTATATGGATGTTAGCGGTACGTCTGGCTGCAGACGAGTAAGTATTGTTCTGGTTAGTGGGTGTACTAGCGTACACGTGTTGCGTGGTAGGTCGAATTATTTCCACGAGGTGGAGGTTGTGGAATCAGGATAGTTGGAGTTTCGAGAACGGAACTAAATTAAGGAGGGAAGAACGGTTGAGTTTAGGTCGGTTAGAATTTCGAGGACGAAATTAATTAAGGAGGGAAGGTTGTAACGACCCGTCCCAAATTCCTAGATTAGATTAGTGACTAATCACGATTAGTGAGGCTAATCCGTGATTAGTAGAGCGAAATCGGACGAACGGTGCGAAATGACCGTTTTGCCCTTGATGGTGGCAAAATGTTGACTTTTTAATCAGGCGGTCAAATGGACTTTGACCGATGACCGTGACGTAGTTCGAGATGTCACGAGTTCATAGACAGGTGGCACGTTCAATTCCGACATTCGAGGAGGAAGTTATGACGTTCGGAAGTTTAGGGGCATTTTGGTAATTTGGGTGAATAGGAGGTCAAAAGTTGACTTTTTGATCGGGAGGTCCGATGGCTGAGGGCCGAAGACCGTTACGTAGATAAAGACGATACGAATCCATAGGCAGGCGGCACACTGAAATCGGACTTCAAACGGGAGAGTTATGGGTTACGGAAGTTCGATTTCACTATGCACGAACTTCGAGACGGGGACGTTTCGGCGAAATATGATTGGGTGGATATTTTGGTGGGCCCCATGGATGAGTGACAAGTGTCACTCATCCCATTGACTTGATCCCCCAAAATGTGGATCTATATAATTAATTAATATTATTTAATTATTTTTATAATCAAATCCACCAACCATTAATCCTAACCATCCATTTCAATTCTAACTTTAAATCCACACCCTTCATCCCTCATTCTCTCATCTGATTTCATCCCCTTCATTCTTCTCCACACACACCCGAAACCCCATAACCCATATTCCTCCATATTTTCTTCATTTTCTTCTTTGTTCCTCGGACAAGCACACACACACACATACCACCATTCCTCATGTGCTTGTGTGTGACCGTGAGTGAGGTGATGAGAGGCAAGGAACTGCGAGCCACGGCGGGGGAAGGTGGTGGCCACGGTGGAGAGAAACCGTGAGGTAAGAAAATGCCCAAAAATTCAAATTTCGGTTTTGTTAGTTTTTGTTCGATTCTAAGGATTGGGAAACATTTCTGGGGAACCTAGGAGTAGAATAGGATTGATTTCGTGGCTTGGGATGGCCGGAAACGGCCGTGAACGGCCGGAGAAAATCCGGCCACCATTGATGGCGGATGGAAGCTCCGTTTCGGGTGGTTTTTCTTAGTTTTAGGGATTGGGTTAGATAGGAAATGAAGAAATAGGAATTTAGGGATTAAAATGGGACCAAACGGACTCCGAATCGGTCCGAAAACTGAAGAAAAACCGAGATGAACAGTAACGGTGAACAGTACCCGTAAATAGTAACTGGTTCAGTTTTGAGGTTGATGCCGATGAACAGTGTTTTTGACTTTCTAGGGGTTCGTGAGGGTACGTGGTCCATAATTTGGGAAAGTGTTCAACACGGAAAATCTTCTATTCGATGTAACGAAGATTTTGGGACTGGTCTCGTGTCAATCGGACATCATTTCGATAGTTTTCGGGGTGTCGGAAGGTTTAGGGTCGGTTTAAAAATAGTTAAAAGTTCGGGAAAATTACGGGGCTTTGGTAGGAGGTTAATTAAGTAGTTAGTAACCTTCTATTAAAATTTGGACAGGTTTGAGAGTCCCGGTGTTGGTGATCGGCTCGGGGAGCCGAATGGCACGCAAATCGAGGCGGCAGCTCGGACGGTCTGTGAGTGGACCTTGTTTTCTAAATTGGTGCATGCATAAATATTTGTTATATGTTTTAATACATGTTTGATGATGCCATGGGTGCATTTCTATGTGGTTACGTATAAGCACGTATTTCGAGGTTTCGGCCTTATACGGTGCTTATACGGGTCTGTATTTCTTTATTGATTTAAATGAAATGGTTTTGGATTTCTAAAAGGATAAACTTGGGTATGAAACCCATTTGGTTTTGTCTCGGGCATATGACCTCAGATTCCGGGCACGGTGCCCAGTTGATGTCCTATGTTCGGGTACGAGACCCAGTCACTTTACGGTTTTGATTTCAGGTCAGGGAACCTTAAATGGATTCTCAGGTTCATGACGGTTTATGGGAACCGGCATGAACCCTTGTTATGGTATCGTGGTTCATGACGGTTTATGGGAATCGGCATGAACCCTTGTTGGTCATTGCGGTACATGACGGTTTATGGGAACCGGCATGTTACCTGGTTATGTTATTACGGTACATGACGGTTTATGGGAACCGGCATGTTACCTTGGCTATGGATATTATGGATCATGACGGTTCAGGGGAACCGGGCATGGATATTATGTTATGTATATATATGTTCATCTACCTTCCTTTACTTCTATTATCTCCTCCGGGGAGGGTCGTTGGCCTGGGTGGACCCCGGAGTAGTCACGGAGCACCGACTGAGTGGAGTCACCCCCCAGTTGGGTTCCTTACTCTCAAGAAGGCTATGGTTACTATTACCTCGGGTAGGGTCAGTGGTCTGCGGACATTGACCTTGACTTTGAGATGACTCGGATTGAGACCCGGGTAGCACGCGCGTAGCTTTGGATACCGTGACAGGATTGGTTGTGTGACTTATATGTATATATGATATATGATATGTGGTGTGCACAGGTGTGCACAGGATTTGAGCAGTGGCTCGTGTACTTGGTTTCTTTATGGTTTGGGGCCGAGTCCCTTATGGATTTGGGCAGTGGCCCGTATGGTCGTTTTCATTGTAGTCCTTTCGACCTTGGTTTACATCTGCTTTGGGCTTAGTCCCACATATGGTTTGTTTTGGATAAATGGTTTTCGAATGCATGCATGCTTTTAGTGGAGGGTACAAATGTCTTCTTATTAAATGTTTTTATAAACTTTTGTTTTGTCCACTCACAGTTTTTTAATGTTTTGACTACCCTTCAGGTTGACAGCGGATGTGAACTGTAGCAGAGATCGAGATATCACATGCCTCCTCCGGATCCTGGCGTACTCTAATAGCCCAGAAGGGTAAAGGTCGAAAATATCCCTTGTCTGACACTTCGTGTCAGACGGGAGCAGGGTCATCCCGCACTAATCCCGGGGGGATTGGGATGGGTCCTGTCAACGTGGTATCAGAGCGGGGTTGTCTCTATTCGAGCAACCGTGCAGCTCTTGGAGTATGTACACAGGTCGAGGATGTGATATCTCATTGGGCTACAGTTCGTGGTCAACCTAATGTTGGGATGCTGATACGATAGTTAGTCGGATTGAATTGTGGACCGTCTTGGTTCGGCATTCGATGCCGGAGTTGCCATAGTTCTGTCAGGGTTGACAGTGTGAGACCCTACGGAAGGGATGACGTACTTGTACGTTAACATTTTGATCGTGAGACGGTTAGTTGGGATCGTCTTTCACGATGTCGTAAGATTGGTTCCGACGACTAGTTGGGAATTGTGATCATCGGATGGTCGAATATTGTTGAGTTGGATGATCGAATTTGGTTGAGTTAGATAGATTTACTGCAGTTGGCAGTTAGCAACCGGATTTGAGGAATCCGAGTTGGATTGATGGTAGGATTGGATTGACGTCTTTATGATGTCCAGACCGCGGGGTCGGTCAGATCGTGGATTATACTGCTTTTTGCAGTTGGGTTCCGAGGAACTCTAGGTGTGATCGTGGAACCCTACCTTGGGTGTATGATTCAAAAATGGGAGTTGACGAGTGGTTTGACTTGGACGACTATTTAGATTTGGATTCGTTAGTCGGTCTAGTCATGTCAGCTTGTGTTGGGACTGCACTTCGCAGTCGAGGTTATATTTATCGGTTAGACATAGTTGGTTGTCATGGTACTTTAGTTGTCGTTTGGTGCAACTAAGGTCATTGGTGACCTGGTAGAGGACACGGGGGACTGTTCGGGTGAGGGAGACAGAGAAATCGAAAAATTGATTTTTGGGAGGGAAATTCGAAATGGATGTTTTGAGCCGTGAGGATCGAAATTGATGATTCAATTCGACTTCTGGGATCAAAACGAACATCTTTGCTTCAAGAACGAAGAGAAACCATGGCGGATTGAGGAAGAACTGAGCTTCCATGGCAGCTCAAAGTCGAGCTTGTGTTCAGTGGGTTTGAGGTAAGTAATTCTCAAATTGACCTTGTATAAATGTCCCTTACACTCTCACGATGCTAACTGAATGAATTAATTTGGAAAACAGGGACGATATTGTGAAACCCGATTTGAAAACCCGTCGAGGATCGATCGAGAGTCGTGAGGATTCAGACCATGATTTGTGTAATTCGATTTACAGAACTTAAATGGTGATTGATTACAAGGGATCAGTTGAATGAACGGATTGATTTGATGTTGAATTGGGTGAGATTGAACCGGGTCCTATCGCGGGTTTTTCAACCCGTTTACCAGAGAAACGGGCGAGGATGGTGACTGTAGCAGTCACTGTAGCAGGCGCGTGGCTTTCACGCGCAGCCACTCACGGCGGCGCGTGACGGCGCGTGGGCACGAATCTCGAGGTGAGGTCAACATGACTTTTGTCCTATTCAATGTAACGAACATTTTAGCATTGGGTTCGTGTCGATCGGATCCCGTTTCGTTATTGTTCGGGATGTCCGAAGGTTTTAAATCCAGTTTAAAAATACTTAAAAATTCGGGAAAATTACGGGACTTGATTAGGATGTTAATGATGAGGTTAGTGATCCTCTAATGTGATTTGAACAGGATTGGGAGTCCCGGTGATAGTGGTGTGGCCCGGGAAGGCCTATGGCACGCGTATCGAGGCGCTCGGTTAAACGGTCTGTGAGTGGACATTGGTTTCATAAATTCGATGCATGCATAACTGTTTTATGATTGTTATAATTATGATTAAATGATTTACTTTGGATATCGGTGAATTTAAAATGATTTCACGTATTTCGAGGTGAATTACGTATTTGCACGTAAACCGAGATTTTCTGGATTTTCACCGATTTCCATAAATGTGGTTGAATATGATTTCATGAAACGGTTACGAACTTGAATAAAGTAAAATCGGGCCGGGGGCCCAGTTGAACTATGAAATCGGGCCAGGGGCCCAGTTAACATGTGGATCGGGCCAGGGGCCCAGTTAACTTGTGGAATCGGGCCAGGGGCCCAGTTGATTTCTACATGTGATTGCGGGTCGGGGACCCTAAAATGGAATTGAATAAATGTTTTCTGGTTTACATTTTATATATGTTCACATGCTGGAATCAATAAATGGTTTTGATGATATTTCGGTTATGGCACGTTTCATGGTATTTGGGCATGAGACCCGTTTGATGAAACGTAACGATTGGTTCGGATTTTATCTATGTATACCTATATATTTTGCATGTGGATATCAATAAAATGTATTTAGTACTGCAATGTATAAATCCTTCCATATTATATTGTCTCCTCCGGATGAGGTACCCCGGAGAGGTCACGGACGTCTAGTACGTCCAGCGTCTATGACGCTAAGCATCGGGGATGCTGTACCCGAACGGGGTTCGGGGATTGAACTCGGAAATTGAGACCCGAGTGGCACGCGTAGCCTTGTGATTGTGACCTTATTGACGTCAGGGACGTCAGACATCAGGGATGTCGGATTGGAGTGTATAGTGCAGTGGCTAAAATTATGGTTATGGTTTATATTATATGCCTTATGGTTCATATTACAGGATTTATGAAATAACTCTTGGATTTACTTTTGGAAATTGAAACTATGCTTTGGTTTCCGGGCTAAGGTCCTAATGGTTATTTCTAAATAAATATGGGATTATTGGTTTTGGTGCATGCATATGATTTTACTGAGGGGCATAAATGTCTTATAAATGTTTTAAGCAGACTTGTTTATTTTCGTCCACTCACAGCTTTTGTTTTCAATGCCCTTCAGGTTGATTCCGGATACGACTGCAACAGAGACTTGAGCATCGCACACCTCCTCCATCGATCCTTACGCACTCTGGAAGCCCGTCTGGGCAATGACAATCGGTTATCCCTTGTCTGACGCCTCTTGTCAGACGGGAGCATGATACATTCCATGGTAATCCCGGGGGGATTGGGATGGGTCGTGTCAAGTGGTATCAGAGCAGGTTTTGCTCTTTTGTACGCGAAGGACGAGGGTGTGATGTCTCTTTAGGCTGCTGTTCCGTTGTCAACCTGATAGATAGTTTTGGTAGATTGGGTGAGTTTGGCCCGATACGCCGTGCATTGTTGTGATTCAACCCAAGTGGGGTTGTATACGATTAACTGGTAATGTGGGACCGTCGGTTCGGTCATGTGATGATGGATTGTTGTGCCACTGGGCACAGCTAGGTTCAGGGAACCCCATTTGATTGGAAATGTGAAACTCGGTTGAGTATTGGTCTAAGTTTTGGACCCTAGTAGTGTTGGCTAGTGTACGGGGGTTGGTGCATCGGAGTTAGCCGATGACCTTCGTGGTGGAACCCACGATGGAACCCACGTTAAGTTGACGATTGGATTGGATTGGACGTCTATATGATGTCAGGACCGCGGGGTCGGTCAGGTTGTGGATTTTACTGCAGAAGGCAGTTGGGTTCGGTGGAACCCTAGGGTGTGACTTTGGAACCCTAATTTATAATTGATGGGCTGGAAAAGTGAACGTTATTTGAGGATTTGTGCTGCGGCAAGCGGCTGAGGTCATGGATGACCATGTGGATGACTCTAGTGAGTCTTATGGGTTCGATCTATGGATACGGTTGTGAGATGAAATATGGAATCCCGTGTTGGATCGAATATTAGTGTGAGGTGTGGTTACGGATCTTGACAACGATGACTGTTGGTCGACAGTTGTGTCGAGATGACTGGCTATCGAGGGTATTTTGTGTGGCTTTCACACTTGGGGATCAGGGGATGTTCAGGGAACGTCCATTATCCTGATGTGCCAGTGGTCAAATTCGAGGTACCCATAGTCGTGGGGTACGAGTGGTGTTACGGGATCGTCGTTAGGAATGAACGGAGATCCAGGGTAACAACTTTGCACATTGTGTGCTAGCATGGATGTTCGTGTGCTATGTATGGATGTTGGTATGTTGGTGCCTTTATGCCAATACTAGTATGGATGCCTGTGTGCTGATACTAGTGTTGATGATGGTGCGTTGGTGCTGGTACTAGCGCTGGTGATGGTGTCAGTAATTGTGTCGACGATGAGCCACCATTTGGGGTGTGACTCTGTCATGATGGACATATGATCGGTATCTGCGACTCAGTGGTGGTTGAGTCTTGGACTGGATGGGATCCAGTGGAGGTTGTGATGTGTTGGGATAAGTCCCAACAGATTTATAATGACAAGTGATGAATGGATCAAAAGGTTTGATTGAAAATTTGGGGAAATTTGGGATGCTGTTCCCTATGTCTTGTGTATTGGTGGATTTGGGGAGTTGTTGTCAACTCCGAGATTGGTAAGTTTGTGCACTGCTTATATCCTCAGAGGGTACAAGGAAATTATTGAAATTGGAAAGTCGGGAAACCATTCGTGGTATTGAGGTGTGATTGTGAATCACTTGGAACCTGAGGATTGAACCTGTAAAGGTTGAGATGTGAGCCGAAGGCAGTTTGGTATGCACATCCAGGCAGAGTTGAGGAAATATCCGTTCGAAATCAGGGTGTGTGCACAAATGATTATTGGCGGACGTGAGGTCCGAGTAATGAATTGATTTTGGACACGTGATGGTCCAAGTGAGGTAAGGATGTGGGCAGTCCAGTGGTTGGACTTGACATCTCATTGGGAGCATGTCT
This sequence comes from Prinsepia uniflora, assembly GCA_032719365.1. Classification (NCBI taxonomy): domain Eukaryota; kingdom Viridiplantae; phylum Streptophyta; class Magnoliopsida; order Rosales; family Rosaceae; genus Prinsepia; species Prinsepia uniflora. The sequence continues at coordinate 64,888,979 of CM064865.1, read as the reverse complement.
GTTTCCAACATGGTTGGAACTCCCGTTTCGGGGAGAGTTGTGATTGGGAGACGAGAGGAGTGCTCGTTTCCACATCGGTGAGTGGTATTCCGAAGTCTTTGGGGTAGACTTCTTATTTCCTGCCGTGGCAGATGATGATTGTTGCTACCAATACGTTAAGTGTGTATTGGTTGGTGGACCCATGTTTGGCTTGGGGTCATTGGACACAAGCAGTTGTGTATGATTTTGGATTTGGTGGTGAAATGCGAGGTCATCTTTCCACCAAGGAAAATTTGGTGAATGATTCATTAAGGGTGTAAGACCCTACGATCAGCTTTCAGATGGATTGTTAGCTATGTGGGCATGTGTGGATCCTAGGTGGATCTGATTTGTGATGTTGTCGACTTTGGACGATGTGACGATCTAGGATCGTGATGTTACTTGTCGGATGACGTAGCGATGGATCTGGGTTGTGATCGTGATGATCCAGACAGGATGAGAGTTATCACTCTTACCTTGGTATGTGAGTCGTAAATGACGGGACTGAACTTCTTTTCGGAGTGAGTCCATATGGTTGTTACTCGGTTGAGTAGGTTTCCGAAGTGGTCAGACTTTGTCAACCTTTGACGGGTGAATATTGGGATTGGCTTCCCTATGAAGTCAATCGAGTGTTTTTGACAGGCAACCGATAGGTTCGGTTATGTTACGTCTTGATGAACGTAAGCGAGATTTTGGGTTTTGGAATCGAATTTCTGGGTGACGATTCAGGATTCGATTGCGAAGCTCGAAAATGGATTACTGGATTTGGGTACGGAATGATTATTCCAATGCTAGCTTACGGAGTAATGATTTCGGATTCGGATTTGGAAATGGAATAAAAATATGATGTTTGGGTTTGGATTCGGAATTTCTTACGAAATTGCGAATTCGAATTCGGAACTAGAACTGGATGACGGGTGGAGTTCGCTTTGTCTCATGTTGGTTTGGGCAAAGGTACTTCATTATTGGAACGTGTTTGACTACGACCTAGGTGGTTGTAGGCGGATTGATGGATTGATGTACGTACAGGGTACGTTGTGCGAGGATTGATACTGTTTAGGCTGAGTGGTGCCTAATGGCGGTACATGGGATGTAACCGTGGTGTGTGGTTAAACGTGTTGGTAATCGACTTGGTTTCATTATCATTTGTTTGGTTGTGATTGTGGACTGGACATTGGATACTGTGCGCTGTGCAGAGTGATTTTGTCGGGTTCAGTGATTGTATGAGCAGGTGCTCTTAGCCATGGTTGGCTTGTGGAACCCTAGTATCGAGATGTGTGGTCACTGCTGGGCTGGTATTCAATATGTTCCAATTACACCACTTGATTGTGTAAGTTGACGGTGTACGTACACTCAGGATTAGTGAATTGGTGGTCTGAGTAACCACGAGTAGCCTTGTGTGACTTGATCACACCGTGATTTCCCAGCATCTTGGTTCGCTGTGGGAGTTGGCGGTTATGGACATTGAGATTAATTGGTGTCGCAGGATTGGGCTTGCCCTGCGAATTGAGATCGTGTGGTTGATCTTACGCTACCTTGAGGGCGATGTCGTACGTGGTGTTGTCACTGACTGGCAGATGGTTGGGGCTTTACCAGGGCGGTAAAGCTTAGTGATGACAGTTTGACTGATGGAGTCAGTATGGACTGACAAATGAGATTGGTGACTCCCAATGGGAGCGAATGTAAGGATATTTTGACAATGGAAAGGAACCATCTAGCTGAAGGAGTCAGCTTAATGGTTAAGGGATTTTATCGCGGATCAGGTGATCAATTCCACTCGAGGTGGTCGAGTGTTGTTGTTATGACGTATGACTGTGATGGGATGCCTGGGTGCAGACGAGACTGGTGTTGTTCCAGTATGTGGGTGTACAGGTGTACACATGGTAGGTGGTCGAAATGTTTTCCACAAGGTGGTTGTGGAATAAGGTTGTTGGTAATTTCGAGGACGAAATTCTTTAAGGAGGGAAGGTTGTAACGACCCGTCCCGAATATCGGGATTTAATAATATTTAATTATGATTTACTAATCTGGGATTAGTTGGGTGATTTCGGACGAATTGTGCAAAATGACCGTTTTGCCCCTAGGCGTGGGCAAAACGTTGACTTTTATTTCGGATGGTCAAATGGACTTTGACCGATGACCGTGACGTAGTTCGGGACGTCACGAGTTCATACACAGGCGGCACGTTCGATTCCGACGTTCGTGGTGAAAATTATGATGTACGGAAGTGCAAGGGCATTTTCGTAATTTGGCATATTAGGGGCCAAATGTTGACTTTTTGACCGGGAGGTCCGATGGACGAGGGCCAAGGACCGTTACGTAGGTATCGTCGATACGAATCCAACGACAGGTGGCATGCCGAAATCGGAGATTCGACGACGAAGTTATGGTCAAGGAAACGAATTTACGAACCGAGGCTCCGATTAAAATAATAATATAATAATGAACAGTACCCGGTGACTGAACAAACTTGGATGAGTGACAAGTGTCACTCATCCCTTAATTTGGGGCTTAAGACCAGGATCCATGTTTTGGGGGAACATTATGATTATGTTTTATTAATTAATTAACTAAATTATTGTTTAATTTCCATTAACCCTCTCTGATTTCTTGGCCGTGTACAACCAAATGCCATTTCCTTCCCACCTTCATTCCTCTTCCAGTTCTGAAACTGAGAGTGTGAAATTGGAGAGAATTCAGAGACTAACTCAACTGGGATTACACGGGGGACTGTTCGGGTGAGGGAGACAGAGAAATCGAAAAATTGATTTTTGGGAGGGAAATTCGAAATGGATGTTTTGAGCCGTGAGGATCGAAATTGATGATTCAATTTGACTTCTGGGATCAAAACGAACATCTTTGCTTCAAGAACGAAGAGAAACCATGGCGGATTGAGGAAGAACTGAGCTTCCATGGCAGCTCAAAGTCGAGCTTGTGTTCAGTGGGTTTGAGGTAAGTAATTCTCAAATTGACCTTGTATAAATGTCCCTTACACTCTCACGATGCTAACTGAATGAATTAATTTGGAAAACAGGGACGATATCGTGAAACCCGATTTGAAAACCCGTCGAGGATCGATCGAGAGTCGTGAGGATTCAGACCATGATTTGTGTAATTCGATTTACAGAACTTAAATGGTGATTGATTACAAGGGATCAGTTGAAAGAACGGATTGATTTGATGTTGAATTGGGTGAGATTGAACTGGGTCCTATCGCGGGTTTTTCAACCCGTTTACCAGAGAAACGGGCGAGGATGGTGACTGTAGCAGTCACTGTAGCAGGCGCGTGGCTTTCACGCGCAGCCACTCACGGCGGCGCGTGACGGCGCGTGGGCACGAATCTCGAGGTGAGGTCAACATGACTTTTGTCCTATTCAATGTAACGAACATTTTAGCGTTGGGTTCGTGTCGATCGGATCCCGTTTCGTTATTGTTCGGGATGTCCGAAGGTTTTAAATCCAGTTTAAAAATACTTAAAAATTCGGGAAAATTACGGGACTTGATTAGGATGTTAATGATGAGGTTAGTGATCCTCTAATGTGATTTGAACAGGATTGGGAGTCCCGGTGATAGTGGTGTGGCCCGGGAAGGCCTATGGCACGCGTATCGAGGCGCTCGGTTAAACGGTCTGTGAGTGGACATTGGTTTCATAAATTCGATGCATGCATAACTGTTTTATGATTGTTATAATTATGATTAAATGATTTACTTTGGATATCGGTGAATTTAAAATGATTTCACGTATTTCGAGGTGAATTACGTATTTGCACGTAAACCGAGATTTTCTGGATTTTCACCGATTTCCATAAATGTGGTTGAATATGATTTCATGAAACGGTTACGAACTTGAATAAAGTAAAATCGGGCCGGGGGCCCAGTTGAACTATGAAATCGGGCCAGGGGCCCAGTTAACATGTGGATCGGGCCAGGGGCCCAGTTAACTTGTGGAATCGGGCCAGGGGCCCAGTTGATTTCTACATGTGATTGCGGGTCGGGGACCCTAAAATGGAATTGAATAAATGTTTTCTGGTTTACATTTTATATATGTTCACATGCTGGAATCAATAAATGGTTTTGATGATATTTCGGTTATGGCACGTTTCACGGTATTTGGGCATGAGACCCGTTTGATGACACGTAACGATTGGTTCGGATTTTATCTATGTATACCTGTATATTTTGCATGTGGATATCAATAAAATGTATTTAGTACTGCACTGTATAAATCCTTCCATATTATATTGTCTCCTCCGGATGAGGTACCCCGGAGAGGTCACGGACGTCTAGTACGTCCAGCGTCTATGACGCTAAGCATCGGGGATGCTGTACCCGAACAGGGTTCGGGGATTGAACTCGGAAATTGAGACCCGAGTGGCACGCGTAGCCTTGTGATTGTGACCTTATTGACGTCAGGGACGTCAGACATCAGGGATGTCGGATTGGAGTGTATAGTGCAGTGGCTAAAATTATGGTTATGGTTTATATTATATGCCTTATGGTTCATATTACTGGATTTATGAAATAACTCTTGGATTTACTTTTGGAAATTGAAACTATGCTTTGGTTTCCGGGCTAAGGCCCTAATGGTTATTTCTAAATAAATATGGGATTATTGGTTTTGGTGCATGCATATGATTTTACTGAGGGGCATAAATGTCTTATAAATGTTTTAAGCAGACTTGTTTATTTTCGTCCACTCACAGCTTTTGTTTTCAATGCCCTTCAGGTTGATTCCGGATACGACTGCAGCAGAGACTTGAGCATCACACACCTCCTCCATCGATCCTTACGCACTCTGGAAGCCCGTCTGGGCAATGGCAATCGGTTATCCCTTGTCTGACGCCTCTTGTCAGACGGGAGCATGATACATTCCATGGTAATCCCGGGGGGATTGGGATGGGTCGTGTCAAGTGGTATCAGAGCAGGTTTTGCTCTTTTGTACGCGAAGGACGAGGGTGTGATGTCTCTTTAGGCTGCTGTTCCGTTGTCAACCTGATAGATAGTTTTGGTAGATTGGGTGAGTTTGGCCTGATACGCCGTGCATTGTTGTGATTCAACCCAAGTGGGGTTGTATACGATTAACTGGTAATGTGGGACCGTCGGTTCGGTCATGTGATGATGGATTGTTGTACCACTGGGCACAGCTAGGTTCAGGGAACCCCATTTGATTGGAAATGTGAAACTCGGTTGAGTATTGGTCTAAGTTTTGGACCCTAGTAGTGTTGGCTAGTGTACGGGGGTTGGTGCATCGGAGTTAGCCGATGACCTTCGTGGTGGAACCCACGATGGAACCCACGTTAAGTTGACGATTGGATTGGATTGGACGTCTATATGATGTCAGGACCGCGGGGTCCCCCGTTAAACAGGGAGGTTGTGAGACAGGGGTGGCAGTTGTGCCGTGTGGTGGATCAAACCAAGGTGATAGGAGGTTCAGGTGGCTGCAGGGAGTCCAACGAGCACCGTGGCTCGCGGCGGTGCACACGGCGGAGCCTGAATCGGAAGGTAAGTCCACTTCCTCTATTTTTCCCGTGAATTTCAAATCGAAAGTCGTGGAGTTGGGCTTAGAGTCGAGGGATTTGGAGGCCAGGGTGAGACTCCTGGAGGTCCCAGGAGCTGTTTGGTTGTGGTGCCGTGCCGGGGGAGGACCTGGGCGGCCGGCGGCCAAAACAGGGGCCACGGGCCGTCTGTTTTGAGGTCGTGAACGGTGGGTTTTAGGCCGTGGTTCTTCGATGTTAGGACATGGTTAGATTGCTTATGAGGGGACGAAGCTCTTGGGATTGGTTTGGACTGAAACGGTGGAGGAATCACAGAGAGCCGGTCACGCCGGTTCAACTGTGCTGAACCGGGTGACTCGAGGTAGGAGAAACACTGTAGCAGGCGCGTGAGGCCCACGCGCAGCCACATTGGGCGGCGCGTGGGAAGGATTCTGGCTAAGCTTCCAACATGGTTTTGGTTCTAAATGTCTTAAGGAATTCATTGGTATGGTTTTCGGGTGAATCGGACGATGTTAGGAGGTTGTTCGGGAATCCGGACGGTTTAGGGTCTAGGATTAAAATATTAATAAATTGCCAAAAAATTGGGGAAATTAGGGTTAGTATCCTTGATGTGTTTGTGACCCTATTTGGTACATATTGACAGGACGGGAGGCACCCGAGACGGTCGAGGAGCGCACGGAGCGCGATTGACTCGTTCCGAGCTTTGAGTGAACTCTTTCTTTAAACTCGAGCATGCATAACTGTTTTATGATATTAAATATGTTTTTACGCTTTCTAGTGATGATTATATGTGGTTGATGTGTTTGCACGTTTTTCGAGACATTTTCGGGATTTTGCACGTTTTTCGAGGAAAAGTTGGTTTTTGGACCTTGATGCCATATTTGAGAATTTCAACCTATAAATGTTTTCTGATGATGATAAATGGGTTATGAAATATGATTTGTGATTACATGTGGTTTTTGGTATAATAATGGATTTCAAGATTTGGGTTCGGAATGTCGGTTCTGAACGCCGGAAGGGCTTCAGACCGGGGATTTCGAATTCGAGTTTGGCTATGGATCTAGAAATGGTTTTACAATGAATTGGGATTGGATTTTCTGGATCTGGATATTGGGTTTAAAGACCCGGATTCTGATTAACGGGGGACGGGCCCAGATTGAGTTTAAAGACTCGGGAGTTTAAAGACTCGGACATTTATGATATTACCCCGTAGGCCTGTTGAGTTTAAAGACTCGGGAGTTTAAAGACTCGGAATTCTATTTGAGGCCTGGTTGAGTTTAAAGACTCGGATAGATCCAGCAGGTTTGATCGGAAAATGATGGTTTGACGTCCATGGTTTATGATATGGTTCTGATATACATACTATGATTTCTATATCTGTTTTATAGTGTTTCTGTTTCTTATGATGTTTCATGTTATGATTTTCTAATACTTTGTTGGGCATGCCTGTTTTTAAAACGGAGGGAACAATTATTATTATTTTTCCTTAACTTTGATTTGGTGATAAACTGATTTTAAAACTTTTAGTTATTCTAGTCCACTCACACTTTTGATTTTAAATCTTCCCTCCAGGTCGTGGTGATAACGCTGGGGTGAACGTTGAGGTAGATATCGAGGCATAGAGCTTTTGACGTTCTTCCGTTGCGAGACTAGCATAGTAGGATTTTGTGCCCATTTTTAGAACTATGCTCTGACTTACAGTTGTATATATTTACTCCTTCGTCTGATGGTTATACTTATTGTGGTGTTAAGGTTATTTTGGTACTTTAAGTGTGATTGTCAGACGGGAGCAGGGTTCGTCCCGGGTATCGAGGTGATATTTGGGACGGGTCCAGACAAAAATCCCCGTTGACTGTTCAGCCAAACTCCGTTCACCACGTAGCACTGGTTGTACACCCACTCCGACAAAGTTTCTAAACACCTTCGACGGACTCTCGACACGTAGCAAGCATATTTGTTGTACTAGCTAGGGTCACATTGAATGTGAGCCAGCCTACCAATGCAAGCACGCACCGTCCAAACTGCTCGTTTTCCAAAATGCACGCGATTCTGTAATTTCTGACACTTTTCAGGAATCTCGAATCCTGCCCAAAAAACATCATAAAAGGTCACCAATGACTCTAAGAATATCATATCAATTTCCCACAATTTTTCGGGAATTAAATATTAATTTAAAACATGACCTAAACTATCAGACCCTCGAAACAGTATCAATACGATGTCAGTTTGTCTCGAACCCAACACCAAAAATGTTCATTACATTAAGTATAGTAAAACACATGTTGAACACTTCACCAGAAACACATCTACGCGCCCTCACGCGCCGCCGCAAGCGGCTGCGCGTGAAAGCCACGCGCGTAGCACAGTAACTGCTATAGTGTGTCTTCTCTGCCCGTTTCTCTGTTAAACGGGTCGTGTGCCCGCGATCAGACCCGGAAAAATCTCTATCAATTCGACCTTGATTGCTTCCGTTCTTTAAACTGATGTCATCTAAACCATCTTAATTTAGGTTCTGTACATTTAATTACTACAATTACAACCAAAAACCAACAATCCCACGATGAACTTTTAAATGGGTTTCGTGAACGGGTTTACTCAAATCGTCCCTGTTTTCAAAATTAATTTATACAGAGAGCATAATGAGAGTGAAACCAACATTTTTACATAATCAATTTCATAAAATTGTACCTCCAGCTATTCGAACTCAAGCTCGATTTTGAGCAAAAATTAGGGCTTCTATTCTTGCTCAGGGCAGCCCCAATTCTCTTCGTTTTTGTTGTGGATCGGTTCGAAATGATCCCAGGAGACTTATTCGAGTCTCAATTTTGATCCCCAAGGCTCGAGAATTCGGATTCGAATTTTCACCACAATTTTTCAAAACTTTCGAAATCGGCAAAATCAGTGAACCCTCTGTCCCTCGTGTTTGTTTTGATCTGATTCAAACCTTTCAATCTCTCATTCTCACAACTGAATCAGCCCATATATTTAAACACAATCATAATTGGACAAAAACCATGTTTTTCCCTAATTAAGGGATTAATGTCCCTAATCCATGTTTTCATCCATGTTTTTTGGGCAAAGTGACAAGCATCATTGGTTGATAGCATGGGTCAGCATCCACAATTCATTTGTCAAAAGACCGTTTTGCCCTTCGCTCGGAAAATTACCGTTTTACCCCTACCTCTCAAAATTACGAAAATGCCCCTCACTTTGGTAGACCCATAACTTTCGCATCTGACCTCCGATTGACGCATGTCACTTGTCTGCGGATTCAGCGCCTCGAGACCTTCTTAACGGTCTATTCGGAAAGTCCAAAAACTTTTCTAATAAAAAAGTCGACTTTGGGCCCTTATAACGAGGGGCAAAATCGTCAAAAAGATGCTGGAGCTCGATTTTTTTAATTCAACAGTAACGGGAAAACCTAGTAATGTAAGATTCCGAACAATGTACATCCCTTCAGATTCCCCGAATTCCGAATCGATGTGGGGGCATTTGTGGAACCCGAAATCATCCGAAAATTACGAAGCTGCCACGTGGCCCGTAATTCCCAAAAATGACCAATTTGCCCCTGGCAATAACACTGATCATTTGAAAATACCCGCACATTAAATAATCTGTTTACCAGTTAAATACATTATTTGATCGGGTTAAAATCTCCATAATATTAATATTCTCCCCGAGAGTTAATTGTCGTTATTCTTAATAATGGGTAATTAATATTAAAATATAGTAAATATCATTACTATCATGATGAGCCATCATTACAATTATTAAATAATATATTTAATAATAATATATTATTTACTAATTAAATATTCAACCGACCAATCAGAACGCTCCAAGGCTCGCAAGATTTTCCTATAAATAGCAAGACACATTTCATTTCCAAGGTAAGTTGATTCTTCGTTTCGAAGTATATCCTTTTCCTCTCTCAAAGCTAACTTAAGCATCGGAGTGTTCTTGGTCGAACAACCCCCCGGGTAAATCGATCGAGGCAACGATAGCTAATTGTTTGCTGTTTGCAGGAATTGTGAGAATTTTTCGCGGCGAGTTCAATTTTTGATTCAACAATCATGATCTTCAACTTCATCACAATTTTTAACCCAAGAAGCTCCACACCAGCCACCCAATTACGAACTTTAACTTCAATTTCTTACAAGTTAGATTTGCATTTAGTGAAAATAATTATTTACTTCTTCATTATTTGTAGGTTAACTTGTCTTTAATATAAAATTAGGTACAAAAAAACTTGATACACTTAATGACTTTTACCAATGGTAACCTTAGCAGTCTCCTCTTTTATCTCTTTCTACCTTTCATCATCTTCATTATAATCGTTGACGGCTTCCTCATCGTTAAAAGATATGCATTTAATGAAAATAATTACTTACGTTCACTATTACTCTTTCATCGATTACCTATTTCCCCATTATTTATAGTTAACTTGTCCTTAATATAAATTAGATACAAAAAACATGGTACACTTTCATTAACTTTCATCATCGGTAAACTCTGCATTGTCTCCTTTTAGCTATTCCTCCCTTTCATGATCTTCATTATAAAAGTCAAAATTAGGGAGGGCTTCTTGATAGTCATAAAGCACACGTTATGAAGATAATTCCTCATAAACATCGAGCTCTTATTCGGAACCTACTCTTGGAAACTCATCCTCTTTGGTGTGATGCTATATATGCATTAACACACATATGGTTCATAAAATAAAAATAGAATAATAAATTTCATACCTCTTTCAATCGCTTCACCTCCTTGAGCTCAAGCCCAATGTTTTTTGCAACTCCCTTTAGCTCTTTCGAATGCTAGGAGTCAATGCACACAGTGTGTGTGTGTGTGTGTCAGACATCCAAGTTTTTCTTTGATCCAAAACTTCTAGGAGATAGAATTTTAGTAGAAAATAAGTGTCGTTACTTCTCTTTGGAAGTGGACTGCTTAATAAGAGAAATATTTTATGAATGATTGGAGAAAGGGAGAAGAATGAAACAATAAAAAGTTATTTTTCGATTCAATGCTTAATTCATACAACTCATGCACTTTATATACAACATAATTTTCCTAGAATAGATAATTAAAAATAGCTAATGAGTATAAACCAATAATAATGAATGGTTTAAACTCTTTAATCAAAACAAACCGTTAACTTTGAATGGATTCAAATGATTAATGTTTGAAGCTCAAAGTTTCACTGGTTTGAAATAATTAAATATTTCCATATGATATTTATTAATATCATACAATTTATTATATTGGATCCACCTGGATCATGGCTCCCCCATTTAGGAACCTTGAACTCCTGCACAAGTTATTTTGAGATGAGGAAACGATGTATTCGCCTTGTCACGTAGGTACCACTTAGATTTTCTGGGAAGTTGTCCTTTTCTGCTGATGCGGAAATATTCATACTTTCCACGTCGTGTTTCACGAATCTTTTGCTCCAATATACAATCCTCCTCTAAAGGATCTTCTCGGTCCATCTTCAAGTCATTAACTGAAGGAAGACATACTTTCTCATCAGGATCATCATCCAATAGAGATGGTTCAAATAGTTTCAAATTTGCGGCATTAATGACCGAGTACATATGCATGTAAGGTGGAAGATCGAGTTGAAAGGAGTTATCACCAATTTGTTTGATGATCTTGAAGGGTCCATAACGGATAGGCTTGAGCTTCTTACCTTCTCCAATTAATCGCTCCTTCCCAAGGTGTAACCACACTAGGTCACCTTCTTTAAAGTTGTATGTCACACGATGTTTGTCATAACATGCTTTGTATCTCTATTGAGATCAGTGTAGCTGTGCTTCCACTTCTAAATGGATTTTTTTACTCGTTCAAGAAAATTTTGTGCTCGAACATGTTCTTCTTCTTGTTTTCCACTTAATGGCTTGTCACTTATAGTGAGTGCCATGTCAAAAGGACTTTGTGGTAAATAACCCAAACAAACCTCGAATGGAGATTTCAATGTGGATCCATGAATTGCTCGATTAAAAGCAAATTGTAAATAAGGGAGACTTTCATCCCACGTTTTTGGATGCTTGGAATTATAACCTCGTAGTAAATGCACCACAGTACGGTTAACGACCTTTTTTTGTCCATCGGTTTGTGGGTGAAAAGCAGTACTACGCTTCAACTTAGTATCCATCATTCCCCATAAAGACCTCTAAAAATGGCCTAAGAATCGACTGTCTCTTTCTGATATAATCGATGTTGGAAAGCCAAAATGTTTCCAAACGTGCTGGAAAAACAACTTAGCTACACCTTCTCTGGTTATAGTCTTCTTACATGGAATGAGTATTACCATCTTGCTAAAACAATCCACTACTACGAACAAGTAATCATTCCCCTACTTGATTTTAGGTAAGCCACTAAGAAAATCCATCGAGATGCTCTCCCAAGGTTGGTTTGGTACTGGAAGTGGAAGATACAGGCCTAACTTTCTATTGGAAGGCTTCGAGGTGTTACAAAGAACACAACCTCGTATGTACCGAGAGACATCTAGGTTCAAGTTTGCGAATTGAATCTTCTCAACATTAGAATACTTATATATAGTGAAATAAGTTTCTAATGTGTCTATCCAATTATCTAATTTATCAGCATCTATAACACCATTGTATGTTGGAATTTCAACCTTAAAATCAATTTTTAAGGCACTTCCAGGATTTCTATGATTTTCTGCTTCTTCGGTGTCATTTTCTATGATGGTGTCATCCTCATCTTCACTATCATCATTAACATTCCTCCTTGAAGGGGATGCATGTGAATTTTTTGAGGTTTTCAAACTGTCCACCAGTTCAGAAATAGATGTTGAAAATATTTCCACCTGTTTTTCTAGCTTGGTGATACGATCACTGTCACCACTTGGCTGAGTAACTTTTCCTATCATTTCTCATCTCTTATTCCTCGGCTTTCGATGAACAAGCAAAGGACCTACAAGTTCTTCTTTAGAAGCTTTGCGTCGGCCGCGTGTTAGGACCATAAACCACCTTTACCCTTTTCGTATCTGGAGCTCTGATACCACTTGATCCAAAACTTCTAGGAGATAGAACTTTGATAGAAAATAAGTGTCGCTACTTCTCTTTGGAAGTGGACGATTTAATGAGAGAAATATTTTAGGAATGACTGGAGAAAGGAAGAAGAATGAAACAATAAAAAAATGCTTTTTCAATTCAATGCTTAATTCATACAACTAATGCACTTTATATACAACATAGTTTTCCTAGAATAGATAACTAAAAATAGCTAATGAGTATAAACCAAAAATAATGAATGGTTTAAACTCTTTAATCAAAACAAACCGTTAATTTTGAATGGATTCAAATGATTAATGTTTGAACCTCAAAGTTTCACTGGTTTGAAATAATTAAATATTTCCATATGATATTTATTAATATCATACAATTTATTATATTGGATCCACCTGGATCATTCTTACTGTGACCAAACACTCCATTCTTGTTCATTTCCTATCTCCTAATGAATTGGTCACTCCGTGAGGCTGCCTCTATGTGTGTGTTGCTTATTTTCCTCTTAAATGTCATGGACTCAAGACACCCTTGTGAGAATTGTCTAATGCTGCTTTAGGCTTTCTATTTCTCATTTTTGTTTGTAGTGCTCAAGGGCCATGTTCCCATCTCCCCCGATGAATCAGTCATTACCTTAGGCTGCATATGTCTCATCTTGCTTATCATCCTCATAACTCACTTGGTTCTTTAAGGTAGTCCTCGTGGTGTTAGTTTATTTGTCCTATAAACTGAGTTGGAGCTTAATGGCCAAGTTCCCCCCAATGATCCAGTCCTTGTCTTAGGCCGCCTATGTGTCTTCTTGCTTGTCTTCTTCTATCACTCACCTCTCGTGTGTATCAGCTAATGTCTTAGACAACCAATCTATTTTTTTTGTTTGTCCTTTATACTAAGTTGGTGCTCAAAGGCAAGGTTCCCCTTTCCTCCCAAGAATCCATCTCTGCCTTAAACTGCATGTGTATTGTCTTGTTTGTTTTTCTCTTAATTAACTTAGAGCTCTAAGCATCCATGTGCTCAAAGCATCACTCCTGGCAATTGGAAATGCCTCGTAGTTAAGTGAGTGCTCAATGCATCACTCGTGTGAATCGGCTAATGCCTTAAGCTACCTATGTCTGGTGTTATTTGTCTTCCCTTGAACTGGATTAGTAGGATGATTGGAGTGTATTGGGAAAGTTATTAAATTTAATGTATTTTTGAAGTAGAAGTAAATTATTTCTTATTGTGAGGGGAATAGAAAAGATTACATATATAACAAAAAAGGATTAGTAGGGTTGTCCACACATACACAACTCAAGCAAACCTCGCAAAACGTGTAGTAAAAAAAATTTCTTAAAATCACCAAAAATCACATAAACTCATAGTCAATCAAAATCACCAAAATCATATAAAAAACATTTAAAATAGTTGAATATGCATGCATAATAATTTAAAGAGAATAAGTCCACTTACTGATTCCCGACTCTATTTAGGCACAAGCAATATCAGGATCCCATATAATCTTATTTCATATAAGCAATCTCACACCAGGCACCTTCCAAGTTACTTTCATGAACATAATAATACTAACGTCTCTTTTATATCATCAGTCCACAACCAAGCTCAACCACTTAACAACTCAAGTATCAATCCCATTCCACAACGACACTACGTGTAGGCCATCACCACAAACATATTTGAGTCAAGTCTGGCACCAACCAGACAATATTAATATCCTCAGTGCTTATATATGTACTACAAGTAGATAAACCACTCAGGAATCGAAGCCCAGATCGACGTTTGAGTGTAACCTCACTTAGGAACCGGAGCCCTGCTCGACGTCTGAGTGAGAACTGACCTAGGAACCGGAGCCCTGCTCGACGTTTGAGTCAGCATCGCAATACCAATCTCAGAAACCAGCGCCCAACACGACGTCTGAGACTAACTAACCACCATCCACCCAGGATCAGAGCTTTGCTTGAAATCTAAATGGTCATTCCACACTATACTAGTCTCAGAAAGGATTGTTAACTCGACTTCTGAGACTGATCAACCTTCACATCACATATCCACTCGGAAGTACAACATCCGAGTACCAACTAGCAGTCCAAAGTCCCTGTTCACATTAATGCACAAATATTGAAAAATTCACATTTATAATAGACATCTATTCTTTAAAACCATATCCTTATTTTCCGTATTTCAAACTCTGAGCTTAAGCCCAAAACACACTTTTTACTTAACCTCATATAACGTACATTCAAGCAATCAATAATTTTCCAAAAATTATTAATTACTTATTCAAAAATCATATTCAAATCAGCTTGAGTTGTATTTTGGGTTTAGGCCCCCGAGGGTTTGATTGTGAATTTGACTTGTGATATTGAAATGTGATATAAGTATGTGTTTCTTGGTATTCACGGTATGTGATATTTTGTGATGATTGTGATGGTTGTGGATAACCCTCATCGGGGTGCGTGTTGGTTAGTAGTCTGAGACAAATGTTGAGTTGGGGGCTGAAGATCCTGAGACTGGTTTAGTGCTGACTCAGACTGGTAGTGCAGTAGATATGATGACTGATGCTGTGCATCGAGGATGAGTTGTATATGGATTGGTTGAGTATGATTGTTGTGATGGTTTCATATTGGCTATTGTGGTAGTTGCGTGGTAATTAAGGTTCTTACTGATGTTTGTTAATTTATGGACGTTTTACACGTTTTGCGCGGTCATTAACTGTATTATGTTTTATTTCAGATTTAAACGGTTTTATACGCATGCATAGTTTTAGAAAACGAAGGAAAAAATGTTATGTTTCAAATTATGTTTCTAAAGTATTTATTTTTATCCACTCACATGGTTTTCGTGGTTTTTGTAACCCTCCAAGGCCGTTGCAGGAAGTTTGGGGCTGAACGAGAAGTGTAGGCATGATTGATAAGGTGAATATCCCTTGTTTGATAAGTTTGATGGTAATTTTGGTATTCTAAGTTGCTTGTTAGACGGGAGTAGGGCTCGGGTGTGGTCTACAAGGTATTTGGAGGGATGGGTCTTGTCATTTGATGTTATGAGTACGGTTTTCAAGACAATCAGGTATCGTCTTGGGGCAATTTTGATTGTCCGAAAATTTATGTATCGTTTTAAGTCTATTTAAAATTCTAAAAAAATAAGGGATTAAAGTGTAAGTTATTTGGGATGATTAGTGACCCTTAGAACTGGTTTGTGATAGGCTGTCAAGGTTTCAAAAATTACGAAAATACGTGCAAGTCCATATCGGACAATGTGGATCGAGTGTGAGTGGACTTTAATTTTCCTAAACTATAATGCATGCATATTTAATTGTTCTAAATGGGTTTCTATGTCATTTTGGTGATATTTGATTGATTGATATTTTTATATGATTTTAACAATTTTTACAGAAATTGTTCTTGTGACACGTTTTACGAGATTTATGTTGGAGTTGTGCTTTGGGATTAGGACTGGGATTTGAATTATAGTTTTGATTGGAAATATTTCACGCGTGTTATAAAAGCATGTTTCTCGATAATTTTGATTTTCTTGTTGGTGGTTTAAGTATGATGTTATATGATTTTATATGAATTTTGGATGATTCTATGGAAACTATTTAAAATTACGTTTTATGAGGATTTGGAGTCATATGTGTTTTGGGCTTATGCCGATTTTGAAATATGAATTTGGTTTTGGATTTAATATGAGTTATATATGTACACTTGATGTTCTGAACTGGTTGATATGTGTGTTTGTGAACAACCCTCTCTGGTTGGTTGGACAGTCTTGGACGTCCAGATAAAGCTCCGTATTCCCAAGACTGGTATTGCGATGAGTAGGACTGTGACTCAGACGTCGAGCTGAGCTCTGTTTCTTAAGCCGATCCCTACTGAGACGTCGAGATGGGCTTCATTTTTCCTGAGTGGCTTGCCTATCGGTAGTGCAGATATTGTGATGATTTGTATTGAGCTTGATGATAGGTTGATTATGTGCGACTCCTGTGATGCCTTGAGTGGTGACTATATTGGTTTGTTGATGCTTTTGGTGGCTATGGTTGTTTGATTTATGAACGCTTCTTACGATTTTGGAGATTTGAATTATGTTTTGTTTTATCCGAATTTAACTGGTTTTCCATGTGCATGCCTAGTTTTCTAAAACGGGTAAATTGCTTATGTTTTCAAAATACATTTTAAAATTATTTATTTTACGTCCACTAACACGTTTTCTTGGTTTCTTACCCTCCAGGGCCGCTGCTTGAAAATTGAGGTTGCTTGAGAGGCGGAGGCATGGATTGGCGAAAAGCACAAGTATCCCTAGTTTGACAAGTGTTAGAGGCAATTTTGGTAATCTGAGTGACTTGTTAGACGTGAGTAGGGCCCGGGTGTGACTATCGAGGTGTTTTTAGGGTCGGGTCCTATCACATGCACTAACATTCTTGGACGTTGTTGGTTCTTCGTTTTGCAGGTGTGACTTTCCTTTCTGGAATCAGTTAGCTAAGTGTCATGAGACATCGACTAGAATCAGACTGTTTCTTTTCCATGGCGTCTTGGAACATCCTCTTGCCTTCCACCTAATGTGGAGTGTCTCCCAAGCTCTTGAGTGGTTCGTTCTAGCTCTGGTTGCATTTGGATTTAGTTGCTTAACCTTTCAACTTATTGAGATAAGTTGTCTTGATGAGGTTGGCATTGAGGTATTTACGAATGGCACATATTACGTCGAGCCCTACGCCTTAGGAGTTATTGATCTATATCAAATCCAACTTGTGCTCAATTTTGCCCTAATATGTCATGGCGTCCATCTAGGATTTCTCGAAAATCCCTGTTTGCATAGGGCTGACTTTGCCTTGATGCTTCTTCCACTAATCACCCATCAATTTATTGAAATGATGTAGCTATTCTCCTAATGGAGGTGTGGAAGTTGTTGGGACAGAGAAAGTTCTGAATCCAAAAGTTGGAATTGGCCTTTACGTCTCCATGGATGTCTCGATAGTAACACATCGAGTATGGTTTTGGTGTTCCTCTGGTGTCACAATATGCGCTCTATTTCTAGTTTGAGCTGCAGAAGCTGAAACACCATTCTTAACTGGTCGAACAGATCGACGAGTCCTAATCATGTTGAATGCGAGGACTGGACAAAAAAATTTTGACGCACGATGAACAACGTTTAAGAACTTTGAACAGTGTCGATAAACGACAAACGAAGTATGATGAACGATAAACAAAGTTGATAAACGTTGAACAACGTTGATGAACGATGAACAAACATGAGAGGTCCTTTTGAGTATTTCACCAATTGGTTAAACTGAAATCGTACACACTCGCAAAATTCTCCTTGATTTTTGCAAACAGCAAATAAGAAACTATCGTTTTCCTTAATTGAAGCCCTGAGAGGTTATTCGACCAAAAACACGAAGTTAGCTTTAAGAGAGAAATCACAAAAATTTAAGAAGCGATGAAATGACTTGCCTTGAAAGTGAAATGATCTTCATTATTTATAGAGAAATCTTGTGAGTCGCGGAATATTCTGATTGGTCGATTGATTTTGTAATTAATATAATTTTTAATAAAATATATTATTTAGTAATTATAATAATTGTTCATTGTTAAGAATAATGATGACAATTATGATGATTTAATACTAATAATAATTATTCGTCTGTAAGAATAATAACAATTAATTCTGGAAGAATATTGATAGCATTGAGATTTTAATCCTATTAAATAATATATTCTGCCGGAGAATACCTTATTTAATGTGTGAGTGTCTGCGAACCATTAATGTCATTACCAAGAGCAATTTGAATATTATATCATTTATGAGTTAGTGACATGCTTCACAATTTTTCGGTAATTTATGATTCCACAAAATATATCATTTATTTTTACCTTCAAATTTCCTTAAATTTTATGAATTAGCCAAACTACCATACTATTTTAGTCCTTGGCGCATCAACAATTGTATGGAAATTATTCTTAGCTAATCTATTTTTGTATGCAATTAGTTGCTACTTAAACAACAAGAGTTAAACAAAATCATTTGAATGATTTTTAAACTAGAGCCCTCAGAACAATCGAATAATTAACCCCCGTATTATGACTATATTGCATATGATTTGAATTATGAAATATGAAATTTTCTATGAAGAAAAGCATAGCATGCATTTACTAACTTCAACAAATACAATAACAAAGCCGGTCATATAGAAATAAGAGGATATATCTAAAAGCACGGTTGCTGACATTCTTTGATAGCTCGGCCTTATTGACAGAAACAAGGCTGATGACTAATCATCATTCATTCATTGTTTTACAAACAAGCAATTAACATAAACATTTAAAAAAAAAAAAAAAAAAAAAAAAGCATTTTCAATTTCATCCTTCATTGATTCCTCGCCATCCCCATGTCCATTTCCGCGATTGCTGATGAGTTGAACCACTCTCATTAGACGCACACCATCTACATTTTAGCATCAAGTGAAACTGAAAGCTGTCCTTACCTAATTACCTTTCACCAGTTCAATGCTTGGAATCGAAGCTGATGGTAAATGTTCGAATTTCCATTGGAGCAAGATCCACCACCAGCTTTGTTGGATCAACACCTCCTCCCCTCCACACTTTCGCTTCTTCTTCCTTTCCTGATGAGGATCCGTCTTCGACTTTCCATACGAGTCTCTTCTTCTCCATGTCCACTCTTTCTTGGTTAGCAGATAAACTCGTTTCTGTTACTTTTTTTATCTGAGAGTTTCATGGGAAGGCAAAATATTATCAAAAGTATTTAGATGGTCAGTTTGACATACCAGTTTTACTTTTTATTACTGTCATGAGCCTAAATAAATCTACCTTCTTATCTGCAAACAATTTTTTGAGCTCTACACTTGCCATAACCGAAAGATCTTTGTCTTCTTCAATCTAGCATTTGAGCATGCCCAAATCAGTCGAAGAATACCTTGGCTGAATTTAAAAAAAGCAAATAAGAAAGACGCTATACCTCATATAGATGTGCCAGCCGAAAAAGAACTTTTCCATCTTCCAGCTCCTGTAAAGTTCAAGAAATGGGATTAATAATGTGATTCCAATGGAAAATCTCTGATAATCTTTCGTATGTATGGTGCTCTTCTGAAACAAAAACCTGGAGGGTTATTATTGCAACATTATTGGGTAGAACATAATTGGGATCCATTGCTGAAAAGCTTGTGACATGTGAGCTTGTCCAGTTATCTCCATCCTGCAAAGATAACCAGCTATTAGAGATATCGAGGGACCAAGTCCAGCAATAGTTGAAAATCATCAACTTCGATTTCTTACCTGTTCTGTGAAGGCTAAGAGAAATGGTGAATATATCTCCTGACCAAATGATCGACGCCATTTAGCACCCTCTCCTAAAGGATCAAGTCTGAGATAGTACTTTCCTAAAATCTATCAAGAGTATTTAAACGAGGAAAATCAGATTCAAAAATTATGGCCTTTGTGAATGCCAAGAACCATAGAGTTTTGGTTTTTTATAATCAGATCATACAGTTAGTCCTTTGCAATCATCTTGAATGCATACGGTTTCATTTAGAGCTTCTGCAACACCTTTGTCATCATCAGTGAGCAGCCTCCTAATAAATGGAGAACTTTTATGTCATTTATTCTGAAAACAATGCAAATCCAGAGTGAAAGAAAGAAACACCTGTGAAGCATAAGTTCCAGTTGTCCATCCACGATGCTAGATCCACCCACAGATCTATCCACTAATACTGAAAGCTCTGTGTTGCTATCCTTCATGTAGATTCCCATACTAATCTGAAATAACAAGTGGACTTTGTTTACAGTAGTTTTTAATTTTCAGTGATTAAGTAAAAAAAATTCTTATAAGTACATGATGATAAGTGAAACTAAAGATTCATTTTGGAGACTTTGCTGTGAGTGATTCATATTTGTTGTAAAATTTAAATCCAACGAACTTCGACAAATGAGACAACAAGGCTCAGACACACATACAGGATAATAATTTCCTGCAACAGGTTCATTCACTTCAAGGTCCCAGTCATTTCTATAGTCTCGAACCTGCCCAAAAAAAAAATCTTTATTAATATGTAACTCGCAAATTGCAGACACTATACAAGGCTATTTGAAAGTCTGCAAGCTAACATGTTATATATATATATATATATATATATATATATATATATAAAGAAAAACACACAACATACTCTTTCAATAAAATCACGTCCATTAGAGTCTGTGTAGAATTTTCTGGAGGTTTTCATGCTGGTTGTAATCTTGGTTACAATGTCTTTGCTAATTCCATCATCAATTGGTATAGGCCCAACCTGAAAATGAGAATAATGTAAAAGGAAGATTCTAGAAATTCTACGCTCTTTGATATTCACTTGTCATATGCAATGGAAGCACATGTTCAGCTAACTGACAGTGAATTCAATCTCAGCATGGTCTCTTTCCTTATACACTCTAGTGACCTGTTTAGGCATACAACAGATAGACTACGTCAATACTGAAAATGAAATCCTCATGCCATGACAAAACCTATAAACCACGTTCTCCAACATTTTCATTCCGATGTTTTAAGTGAGGAAAGCAAGGTTGATAAAACCAAAGGTAAATTGTTCAAGTGATGGGGATAACCACCTGATATATCCACGAGTTGATCCTCTGATGTACCTCATCTACCAACAGTCCCCTTAAAACAACAAAATCAACCTGCCATTTTTCCATAACTCATCTACTTCTTATTGTGATTGGAAACAATATATTTGTTAAGTAATTCTTCAGAAGATATATTTATGTACCTGCCCTTCGGATTTAATGGGATGAGTGCCATTAGGACGGAAGACATATGCACCTGACGGCTGTAAATCCACACTTCCATCATTTCCACGGTAGTAGCCAAATGATTGCTCTATTGGCTTTTTGACCTATAGCAGTAATGAATAAATACGAAAGTGCAGATTAGGGATGAGGAAACTTCCTGAAGAATGGAATAGATACAAGTCAGCCAAGTTACATACCATGCTTCTGGTGTTGAAGTACTGAGTAAGTTTTAGATCACTTCCAGAATAAGTAAGTTTCAGGTTGCCTGGCCCTACTTCTATTGTATCATTTTGCCTTGCTTTTGATCTGTACACCACCTGGCTCTCTGAAGTAGTAGCTGCAGTTGTTAAGTGGCATATTAACACAAAGTCTGAGCCAATATGGAGTATTAATCTGGTTCCTCTATGTCTCTTCGGTATCATCAGCTCATCACAGAGAGGAATTTACATAGCTAACCTGTTTGTTTGGCATTTGAGACAAAACCTGTTTGTTTGGCGTTTGAGACAATGTAAGTTCTATAACCAAGAGGCGGTACAGTTGCTGAAAATGCAAGCCAATAACTTGGGGTCACACTTGGAGATATACCAAGATATGCCTTAACATGGTAATTTCTTAAGCCTACTGATGTATTAAGCAGAGGAAGGAGTTGTGATTCGATTTCTTTTCCTTCAAAGTCCCTTACGGTGACATTTGCACTGAAAACCTACACCAGGTTGATAAGATGACCTTAGCTAATCATATAAATAAAAGATAGATATTTACCATAAAAGAATGCAAAGAAAAATGATATGCATGCAGCACAAAAAAGGAAATTATAACTCACGGGAATCTTTATAACCTCCTTTCTTTTCCATCCCAGAGAGTTATAGACAACAATAACCTACAAGTGAAAACATCTGGAATTAAATCTTTCTCATAACCAACACAAAAGCAAGACACAGATTAAATGTCACCATCAAAGTCTCCTCACCAGCGATCTCCCTTTTGACAGATCAACTTCTGATGGGGGGCAATAGCTAATATTCAGAAGTGGACACTGAAGGAAGAATGGCATACAAATGTCAGCCGGTTATTCTAGTTGGGAAGTGAAACATCCCACAAATGTAAGATAAAAGGGTAGTTTCAGTTTGCCTGTTGGAACTTTGTTGATGCGCTCTTGCAACCAGCTTTTGTTCCTGAGTCTGTTGTCATACAAGCAAGTGATTCTGCAACAACCTTCTCAGCCTGAGAGAGACAATTGAATAAGAAGCGTTTCACTGATGAAAGTAAGGAAACTACAGAACTTATCAGCAAAGGTCAAGTTTTACCTCCTTGTAACCGATTGAAAGTCGTTTTGCATAATCATCAGCAACATGCTGCCTCTCTGTGCCAGTAATTGCATCATGATGTTGAGCAATTGCTAAGGCGTCAGCTAGAGAATCCAAGCTAGCCCCTAATTTACTCATTCCCTCTAAAAATACCAATTGTCTTGCAGCCTGTTCACAAATTGAAACACAAATAATTAGCTGGAGGTTTTTAAAAGTCTACAACTTACCAAGACAATCTAAAATGCTAATAAGTACGTACCAAATAGTAGCCGCTCAACGTTCTAACATATCCTTTGATGGCTGGCCTGCTTGTAAAATATCCAGTCCAGTAAATATTTACTTCCTCGGCATATCTGATAATGCACATTATCATACGTAAGCAAGCAGGAAAATAATGGGTAACTGTAACATTAAGCAACTTTTCAATGTCAGAAACTTGAACTTACGGAAAAAAGTCATCACTCTTGATTGGCCAAGACTCATTTGTTGCATATTTGGCATCAGTGTATATGGATGGGGTTGAGTATAGTGCATTGACACGTCCATCCTACAAGCACATTTAATACTATTAAAACTATTAAATGAAAAATCAATCAGGTATGTAGATCCAAAAGTGTTAAAAGCACAAAAGTACCAACTTGATTCACATAGTGAATGATCTTATCCATCTGCCAAAACCATGAATGTGCATATTGATATCTGAAATCCGATCCCATAGTCCACATGATGTGATTTGTACGAGTAATGTTTGCCTGGAAACCAGAATTTACATAAGCCTGATTCCGGACTCTTATCTTAAAAATAAAGCATAGGAAGAAATAATGAATCAACTTGCAGTCTGGCAGACAACCTAAACAGATAAAAAGTGATTAAGTGTTTGAGTTGCAATGTAACAGGTGCATCTTACTTGTGATATTGCAGCAGATACGAATTCATTCACACGCTCTAACACATTATAGTCAGACAGGTCCATATCATCCTTCAACCAAGGAAATCAGAACAAAATAGCTAAGTCTATAACTATGGAGCACATTGAGAGATGTCAATACACTATCAGCTATTCAGCTTCATTTGTCTGGACTCACCTGTATAAGAGGGGAAATGTCACCAACTTCAAAGCGGAAATTTTCAGGAGGGACGTAATTCACAGGGAATGCACCTGCAAAAATCTGCACACACAAAGAACTTGATTAACAATACATTTCCAATCTCCAACGAATAACAAACATAGTTTCAAAGCAGAAATACCAATCAATCCAGCATTGATTTGTACATAAGTTTGGGGTACCTGCCTGTGCAGATGAACCAAGACTCTTGGAACCTCTCCAGACAACCTCGAGGCTTTTCTCATTTTTCCGTTTCTCTCTATCTTGGTAGTCAATTCGTGCAAAGAAAAGAGAGTCAAATCCAACCTATTCCAACAAGAGGGATGATGGTTAATAAATGGTGGATGTTTCCCGGTGGTGGATGAACTTCCAAGGGATGGTAATTTCAGGGGAAAATTTTAACTTTCATTAGTTACCTTCATCATATAACCATTGATACAAGATATAAATGTTAGAACTTTGGATATTAAGTTATGTTCACTTGTACAGAATTTCAGCAAGGCAATGAACAATATTGTTTGCTGCTCTATTTATCATTTCTCTCTCACATCACTTATGCTTCGAGTGTCAGTCTTTTGTTATCAGATTCATTCAATGGGGGAAACCTATAGAAAACCTCTCCAATCTATGTCATGCTCAAGACTTTTGAGCACCATTAAACATATTCAAACTCGCCCTAACATTCCCACATGAATGCTTTGCAACACACCAGTAACTAACAAGGTACATCTTAAATATGAGTTAACAAACAAGGAAATTTACAACAAAAATATTATATAAAATACACATAGAATGTCAACAGCGAATAAAAGCTGAAGAAAAACAGACCTCAGCCCCTAAAAGGTAAGCCTGCACTGCAGAATGTCCAAATGAGTCGATTTGCCATCCAATTCTTGGAGTCACATTGAATTCTTCTTTAATAAATCGATGGCCGAGAGTGGTCTGATCAATCATATCAATGTAATGAGTAGCAGCCTCATCATGCATGCACATACCCCCATTTCTGCAAGCCCAAATCACAAATTTAAAACCCAAATGAAAACAATAACAGCAGCAGCAGAAAGAATAGGTAAAAGCATGAAACTTTGATCTTAAATTGAAAGCCTATATTATATAAAAATGGCTATCGATTTTGTACATGAATTCCAGTTGACCGTCGTTGACTAGTTGCCTGACAGTGTTTTGGGTCGCCTTGTTCTGGTCTCTCCACCAGAGTTGGAAAAAAACCTGCGTTTATCAATCCATTTAAATTCCAATTTCATTACCATTTTTCAATTTCAAACAATATGAAAAAAGAAAGAACAGAAAATAGGCTCATAAATTTTAACAGTGTATATTGATTAATTGCCTGCTCAACATATATGAACTTGCGGTTCTTATCAGCCAGCAATGCAGGAACCAACGAATCCAGCTCCATTCTAACACAAGCTACCTGCAAGCGGTTTCGTTTAATTATAATTAATTAATTACATAAAAGAAAAAATTAATTAAAGAGGGGACTGATCGAGGTGAGGAGAACCCGACCGTAATGGAATTATTGGAGCCAGTGTAGTACTGATCAACGGTCTTTACCCATCCGGCGTCGTCGTGGGTGTGAGGGACTAAATGGACATTGAGCTTCCCGGAGACGAAATGCGACGTCGTATTATAGACCGTGTACTTGGAATCCGCAGCTTGTAGAAACAGAGGCACTAACAAGAGAAGCGGCCGTAAGCAGCAGCAGCGGCCGCCGCAGAAAGCCTCAATAATCATGAAGAAGATGAATGGGGTCCGCCCGTGTGATTTGTTAGATCAAGCGAAGGGAGAATATTGATCGACTAATATGATCGATGAAGAAGATAACCGCCGAGTAGTTAAATCCGGCCGATCGAGCAAAGTCTTGGTCTTTGGACCAAGTTTGTTGGTTTGTTGGCATTTGGGTCATCTTCTTCGTCCTGTAACGGAGACTGACTGTGATATGTAGTAGTCAATGGCGATAGTGATTTTAACACCAGTGGGAGAAAAAAAAAATGTTGGGATTGGAATTTTAGTCATTTGGGAACACGCGCGCCATTTCTTGGTGGATGTATGAGCGAAGATTAAGGCGGGTGTGTTGGTTGGACATTTTAAATGATTTTAAAATTTAGGTATTCAATTAAGTTTTTAAAATAATTTGTAGAAATTTAGTTGTATTTAATTGTAATTTTAAATGATTGTTTTAAAATTCGTTAAAGTTGAGGTGTATTCAACTAATATTTTGAAAGAATCAATACAAATTTAGCTATATTAAAAAACTCAAATATTTTATATGATTTGATTAATTTGTGGATTTCAGCTGATTTGAAGATGAAAATTATAGCTACTTACTTCTATTAACAATCCATACCTTAGCTTAGAGATTTCAATATATTTGTAAAATAAAAAATTAAAAAAAACATATTCCTCACTTCTTCCCCCACCACCTTCATCTTCTTTATTCAATTTGGCAAAGTTGTTCTTGGAACCATTTTACTAGCACTATGCCATTTATGTTAATAGACATCACTAATCATACGACTAGTTTAAGTTAAATGCGATGTCTTATTATGAGAGACGGCAGTTTAGACTAATCGTCTATAATAGTGTAAAAGTGTTGTCTAGGCTATTTTTCAATATATATGTGAGGTAAAATACAACAGCATTTTTTGAAACGGTTGTTTATTAGAAGTAGAGGGAGGGGGGAGGGGGGAGGGGGGGAACTGGCCACTCATCAGACTTAGGAAGAAAAAAATAGAAAGAGAGACAGAACAAGTAGCCCCTCGCGAAAACTGGCCACTCATCAAAGAGAGAGTCTGAGAGATTGGGAGCGACCGCAAGCCGCTTGAATAACTAGGCACATAAATGAGGGAGGAGAGATTCGGATCGACCGCGAGGTTGTGTGAACAAGGCGCGAGCTGTGATCGATCAAGCCCCAGCAGCTAGTTAGTCTTCTCCTTCCTTTTGTTGTATTGTATGAACATTATGGTTTTCGTATGTTAAATACCATCAATGCAAGAAGAGCGGCTTGGTCTATAGTGATGTTGGTTTGTGCTGCTACTCCTAAAATCAAGTTCGGTTTATGCATAGAAGTTCCAAATGTGAAACTCAAGTTATTGTATGTCAATCCATTTGTCACCTTTACAAGTTCTAGATGTGAAACTCTTCTCCAAAGAAGTTGAGGTAATGAGTCAACCGTTGTGGTGGCTTCCACTCTCATTTTCCTGCATCTTACAAGTATAAACACAAAGGCTACTAGAGTAATACTGCTGATATAACCCCTGGAATAATAACAAAATCAACAAATTGGACCTTAATTGTAAAAAATCTTAGATTTGAAGCTAGATTACCTAAGCAGAAAGGTAAAGAATTAGAGTGTTGATTACCACCCAAATTTAATTCGGCTAGGTTGTGTAGCTGACAAAGTTCATATGGGATGTGTCCTTACAACTTGGTATCATTCAAATACAAATCTTAGAGATTCCCTAGCAGTCCCATAAAATTTGGAATTGACCTACTCAATTCATTGTATCCAAGGTGTAAGGATGTAAACCAGCTCAACATGCCAATATCATTGGGAATTGTACACCTCAAGTTGCAATTGGTTAAGCCAATTTTTCTAAGAGAAGAGAGGTTTCTAAAGGAAATTGGAAGAGTTGCATTTAATAGATTAAATGCCAAGTTAAATCCCCACAGTTTTCTAAGATTAGCCAAACAAGAAAAAGATGTTTGTTTCCGGAGTCGAAGTATGAATCCTCAAATTATTTGTGTAATCCCCACAGTTTTTCAGTTTTCTAAAAATACAGAAACTTGACATATTTGGAACAAATTGAGAAATTCAACATGCAGTAGAGGAGATGGAAGGATATGCTAGTTATTCAAAGGTCTAGTGTTTTGGTTCTATGTAGCAAGTAATACATATTGGAGTTTGTATGTTTTTATGGTTATAAGAATATCTTTTATGTAAATATAGGAATAACCTCACTAGTTATATATATATATATATATATATATTGCCATCAATGATACCTTTTATGAAAATATAGGAATGACCTCACTAATAATATGTAAAGTAGAAGCTTTTCAATTTTTGATTGGATTTTGATTATGACAGGACCCATCCCAATCTCACTGGGACCACCCGGGGACGTGTCCCGCTCCCGTCTGACAATGACTCCAAACATACCAAAAATGCCCTTAAACGAAAACTAAATACTTCAAATTAAATAAATGGCGTGCAACAACATTGTTTAGAGTGATAGATGTCAGACAAGGGATAGTACAATACAAAATGTGAGCACAATAGTCAGAGTACATTATTTAGTGCTCAACCTACCCACTGGGGGTATACAGGTGCACATCGACCAAACTAAGCCTCTTCCTCATCCGGATCCTCCTCTAATTCTGTGGCACGCCCTGTAGGGGTCAATAAAACATTTAAAGAGTGAGTGGGCCGAAAATAAACAGTTTATAAATCAATTTCATAAAAAAGTAAATCATAAGGTTTTACCCCTCCGTTTTCCAAATCTTGCATGCATTGAAAACATAGTATTATAATAGAATCATAACCATAGAATCATATAATAATCAAAAGGAAAACCCAACATATTAGTGCACTGTAAAACCCAACCCAAATGATGTCACGGTTCTAAGGCTACGCGTTGCCACTCAGGGTCTCACACCTGAGACTCCCCTAGGTACATCAGTGCTTGGTATCCCGGTCACTGCCCGAGGTATACGAACATGCCTTCCTGAGAGTAAGCAACCCAACGGGGGTTAACTCCACTCAGTCAGTGCCCCGTGACTACTCCAGGGTCCACCCAGGCCAACTGTAACGACCCGTCCCGGAAGTTAGGATTAGATTAGGGTTTAATGACGGATTAACGAAAAGAATCGATGTTTAGTTGGATACTTTTAGACGGTCAATTGGGCATTGACCGATGACTGTGACGTAGATCGGGACGTCACGAGTCCGTAGACAGGTGGCACACCCGATTCCGACATCCGACGAGGAAGTTATGATGTTCGGAAGGTTGAGGGTACTTTTGTAATTTGGTTAAAAGGGGGGCATTTGTTGACTTTTTGCACGAAATTTTTTTTTCACGCAAACCGAGGACCGTTAGGTAAATCTTGACGTCCTGAGTACAACGACAGGCGGCACGCCTTCATCGGATGTCGGACGAGTGAGTTATGGGTCTAGGAAGTGAAGGGTAGAATCGTAATTTGAACAATTAGGGGTATTTCGGTCTTTTTCTACCTTGGGAAACGTGCCAATCAGATAAGGACAAGTGGACAGTGTTAATTGGATATTTTGGGGCTGGTCCACCAGGTGGTTGACACCTGGCTTGTGTCTAGTGGTTTCTAGCCAGTTTCACGGCTCAAATTAAATGGATTGTTTGGGTTGTTTAACCCTGCAAAGGAAAAACAGAGAGACTGAAAACAGGGAGGAAATCGATCGGTTCAGTGAGTGTGTGAGTTCTTGTGATCAAGTGAGTGTGAGCAAAGAGAAGCTGAGAGACTGGTGAGTGTTCTAGGTGAGTGTTGAGTGAGTGGGAGGCTCAGAGGTCGTGAGGGATTGCAACAAACAGAGAGGGAGGCGAGGTGGTGGTGCTGCCGTGTATCGATCAAACCCATCAAGCTGAGTTGGTGGTGGTATTCAAGGGACCTGAGGATTCATTTTGGAACCCTAAGACTCACGGAGGAGCTCATGGCGGTGAGCAGGAGGAAGGTAAGTTTCGGGTCCCCTGTTTTCCAGTTTTGGTTCGAATGAAAAGTCTTGGACTTTTGACAGTTGTTGACATGATTTCTTGGTCCTAACAGTTGTAGGAAGCTAGTACTGAGCTCAAGGATTCAAAATCGTGGCTGGGAGGACAACCAGTGGCCGAGAACAGAACCTGGTTTTTTCTGGGTTTGAAGTTCGAGTTTGACAGGTGAGGATTAGGACTTTAATTCGTGATTTTAGTACTTGAATCGATTGCTTAGAGAGGGACGAAACTAGTAGTGAATATAGGATTGAAAATGAGTTGGATTCGAGTGAGAACTGGCCTCGCCGGCTCGATTTGACCGGACCGGTCTGAACCGAGTGGACTGAGGTTGAAGACGATGAACAGTGCAGGCGCGTGAAGCCCACGCGCATCCCCTTTGGGCGGCGCGTGAGGACGCGTGGGGACTGTTCAGGGGAAACGTTCAACACGGTTTTCACTCTAAACGATGTAACAAACATTTTAGGACAAGTTTCGTATCGATAGGACACCGAATCGGGTTAGTTTTAAGCGTTCGAAGGTTTAGGGGTTTGTTTAAAATACATTTAAAAATCCGAAAAAATTTGGGAAATTAGGGTAAGCTTAAACGAAGTGTTTTTGACCCAAATTAGTGACTTTTGACAGGTCGGGATATCCCTAAGGCAACCGAGGAACGTACGGGACGCGAGTGACGTGCCCGGGAACTGTGAGTGGACTTTTCTTTCTAACCGAGCATGCATAACTGTTTTTATCTACTTGTTTTATGTTTTTCGATATGATTTCATGGTTATTGATTATTCTATATCTGTTTTACGTACTTGCACATTTTTCCAGATATTTACGTATTTAGGCACGTTTTACGAGATATGCTTTGTTTATGATTCTGATGCCATGATTTTAGGATTTACATATAAATGATTTGCTATGACTATAAATGGGTTTTGAAACATGATTCGCAAATCAAGGTTTTCGGTTTTAGAATCGAATTTCGAAAATCCAGATTTGGTTTTAAAGCTTGAAAAGGGATTTCTGGATTTGGGTTCGGAATGACGGTTCTGAACACCGGCATGGCTTCAGAATAGTGATTTCGAATTCGGGTTTGGATATGGATTTAGAAATGGTTTTCAAACGGTTTTGATTAGATTTGCTGGATCTGGTTATTGGGTTTAAAGACCCAGATTATGTTATGACGGGGGCGGGCCCGGATTGAGTTTAAAGACTCGGGAGTTTAAAGAATCGGATATTATGATATTTCCCCCGTAGGCCTGTTGAGTTTAAAGACTCGGGAGTTTAAAGACTCGGATTATATTGAGGTCTGGATTGAGTTTAAAGACTCGGGAGTTTAAAGACTCAGATAGATCCAGCATGTTTGATCGGATGATGATAATTGGTATTTTCATGTTTTGATGATAATGTTTCCATATGATTTATATTGACGTTTTCAGATACTGGGTTATGCATGCATGTTTTTAAAACGGAGGGAAAAATCTTGGTTTGTTTATTAAACTGTTTTTGAAACTATTATTTATTTTTAGTCCACTCACATTTTTCTGGTTTTTAAATACTCTCCAGGTCGTGGTGCTAGCGCTGGGGCTGACGTTGAGGCAGAGTCAGAGGCATAGAGTTTTTTCGGAGTTTTCTAGCGTTTTCGTTACGAGCTTTTCCGTTGTGCGTGTAGTAAACTTTTAGTAGGATTTCTGTCTTACCTTGTTTTGTACTATGCTTTGTATGACTGTTGACTCGTTGGATTTTGAATTCTCCCTGGTCTGGCAATGTATGTTTGTGGTGGCTTTGAGGTTATTCTAGTACTTTGAGTGTGTTAGTCAAATGGGAGCAGGGTTCGTCCCGGTTATCAGGGTGGTAACAGGGTGGGTCCTGTCACCAACGACCCTCCCTGGAGGAGACAAGATAGAAAGGTAGGAAAGTACAGTACAATAACAGTATAGTTTACCATGTGTCCCCTGGACATCCCTGAACACATTCCACATATAATCCAGACGGGTCTCATGCCCAAAACATCATAATAAGTAATATAAACATTCTCATATAGTACTCATCTAAATCATAAGTGGAAATAGTAAAACGGTTTATGCATGCAAACCTTTTATAAATCAAATAGCCCACTCACACACGGTCCTCGCTGCTCAACGACCACTAAAACCTTTATTAACATATCCGAGAGTCACTAAAGGACCCTACTACTTCAATACTAAAACCCAAGAACAGATCCGTCCCGAAAACTATTCCCGAGGCTTCAACCCGATTTTGATCATCCTAACGATCTCTGATTGACACAAAACCACCGTCATTGGATCCGTATCGGCCCCACCAAAATTACTGTTCATATGCGCCCCCACGCACCTGGTCAATGCGTGGTCAACGCTGCTACAGTGTTGCTGAAGTCAGCATGACGTCTTCTCTGACACATGTCAGAGGACACGTGTCATGCTCTGATTGGCCCATGGTCTGACAATCTCTGACATGATGACGTCAGTAGTGATGTCAGCATGATGACGTCAGTAGTGATGTCAGCACAGTACCGGGTCAACCCGGATTCTGAAACCAGGTCGTCGTTGACCCGCGGCTTGACCCTTTCCCAGAATCCATCTCCAGCCACCATTTTCGACAAGGTTTGCTCCTAAAGGGTCATCTAGGTTTGTTTTATGGATCTAAATCCTCAAAAATGGAAACCAACGATGAGATTCATACCAGGGCTTCGAAGAAGTTCACAGCCCTACTCCGGTTGTCTTCTCCGGCTACCTCGTCGGTTTTTCCACGTCCAAGAAGCTCCTCTGAGCTCGTCACTAGTCCTAGGACACGTCCCAAACACAAGGAAGGAAACATAAACGTTAAAAAGTCTCTTTCGAAAATCTAGAAAAATCTGGGTTCTTGGGTTTCCGTTCGTACCTCCGTCGTGTCGCCGCCGTGGCTTGCGTCGACCTTCTCGACATCGTCCTGGGTTCCTCACGGTCCTATCTGGAGCTTGGTTCAAGTCGAGAGGACGATGGGAGGTGGTGCGGGTTTCCTGGATCCGTGTTTCGGTGTCTCGGGTCTGGGGGGTTTCTTGGGTTTTCAAGCAGAGAGAAGGGTGGCGGTTCACGGTGGAGATGAAGATGATGTTGGTGGTGATGGTGGTCGTCTTCTGGTGGCAAGGACGGTGCTCGGTCTGGGTGTTTGGGCAGAGAGAAATCGCATGGGTTTGTTGTTCATGGTGAGGAAATGTGTGTGTTTATGAGAGAGATGAGATCGTAATAAAGAAAAGGGGAAAATGAAATGGACGGCTCAGATCAACCTGGGCATATAAGATGGATGGCTGGGGTTAATTGAGAGAAAATAAAATATTAAAAACTGACCTATGGGTGTAGACCCAACTTTATTGGAATAGTATTCTCTAGGATGAGTGACACTTGTCACTCATCCGACGGCTCATATTAAATCTGGGGTTTTGTACAGATTTCAATATTTAATTAATATTTAACGTTTTGTTCTCGGTTCGTAAATTCTGCCAAAACGCTTACGTGACCATAACGTTTTCATACGAACTCCGATTTCGGCGTTCCGCCTGTTTATGGATTCGTGACGTCCCGATCTATGTCATAGTCATGGGTCAAAGTCCAAATTATTTCCCGGGTCAAAAGTTAAAGTTTCCCACCTTTAGGGGCAAAATAGTCATTTTACATTAAAATATTATTAATCGCGGTTTGGGTCATTACAGATTATCCTCTGTCATGTGTACCAACAGTAATTTCATATTTGGAATTTGGCTCCGTCGGCATTGGAATCAAAGGTGTGTATCTTTAAACTTGAACTCTAACTGAAAATGGTTAGTCTAGGCATTCTTCTCTACATATTCTACAAGATTGTGTGACAAAGATTGATGCATGATTTAAAGATTGATTATGAGATTTCTAAAATATATTGCACTCTAGGTGTTTGATTAAATTCTAATGTTTCTTCCTAAGTTAGGATTTTTATGTTATAGTTGTTACATAGCATATTAATTTTTCGTGACCATTAATTTTATCTCATAGAATGTGATTGATCTGGGAAGAATTAGCTGTTTTTATCAAACATCCTACCTTTTAAGTCCTAACCTATACATATTATTTTTTCTTGACCATTAACTTTTTTGTTTGAATGGGTAGATTGTAAGATAGATAAATCCTGGATGTTTGCTAATAGAAGACCAAAAATATATAAAGATGGGGTAGAAGAATTTTTCCAAGTTTCATTAGAGAAGTATAGAAACCCAAGCTTCATTAATTGTCCGTGTAGAAAATGTGGAAACATGAAACAGTTTTACGTTGAACTTATAAGGGAGCATTTGTATTTTAATGGGGTTGATAAAAGCTATCAAAATTGGATATGGCATGGGCAACCATCTAAATCAGCAACAAATAAAAATGATAATATTGGAAGAGCACATGGTTTTGGCTTTGAGAGTGTAGAGATGCGAGGTAACTCATATGGGGCATTTAAGAATGAGACCAGAGTTTATGAATGCCATTGGGGATGAAGATAAACCATTGTTTCCTGGCTGTCAACAACACACCAAACTATCTACCCTTGTTAGATTGTACAATTTGAAAGCTAAGCATGCTATGACTGAGGCATATTTAACTGATTTGTTGATATTGGTAGGAGATCTTCTTCTGGAGGGGAATGAAATACCCACAACTATGCATGAAGCAAAAGGTACTTTGTGAGCGCTTAGAATGGAGTACGTTAAGATACATGCATACCTCAATGATTGTATCTTGTATAGGAAAGAGTTTGAGGATCTTAATAGCTGCCCTACATGTGATCTTTCAAGGTGGAAGGTAGCAAAAATCTATCTATAAAAGAGGGCGTGGCAGCAAAAGTTTTGTGGTATTTTCCACCAATATCTAGGTTTAGAACTTGGTTTCAATCCGCTATGATGTCAAAATATTTTATTTGGCATGTAGAGAAAAGGGTGAGGGATGGCCGTATGCAACATCTAGTCGACTCCCCTGCTTGGAAGTCAGTCGACCATAAGTGGCTTGAATTTTGTCAAGATCCAAGAAACATTCGGTTAGCACTTTTAACTGATGGGTTCAATCCCCCAAAAAAATAGTACATACAATTTTTGGCTGGTTATTCTTGTGAATTACAACCCACCTATATCCTTTTTCATGAAAAGGAAGTTCATGATGCTAACCATGTTGATATCCGATCCTAAACAACCAGGAAACAATATAGATGTGTACTTGGCTCCTTTAATTGATGATTTGAAAACTCTTTGGAATGGTGTCCCAAGCATGTATGATGTAAATAGAGAAGAGTACTCAATGATTTTCCAGCCAATGGTAACTTGTTCGGATATGTTGTCCATGGTATAATGCCTGCCCGTTATGTGGTGGTGAGACCAAATCTCAGAGGTTAGTGCATGGTAAGAAGATGACATACATAGGTCACCGAAGATTTTGCCTCGTCATCATCCTTATAGGAGGCAGAAGGCTTCTTTTAATAACAAGAAAAATTTTAGGTTGCCCCTTGTGCCACTAACTGGAGAGGAAGTATTATTAAGGGTTGAAGATATTAATTGTCGGTTTGGGAAGAAAGTTCCTCCTCATAGAATCAACAATGATGATGAGCGACCATGTTGGAAAAAGAAGTCAATATTCTTTGAACTTGAATATTGGAAATTTCACCATGTTAGACATTGAATTGATGCAATGCATGTTGAAAAGAATGTATGTGAAATTATTATTGGTACATTATTAGATATCTTAGGACATCATGCTGAGACCTGCAATAACCAATCAACCACTCGGGATCACCATGACCTGGCTCATATACTCCGTCAAAAATCCATCGTATCAGAACTATACCGATCGTCCAACTATTCACCACATACCTCGGCACTAGGCCGCTCACTAATACTTCTATCAGAACATCATGCTACACGTCCAATTACATCGGCATGGTTCCGACCACTGAAGAATTAGTATGTACACATTTCAAGTACAAGCACCAATTACCACCAACTAGTACCATGTTGCATACCACCCAACACACGCAAGGACTACCCTACGAACTTTAAAGAAAACAAAGATATTTTAGAATACCTCAAACACAGCTCATAGAGTGTATCCTCGTGTGCTTCCAACGTCATCTTACGGTATGTCCACTAATCCACCATAGTGGCATTAGCCACGCACTACGACATCCAAAGTCCAACCAGTAGCATCAGAGTGTACCCGTCACCTTCACAGTGTAACTCTAGGGCACACAAACATCCTCATAGCCATACTGATTACCACCTGCCGACGAGCTAATCACGCTTCACTTACAGTCCATCGGTCAATTCCAAAGTTAGGCCAACACGTCTTTCGAAAACACCAGCTTAATTCTACTTCCGAATCCTCCGGTCTCCTCGGTCGCCCGGCCAGTATGAACCTCAAGCACCCCTCATTATGTACCTAGGACAGACCCCACACTAGATCCAAGTCCAATACTCATACGTCTGTGAGATGGACCACACATGTTCTGCTCAATTCCAAGGTGATCAAGATATCCAGCCACTTTTACACCTACAAGAGAGAGCATTCTCCTCAGCTATATGTCCAACATATCCAACCTCTGTCTTGCCTAGAACCCTCCTGTTCCACAACTACTCACTCTTGAGCCAGAAGCGATCCAATCTCGGTCCACTCACTCCTAAATGGATCCCACGTCTCGTCCCTCAAATTAAATCAATCCAGAATACCACATGTCTAGATTGTGGGTTCTCGTCAATAACCTCATATCGATCAGTTATAGTTACTCCTTCGCAGCTTCCTTCCGTCATCCTACAACGGAACTCACAATGGTCCACAACTATGATAGCACACTTCATTCTGTTTTAAGCCAACTTAGCACAACCCCAAGACCTTCGCCTTACAGGCCACACTTGACGTCACCAAGTACTCTTCTTACTCCTGAGATTCTAACCATGTTGGGAGTATATCCACCTTTTCCAACCATGGAACTCAATCCGAAACACGAATACCACCATAAACCAGCCGTCTAACATCAACTCCACTACACTTAGGAGATCCACGACTCCTACGGATCACAACCACGTGTCCGTAACTAAACCAACCCACCGACCAACTCACCTGTCGGTTAACACCGTGTATGCACATCTAAAAGGATGTCAATCATCAATCCTTCTGATGATCGCGTCTCAACCTTTCCGAAGTTCAACTCCGAGCTCCTACTAAAATACGAATCACCAACTCTCTGAATCCTCAATCCACAATCACTGACCTAGGACTCCCCCAGTTACCACCCTCGAAGTCGCCAATCACCAAGTGCCAACCTCGGTATCCGCCGACATATACCAACACATCAGGGGGAGTCTACTAGAACAAACCTCACGAATGGTCAAACGTGACCATAAAAACCCATCCCGATCCAATCACGAGGCCTAGGTTCATCGCGCGTCCACTGCACTACTCTAATCAGACTCATGGTATTCAGACCGCTCGTCCCAACCATGACCTACCAATGGTCATCACATATCTCCGCTCGGTTAAAGGTTCCTACCCAACACCGGCACCTCACAACTGGCCACAACCTCAATCTATGCTCGTGTCGGGGGAACTAACCTCCCTCGTAGTCCAATACCCTGAGCAACCCAACACTGGACTCGCCCAGAATCATCCACCAACCATTCACTACCTCGGCTGCTCCTAGCAGCACCATCTCCAATCTGGCCGTAAGTCGGCCCAAGCCACAACCACCAACTCAGGTATCCGAAACTATGCACGTCCTCTAGGTTCCTCTCCAAGGAACTCACAATCCAGACATAGTCATCCCATGGGGTTTCTCAAATCATCCCCGTCGTCTGAGTCATCCAGACCCGCAACTGCCACTGGTTCACTCCAATCCTTACCACTCGGGTCGTCACATCCGACTAAGACCATTCCTTATCGTAACTCTACTCACCAATATCAACTAGTATCCATCGCAAGAGGGGAATCCCTCGAATCTCAAAGTAGTTCCTAAACCCTGCCACTCAAGGCACCCGGCTACTCGTAGCTGTACAAGTCCAAGCTTGAACAATCAGACCAAATGGTCACAAGTCCATACTGTCATCATCCAAACACCATCCGACCCAACAGGCCACCGTGAACCGGCCTCCTTGGCCCACGTATCTCACTAGCTCAACGGGCTACTCTCGGGCCCCACATGCCGACCAACCTACTCGTAATCATAGCCCACTAGCTACCATCCAAGTTAACCATGCTGGAAAATCTCGGACCCTATGGTCCAATCATCAAGCATAACCAGCGCCAACGTACTAACCGTTCTGGCCCTAAGCCGACGTACGTCATACCTCGTACCGCTTATCGAGTGACTATCATTCTGACACTAACAATCGCTGCTAACTAACCACAACGAACACACTATCACTATCGCATCCAGGTTGTTGATGGGCTGTTCTAGGCCGAGACATCACATCCACAGTAGCAGTACACCACCTAAGTCGACGAACCAACGACTCTGGGAACCAAACCTCGCGTGAAACCTGCTCTGATACCAATTGTCAGGACCCACCCCCAATCCCCCGGGATTAAGGGCTAAGTCCTTCTCCCGTCTAACTTACACATGACACGAAGGCTAAACCACCGTCCAACCTCCATGTGACACGTAAGTCGGACAAGGGATTCTCGATCCGACCGTTCAAAAAGCATTCAGACTTCCCAGAGTGCGCAGAATCTACTGTGGATAGCACGTGTGATGTCTCCGTCTTTCTCAACCAACAGCCCGCACCGCAACAACTTGGAGGATATCGAAAACACAAAAGACTGTGAGTGGACAAAAACAAAGAATAAGTTCAAAACAGTTATCAGAAAACACAATTACATTCATACCCTCCATTTAAAAACCAATGCATGCATATCAAAATCCACGTCATAAAACCATTCTATATTTCAGTTATGAAAATTATGTAAGAAAACCGAATTCACTTTCCTTTTCTCAATTCCCGGGCCTTAGCCCAAAACCATCAAAAGCCATATCATCCGGGCAAAGCCCAAAACATCGGAAAACCATTATTGAAAACCATCATCATCAAAACTCGGTGAAATCCGAACACATTTGAAACCACATATCCATCCATCGAACCTGCTGGACCTATCCGAGTCTTTAAACTCAATCCAGGAATCAATATAATCCGAGTCTTTAAACTCCCGAGTCTTTAAACTCAATAGGCCTATGGGGGAAATATCAATATCCGCGTCTTTAAACTCCCGAGTCTTTAAACTCAATCTGAGTCTTTAAACCCAATCTGGGCCCTCCCACATCATAAACATATCCGGGTCTTTAAACCCAATAACCAGATCCAGCAAATCCAATCCGAAAACCACTTGAAAACCATTATCCATTTCCGAATCCGCAATCTCATCAGGATCTCGAATCCAAACCCAGAACTCATATTCATTATCCATTTCCAAATTCGAATCCAAAACCATCATTCCGTAAGCTAGCATCCGGAATAACCATTCCAAACCCAAACCCGGAAATCCACTTTCAAGTTTCAAAATTGAATCCAGAATCGTCATTCCGAAATCCGATTCAAATATCCGAAATCACATTCTTTAAAACCACTTTTCTGAACTGGGCTTCAAGCCCGAAATCAATTTTCCCAAAATCCATTTCAAAGCATTGAAATCAAATCATATTTCAAATCCCAAAATCAAAACATTTAAACCATGGTCAAATCACCACATCGATCGAAATCTCGAAAAATGTGAAATTCCGTAAATACCTCGAAAAACGTGCAAAATCGTAAACCATCAAGATCGTAAATCAAATCATGGAATCACGTATAGAAAACATATAAAAACATATATGCATGCACCAAGAGTTAGAAAGTAAAGTCCACTCACAGACCATTTCACCGCTGCCTCGATACGTGTGCACCTATGTCGTTCCCGGCCAATCCACTACTACCCGCTTTCCCGAACCTGTCCAAATCTCATAATAAGGTCACTAAATACTTCATAAAGCTTCTACTAAAGCCCCGTAATTTTTTCAAATTTTTAACTATTTTTAACCGAGCCCTAAAACCTTCGGATAACCCAAAACTTATCGAGACGATGTCTGATCGACTCGAAACCAGTCCCAAAATGTTTGTTACATCAAATACTTTAAAAGTCATGTTGGAACTTTCTCCAAAAGGGACCCCATGTGCCCTCATGCACCGCCCAAAGGGACTGCGCGTGGGAGCCACGCGCCTACTGTTCATCTCCTTCAACCTTGGTCAAACCCGGTTCAGACCGGTTTGAACCGACCCAGTTCGACCGAACCGACGCAGGCGGTTCACGGCTACTTTTCAATGTTTTCCAATTCAATTTTCCTCCTTTTGATTCCTACGTTTCTGTCTATTTGTTTACAATTGATGTATAACCTAAACACATGAAGATACACCTTGGAACTTACCTCCCATTTCGAAGGACAAAACCAGAGATATTTCACTTCTCTGTTCCCGACCGCCATGGACTCCTCCGGTCACGGTTGCACGTTCTCTAGACTCATCTCAGTCTCCAGATGCTACACTAGCCAACTAACTCGTGTTTTAAACCTTCAATTCCAAGTTGTAACTTCTGAACAGAGTCAGAGCAATTGAGGTTTCTGAAAATTTGCTTACCTTTCCTCTGGCCCTCCGTCCACGGCGAGCCGTCATTCCAAGTTCCTCAGACACATCTCCCCTTCCTGGTTACCATCTAATCGATTAGAACCATTCTCTGTGGCCTAAACCAAAAGTCCATCTTTGAATTGTAAGAACAGAGCTCACGGGTCTTCTTTGTTTTCTATACTTATCACTTCACACACACACTTACTTAATTGATTTTACCACAAACACACACACACGACTCACTTGTCCCTTCTTTCACCCAACTCTCCTAACTTCTCACTCTCAACCTCTGTTTTCACTCCGTTCTTCACCGTGCACACACACAAACCCGATTTTGAAACCAATTGAAGGCGGTGGTCCAACCTTCCACAGCTCTCTAGAGCAAGGAAAAGTGTCCCAATTCTACTGGGCACAAGTTCTCAGTCAGCCACATGTCCAAACATAGCTGGTCACAGCCAAAAAGACCAAATTGCCCTTGCCCCTGCAATTTACCATTTTGCCCCTCACATTTTAGACTTATAACAAAACCGTTCAACATCTGATGACAGTATGCCGCCTGTCGTTGTACTCAGGGAATCGAGACCTTCCCAACGGTCCTCGAAGTTTGTGAAAATTCCATGTTGTATAAAAAGTCAACAAATTGTCCATTTTTAACCAAATTACCGAAATACCCTTGAACTTCCGAACGTCATAACTTTCTCCTCGGATGTCGGAATCGGACGTGCCACCTGTCTATGAACTCATGACATCCCAAACTACGTTACGGTCATCGGTCAAAGTCCATTTGACCGTCCAATTGAAAAGTCAACACTTTGCCCAAATCCAGGGGCAAAATCGTCATTTTGCACCGTCCGTCCGAACGCATCCAACTTACTAATCACCGATTAACTTCACTAATCCATCATTAACAACTAATCTAATCCCGACTTTCGAGATGGGTCGTTACAAACTTGGTCGTTTGTTCCCTTCACCAACACTTAATTTCTCCCAACATATTTTTACATTATCTTTATATTAAAAGTATTGATAGTTTATATAGGTCAGGGCATTCCTCAAAAACAAAATGATAAAAATGCGGCTATTTTGCGATGCGATATATGAAGGAAATTGCTGAAGACAAAAACTTGACATTTAATAAGGTACTTTGTAGTTTAGTTGTTATAGTTGTACATTAAAGTTGTTTTCTGGTTGGGTTTTGTAATTGGGATGGATAGATAAGCTAGTTCCATCTGTTCTTGAGTCTGCTTGTTGTCCTCTGGTTGGTCTGCTGGTTGAGTAAGGCTTTGATTTATGAATTTCCGTCCACCAAGGTCCATACTTCAGTTTAGACATTGAATCTAACTCTTCTTTCATTTCTTATTCCCAAAGTCTGGCTTGCTTGCCATTAACTGCTTGCAGATAGGCCTTAGGATAATCTTCATCACCAATATCAAAATCAACTTCTTGTACATAGACTTGATAATCTGCTGGAATTGCAGTTTTTCTAGCTCTAATGGACTTTCTAACTTGGTTTGGGGTAGTAACGACTGCTGTAGTGGATTGTTTGTTGAAATTTCTTTTTGTGCATAGCTAGGCAATGTAGTGATGCCATTGACCATAATTCATGCATAATTTTCTTTATAATTTTCTGACGAAACAAACAAGGAAATTAAATTCCTAGTTAATAATTGTTTTATATATATATATATATGGATGGCAAGGGCTTTGATTTGTGATTTGAGCTTTGTTGGCCTTATGTTTGACTAATTTTTTTTTAAAAAATTACAGTAGGTGAAAAGAACAACTAAGGTTTACACACAAACGGAGATTGATGAAGTGCATGGTGAGTGGGCAGATTTTGTTAGGGGACTATGTAACATAGGTTTAGCGTAGCATATGAAAGTACGTACAATCTGGTGCATGGCCTAAATGTGTCCTTTTATGTTAATTTTGCCTCTTTGTTTTGGTTTATCTTGAGGCATATGCGCATTAACGTATCTAGAAAGCTAAACTTAAATTTCGACGGTTCTTTTGAATTTTAGAAGATTTAATTTATAAGAGTTACGTATGATGAATTTGCTATAATTATATATATGTGATTTCTTTTGTTGATTGGATTGTTGGGTGTAATTTTGGATGAAATGGTGAAATTTTGATTATTGGCAGGTTTGTGATTGTTGGTATCATCTTCTTTGCAATGGGATGAACATCCAATACTATTAAAAATCTGTTATATTTTTAGACTACAATGGTGCAAAGTTGTTGTCTTATGGCAAGATAGACGACAGTGAATAAATCCACCGTCATCTTTTAAATCTGTAGACAACAGTTACTAAACCAAAACTATCGTCTGAAATGGTCTAAAATGACAGTTTTAAAAAAAAGCTGTCTAAATAGATGTTAAGGCAACACTTTTTTTTCCAGAAACCGTTGTCTTAAGGGATCATAGATGACAATCGTCACCAAAATTGTTATCTTAAACGGTCATAGACGATAGTTTTTCATGAATCTCTCTAATTTTGTATATACTAGACAACGGTTTCTCAATAAAACTGTCGTCTTAGGTGCTTATAGACGAAGGTAGAGGATAAAACCATCGTCTAATTGGGTAACAGATGACAGTTTTAAAAAAATTATTCATTTTTCATCTACAATAGACAACAGTTTTTATATAAAAAAACCGTCGTCTAATTGGACTTTAAATGACACAAAAAAACTGTTGTCTGATGCATTTCAAATAGACGTCACTCACATAGACATCGCTTTTCAATATCGCTGCAATGGTACTAAGAGAAATGTTTTTTCTCATTTTAATGCGTTCTTACTTATGCTTACTATCTGTTTGTTTAAATGCTTGAGTAAGCTGTGATATTGAGAGAGTAACATATTTTTACTTGAATAGGCTGCTGGGGGTGTGTTCTTAGGTGTATTCAATTTGGCCTCAGGACTCTTCATATCAGCCCACCATATGTCGGTTCCAAGAGACCAAGACCTTTTTGATTGAAGATATTTTTGCAGCAAAAAAGGGAAGAAAAAAAAAGACGGCGCCTTTAGATATTTTTTAATATAATTTTAACTTGGTAATAATTTTCTTTTGTTTATTTTGGGTTTTTGGTGTTTAATTTGAATTTACATTTTCTCCCACTTTTGTATGAGGTTTCAAAACTCCAGCTCGATCTTTTCTTTTAATTGGAGAATGTAAGCATCATTGTAAATATCTACCGTAGTTAACTTTTGGCTTTTCAATTTTCATTTTGTTTTTGGAATATGTATGAATTTGGAAAAACCACAACTAGCATTGAGCACACATCGTAGCAAACTTTACTACCAGCAGAAAAATTCCTTAGCAAACTATTCATATTTCAGGGAACGTATAACATATGGGAAGAAGTAGATGCAATGCAAGATGGTTGGTTATGCAGGCAATAACTTTTTTTTTCACAAAATAAAGAAGTAAAATACAAATAAAACACCTCAAAATCATTACAAATCAATAATTAAAATAAAGCAAAATCTACATAAAAAGACTTTAAAATCAATAAAAAGTTTTTAATATCTGCTGAAACTCAACAAATTTGAAACCCTACTGACCCTTCGCTCTCTAAAAGCAAAATGCTCCAAATTCTCTCTAAAGAACAGTTGAGTCCAGGGGTGGAAGCTCTATAGCAAACTTCCACCTCCTCATTTCTCTCCCGCCCATTTCCTGTTTCCCTTCCCTTTAGCCTCTCATCCTCTTTATCTTTTGAAGGTCATTCCTCGCTCGCTCCCTCTCCTCCGTCATCCTTGGTGTTGGAGTGCGGTGACGATAGTGATGACTGGTGCTTGAGATGGATTTTTGGAGATGGGATTTTTTCTATCTCGGCGTTCTTCGCCAATGGCTCACTCTGTTTGGCCGCTTTTGCTCTTTTTTTTTTCCTTTCGGCTCTTTCTTTTCAGCCCCTCGCTTTCACCTTTTCATCCTCGTCATTCCTCTCCCCCAAATCCATCGCATATAGATCTACTTGGATGTCCCTCTTTGCTACCACGCTGCATACTAGGACCATGATTCCCCACCTTTAGCTATTCCCCCAGCTTTCCGATTTGGGCATTTGGGTTGAGAAATTTATCAGCCATTCTTGACCTAAGGGATCGCTTGAGTATGATGATCTTTGACGGCCTTGTGTCCTTAAACCATGTTGTACTGATAGATCTCTCTAGCTCCAGACTGGATTCT
Organism: Prinsepia uniflora; assembly: GCA_032719365.1. Classification (NCBI taxonomy): domain Eukaryota; kingdom Viridiplantae; phylum Streptophyta; class Magnoliopsida; order Rosales; family Rosaceae; genus Prinsepia; species Prinsepia uniflora. The sequence continues at coordinate 64,844,655 of CM064865.1, read as the reverse complement.
GTTCCTCTGTGGTGGCTAATTGCTAGGCAACGGCGGCTGGTGGAGGATTCTTGAGAATCTAAGGTTTTTTTTTTGGTTTTATTATTGTTGTGGGTTTTAGTTAAGTTTTGGGATAAATTTATTGTGGGCTATTTTATTTGTTTTGTGCTTGTTTATTTTTTGGATTGGGTTTATTAGTACTGCTTGTATTATTGGAATTTTTCATTTTAACCTGTTTTACCAAAAAAATTAATATAAATAGTGTCAAACGATAATTTTTCTACATGCATGAGACAATAATTTTTTTTTTTCAAATTCAACTAAGACCAACGAATATATAAATTATTAATTGACGAAATGTATATAAGAATTACATATTAAGAAACCTCTCTCTCCACCTCTCTGCATTCTCTCTAGCGCCCCTACTTAGGTCAAAACCCTAGTCACCGCTTCCTCATGAGAACAATGGGAGCCCCCTTTCGTTTTATTTCTATTCATTCCTTCCTTTCATCTGCTTCCCCTTCTTCTTTCTCTTTTCTCCTCATTTTCTCTTTTGCTTGCCTTCTTTCTGCCCTAGATTCTGCATTACTGCTAGTCCATGGCGATTAGGAATTGTTGTGGTAGTCAGTGCCTACCACTATGATTGCCCACCTACCAGACTGAAGCGGGTCTTGTTTGTGGACAACTTGGGTTTTGATTTCGGTGGGAGATCCGGATTTGCCTCGTATTTTGATGATGCGACGATCAAACTTGCATGTGAGCTATGTTGCACCGAAACGTCATCGGGCCGCCGTATCGCGTTTCGGATACTAATACCGGTCCAATACGGGTCTGATACGCTTGGATACGTTCGGATACAGTATCGATATTTGGATACGCGTGTTTCATAATTGGATACGTATTCTATAATTTTTATGGATACACGATGGCATAAATGTCAAAACAAAAACATAATTTGATACGTGCTTTTCATAAATATCAAAACAAATCTTGATTTCCAGCCTCTCCCGTTCCGTCTCTCCCTCCCTCGCCATCGCCTTTCCCTCGCCTCTCTTCCTTGCCCTTTTCTCTGACTTGGTCACTTGGGTGTGGGTATTTTCGTTGCAATTCGTTCATCCTCCTCAACAGTTTCGTTCGGTCGTTCCGTACTTCCGTAGCAACATCAGCAATTTGGAGGTAATCCTTTGATTTCCGCTATTGATTTCTTGGTTTGATTTATGGGTTTTGCTGGTTTGTTTGGCTGGTATTCTTTTGATTTCCGCTATTGATTTCTTGGTTTGATATATGGGTTTTGTTGGTTTGTTCTTGTTTGTTGATTTGGGTGGGATTTGGTTCCTTCTGGTTCGTTTGCAGGTGTATGGTTTTTGCACAATGGGTTTGGATTTGTGTTAGAAAATTTTGAAACTATGTTGTTGTTTGAATGTTTGATTTATGGTTTGTTGCTCCATGATAACTCCATCTTCGTTCTGCATCTTTTTCAATGAATGACTACAATAAAGATGAATTAGAATTATTGCAAGGCTAGCTTTGTTGCCGACAAACATACATGTTTCGTATGTTCAAAATAGTTGAATTCAAAAGCTCCTATGTTTTAAAACCGATTTAGCAATACTTACGAATCCAAAAGTTCTAACACGGGATAATGCACAAGCCTAGATATCAGATTAATTTCCAAGCATTGACGATTGCAACTGGCTTTCACCTTCTAAAATCTTATGGGTTTCGATCTCACTTACTTAGAATTTCATAAACAATTTTTGTTTCTAAGATTAATGTCCAAGCCTAGATATCAGATGCATTTCCAAATATTGATGATTGCAGTGCTTTAAGTCTCTTCGATTTTCCAGGTCTTGAATCTCACAAACTTATTTTGTTTCAAACACTTTCGGTTACCCAATTGACTATGCAATGTAGCTAATGGCTACAAGTTGTGAAGGCAATCAAAGTTTCCCATTGAAAGACCGAAATCCCACAAATAATTTCACCACGCTCAGCCATGTGTACTAATTTCATTCCTATTCTAGAGAGACAATGACAACCCACCATGATTATGGTTAAAGCTATAATAAGCATAAAATGGTAATGATGAAAATGATTTAATTTAAAAAAGTTAAGTAGATACAAGATACGAATGCTTGTAGTCCATAAAATGGTTAAAGCTATTATTTTGTTTTGCAGATGCTTGTTTAGAAAATTGGCCGGCAACACAAATGCTCCTCCAGTTAGTTCAACTTCTAGTGCTAGTGCCAATAACCCTGATAATAATTTTAGTGATAAAGCTCCTTTGTGGAAATTTGTAGAGAAGATTGAGAAAACTAACCAGGGAGGAGGATGTTGGAAGTGGCAGTGTACTTTCTGCAAGTTGAACTTCAAAGGGTTGTATACTAGAGTGAAGTATCATCTACTAAGAGAAGGAAATCCAGTGGGAATTGCACATTGCACAAAGGTGAATTCACAAGCATATGCTCAGATGACAAAGGTAGTGAAAGACGGCAAGGAGCGACAAACAAGTGCAGCTCCTAGGCAAGTTCCTTTGCCATCTTCATCAAGAGACTAAGTGAGGTCTTCGACCGGTTGTTACGGGATGACCTTTTCTACTTCTTGTGACTCGAAGAAGAGAAAAACGGGGCCTGGTCCTCTTAAAAAAGCTTTCAAAAATGAAGCTAGAGAACAATGTGATGAGGAGGTTGCAAGGATGTTTTATACAGGTGGTTTGTCTTTCAATCTTGCAAGAAATCCACATTATCAAGAGTCTTATAAGCGTGCATCTACTCTTCCAGGCTATGTACCACCAGGGTATAATAAATTGAGGACTACTCTTCTAGCAAGTGAAAAGAAAAATATTGAGCATCATTTGGAGCCGATTAAGGCGACTTGGCCTTCAAAGGGTGTGAGCTTATGTAGTGATGGTTGGTCGGATCCACAAAGAAGGCCTATAATCAATGTGATAGCAGCTAATCAAAGTGGTGTGATGATGCTTAGAGCAATAAATTGCGAGGGTGAATTCAAGGATCATAAGTTGGTTGCAAGCTTGATCATAGAGTCTATTAAGGAAGTCGGGTATCAAAATGTGGTGCAAGTTGTCACCGACAATGCTTCTGTATGTTCAAAGGCCGGTAAGCTAATCGAAACCAAATACCCTACCATATTTTGGACACCATGTGTAGTTCATACATTAAATCTTGCTGTTAAGAATATATGTGCACCTACAATCCCTTCACCACATAATGATGCAAGTCAAGAAGTGTATGATGCATGTTCTTGGATCATGCCTATTTCTGATGATGTTGTGTTTATTAGAAACTTTATTATGAATCATGGTATGAGATTGGTGATGTTTTCAGAGCATTGTGACTTGAGGTTACTTTCGATTGCGCCTACAAGGTTTGCATCAACAATTATGATGCCTACAAGGTTTGCATCAACAATTGTGATGATGTTGAGATTTAAAAAAATCAAGAATGGCTTGCAACAAATGGTGATTAGCCCGAAATGGGAGGATTATAGAGCAGACGATTATCATAAGGCAGGGCTTGTGAAAGTAAAGCTACTAGATGATCGATTTTGGGATGACATTGATTATATCCTTTCCTTCACTAGTCTCATTTATGAGATGATTATAAAAGCTAACACCGATAAGCCTTGTCTTCATTTGGTGTATGAATGGTGGGATAACATGATAGAGCAAATCAAGCAGGCTATTTACCAAAAAGAAAGAAAGCAACCATTTGAAAGTTCAGAGTTTTGGGAGGCTGTAGAATTAGTATTGGTAGCACGTTGGACCAAGAGCTACACATTTTTACATTGCTTAGCACATTCTTTGAATCCTAAGTAAGTATAACATATACTCAATTCATCTTGATACTTTTTGTTATTATGGAATTCCTTATTATTATTATTATTTATCTTGTTTAGGTATTACAGCTCTTAGTGGCTTGTAGAAAACAAAAATCGGGTTGCTCCCAATAATGATCTTGAGATTTTTGCAAAAACGAAAGTTTGTATTGGTCGGTATTTTACTGATCCTGAAGACCAAAGAAAAATCACAATTGAGTTTGGTGATCTTTTCAATAGTGCAAATGGTCTTAGTGATGCAGATGCTATGATTGATAGGTATCATGACAGGACTCATCCCAATCACCCCGGGATTAGTGCGGGATGACCCTGCTCCCGTCTGACACGAAGTGTCAAACAAGGGATATTTCGGACCTTTGCCCTCCCGGGCTATCAGAGTACGCCAGGATCCGAAGGAGGTGTGTGATATCTCGGTCTCTGCTACAGTCCACATCCAATGTCAACCTGAAAGGCAGTCAAAACATTAAAATCTGTGAGTGGACAAAACAAGAGTTTATAAAACATTTCATAAGGAAGACATTTGTACCCTTCACTAAAAAGCATGCATGCATTCAAAAACCATTTAACCAAAGAAATCATATGTGGGAACTAAGCCCAAATCAGAAATAAACCAAGGTCAAAAGGACCACAATGAAATCAACCAGACGGGCCACTGCCCAAATCCATACGAAACCAACAAGGGCCTCAGCCCAAAACCATGATCAATCAAATATACGGGTCACTGCCCAAAACCTGTGTAACCACACATCACATCCATATATCATATATACAAATAAGTCATACAACCAATCCTGTCACGGTATCCAAAGCTACGCGCGTGCTACCTAGGTCTCAATCCGAGTCTTCTCAAAGTCAAGATCAATGTTCGCAGACCACTGACCCTACCCGAGGTAATAGTAATCATAGCCTTCCTGAGAGTAAGGAACCCAATTGGGGGGTGACTCCACTCAGTCGGTGCTCCGTGACTACTTCGGGGTCCACCCAGGCCAACGACCCTCCCCGGAGGAGATAATAGAAGTAAAGGAAGGTAGATGAACATATATATACATAACATAATATCCATGCCGGGTTCCCCTGAACCGTCATGATCCATAATATCCAACAAGGGTTCATGCCGGTTCCCATAAACCGTCATGTACCGTAATAACATAACCAGGTAACATGCCGGTTCCCATAAACCGTCATGTACCGTAAGGACCAACAAGGGTTCATGCCGGTTCCCATAAACCGTCATGTACCACGATACCATAACAAGGGTTCATGCCGGTTCCCATAAACCGTCATGAACCGGGAAATCCATTTAAGGTTCCCTGACCTGAAATCAAAACCGTAAAGTAACCTGGGTCTCGTGCCCGAACATAGGACATCAGCTGGGCACCGTGCCCGATATCTGAGGTCATATGCCCGAGACAAAACCAAATGGGTTTCATACCCGGGTTTATCCTTTTAGAAATCCAAAACCATTTCATTAAAACCAATAAAGAAATGCAGATCCGTATAAGCACCGTATAAGGCCGAAACCTCGAAATACGTGCTTATACGTAACCACATACAAATGCACTCATGGCATAATCAAACATGTAATAAAACATATAATAAACATTTATGTATGCACCAATTTAGAAAACAAGGTCCACTCACAGACCGTCCAAGCTGCCGCCTCGATTTGCGTGCCATACGGCTCCCCGAGCCGATCACCATCACCGGGACTCCCAAACCTGTCCAAATTTTAATAGAAGGTTACTAACTACTTAATTAACCTCCTACCAAAGCCCCGTAATTTTCTCGAACTTTTAACTATTTTTAAACCGACCCTAAACCTTCCGATGCCCCGAAACATATCGAGATGGTGTCCGATCGACACGAAACCAGTCCCAAAATCTTCGTTATATTTAATAGAAGATTTTCCGTGTTGAACACTTTCCCAAATTATGGCCCACGCGTCCTCACGAGCCCCTAGAAAGTCGAAAACATTGTTCATCGGCACTAACCTCCAGCAGACCGGTTTTACTGTTCATGGCCGGTTCACCTGGTTTGGCCGGTTCACAGCCCTAGACACCCCATTTTTCATCCTAGTTCTTCCTTTTTGGTTCCTTTCATCCTATTTTGGTGTTTTCTATCCATTCCAATCCTTAAAACAACCTAAAAACCGCCTAAACCCATGGTTCGATTTTGAACCAAACGGTTCAAAGTTCCCAAAACTCTCCCATGGCTGCCCAGCCATCCCAAGCTTCCTTAAACCTTCCTAACATGTCCCTAGCAACCTAATGGACTCATTAAAACCATTAAAAACCAACCACAACAACAAAAATGGATCAAATGGACTTACCGTGAACCCCACGGGTTCTTCCTCCTTCCAGCCGCCATGGACGGCGGTTCAGGCCTCCAGGCCGGCCACCTCAGCTCCCTCAGTCTCCCTGCTCCTCACGGCTGGTCATGGGTTAAGGTGGGATGGGTTTTGGGTTGCACAAAGATGGAGAAATTGTGGGTATGTGTGTGAGATCGGGTGCTTTTGAAAACAAGGAAGGAAATGATCGATGCATGAATGTATATGGGTGGCCTATGGATGGGTGACACTTGTCACTCATCCATAGGGCAGGGATTAAATATCTGGCCCCCCACTAAGTCCAAAAGTTAACTCGTTTCGTAATTCGTGCAATAGTGCACTTGAACTTCTGTGAACCGTAACTTCGCCGTCGAAAGTCCGAATTCGACGTGCCGCCTGTCTATGGATTCGTATCGTCCTTATCTACATAACGGTCTTCGGCCCTCAGCCATCGGACCTCTTGGTCAAAAAGTCAACATTTGACTCCTCTTTAACCAAAATTACCAAAATGCCCCTAAACTTCCGAACGTCATAACTTCCTCCTCGAACGTCGAAATTGAACGTGCCACCTGTCTATGAACTCGTGACGTCACGAACTACGTCACGGTCATCGGTCAAAGTCCGTTTGACCGCCCGAATGAAAAGTCAACGTTTTGGCACGACTAGGGGCAAAACGGTCATTTTGCATCGTTCGTCCGATTTCGCTCTACTAATCACGGATTAGCCTTACTAATCGTGATTAGTCACTCATCTAATCTAGGAATTTGGGACGGGTCGTTACATATCATTTGGACCTTATAACTTGGTGGTCGGTCCATGGAGCAAGTGTTCCAACTATCCAACAATTAGCGTATAAGATGCTTAGGCAACCTTCTTCTTCCTCATGTTGTGAAAGGAATTGGAGTACTTACAGTTTCATTCAAAGTTGTGAGCTGGAAAGTAGGGATTGTTTAAGCCTTAAGGGCATCAGAACGTGGTCTGATTCATCCCTCCAGCACGGCCACCATTTTTAATCAACTTTGAAACTTTGCGGGAAAAATTTCTCAGTGGACAGGTTGGATCTCCACGAGCTGTTGGGTGGCACAGATTCATTATTTGAGTGGAATTCTGAGTGAACTACAACTTGCTGAAGTGAGGGCTGAGAGCTAGAGAGGACAATCAGAGAAAACCGAAATTCTGGAAATTGGAGGGAAAATCAGATTTTGATTTCTACGGGTTTTTGGACCAAACCAAGGGCTGGTTTAGGCTTCTGGGAACATTTGGAACTCAACCACGTCGAGTTCGAAGGGAATCAAGCACAGATTGGGCTGGTACTGAAGCCCCTGGTTCTGAGAAAGTTCAGAGTTAAGGACGACCACTTCCAGGTGAGTGTTGGTTCAATTGATTGTGTTTTTCAGTATTTAATCCTACGATGCTTCCTATTAAGTGAATTTGGTAATGGTTTAGAAACCAGGGAGTTGTGGTGATCGACCCGTTTGGTTGATCACGGGTCGAAGGGTCAATTGAGGACTTTTCAAGGCTAATTAATATCACAGAACTTAAATTGGATGATTAATAAACATGTTAGGATCAAAAGGGATTGAAATCGAGTCGAAATTAAGGGTTAATTGGCCGGGTCAAGCCGCGGGTGGCATATTACAGGTATTCGGGTGAAGATGGTGACACTGTAGCTACAGTGTTAGGAGCGTGACTTTCACGCGCAGCCACTTTGGGCGGCGCGTGAGGGCACGTTGGGCCTTATCTCCGATCACGATCAATATGACTTTTTATCCTCTCATCATTCTGAACATTTTTGGTGAATTAACCCTGTTGATCTGAGATAGTTAGGTGGGTCAGTTTAGGGCCGGTTGTCTCGGGAAGCGTGTTCGGACGGTTTCCCCGAGCCGGTTTCTGTTTCGGACTTTTTGGATGAATGATAAGGACTTGTAGTGACCTTTACGTGTGATTTGGACTGACAGGAATTGTACGATAATACCGGAACAGGTTCGTACACGCAGATTTGCAGCAGGATCGTACTGTGAGTGGGCCCGATTTCATTAAACTCTTGCATGCATAAATTTTTTCTGATTTACTTATAAATTCACATGCTGGAAACAAGAAATGGTTTTGATGATCTTGAAATTTTGATTATGGCACGTTTTACGATGTTTGGCTTGAGACCCGTGTGGTGAAACTTGAGTATGGTTTTGGATTTTAACTCTTCATACTTATATATGCATGTGGATATCAATGATTATATTTTGGTACTGCACTGTAGTGATATACTCGTATTATACTATCTCCTCCGGATGAAGTAAACCGGAGTAGTCACGGCGTAATGCCTGCGATAGGCCATTCTACGGAGAAACCGGACCGTAGAATGACTTAGGAACGTGATTGCTATGATTGGGCGTCTGGGACGTCATCTGGGATGCGATACCCGGACTGGGTTCGGGGATTGGACTTGGGATTGAGACCCTGAGTGGCACGCGTAGCCTTAGGACTGTGACTTATTGGACGACAGGGACGTCAGACATCCGGGATGTCAGGATCGGAGTGTGTTGTGCAGTGACTGTGGTTATGTTTATGGTTTTACTATATGCCTTATGGTTATTATATATGATTTATGGTTTTAAATGCTAATACATGCATGTTTGGAAAACGGAGGGGTAAATTATATGTTTTACTTATTAAACGGTTTTATAAACTTTGAGTTTCGGCCCACTCACCCTTAATGTTTTGGTAACCCCTCCAGGCTGTGCTATTGAGGTAGAGGAGGATCCTGAGGCTGAGGCATAGATCTACTTCTGCGTATCTGAACCCCTGTCGGGTGGTTTGACCCGCAGGATTATTTTAGAATCGTGCTCGGAACTTGTAATTTTGGATTTCATCCCTTGTCTGACATCTGTTAAATTTGGATTTGATGTATAACTTTAATTTATTATTTATGCATTTGAACTTTTGAGGGTTAAATTGGAATGTTATTTTGGGTGTCAGACGGGAGCAGGGCACGTCCCTTTGTGGTCCTCGGGGGATCGGGGCGGGTCCTGTCATGAGGCATGCTGCCTTAGCGGTCGTGCTGTACATGCAACGGTGGCGACGATTTGATAAGTTGTTGCGGATGTAACTGTGTAAGAGGTACTTTTGTGGCTGTGGATATGATTTGGATAGGGAGATGTGGCTACAGATATGATTTGGATAGGGTGATGCAGTTACTGGTGCTTTGACCGAGGTGATTCTTACTTCGATCGTTTCAGAGCTGTGTTGGGGGGTAAGTAACGCGCGCGCGCGCGCGCGCGGGGGGGGGGGGGGGGGGGGGCGCAACGTGGCTATAACAGGTAGATGTACTGATGGCCATGACAGCAGTTACGATGGTGGATATGACTACGGTGGCCTGAACGTTGTCTCTATTATGGTGGAGGAAGATCATACTACGTGGGGCGCATGTGGTTTCCTTATTGCTGGGATTGGTCAAATGGGCTAAATCGAGTTGGGGCTTTGGGTTGGTGTAAGCCCTTAATTGGGTTGGGCTTAGTTTAGTTCAACTCTATTGGAGCCTGAATTATAGTTGGGTCTTAATTACTGGTGGATTCTATTTAAGCCTAGTGCTTTTGTTTATGCGTCTACATATGGGCATTCCTTATGTTTCTTACTTTTTCTCGGGAATGCCTCTTATAAATATTAAAATATGTAGTCTTATTTTTGTTTGAATAATACTATTTACCTATAAAAATAAATAAACACTAAGAAACTCTTCATTTAGTGAGCAAATTCACTTGACTATCCTAACATTTACACGAATTTTCATATTTATACTTAATCTTTCAAAGGCTATATTTTAGTACCCTGAAATGGTTCCTTTATCCCAATTGAAACATTTTAAGCGGAATTGATGTTAGTTGATGATGTGATGCATATGGGACCCCAAGAAAAAAAATCCTAATGTGACTTTAGGTAAAATTACTTAATTAGTTATTAATCATCTCCCACCGAAATACCGCAAAAAGTTGTGTATGTGGGAGATGAAACGTTATAAAGAGTTCAAGATACTAAAATGCAACTTTGGAAAGTTAAAAATAACTCTGAAATTTGCTATTAAAGTCAAGGTATTAAAGTGTAATTTGTCCTTACTTAATATTTTATATTTTCTCAATTAAGCTCTTTCTTAAAATATGTCCTTAGAATTGGTTAGGCCCATTTGGTATCATTTTGGAATTTTTTTTTGTATATGAAAAACAACAAATAGATTTTCATTCTCTATTAATGAGAATGTGTTTAGTAGTTTACTTTGAATATGGTTTTATGGAAATGAAAAAAAAAAATCTTATTTGGTATATATATATATATATAATTTATAATGAGCAAATTACATTACTACCATGTGGTTTGCACTAAACTATAGGGTTATACTTAACGTTTCAAATCTTTCAATTTATAATATCAACTATGTAAAATAGTACATGCATGTTCCTTCGTTAGTTTTTCCATCCATACTTCTATTAAGTCATGACGTGGTACTTCACGGGCCCACTATAATTCGAATCCAACTTGTGTTGGAGAGCAAATTAGCCAATTTGGACAAGCTTTTGGCAAGAAACAAAAATGGGAAAAGAGGGAAAAACTTTAAAAAAAATCCTACTATAAATGCATAATTCCTTCTGAATAAACATCAAATTGGTCTTCTTGCATAAGAGAAATGTCAAGAAAAGCCCCGATCACTCGCAATTCCTTTCCAATTTCCTCTCTCTCTCTCTCTCTCTCTCTCTCTCTCTCTCTCTCTCTCTCTCTCTCTCTCTCTCTCTCTCTCTCTCTCTCACACACACACACACACACACACACTTACTCGTCCAATCACATAACAAATCTCTCTCCCTCCCTTTCTCCCTCTCTCTGTCTCTGTCTCTCTCGCTGTCTCTGTCTCTGTCTCTGTCTCTGTCTCTGTCTCTCTCCCTCTCTCTCACACACACATCGGCAGGTGATTGCAGGAAATCTCGTGGATTTCAAAGGAATTCTCTGGATTTTGCAGGAAATCTCTTTGGATTTCGTTAATTGCTAAGCAGAAGTCTATGGAAGACCTACCATTGTAGGCCAACATGTCCACAAGATCCACACTTCAATGATACTTACTCATTAACTCTTTCTTCTTGCCATCCTTGTCGTCAACTTGAATATAATATCTCAAACATACTAATGATCGACAAGTTCCCCAACTCGAAAATTCAAAAATTAAATGATTCACAGTAGTTGTTCACTACCGTGACATACTTCAAATGTGTATTGAAGTATGACTTCGACCATAATAGTCTCTTTATAGCTATAAAATTAAATTAAAACAGCATACGAAATTCCTTATAAGACATAGCATACAATACTTTAGAATATTGAAATGTGTAGATTACTAGATCAAATTAGAGATTAAAATTTTATATTGATGTGTGTAGATTGCTAGGTCAAACAGCATACGAAATTCCTTATAAGACTTAGCATACAAAAGCAAACCGATAAATAGCTTGCTTCATTTAGTATTTGCTGCTCAATAAATTAAGTCAAACACCAACTTCCCATTTTTTTTCTATAAAATCACTAAAATACTCCCCCTTAATGACGACTGAAAATGAAATATATTGTTTAAATAACAAACCCTAGCTAGATAGTGCCATTGAAACAAAATACAACACGATAAAATTGACAAACTGAAATCTTAAATGGAATGCCTAATCTCGATAATAAACCCTATACCCAAACCCTAAATCCCAAAAGGAACCGCAATATTAAAACAAAGGGAGGTTCTCCCTTATTTTCTCGAGGGACCCAATCCATATCTCCAAATATTTTTTTCTCCAACAACAAGTAATCTCTTACGAATCCGAGAAATTAGTGGAGAACGATAGAGAAAGAAGAAGGATGAAAAAAAATCCTACTTAGTTCAAATCTCTTCTAGTCTCTTGGTTTTCTCTTTTGGGTCACTTGGTTTTCTCTTTTGTTTTGGGCGGGAGATGGAAGAAAGATACTTGAGCACTAGTTGGATTCAAATTATGGTGGGCCCACGAAGTGCCACATTACGACTTGACAAAATTATAGATGGAAAAATTAACGGGGAGATACGCTTGTATTGTTTTACATAATTGAGGGTGTAAATTGAAAGATTTGAAACGTCAAGTATAATGACAAGACCCGTCCCAAATCCCCCCGGGATTAACGTGGGACGTGTCTGCTCCCGTCTGACACGAAATGTCCGAAAAGGGATAATTCCAAACTTAGCCCGTTCGGGGCTTCCAGAGTGCGCTAGGATCGGAGGAGGAGTGTGATGTCTCGGTCCCTGCTATAGTCCGCATCCGCGATCAACCTGAAGGGTATTAAAAACCACAAAAAGTTGTGAGTAGACAAAATAATAATTTATAAAACATTTCATAAAGAAAACATTTATGCCCTTCACTAAAAAGTATGCATGCATTAAAAAACCATTTAATCAAACCATTAGGGCCTTAGCCGAAAACCGTAAGTCAAACCATATAGGAACTCAGCCCAAAGTCAATACACGTGGGAACTCAGCCCAAAACCATTCATATGGGTCTCAGCCCAAAATTTCATTTCAAGTGGGACTCAGCCCAAAACCAATCATCGACATCTATGATGCCTGACATCCCAGATGTCACAATCACACCGTCACGGTTCCAAGCTACGCATGCTACTCATGGTCTCAATCCCAAGTCTCCCTAGGGTCCACCCAGATCAATGACCCTTACTGGGGGAAGGTTTTAACCTCTGCAATCCTACTCCTGAGTCACTATATGGACCGGTCGCTTCGTGCAATGACCCCTCGCAGGCAATGTCCCGTGACTACTCCAGGATACTATGAGACGTTTGGAGGAGACAACCCGCCACTCTAGGATACTACGAGACGTCTGGAGGGCATTCGTTCGTGAGGATTGTATACGGAAAACCATTTCATAATTCATTTCCAAAACCGTTCAAAGGGCTACGCCCGGGTTTTCCATAAACCATCGTAAATCAAAATATGGGTCCCTGACCCGAAATCATGTTTATAAACCATAATTGGGCCTCATGCCCGATTCGTAAACCAACTGGGCCCCTGGCCGATCATATAACTCAAATGGGCCTCGAACCCAATTTCTCATCAAGTCAAATGGACTCCAAATCCGATGGTTTCCAATCAAATGGGTCTCATTCCCGATCCCATATTTTCAAATCCAAAACCATTCCATAAAGTTACAACAAGAAACACAACACGTATAGGCACGACATAAAACCGTAAATCTCGAAATGCGTGCAAATACGTAAATACTAACTGCCACCAACATATGCACTCAAGGCATTCTAAAACATGTATTAAAACACTTGTAAAACATTTACACATGCATCAATTTAGAAAACAAGGTCCACTCATAGACTGTCCTTACTGCGCCTCGATACACGCATCATAAGCCCTCCCTGGGCCAATCACCATCTCCAGGGCTCCTAAACCTGTCCAAATCATACTAGAGGGTTACTAACTACTTAAATAACCCCTCATCCATTGGGCCTGATTTAAATATATGGGGCCTACTTGAGGACAAAAGTCCACTTTTGCCTCATAAAACGTGTCATCATAAATAGTACCTCAAAACTTCCGTGAACCGTAACTTCCCCGTCGAATGTCCGATTTCGACGTGTCGCCTATCTACGGACTCATGATGTCTCGATCTACGTCACGGTCATCGGTCCTTGGGTATCGAACCTCCCGGGTCAAAAGTCAACTTTTCGCCCTCGTTCAAGGGCAAAATCGTAATTTCACCCTGAACGTCTGATAATCCTCGGCTAATCCCCGATTAGTCTCGCTAATCCATCATTAATTCTTAATTAATCCCGATAATTTGGGACGGGTCGTTACATGTAACCCTATAGTTTGGTTTAAACTACATGATAGTAAAATATAACTTGCTCTTTTAAAAATAGTATATAGACACTACACAATGATTTCTAAACATAAATTTTGAGATTAAAAGGCGCGAATTGTAATAGTCGAGGCAGTGATGGTCGTGGAGGGATGGCAGCGGCAGTGGGATTATAGGGCAGTGACGCTGATGGGTTAGTGGTATGAGTGGTAGCGGCTATGAGGGTAGCCGGGTTAGGCGGCTGCCTAGGGCCCCCACTTCAGAGGGGCCCCAAATTTTTTTTACATAGTTGTTGAGTAACATTTATATATTATTACGTAGTTGCAGTGAAAATTAATAAGGACTATCTAGCCAAGTTGGTTAAGGGCCCCAAATGCTTCCTAAACTTAGGTCATGTGGCCATTTTCTTTTCCTTTCTCTTTGTTCTTTTATTTTGACCTCTTTTATTTTCTATTTTCCAATTTAAGTTAATTTTTAAATCCTAGACACTCTCTCTCATCTTCTCAAATTTTAAAGAAATAATTTTAATTCAAAGAGATATTGTATTTTTTTGCCTCTCAAAACAGTGCAATATTTAAGAAAATTTTCCTTATATTTATTGAGTATATGTATTTTGTTTGAGAAATTATTAATTAAGAAAACTTAAATACTTATTTGATTATATTATTTGGTAATTGTTTCTTATTATAGTTTTAATTTTATGAATGATGATATAAAAGATAATTTTTAAAAGTGTGTATATATATATATATATATAAACATTGCAGAAGAATGTGGAGCACCCCAATTTGAAAGCTCGCTTTGGCCCCCAATATCTCAGAGCCAACCCTACAGGAGTTGTGGTCATACATGGTGGCAATGGTAATGGTGATGGGTTGTGGTGGCGGTGACTTTAGCAGCGGTGATGGGTTGGTGGTGGGGGTGAATGCAATGATGTTGTTGTCATTGTGATGTCGGTGGTGGTGTATGTTGTACGGTGGTGGTGGTGTTGGTGTGGTGGTGATGTCGATGGTGGTGGTGGTTTTGGTTGTACAGTAGTGGCGGTTTTGGTTGTATATTGGTAGTGGTAGTGGCGGTTTTGGTTGTATAGTGGTAGTGGTGGTGGTGGGGGGGCGGCATACGAGTCTCATCTTCTCAATTTCTGCTCTTTCTTGGTTTGCTGATAAACTCATTTCTTTTACTTTCTTTATCTGATTTTCATGGAAAGGCAAAACCACAAAACATTACCACACGTGCTTTCACAGTTATTTGCCAAAATATTACCATTTATCTTATCTTTTTATTTACAAAAACTTTTGAGCTCCAAACTCTCCATAACCGAAAGATCATTGTCCTCTTTGATCTAGCATTTGACAATAGCATAAAAAAAAATCTCAGAATACATAGTTGAATTGGACAACCATATGTAAGAAAGAAGCAAAACCGCATGTAAACTTGCAAGACGAAACATAACTTTTCCATCTTCCAGCTCCTACAGAGTTCAAAAAGTTGGATTTATAATGTGGTTCTGATGGAGAAAATATTTACTAATCTTTCGTGTTCATGTCAGGGCAAAGAACGAACAACCTTTCTAATTATGAGTGCAGCATTTGGACAGCAGATTATCTAGAAAATCTCCATAGCTAATACGAACGTGGAGGGTTATTATTACAACATTATTGGGTAAAACATAGGAAGGATTCATTGCTGAAAAGGTTGTGACATGAGAACATGGCCACTTATCGCCATCATGTAAGACGGTAACCGTTTAAAAAAAAAAGTCAATCACATAGAAGTCCCGACAATGGGCAGCATAAACATTTAAGCTTCTTTAATTGTTTTACCTATTCTGTGAAGGCTAAAAGAAATGAAGGATATATCTCCTGCCTATATGATCGGCGGCATTTAGCACCCTTTCCTAGAGGATCAAGTATGAGATAGTACTTTCCTATGATCTGTTCGGATTTCATACACGCATTTTAGGCGCAAAAAATATGGTCATTGTGAATAGTAAGAACCCAAAGGTTGGGTTTTTTATAATCTTACTGCTAGTCCTTCGCAATCTTCTTGAATGCACACAATTTCATTCAGTGCTTCTCCAACACCTCTGGCATCATCAAAGAGTAACCTCCTAATAACAAAAGGGAAATTCCATTTCCAAGTCATTTAAGCCGAAAATGCCATTTTTTGGCAACTAATTGTATTTTGCAGAACCAGTAAGAATAAACCCATGAAGCATCAGTTCCATTTGCCTATCCACAATGCTGGATCCGCCACAGATCTATCTACTAATATCGATAGCTCATTCGTTTTATCTTTCATATAGATTCCAAGATTAATCTGAAATTATAGAAAACTGTTTCCTAATTGACAATGGTTTTCAAATTTTAGTTGGAAAAAATACACTTATAGGTGAAATTAATGATTCATTTATAGTGGATAATAATTTCCTGCAACAAGTTGATTCATTTCCAAGTCCCAGTTTTTCTGTAGTCTCGGATCTGCAAAATAATATTTCTTTAAGACAATGTACAAGGCTAGCCAACATGTTCTATGTATGAATCATTTTGCCATTTGGTTTGGCAACCTGTCTAGAATGCATACAATTTTAGAATATTTCAAGAGAAAGTTTAAACACAGTTTGTGTTCGCTATTCTTGTGGATTGAAGTGTTACTTTCACAAAAATCTGATCATTGTATCTTGAGAGATGTTTGCCAAACAAAAATCCTTGAGCACCAGTAAGAAGGCAATTTCGTCTTAAAGAAATAGAACCAAGTTCTAGACTCGATCATACATGAAAAGTGTCTCTTACTCATTTCCTTTGTAATTCATTTATTTGGTTATAAAGTTTGTTTTATTTTCATATTTTTGTGAATATAGCAAATACCAATATTTTTACCAACAATCTTAAGACGAAATTTTGTTTTTTATTTGGTAATTGCTATATTTGATTTTGAGAATTTTATTTATATTGAATTGTGTGTTTTTCCTCTTTATTGAAGAAAAATGATGGCTAGTAATATTAGTGATGATGTTACTAGTAATGATGGTACTAGTAATTATAAGGGAAATCGTGTGGCTCATGCCCTACCTGTAGTGATCCCTACGTCCTCTACTCACGAAGAGAAACCAGAAAAGTTCAATGGAACGGAATTTAAGAGGTGGCAACAAAAGATATTGTTCTATTTGACCACTCCTAATTTGGCCAAGTTT
This sequence comes from Prinsepia uniflora, assembly GCA_032719365.1. Lineage (NCBI taxonomy): Eukaryota > Viridiplantae > Streptophyta > Magnoliopsida > Rosales > Rosaceae > Prinsepia > Prinsepia uniflora. The sequence continues at coordinate 64,827,428 of CM064865.1, read as the reverse complement.
TTTAAGGAAGATGCTCCTGCAACTGGTTTTACTACAGAAGCAGTGGTTGTTGTAGAAGCGTGGCATCATTCAGACTTTCTATACAAGAACTATATCCTTAATAGATTGGACAATTCTCTATACAATGTAGATTGTCCAATCAAAACTGACAAGGCCCTATGGGAGTCGTTTGACAAGAAATACAAGACTGGAGATGCTAGCATGAAGAAATTTGTGGTTGGTCGGTTTCTTGACTACAAGATGGTAGATGATAAGCCGTGAATTAAGCATCATTTTATACCCTTTATACTTATCTTTCAATATTTAAATACCAAACAATTGTAGAAAATAATATGTTTTGTGAAAATTGTGCAGAATTGGATAGAGCACGGTTTCTTATTCGTGTCGTGTCATGAACTCTGTTTTACCTATTTATACCAAATCCGAACCCAATCCGTTTAATAATCGTGTCAAGAATGTCCAACCCGAACCCGACCTGTTAATGACCCGCGTAACTCTTGTAATACGTGTAACCCATTTAATAAACAGGTTGTACTCAAAACTCAATTAACCTATAACCCGTTTGACCCGTTTAACATGTTTAATTTATTTAAATTATAAGATTTAATAGGTATTTAGATAAGTAAATGGGTAGATATATGAATTAGTAATGACACGTTTATTAAATGTGTCAATATATAAGTCATGTTAACCCAAAATCTACCCATTTATTAAACGGATTAACAGGTCATTATACGGGTTAACAAGTTGACCTGAAATCCACCCGTTTATTAAACGGGTCATAACAGGTTGACCCGAAAATGACCCGAAATTTTAATCGTACGGATTGACCTGAATAAATCTTGTGAAGGTTTTGAGTCGTGTCAAAAATTGTCACCTTTACATATCGGTGGTGATCTTAATTACAATCTCTTTGCCAAGTCCAACATTGATTGGTATAGGTCCAACTTGAACATTAAAATATTATATTTTTTTCAAAAAGTAGACATCTCCAAAATATATTTCTCGGATACTAACATGAAATATAGAGCAGTAAACTCACGGTAAATTCAGTCTCAGCATGCTCTTTTTCCTTGTTCACTTTAGTGACTTAATATATCCAAGAGTTGATCTTCTGATGGAACTTCATCTAACAATGGCCCTCTCAAGACCGTGAAAGCAACCTGCGGTTTCTAATGGTAAACCCATTCTCTTATTATGATGGCATATGATAAATTTGAAGCAGTGCATACACATATTATGTATGTACCTCTCCTTCATATTTGATCGGATGTCCCATTAGGGCGGACCGGCGGAAGATATATGCTCCATCAGCCTTCAAAAATTAAAAATACAGTGTTTTCTTTCAATCTTTACGGCACAAGTAATAACTTAACATGAAGAAAAGACCGGCGAATATCTTTTGTGCTTACATGTAAGTCCACACTTCCATCATCTCCACCGTAGTAGCTAAATGATTGCAACCAGCTTCGGATTTTAACTCTGCCAGGCAAGCAAGTGATGCTGCAACAACCTTCTCGGTCTGCAAGAGACAATCGAAAGAAAATCATTTCATAAGTACAAAGATACTACTAAGAATAGCTACCAATATCAAGTTTGTTTTAATTCCTTGTAATCTATTGAAAGTCGTTTTGCATAATCATTAGCCACATGCTGCTTCTCTGTGCCACTAACTGGCAATAAAGCATCAGCCAAATAATCTGTGTGAGGCCCTGATTTACTCATTCCCTTGAAAAACTTCAATTGTTTTGCTGCCTGTCATAAATCGAAGAATGCACATAGTTCAGTTACCATATATAATAGTTATGAAATTTCTAAGGCAAATTAAATGTTCATAAGAATTTACCAAATGGTAACCGCTCAATGTTCTAACATATCCATTGATGGCGGGCCTAATGGTAAAATAACCAGTCAGTAAGCATTCACTATATCAGCATATCTGATAAAAACACATAACTAGAGGTCAATTGACAGGAAAATGAATGCATACTTTGCGAGGGGAGTTTGAATTTCAAAAATTTGAACTCATGGAAAGAAATCATTAGTCTTAATTGGCCAAGACTCATGTGATGCATACTTGGCATCGGTGTATATTGACGGGTTTGAGTAGAGGGCATTCACCTAACTATCCTACGAGCATTAATACATGTACTTCTATGAACATCACAAATCATAAGCGTTTATGCAAAATGACAACAATATTCACAGACATGGACTAACTTGTTCACGTAATGAATAAACTTATCCATCTGCTGAAACCATGAATGAGCATATTGATACTTGAAATTGGTTCCCGTGGTCCACATGATGTGCTTTGTACGAGTGATGTTTGCCTGAGAAAGAGAAGCAAAGCAATATTCTACGTAAACATTGTTGACAAATTCAGGCACAAAATTATGAGTGACAGACAAAGGGATCATCTTACTTGTGCAATTGCACCTAATACAAAATCATTAAAACGATCGGGGACATTATAATCAAATAGAAATGTATTATCCTTCAAGGGAAGCAAAAAAGATTAGATATTTTTATAACTACAAAGAACATAGATAGATGTCAACATCCATAATTTCAGCTTCAATTGACCGTGCACTTACTTGTACAATAGGGGAAGAATCATCAAAATCAAAGTAGAAATTATCACTTGGAGGTTCATAATTCTTAGGGAATGCACCAGAAAAAATATACACCCACGAAAAACACTTGATTAACAATACATTTCCAACATTGATGTTACAATACACTTCCAACATTCCAACATTGATATTTGACTTAGTTCAACTAGAACATAAGAACAACATAAACTTTGTGACAAATAAGCACACATGTGAAGATGAACCTATTAGGAAATTAAACAGTTAATTCCTCGAAATGTGAATGAAAATTAAAAGGACATATGCCTTTAAAATTAGGGTTCTGTTGTAAATAATTAAATAGTTGTGTCTATTTATGTAAAAGGTACTAGGGGTAGTATAGTCATTTTGTATTTATTATTTATCTCTTCTTATATAAGGGATCAACTACCTTTATAAACCCTAATTTTCATTCTAAACGTACATAATATTTTCACAAAGAACGTTTCTCCTATTTGCCTCCATATCTACTTCTCTCATCGTCTCAATTGATTCACAACAGTATAGTACGTTATCAGTACGATCGTCTCCAAATCGATGATTATTCGAGATGAGGATAAATCCATCCAAGTAGGTTTTCTAAATCTCAAATTTTATTTAATTAAATGTAAATCCCTAGAATTCATGTTTATAGGAATTGATTGGAATCAATAATCTGAATTCTATAATTATATGATTATTTGGATTAATTGATTTATATGAATTATATGGCATATGAAAATCTTCTTTTGTTTTTTTTTTTTGCCGTAATCTCATACAATTTGATAGAAAATTTTCTGTTTTCTTTACATATGAATTCTATGATAGATTGTATATACATGATGTTTGATGTTGAATTAAATTGATATTCATTTAATATTGAAGTTGATGCTGAATTGAATTAAAAAGAATTCACGGCACTGTATTGTTTTTCCTAAAGAAATTGATGCTTGCATGTATAATTATACATCTTGTATTTTATGTTTTTGTTTCTCGCATATACATCATTGGGAATGAGGCGGTGACCCAGCAAAAAAAAATGGCGCTGGAGACATAGAAGAAGATGAATGCTGTTGTTGATGGAGTACGAAAACGACATGTCGTTTTGGGAGAAAAACGACATGTCGTTTATGGCATCATGTCGTTTTGGAAGAAGACCGACATGTCGTTTTATGACGTCAGTGTTAAAAAAACGACACATCGTTTTATCATGTCGTTGGTGAGAAAATGACATGTCGTTTTTCATTATTTTCCCACGCAAAGTTTGTTTCGCTTGTGGCACTCCGAAAACCCTGATTCCGACCTAGAAGATAAGTTCATCTATCTTCTAAATTCATTATATACATAATAATTATGTTTGTGATGTGATGATATATATGATAATATATAATAATATATCTGATGAATCATGGTGATAATATGATGTTGCTACCATGCTTCGGTATGCTAATGATGAAGAAATTATGATGAGGATATACATGCTATATGATATAATTTAGGATGATATTGATGATGTGATATGATATAATATGACCCCATGATGGTGTATGATATATGATGTACAAGATGAATATATGTTGTTAGGATGCATACTGATGATATATGATGATATAATGCAATTGATGTGTAATGACATATGCATGATGATGGCATGATAATTATGTTGGTATTACAATGATCTGTATAATAGTATGATGATATGATGTCATCATGATATGTTATGAACATATGATGTTGATATGAATATGATGATGTTATGATGGATGATATATAATATGATATATCATCATATATGATGAACATTGCTCGAGGTATTTGATGTAGGCTGAAAGCATGAATTCATACATATATGATCAGAGGGCCAGTATGATGATGTGAATAATATAATATGATAAATATGATATGTGATGCATATATGATATAAATGATGTATCATGCCATGATGGTGAGTATATGAATTAATGATGGGATGAAGATGATCCATAATCATAAGCACGAAGTACACCTGGTAGCTAACTAGCAGCAAAGAAAATGAATGGGTTAGCAGCAAAAATGAAAAATTGAATAAAGGCCCAAAAGGCCACAGCCCACAACTTAGAAGGCTAGGCAAGAAGAAGGCCCGGCAGATCGAGAAAAAAGGACCAGGCCCGGAAGGCCTATATTTTCGCACAGGCCCACGACTCAAATTAGCCCGACTCGGTCGGCTCCGACCAAATCGGTCGGCTCCGACCAAATCGGTCCAGCCAAATCAGTCTAGACAAATTGCAACGGTCTAATCATATTGAACCGGTTCAGTCGTATCGAATCGGTATAATCAAACCGAACTAGTCTATTTGCTTTTCATTATTTTTCACTTAAGTCCTTAAAGCATGGATCTTAATGCCCGAAGCATTATGTCAATTTATTTAAGCTTTATGCCCAAAACATTTATTTAACGTATGAAATCATCTTATGTCAGAAGTATTCATTCAAACTATTATTACGTGCTATTTAATTACATTGTTTAATATTCTTACATTTATATATTTAATTTATTTAGAAAATGTATGTGTTTAAATGAATCCGATGTTCATCAATAAACTAACGTTTTATAAATGAACTCATACTTCATACTAATCACCGAACCCGTAGTTTCGGCAAAACTATGAAAAAAGGGACCTGCAGATTCCTTCATAAATTCACTAGACATGATAAAAACAAGTAGATTTTACATTTTAAATCTGATTTATTATACTATTTGCTAGAACCTAAAGTTCTTATTTAGTACTTATGGATGAGTTTTCTCAAAGCATTAATACAATGATTTGTCCTTTATATAGACTCTAGAAGAACGGTTTACCCATTATAGGGACAATTTTTTGTCTGAAGCAAGATATGAATGACCCATCATCCATTCTAAGGATTTCAAATCTGCGCGTGAATATAATTCTAAAAATGTGATTTTTCGCTCGAATATGATTTAATTCAATTCAAACACTTATTCTCATGCATGTGACCCATTGAATTAAATCTATCAATATGTACGTTTTGTGGGGACGTTTATTATCTGACTGACAATGTTATCTCTGAGAGATATGAAAAAAGAACGTTATAGAATGGTACTGAATTACCATCAATAAGATTTTTTTTGTTATTCTCCAAGTTCCAGAAGAACTTTGTCGAGCTTTACGGATATTCGAGCCAACGGTTATCACATTGAAACCACTAATGACAAGAAAGTGGAATATCTTTGCATAACCTCCAATCAGTATGACCAGAAGCATACACTGGAGAAACTAGCTATAAGCTAGCCAAAACTTAGCTAGAAGCTAACTAATACGAGCAATTGCTCATTATGACATGACCAGAAGCATCCTCTTACTCATAGACACCTTTGTGTTTATTGAAACATTATGCCAAGTTTTCTAGTTAGCAGAAACCGAATATTAGACCATTATATGCAAAGATGAGTTAAAACTCCACCATTTTCTTGTATAGAATACAAGGGAACTTTTGTGGATTTTCCAACCACCATGCGGACCATTTTGAAAAACTTTCATGGTTCAGGTTGAGATACCGTCAAAGTGGTCACATGCTACACTTTTATCCACACGCATACTGCATTTGCTAAACTCTTAGCCCAAATCATTGCATTGAGGACCACACCACCCGGATTCTCTTATCCAGTCTATAAGACTCGATAATACTGGAGAGTTTACATCGACATTATTCGATGACTATTGCATGCCCCTTGGGATTGATGCTGAACACTCCTAATGGTCTCGTAGAAACACTAATTCACCTTGGTAATGCGCACCAAGCTTCTAGTTTCACACGGAGGCAATGCAATTTTACATGCAGTAATGTTGGTCCGGTTGAGGTCAACGCCACCCAACGATGTTATGCGTTATAGCTGGTGATTGAGTACGAACCAGTTGCTTCGTACTTACGCATTTATGGGTGTGCATGTAACGCCTCGAAAATTCGGAAAATGTAATATTGTAAAATATTAAATAAAATGACGTTTTTAACCCTGTGTTTCGTTTGGTCAATTTGTTGAATTTTTGATTGGATGGTCGAACGGATGTTGACCGATGATCGTGATGTAGTTCGGGACGTCACGAGTTCATAGACAGGTGGCATGTCCAATTCCGACGTTCGTGGTGAAAGTTATGACGTTCGGAAGCCCAGGGGCATTATCGTAATTTGGACGTTATAGGGGAAAAAGTTGACTTTTTGTTTGAAAATTGATTTTCACATGACTCACAGACCGTTAGGCTCGTCTCGATGCTCCGAGTACAACGACAGGTGGCACGCATGAAACGGACATCGGACGACCGAGTTACGGGTCACGGAAGTTAGAGGGCATTTTGGTAATTTGCCAACTGAGGGCATTTTGGTCATTTGCACGGCGGTTACTGTTCACCACCGTGAAAAACAGAGTGCACGGCCATGCCGTGGTGTTTTGTGCGTGCAAATTGATTAAGGTATTAGTGGATTGCTCAGATGATTAGTTTATGGACTTTGAGGCTGTGGGAGGCATTCAGGCGTGTCTCGGCAGAGTCTCAGAGCATGGGTGAGGTTTTCAAATTTTTCTTGGGGTCTGTTTGCGGGAAACAAACTGCTCAGTGATCAGCTGAAGGATTCCCACGAGTTTTCGTCTCATTTCGATCGATTAACCGAGTTAGAGGAAGTGGGGAGTTCCTTTGGAGTCAGTGGAGAGTTGAGAGACAGAGAGAAAACCAGAGAGCTGAGTTCTGGAAAAATGGAGGGAAATTCGAAGGTTGGGTTTTGAGGTGAGTTGAACCAAACTGAGGGTGGAATTAGTCTTATGGGATCCTTGCTAACACGACCGTGCAAGAATTGAAGGGGAATGATCATTGTTTGCCCAGGAACCTGAGTTCCAGTTTCAGAGAAAAACTAGTGTTGAGGACGACGACTTCCAGGTGAGTTCTGGTCGAATTGGTTGTGTAATTGTGTTCGTCTAGGTCCCCTAAAGCTACTGGTGAAGTTAATTTGAGAATGGAACTATTTTGGGTAAGTTCTAGATGATGACCCGTTCGACTGTCCGGGTCTGGGTTGATCGATTTGGGGCATGTCGAAGTAATTAAATGACGTAGAACATAAATTAAAAGGGTATAGGATAAGTTAGGATAAAAAACGAGAGCATTTGAGTAAGAATTGAAGGCTAATTAGACGGGTTGAACTCGCGGGTTGAAGACCCGAATAGCAGTAGTCGGGTGAATACGGTGACACTGTAGCAGTGTCACTGTAGCAGGCGCGTGGCCTACACGCGCAGCCACTTTGGGCGGCGCGTGTGATGTCATCTCCGGTCACGGTCAACATGAAACTTATTCCTTTCAGTCTAATTCACATTTTATCTTTAGAGTTCGAGTCGATCGGGAGTCGTTCGGGATAATTTCGGGAGTTCGGAAGTTTAGGTCCTTAAGGTTAATTTCGTCGAAAAATCCGGAAAAATTAAGAAAAATCATACGAGTTATTTGGGGATGATTGTAACCCTCCTTGTACGTTTTTACAGGCCCGGACATTTCCGAAGTTACTAAGGAGCGCACGGGGCGCGATTGACGCTTCCGAAAACCGTGAGTGGACTTTTGGTTTCCAAATTGTGCATGCATGACCATTTTTACTCATTGATTACTGTTTTCATATATGATTTATGGTGATATTCGGTTTTACGTGATTTCACGCTTTTCGAGATATTTATCGTATTTCACGTCTTTCGAGGTTACGGTTTTCTTCTATGTATGAATGATGCTTTGATAAAGTAATTGGATATGATTATGCATGTTACGTATTTATGATGTTTTGATTATATTTGTGAAGTGACTTTCGGGAATTGCATGTTTTGGGTATTTGCATGTGAATTCGGACATAAGTCCTATTTGACAAGTTATGATTTCGGAATGATTTTTGGAAAATGGATCATGATGAATTGTGTTTATAAATGGTTTTGGGTTTAAAGACCCGGTTGATTGTTGGATCTGGTTTTGGGTTTAAAGACCCAGTTAATTGATGACGGGGGCGTGCCCGGTAAATTGGGTTTAAAGACCCGGATTGAGTTTAAAGACTCGTGAGTTTAAAGACTCGGTTATTTTGACACCCCCGAGGCCTATTGATTATGTTTTGAGTTTAAAGACTCGTTGATATCCTGGGAAAGCCTGATATTGAGTTTAAAGACTCGGATGGATCCAACGTTTAATTGTGATTATTGATTCACTTTTTACTTGATTTGCGTAATTGATGTTGCAAAATGACGGTTTTTGGATTTTGGTAATATTATATTATTTTATACGAGTTATGACGGTTTTCTGAAATGTTTTACACGTGTTTCGAAAAAAGGGATTTTGAATGTTTAGTACGTGTTTTTCAAATATCTGGTTATGCATGCGTGTTGTAAAACTGGAGGGCGAACCCCGATTTCCTTAAACTGTTTTCTGCAACTTTTGTTTCGGTCCACTCACACTTTGTTGTTTTAACTACCCTCCAGGTCGTGGTACAAGTTCGGGGGCTAGCGCCGAGGCAGAGGCATAAAGTTTTTTGTGGCGGAGTAGTTAGTTCACAGAGTAGGATTTGTTCTTTAAATTGTTTTGTAATATTATGCTCTGTGAAACTATGGACTGGAGGTCCAGTCGGTTGTATTTGTTTAATCTCCCTGGTCTGACAATGGGCGTGTTGTATTATTATTTTGGTTTTCCGGTCTTTTGGATTCGATTGTCAGACAGAAGCAGGATGTTTCCCGATTATCGAGGCGATAATCGGGGTGGGTCCTGTCAATAAGTATCAGAGCATAGGTTTACGGTCCGTGTCCAGCACTTGGGTGTGCCTCGATTATTGTACTAACTTATGCCTCTTTCAGAGAAGAACGATCGGCCATGCCTCCGCTACGTGAACCCCCTCCATGACCTGACGGTGATGCCGAGAGTGCTTCGATTGAGCGAGCCCAGCGTCTTGGGGCTACGGTGTTTAGTGGTGGAGCGGATCCCGAGGATGCCCACCGTTGGATTTCTCGGTTTGAGCGGATTTTTGCTGTGATGCACTGTCCTCCTGAGGAGCGAGTTGTGTTTGCCACATTTTTACTTGATGGATCTGCTTATGAGTGGTGGTATACTCAGGAGCTTTCCGGTTGGGATGCCCGTACAGTGACTTGGGAGACCTTTCGTGAACTGTTTCTAGATCAGTATTATCCCCGTTCATTCCGTGATGCTAGGGAGACCGAGTTTTTGCAGCTCCAACAGGGGAGCATCTCCGTAGCAGAGTATGAGCAGAAATTTCAGATCCTAGCCTATTTTGCTCCTACCTTTGTGTCTACTAAGGCTGAGAATGTCGTAGGTTTGAGCTTGGCCTACGGGGTGAGATACGGGCCATTGTGATGACCGGAGCTTTTACTACTCTCAGAGAGTTGTCAGACGCCGTAGTGCGGGTTGAGGCTAGTCTCCCGACACGTCCACAGTACTCTGGTGGTGGACAACGTCGAGAGCGTTCATATCCTGGATCGTATGGTCAGAGAGCCACGAAGAAAGGACGTTATGGTGGACCCTCATCTGCAGGCAATGATCGTTATGGCAGGCCTGGTAATTTTCAGAGTCCCGGATTCAGAGCGCCTAGGGCACAGACTGCTCCGCAGGCGAGCGCGACTTCGGTTGCTTCCACAGGATGACAGAGTGGTGGTTTTCCTCGAGATGCTTCCAGTGTTATCTGTTTCTTCTGTGGCGAGCGGGGCCACTATTAGAGGGAGTGTCCATCCTTGCCACAGGGTGGTGGCGCAGGTCGGGGTGGAGCAGAGCAGGGACGGAACACAACTGCACTTTCTGGGACTGGGAGTACTAGAGGAGGTGGTACTGGAGCGACTAGTGGACAAAGGGGCCGAGGCCGTGGGCGAGCAGCTGGACCACAAGCCCGAGTTTTTACGGTTACGCAGCAGGAGGCCAGGGCAGCACCTGGTGTTGTGACAGGTACACTCACGATCTTTGGACATGATGTTTGTGCTTTAATTGATCCTGGAGCTACTCATTTGTTTATATCACGGGACTGTGCGTTGTTGGCGAGTAAAGAGGTGTCCACACTGGACTGTGACATGGGTGTGAGTACGCCCACAGGAGATGTATTTGTGGTAAAGCAAGTGTTGCGGGAGTGTCCCGTAATGGTAGGCGACTTGGGTTTGGTAGCAGACTTGATACTCTTGGACTTGCACGACTTTGATGTCATTTTGGGAATGGATTGGTTGACGCTCCATCATTCTTCTATCGAGTGTGTCGATAAGAAGGTTACTTTTCAGAGCCCGGGGTTGCCGGAAACCACCTTTCAGGGAATACAGCGAGCAACTCCTGTCGGAGTGATTTCAGCCCTGAAGGCAAGTAAGTTGTTGAGGAAAGGGTGCCAGGGATACTTAGCACAAGTAATGGACGCACGAGCTGCACCATTGAGAGTGGAGGATATACCGATAGTACGGGAGTTTCCGGATGTCTTTCCGGAGGATCTACCAGGATTTCCACCTCACCGAGATGTCGAGTTCACCATTGATCTGGTTCCAGGTACGCAACCTGTATCTCAGACTCCGTATCATATGGCGCCAGCTGAGTTGAAAGAACTGAAGGCGCAGTTGTAAGAGTTACTGGAGATGGGGTTTATTAGACCGAGTGTATCCCCTTGGGGAGCCCCGGTGTTGTTTGTGAGGAAAAAGGATGGGAGTTTGAGACTCTGTATCGATTACAGGAAACTGAATAAAGTAACAGTCAGGAACAAATAACCGTTGCCTCGGATCGATGACTTGTTCGATCAGCTGCGAGGAGCGCAGTATTTCTCCAAAATCGATCTTCGTTCTGGGTATCATCAGTTGCGGGTTTAGGATGAGGATGTACCCAAGACAGCCTTTAGAACCCGATATGGTCATTATGAGTTCCTTGTGATGCCATTTGGTTTGACCAACGCACCCGCAGCGTTTATGGATTTGATGAACCGAGTGTTACAGCCATACTTGGATCACTTCGTCATCGTGTTCATTGATGATATTCTAGTCTACTCGAAGAATGCGGAAGCGCACGAGGAGCACTTAAGGATGGTGTTGGGTACCTTGAGAGAAAACCAGTTGTATGCGAAGCTCAGCAAGTGTCAGTTTTGGTTGATGAGTGTGAGTTTTTTGGGGCATGTGATCTCAACTGATGGAATCAGTGTGGATTCTCAGAAAGTTGAAGCAGTGGCGAAGTGGGAACAACCGAAGACCGTCACTGAAGTGAGAAGTTTCTTGGGATTGGCTGGCTATTACAAGAGGTTTGTAGAGGGTTTCTCTACCATTGTTGCCCCGTTAACGCGACTGACGCGGAAGGGAGTCAAGTTTGTCTAGGATGACGATTGTGAGCGTAGTTTTCGAGAGCTAAAGGAAAGGTTGACATCTGCTCCTATACTGACCCTTCCAGATTACAGTGGGGAATTCGAGGTGTAAAGTGATGCATCCTTACAGGGATTGGGATGTGTACTAATGCAGCATGGGAAAGTGATTGCCTATGCTTCGCGCTAGTTGAAGCCGCATGAGCGCAATTATCCTACGCACGGCTTGGAGTTAGCCGTTGTTGTGCATGCGCTGAAAATTTGGAGACATCACTTGTATGGTGCGACTTGCAGGCTGTTCACGGATCACAAGAGCCTGAAGTACTTGTTCACCCAGAAAGACTTAAATGTGAGGCAACGACGATGGCTGGAGCTAATTAAGGACTATGATTGCACGATCGAGTACCACCCTGGAAAAGCCAATATTGTGGCTGATGCTCTAAGCCGGAAGTCAACGCATTCTGTGGCGCACCTACGGACGATTCATTTGCCGTTTTTGGTTGAACTCCGTAAGACTAGCATTGATTTGGGACTGGATAGCCAAGGTTTCTTGCTGGCTAATTTTCATGTGAGACCACTCCTAATCGATCGGATCGTTGAGGCTCAATCTCAAGATCTTGTCTCGTGTGTACTTCGGATTGAAGTGGAAGCCGGTGAGCGGCAGGATTTCACAGTCAGAGAGGATGGAGTTTTGCTAAAAGAAGGTCGGTTGTATGTGCCGGACGTTGAGGCACTGAAGAATGAGATCTTGGACGAGGCTCATAGTTCGGCCTACGCGATGCATCCTGGTGGGACCAAGATGTATCGTACATTGCGAGAACATTATTGGTGGCCGGGTATGAAACGGGAGATTGCCGAGTTTTTCAGCAGGTGTCTGAGTTGTCAGCAAGTGAAGGTTGAGAGACAAAGACCTTATGGAGCCTTGCAACCACTACCTATCCCGGAATGAAAATGGGATCACATAACGATGGATTTTGTGTTTGGACTTCCTAGGACACCCAGAGGTCACGATGGAGTTTGGGTGATTGTGGACAGGCTTACAAAAGCATCTCATTTCTTGCCGGTGTGAGAGAACTTTAGGATGACACAGTTGGCTCAATTTTTTATCGATGAGATCATCCGGTTGCACGGTACTTCGGAATCAATAGTTTCTGACAGAGACCCGAGGTTTACTTCTCGGTTTTGGCAAAGTCTACAGGAAGCCTTTTGGACGAAACTTCGTTTCAGCACTGCATTTCATCCTTAGACTGAGGGCCAGTCTGAGCGGACCATCCAGATATTGGAGGATATGATGCGAGCTTGCGTTTTGCAGTTTCAAGACACTTGGGAATCACACCTAGCCTTGATGGAATTTGCCTATAACAACAGTTATCAGGCGAGCAATGGGATGGCTCCTTACGAAGCCTTGTACGGACGGCAGTCCAGAACCCCATTGTGTTGGACGGACGTGGGTGAAAGGAAATTGACTAAATCTGAGTTGGTGGAATTGACAACAGAGAAGGTCAAACTCATCAGAGATCGGCTCAAGGCAGCCCAAGACAGGCAAAAGAGCTATGTGGACCATCAGATTCGAGATCTTGAGTTTGCGGTCGGAGATCGAGTATTTCTGAAACTGTCCCCTTGGAAAGGTGTAGTGAGATTTGGCAGGCGAGGAAAGTTGAGCCCTCGTTTTATCGGACCTTATGAGATTACTGAGAGGATTGGCCAAGTTTCCTACAGGTTAGCACTACCGCCAGAACTTTTGAAAGTCCACGATGTTTTCCATGTGTCGATGCTGCGGAAATATGTGTTTGATGCATCTAATGTACTAGAGGAACAACCTATTGAACTTCGAGAGGACTTGAGTTTTGATGAACAGCCAGTACAGATTTTTGACCGAAAGGATAAGGTACTACGACGGAAGACCGTTCCTCTTGTAAAGGTTCTTTGGAGGAACCAGAATGTGGAGGAAGCCACATGGGAACCCGAGACCCAGATGCGAGAACAGTTCCCCTATTTGTTTCCTTGAAATTTTGTTTAAGGGGGGAGATTGTAATGCCCCGGAAATTCGGAAAATGTAATATTGTAAAATATTGAATAAAATGACGTTTTTAACCCTATGATTCGTTTGGTCAATTTGTTAACTTTTTTATTGGAGGTTCGAACGGACGTTGACCGATGACCGTGACGTAGTTCGGGACGTCACGATTTCATAGACAGGTGGCACGTCCAATTCCGACGTTCGTAGTGAAAGTTATGACGTTCGGAAGCCCAGGGGCATTATCGTAATTTGGACGTTATCGGGGAAAAGTTGACTTTTTGTTTGAAAATTGATTTTCACATGACTCAAAGACCGTTAGGTTCGTCTCGATGCCCCGAGTACAACGACAGGTGGCACGCATGAAACGGACAACGGACGACCGAGTTACGGGTCACGGAAGTTGGAGGGCATTTTGGTCATTTGCACGGCGGTTACTGTTCACCACCGTGAAAAACAGAGTGCACGGCCATGCCGTGGTGTTTTGTGCGTGCAAATTGTTTAAGGCATTAGTGGATTGCTCATATGATTAGTTTATGGACTTTGAGGCTGTGGGAGGCATTCAGGCGTGTCTCGGCAGAGTCTCAGAGCACGGGCGAGGTTTTCAAATTCTTCTTGGGGTTTGTTTGCGGGAAACAAACTGCTCAGTGATCAGCTGAAGGATTCCCACGAGTTTTCGTCTCATTTCGATCGATTAACCGAGTTAGAGGAAGTGGGGAGTTCATTTGGAGTCAGTGGAGAGTTGAGAGACAAAGAGAAAACCAGAGAGCTGAGTTCTGGAAAAATGGAGGGAAATTTGAAGGTTGGGTTTTGAGGTGAGTTTAACCAAACTGAGGGTGGAATTAGTCTTCTGGGATCCTTGCTAACACGACCGTGCAAGAATTGAAGGGGAATGATCATTGTTTGCCCAGGAACCTGAGTTCCAGTTTCAGAGAAAAACCAGTGTTGAGGACGACGACTTCCAGGTGAGTTCTGGTCGAATTAGTTGTGTAATTGTGTTCGTCTAGGTCCCCTAAAGCTACTGGTGAAGTTAATTTGAGAATGGAACTATTTTGGGTAAGTTCTAGATGATGACCCGTTCGACTGTCCGGGTCTGGGTTGATCGATTTGGGGCATGTCGAAGTAATTAAATGACGTAGAACAGAAATTAAAAGGGTATAGGATAAGTTAGGATAAAAAACGAGAGCATTTGAGTAAGAATTGAAGGCTAATTAGACGGGTTGAACTCGCGGGTTGAAGACCCGAATAGCAGTAGTCGGGTGAAGACGGTGACATTGTAGCAGTGTCACTGTAGCAGGCGCGTGGCCTACACGCGCAGCCACTTTGGGTGGCGCGTGTGATGTCATCTCTGGTCACGGTCAACATGAAACTTATTCCTTTCAGTCTAATTCACATTTTATCTTTAGAGTTCGAGTCGATCGGGAGTCGTTCGGGATAATTTCGGGATAATTTCGGGAGTTCGGAAGTTTAGGTCCTTAAGGTTAATTTCGTCGAAAAATCCGGGAAAATTAGGAAAAATCATACGAGTTATTTGGGGATGATTGTAACCCTCCTTGTACGTTTTTATAGGCCCGGACATTTCCGAAGCTACTAAGGAGCGCACGGGGCGCGATTGACGCTTCCGAAAACCGTGAGTGGACTTTTGGTTTCCAAATTGTGCATGCATGACCATTTTTACTCATTGATTACTGTTTTCATATATGATTTATGGTGATGATATTCGGTTTTACGTGATTTCACGCTTTTCGAGATATTTATCGTATTTCACGTCTTTCGAGGTTATGGTTTTCTTCTATGTATGAATGATGCTTTGATGAAGTAATTGGATATGATTATGCATGTTACGTATTTATGATGTTTTGATTATATTTGTGAAGTGACTTTCGGGAATTGCATGTTTTGGGTATTTGCATGTGAATTCGGACATAAGTCCTATTTGACAAGTTATGATTTCGGAATGATTTTTGGAAAATGGATCATGATGAATTGTGTTTATAAATGGTTTTGGGTTTAAAGACCCGGTTAATTGATGACGGGGGCGTGCCCGGTAAATTGGGTTTAAAGACCCGAATTGAGTTTAAAGACTCGTGAGTTTAAAGACTCGGTTATTTTGACACCCCCGAGGCCTATTGATTATGTTTTGAGTTTAAAGACTCGTTGATATCCCGGGAAGGCCTGATATTGAGTTTAAAGACTCGGATGGATCCAACGTTTAATTGTGATTATTGATTCACTTTTTACTTGATTTGCGTAATTGATGTTGCAAAATGACAGTTTTTGGATTTTGGTAATATTATATTATTTTATACGAGTTATGACGGTTTTCTGAAATATTTTACACGTGTTTCAAAAAAAGGGATTTTGAATGTTTAGTACGTGTTTTTCAAATATCTGGTTATGTATGCGTGTTGTAAAACTGGAGGGCGAACCCCGATTTCCTTAAACTGTTTTCTGCAACTTTTGTTTCGGTCCACTCACACTTTGCTGTTTTGACTACCCTCCAGGTCGTGGTACAAGTTCGGGGGCTAGCGCCGAGGCAGAGGCAGAGGCATAAAGTTTTCCGTGGCGGAGTAGTTAGTTCACATAGTAGGATTTGTTCTTTAAATTGTTTTGTAATATTATGCTCTGTGAAACTATGGACTGGAGGTCCAGTCGGTTGTATTTGTTTAATCTCCCTGGTCTGACAATGGGCGTGTTGTATTATTATTTTAGTTTTCCGGTCTTTTGGATTCGATTGTCAGACGGGAGCAGGATGCTTCCCGATTATCGAGGCGATAATCGGGGTGGGTCCTGTCAGTGCAGTTACGTGCCAATTGTGTCGCCGCAACGTACACATATGGGACCTCAACAAATGAGAGGCATACATGTCGGTTATGAATCCATATCCATTATACGCTCTTTAGAGCCTTTGCCAGGCGTTCTTATTACCGCTATATTCGCGAATAGTCACTTTGATGAGACAGTCTTCTCGCCGCTAGGGGGAGATAAGAACGCCAAACGTTCCTGAAGAACAACGTGAATTAACGTGGAACATCCCCAGTATGTCTCATCTTGATCACCAAACCGCACAAAGTAAGTATGATGTACGATTTACTGAGTGTAGCTAATAATTCACCAGACGCTCCCTTTAATCTAGCTAAAGTGACAAGATCACATATACCTGCTGCAGACGTGCCTGCAAGGATAGACGTCCCAGTAGGGCGTTGTCCCAGACGGATGAGGTACGGCCATGGCGGCTAACCAATCATATGTCCCTGCCTAGAAGCAAGGTAGACTAATAGGTTCGAAGGATTCTCATCCCCAGAAGAGAATAAAATTGCCACAATCGAATCCATTCTAAATATCAACTAATCCATCTCATAAGATAATTCGGGATTATGGGTCTGTGATGGCATTGGGGGACGCTCCAACGTCAGAACCCACTCCCGAGAATAAAGAGATCTCGGTAAATCATGCATGCTTATGTGAGATAGGGAATCAGAATGATATTATCATCGATGATTTTTATGTATTCACGGTAGTTACTGAAATAACAACTAGAAATGAAATCGAACCTTACTACGTTGATGAATGCATGCCAACGTAGAGAAGATTGGCCAAAGTGGAAAGAAGTAATCCAGGTCGAACTTGATTCCTTGACAAAAAGAAAGGTGTTTGGACCTGTAGCTCCCATACCTCCCCATGTTAAACTTGTAGGCTTTAAATGGGTATTTGTAAGGAAGCATAAGGAGAAAAACGAGATTGTGAGATACAAAGCTCATCTAGTGGCGCAAGGATTTTCTCAACGCCCTGGAATTGATTACGAGAAGACATATTCTCCCGTAGTGGACATTATAACGTTCCGCTACCTTATCAGTTTGGTAGTTTCCGAAAAACTGAGTATGTAGCTTTTGGATATGGTCACAGCTTATCTCTATAGGGATCTAGATACAAAGAGAGATATATATATATATATATATATATATATATATATGAAAGTTCCTGAAAGACTTAAGCTATCTGATGCAAATAGTTCCAGACCACGGAACATGCTCTCCATTCGTTTGAGGCGTTCACTTTATGGATTGAAACAATCCGGATATATGTGGTATAACTGTCTAAGTGAATATTTGATTAGACTGGGATATGTAAATAATGAATTATTCCCATGCGTGTTTATTAAGAAAACAAGTTATGTGTTCGCTATAGTGGCAGTTTATGTCGATGACATGAATCTGATTGGTACTCTAAAGAAATCCAAGAAACTGCTAAGCACGAGTTAGAATTTGAAATGAACGATCTTGGGAGAACACACTTCTGTCTCGGCCTGGAGCTCGAGTACCGTGCAGATGGGAGTTTAATCCATCAATCGAATTACATCCAGAAGATGTTGAGACGTTTTAATGAGGATAAAGCGAAACTTTTAAGCACACTCATGATCGTCTGAAGTCTAGATCCTAATAAGGACCAGTTTCGTCCAGTAGATGATAACGAAGAGATATTGATACCATAAGTGCTATATCTAAGTGCAATAGGCGCATTATTGTACTTGGCTCAATGCACTAGACCGGACATTTCATTCGATGTGAACTTACTAGCTAGATTTTGCTCTGCGCCAACACGCATCCACTAGAATGTCATAAAAGACATCTTCTGATACCTTAAAGGTATAATGCATATGGGCTTATTCTATCCCTATGCATCGAGGAATTAATCAAACCCCCTTGGTCCTCGGAATGATGCACTCCTCGTTAGGTATGCTGATACAGGTTACTTAGCAGACCCACAGAAGGCACATTCCCAATCCGGTTATGTCTTTACCATTGGGAACACATCAATATCTTAGAAGTCTACGAAATAGACCCTTGTTACCACGTCTTCGAATCATGCAGAGATTCTAGTCCTGCACAAAGCAGTTCGTGAATGCATATGGCTAAGAGCCATTACTGGGCATATTCAAAATACTTGTGGATTGAATTCCACCCATAATGAACCAACAGTTATTTATGAAGATAATACTCTCTGCATGGAGCAGATGAAGACCGGTTTCATTAAGAGATACAACACCAAACATATTGCGCCGAAGTTCTTCTTTAACCAACAACAGCAAGAACATCAGAAGATTAAGATCAAGTCAATACGGTCTCAAGATAATCTTGCAAACATGTTCACCAAGTCATTACCAAAGGCCACATTCCAGTAGCATGTGCGAGGTATTGGTTTACGTAGACTACCTGATCTACCTAATCTGTAATTTTCAGGGGAGTCGAGATCAAGGGGAGTATTCTGAAGTATACCAAGTATCCAGGAGTATATTGAGTATCCCGAAGTATACTCACATGATCATCGTGTACTCTTTTGTCCTACGACTAGGGTTATTTTGTCCCATTTGGTTTTATTATCTGATTAGGTTTTAATGAGGCACATTTTGATATGATCACCTTGCTAACAATGCATCCTGAAGATGTTATAATTCGACTCATATGCATTTGCTCATCTTTTCCCTTCGACCACGGGTTTTTCCCATTGAGTTTACCGGGTAAGGTTTTGGTGAAGCAACACTAATACATTTTATCTCAAAGTCGTACTATCTACCCATATTCCAGAAGAGACGATGTTGAAGCAAAATTTGTCCTTTAAACTCAAAAGACTCAAGGATTCCTGCAAACAAGTAAACAGTAAGCTATCGTTCGTTCAATGATCGAGACCCGGGGGGTGTTCGACCATAAACGCTCCAATGCTTAAATTAGCTTCAAAAGAGAAATCTCAAGAGCTTAAGAAGCGTTGAACATAATTACCTAGAAAGTGAAATAAGCTCCGCTATTTATAGGAAAACCTTGGGAGCCTTGGAGCGTTCTGATTGGTCGGTTGAATTTGTAATTAATAAATAATATATTTATAATAAAATATATTATTTAATAATTATAATAATGTCTCATTATGATAATAATGATAATTATTGTGATTTAATAGTAATATTTAATTGTCCGTTATTAAGAATAACGACAATTAACTCTCGGGGAGAATATTAATATTACGGAGACTTTTAACCCGATTAAATAACGTATTTAGCTGGTAAATAGATTATTTAATGTGTGGGTGTCTACAAGTCATTTGTATTATTGTCAAGGGCAATTTGGTCATTTCAGGAATTATGAGCCACGTTGCAGCTCCACAATTTTTGCGTGATTTTGGGTTCCACAAATGCCCCCACTTCGCTTAGGAATTCATGGAATTCTAAGCGAAGTAGATTTTCGGAAGTCCCAGTGAATCATTTTTGGAGTAAGACTCCGTCTTCTCTTATACTGTTCTTGTGCGGGATAAATTCCACTGGGTTCGAAATATCACATATATATGCACTGCGCCCAGAGCCCAACATGAGGTTGAGTCACGCTTCCTTTATTTGATTTGATTGATGATCCATTTAAAATTAATTCATACATATAAATTTAATTTTATTCGAAATACGTTGTAACATGAAGACCTCCTTCTTGTCTGGTCATTGATATAAAATAATGTCCCATTGATTTTTCAATGATGAATATGGAATTTTGTAACTTCCATAAAATCAATATTCAATAGTGTTGACATTGGTGAGGAAGCAAAAACTGAAAGGTGGTTTTATTATCCATCAATTCCCCTATTAATTTTTTAGGAAGAATATAACTATTTAAAGGATTGAATGGATGCCTCCCTTCACAAAATACTCCTTGTGCAAGATGGGGATTTCTTTCCTTTTGCTTTTGGTGGTGTCACTGAGGGCTTTCTATCTCTGTAGATGGAGTTTTGAAGGAGATGGTGGATCCGTGCAGCAGGAGAAAGAGGAGCCACTGAGCTAGCTTGGTGGGCTAGGACAAACTCAGCTAAGTGGGGTTGGTGAGCAACACTTGAAAGCTTGCAGAGGGGACGACAACCATCGATCTTCAGTTCGTCAGAGAAAGACCTTTAGCAAGAGATGGATAAAAGCACTCGTGTGATATTGAGGTCGTATGGGATCTTACTCGGCAATGGCCCAGAAAACGGGTCTTGGTTGGGCAGGAGACAAAAACGACCTTCATGAAGCAATGACTTTCTCACACTCACGGATGGAGCAGACAAAAGTATCACCTTTTTTTTTTTTGTTTTTTTCCTTTTGCTCTCATATTCTTCTTTTCGTTTCTTTCAGGTGATGTTAATGGAAAATTGCAAGAAGAACACATGGTGTTCATCTAGTGGCAGTTTTACTATGGGTGGAACCCACAAGCATGTAAGCTGATTTTCTTTCAAAACATGCAGCTTATTTGATGTATATAAATATATATATATATATATATATTATGTGCGCAGCTTCGTTGATATATACATATGTAATATATATGTAGTATATGTAAGACCCGTGTCTTGGAGGGAACGGTGAACGATCTCACATTCCTGCGATGGGGGATTAATCTGGGAAAGGAATGGTGGTGTGCCTTAAAGGTGTAGGCACACACCTATCTAGTACGAGGCCTCCCTTGGCCGCGCTGGTTGAGGTGTTATCCCAGGCGTGAAGTCTTGGGGTCAAAACCCAGCGGACGCGCATTGGAGGGAGTTTCCCAATGACGGGTCGGGCTGGGACAATATCGTGTTAGATAGAGTAGGCCGCTGTGCAACTTTGATCTAAAAGAGGCCTTTTGGGAGCTCAAGTGGCTTTGGGGGGGATTAGAACCCCAAAGTTAAGCGAGTTGAGACTGGTGCAATTTCATGATGGGTGACCCCCTGGGAAGTCACACCGTGAGCTCTCAAAAACAAAACCGTGAGGGCAAGCGCAAGGAGACCCAAAGCGGACAATATCGTGCTAGATGAGTCGGGTCCTGACCGAGGAGGGTCGGGTCCTGACAGTATATATAATAATATATATTAATATTATTATTTTTTTAGAAATTGACTTAATATCAATTCGTTTTGCAATTTTCATTCATTTGAAGATTTTGAGAGCTGTGAATGTCTGATTGCAACAATTTAAGTGGCGGTGTGCTCTATTCTCCGAGACGACCATTTCAAGATGTATAAAACGATGCTTTTGGTGAGATCTCAAAAGACTCAATTTTGTGGGAGCTCAAATTGTAAGACTATCTAGCGGTGTGTCCTGGATTTTGCTGGAGCTTTCGACTTCTAGAGAGGGTGGAGCTGACATCAAGATGCTTATCCAATTTACCTGTTCGTGGCGTTTCCCGGATTGAAGAGCTCGGCACATTGGAAGCGACATGACATGATGCATCAAGGCTTTCAACAAGGAGAGGCGAAGAGTTCCATCATTCGAAGTGAGGAGTGTCACAACCCAAGACGGGGCGCATTACAGCTACGAGGCGTGACATAGTACAACTGCAAATTGAAGCATGTTGAAAGTGCGATGCAAGGTATTCAATATCCAAGGCTTGGTGTGCCACAATGCAAGGTAAGGTTGGAGCAGGAGGTGATGCATCAAATGACATGAGGTGCTCTTCCCAGTGACCATTCACTTGATGCGTCAAATGACATGAGGTGCCTCGCTTCTTCCTAGTGACCATTCACTTGATGTTGGTGGACAGAAGTGTTCGACACATGGGGAGCAAGGTGCACCATGACTTTTCTAAGCTTTCATCCACAAGAAGCGAGGCATTCCATGACTTGAAGTTAGGCACGCTGGAATGCAAGGGGATATGTGCTAAAGTGCAAGGTGAGACAAGGTATCCCATGACGCGAGGCGAAGTGCATATGCTTCCATGGAGTGGATGAAGCTTCTCGAGGAGTTGTTTTGGCCAGCGGAGGACCTTTCAGAGACTTGACATTCCAGGCGCTATTGAGCTCAAAATGGAGTGAATGCAAGGTGGAGCATAAAGACCGAGGACCGATCATGCCCCCTGTGAAGTTCCAGATGGTGTACGCCATTGCATAATTGAAGGAAGAAAGCTTGGAGGTGGACCATGCATGTGGCGCTTGGAAGACAGAAGGGCTCCCAATGATCATGCATGTGGCGCTTGGAAGATAGAAGGGCTCCCAATGATCATGCATGTGGTGCTTAGAAGATAGAAGACCTGATACATGAGGTTCAAGGCACAACATCGAAGCTTTTAGCAAGGGAAGTGAGGAGTCTCATCACTTGACAGAAGGCGTGTCACAACCCAACAGGAGAGTCGATTACCTGCTGCCATCACATGCCCCCCCAACTTTGTGTTTTAGGGAAGATGAAGCGCAAAAGTTAGATATGGAAAGCTGGAGCAAGATCACCACCAAAGAGCTGGAGCTTGAACTAGGGATGGAGCCTGAGTCTGAACTGGAGCATGAGTTGGAGGCTAAGAAAGCAGATGTTCCTGAAATCGACAAGTCTCCTGACGACGCTTTCCTACTTTTAGCAGAAGAGTGGGCAGAGTTTCGAAGGTCCATGGGCTTTGAAGACTTGCATCCGTAGTTACTTCATCTTTGTATGTTGATTATCGCATTTGCATTTTTGTATTGAATAACTGGTTGGAGCGATCAAGATGTGATTAGTCAACCACCCTTCAAATCAATAAATGAAAACGATATTTATGAGAAATTATGAGCTCCCGTATCTTTATCTAATTCTACTAACTTCCTTGATGTACCCAAACTTGTTCACTCATCAAATACCCACGTTGTAGCCATGGGCGTCCAACTTTGGGTTTCAGCTAACTTAGTATTCATTTTGGTGTTGCCTTCAAGGAAGGGCTTTTGCTTCTTTTTAAGGCTTGAAGTGCTTCCAAGAGGAATACTTTGAGTGCTTCCTGGTGGAAGGTTTTGAGTGCTTCCTGGTGGAAGGCTTTGAGTGCTTCCTGGTGGAAGGCTTTGAGTGCTTCCTGGTGGAAGGCTTTGAGTGCTTCCGGGTGGAAGGCTTTGAATGCTTCTTGGCGGAAGGCTTTGAGTACTTCCTAGCGGAAGACGTTTGCAAGGCGTAGGTTGAGTTGCATCGCATGGCGAAAGCATAGGTGCTTTGCAGGGCAAAGTCTTGGTCGCTTCGCATGGCGAAGGCTTAGATGCTTCATATGATGAAGGCTTGGACGCTTCGCATGGCGAAGGCTTGGATGCTTTGTAGGGTGAAGGCTTGGATTCTTCGCAAGGCGAAGGCTTGGGTGCTTCGCAGGGCAAAGGCTTGGATGCTTCGTAGGGTGAAGGCTCGAATGCTTCTCAGGGCGAAGGCTCGAATGCTTCGATGACGAAGGCTTTGATGCTAGAGGGAATAAGTTTTCCTAATTGTATATGACGTACAAATATGTTTGTATGTATTGAGAACAATTTCTCAATATGATAATTCAAATGCATGGTACTTGAATTTTGAAGACAACATAAAAAGCAAAATTGAAAGTTTCATAAATTTATATATCTCTTGAATTTTGACATACAGCTTGTGGCAAGTGATGACATGATCAATTCCATCAACATTCAACTAGCTGATACAGATAACCTTTGACGCATGCCCTTTGGGTTCTT
The DNA here is from genome assembly GCA_032719365.1 of Prinsepia uniflora. Taxonomy (NCBI): domain Eukaryota; kingdom Viridiplantae; phylum Streptophyta; class Magnoliopsida; order Rosales; family Rosaceae; genus Prinsepia; species Prinsepia uniflora. The sequence continues at coordinate 64,803,050 of CM064865.1, read as the reverse complement.
TGTCAGCGTGTCGATCTGTGGCCTTCTCTTTGACGTACTCGGTGCAATGTCCTTCCATGACAAGATTCTGAAGATATCTCTCGAAGGATATGCATTTCCGATGTTATGCCCATAACACTCATGGTAGACACACCACTTTGTCTTATCGGCCTTCTCTTGATTGCCTTTGACCGGCTCTAACTTCTTGAACCATGGTTTGTCCTTGATCTCATTATGAATCTGGTGGGCTGGCATTGAGAACTGCAGATTAGGCTTTCCGATGGTTGTGTCGTTGGGAGTTTGGCTCGCCTTGCGTTTGTTGAACCCCCCCATTGGAAATTTTGCCACTAACATCCCCTTTGCGTGGTGATGATGGTTTGGAGTCTTTCTCGCTCGTCTCGGTATGATCTGGCGCATGTGCAGCATTCTTTTCATCCTCCCAGCATGCATGACGCTCTGCTAAAGAGAGCATCTTGGTGAGACTTCGTGCATTGCTCATGACGATGTCTCCGTAAAGCTGGTTTTTCCGAGGGAGTCCTTGTTTAAACGCCATTACCGTAAAAAGGTCACTACAACCGACAATTTGAGACTTCTCCTTGCAAAATCTCCGTATGTATTGTCGCAGAGTCTCTTTTGCCCTCTTTTGGACATAAAAAAGATGGTCATCCTTCACCTCGATTGTCCGTAGTTGTGCGTACTCCTTCACAAATGCCAAATCCAACTCTTCAAAAGACGCAATCGACCTCCGGGGGAGATGATTAAACCAAGTCATGGCTTGAACTTGAAGAGAAGCTTGAAAAACTTTTCACATGAGTGCATCGTTATGTCTGTGGGGGACCATGACTCCACGGTAGTAATCAATGTGTTTTACTGGGTCAGAAGCTCCTTTGAATGGAGTGAAGTTCGGCTTTGCGAACCTTTGAAGGAACATCTCCTCCTCAATATCCCTTACGAAAGGCATAGATAACTGAATCTGGCAACGTAGATCGTTCTCTAGATCGCCATCTCGTTGAACACGAAGGCGCCGATCCAACATCCTTTGGACATCGTTAGCTTACAACGCACCTCGTTGAAGTTGAGAGTCATTATGAGCCGATCGCCAAAAACCTCCTCGAGCCTCTCCCCTGCTCCCATGTGAGAGCTCCATCCGTGAAGTTGCCCCGATCCTATTTCCTAGCCGCTCATGTACCGATGGCCTTGGGCGTTGTGAGCTCTTTGCTGGGCGAGTGTGACTTTCTTCACCAGAGTCGTTTAGTGAAGTGTCCTGTGACATTATTTGGCATCGGACCTTTTCCTTCCCCAGACGTCTTGGAACACTCTCTTGCCCTCCACACGAAGTGGGATTTCTCTCTGGTTCTCGGGCTGTTCTTTCTGCTAGGAGTCGCTGCAAGAGCTCTGACTGTAGTTAAACTTGGTTGCTCAACCTTTCAACTTGATGCGCCAAGTTGTCCTAGGGAGGTTGGTGGTGACTCCTTCTTGAGACGTCGTGGTGCCCATCCAAGAAGTCTCGCAAATCCATACTTGTTGTGGGCTGACCTTGCCTTGATATTCCTCTCATCAACCGCCCGCCTGCTTTCCGAAGCTGAAGGTCGGCATCCTTCCTTGCGTCTCTATGGTCGCTTCTATGGACACTCGACGGGGTGGAGTTGGGCATTCCTCTAGAGTCTCAATGCGTGCTTCATTCCTCGTCTAGGCAGTTGAGGCAGAAACACCTTCTCTAGCTGAACGAACGGATCGTCGAACCCTAGCCATGCTTGATTAGCGAATCTTGAATGGAAATTTGTCGAACGATGAACACGTTCAAGATCTTCAAATCAACATTAAGAATGATGAACGAAGTATGATGAACGATGAATAATCGTGAGAGTTTCTTCATGAATATCTTCAAACTCTCAATGAAAGCACTAATTGTTGAAGCAGAATTCGTCCTTTAAACTCAAAAAACTCAAGGATTCCTACAAACAAGCAAACAGTAAGCTATCGTTCGTTCAATGATCGAGACCCGGGGGGTGTTCGACTAAAAACGCTTCAATGCTTAAATTAGCTTCGAAAGAGAAATCTCAAGAGTTTAAGAAGCATTGAACAGAATTACCTGAAAAGTGAAATGAACTCCGCTATTTATAAGAAAACCTTGAGAGCCTCAGAGCGTTCTGATTGGTCGGTTGAATTTGTAATTAATAAATAATATATTTATAATAAAATATATTATTTCATAATTATAATAATGGTTCATTATGATAATAATGATAATTATTGTGATTTAATATCAATATTTAATTGTCCGTTATTAAGAATAACGACAATTAACTCCCGGTGAGAATATTAATATTACGGAGACTTTTAACCCGATTAAATAACGTATTTAGCTGGTAAATAAATTATTTAATGTGTTGGTGTCTACAAGTCATTTGTATTATTGCCAGGGGCAATTTGGTCATTTTAGGAATTATGAGCCACGTGGCAGCTCCACAATTTTTGCATGATTTTGGGTTCCACAGACGACATCAACTACCTTAGAAGATTCTGATGCGATCACTTACACACGCGTTACACTCTTTTTCCTTCGACTAGGGTTATTTTTATCTCACAGGGTTTTTGTTACCTAGCAAGATTTTAATGAGGCAACACATAAGCGCATAACCCAGCAACACCATTACATGAAATATCTAAGGGGGTGTTGTAAATAACTCTAAGGATTGTATCTATTGATGTAAAGGGATGCGAGGGGCAGATAAGTAATTGTACATATATTAATCTCTTTCTTTAAATAAAGGGATTAATCGGTTTGTAATTAATTTCATTCAGAACATACGTATCATTCTAGTGACTCTCAATTTCTCTCATTTTTCTCCCAAATTACTTCTCTACAAACCCATCAATCTAAATCCTTCACAACAAAATGGACTTATATAACCTCTCAAACTTAAAATACCATTAACTAAACAATTAGAATCAAACATGTACTAATTAGTGGAGGAAAATGTTTGAGCACTCCTAAATCCAATATGGGATGAGAAAAGCAAATCACTTGTGAGGCTCCATTCCCCGCAAATACTTCCCTGAAATGCTTTATCACTTTTCAAATGAAGTTTATAATATTATTTTTTTTTTCCCTAAAATGAATTTTTCATAATGTTTGTTTAAAATGAATCAAATTTAACATCAATTTCATGAAAAAACTAAACAGAGCCTTAGAAAAGAAAAGAAGGCGGGACCCCATGCGAATCGAGGAACACGAAGTCTTATCCCGTCCAGGATAAGCTCATCAGCTGCCCGAACTTAAATACGGTCGCACTCCACTATCTCTCTCTCTCTCTCTCGCCGGTCGGAGAAAGAAGAGATTCACCAAGAAAAAATGGCGTTTTCTGCCTCCTTCACTTCCCCAGTCCATTTCCGCAACCCAAAACAGAGGCTAGTTTTCTCTCCAAAGCCCTCCACTTTAAGACCCCCCACCACCATCAAGCCCCTCTTTGCCGTCCCGCCACTTCTCTCCGCCTTCGCTGACGTCGACAGCTCCACTATCGCTGCCGTTGGTGGTGGTTCTGTAGCTGCCCTGGCAGCTGCTCTGTCCTTAGCTGACCCAGAGAACCGGCGTCGCCTCCAGGCCGAGGAGGTCGGCGGCGGCGACAAGGAGGTGGTCAAGGACTACTTCAACAAGTCCGGGTTCGAGCGGTGGAAGAAGATATACGGCGAGACGGATGACGTCAATAGGGTCCAGCGGGACATTAGGCTTGGGCACTCTAAGACCGTTGAGAATGTGATGAAGATGTTGACCGACGAAGGAAAGCTTGAAGGGGTGTCTGTGTGTGACGCTGGGTGTGGGACCGGGTGTTTGGCGATTCCGCTGGCGAAGGAAGGTGCGATTGTCACTGCTGCTGATATTTCAGCTGCCATGGTTGCTGAGGCTGAGAAGCAGGTGAGTTCTTAGCCAAGTAATTTTGAAAAAGACTTTTTTTTTTTAGGTGGGTTTTGGAGGGGAAGGGAAAATTTGATGGAGTTGGGTCAATTGGAAATGTGGGTTTTGGTGAATTTGGAATTTGTTGGTGAATGTGGGTTTTGGAGGGAAATGAAATTTTTTGTTGGAATTTGGTCAATTGGAAACGTGGGTTTGGTGGATTTGGAAATTTCCTAATTTGGATTAGTTTTGGTGATGTTTTGGATTGAACGTGAAATGTTGGTGACTGGTTTAATTTCCATATTTGAGATTTTTGTAATTGAAAAGCATGTTGCTTTTGAGCTTTTAATTGTTGGAAGAGTTATGTTGGATAATTGAAAAGCACATGGTTTTGGGCTTTCTCAAACTTTGAACTTGATGCAGGCAAGAGAGCAGCTTGAATTAGGCAAGGGCTTCTCAACTGGGCCAGTAATGCCAAAATTCGAAGTGAAGGATTTAGAGAGCTTGGAAGGGAAGTACGACACAGTTGTCTGCCTGGATGTTTTGATTCATTACCCACAAAGCAAGGCTGATGGGATGATTGCCCATCTAGCTGCAATGGCCGAGAATCGCCTACTTATCAGCTTTGCACCAAAGACGTTGTATTATGATGTCCTAAAGAGGATAGGAGAGTTGTTCCCGGGGCCTTCAAAAGCAACGAGGGCATATCTACACTCTGAAGGAGATGTGGAGAGGGCTTTACAGAAGGTTGGGTGGAGGATAAGGAAGAGAGGACTAACCACCACACAGTTTTATTTTTCAAGGCTGGTTGAGGCTGTTCCTGCTAAATAAGAAAGAGAGGCCATATTTGAGTTCTGCCTTTGCTCCGATTTCTCAGATGCTTAGGATCTTCCCTAACAGCTTTGTAAAGCTTATTTACGTGTATGTTCTTGCGACTCTCATCTTCCACGGGTATGTATGTCTTTGTACTCTTTACACCAGATGTTCCTGTATCAAATTGTATAATGCCAATTTTTTGTGTTCTTTGTATGAAATTCGAATTGATTGCCTTCAATACAAACAAGAACCTTTCCTGAAATTTGTTGTTTTGTGTTTTGTACATTCGATCAAGGCTTTGCTTTGTTAGTTCTACTTAACCATTTAAGACTTAAAAGAAAGAAGTTTTATAGCTCTGTGATTAACTGGTACAAGAAAGTAAAAATGTGTCAAGAATTAGTAACTCTGAACTTACGATAAGAAAACCCGCCCATACATGGACTTCCACTTTGGCATGAAATATTTGATCATATTTTGTCTGCAATTCGTCCTAAAGCATCGGCGATCTTGCTGAGAGCAGCAAGTAAGCTGTTATTTTGCTCCTTCCTTTGGTCTCTATCCAACTGGATATTTATGTTCTGAGCTTCAAGTTGAGCATTCAGCATGTTGCTGTTGCTCTCAAGGACTCTGATCAACTGGTCGCTGTAGTGGCTGTCTTCACATCCATCTGTTGACAATCGCCTCTTCTTCCGATTCTCCTCGGAGGTATTTTCTCCACAAGTATCTGAATCTAGAGCCTGTATCGTAGAATCACAAACAATTGAACAAAATACAAACGAATGTTAAAGAGTAATGAAAGCATGTTTATAAGAAATAATTCAATGCAAAGAAATCGAATTTCATTGAGGGAAAAAAATAAAACTTTTAAGGAGATTTAGTCACCTGAAGTAGGCATTGTTGTGGGTGTTTCTGTGGGACATACACCATCTTGCCTTCTCCAGACTCATCAAAATCTGAACTCAAACCACCTTCTGCCATATTCTCAGGTTCCTCTTCTTCTGCGGATTCCTCCCCCGCCCCGTCGCCATTCTTCCCATGTGTTGACGCCGGGATAAACAATGCCAGTGGACATGCATCAGGTGCAGTCACATCTGTTCCATCCAACACATTATAAACTTCCCGGTCAAAGAAACCGGGCAGTCTCCTCTCCCTCTTCGCATCGTTCTTCATCAACCAAAAAGACTCAGCACCCTCCTCCTCCTTCATCTGTTCCTCCCAATTGCTGATCTTCTTGAAATCGACAACCATATTACTCCATCTCTTCCGACACTTAACCGGCCCTCTGTCCACACCGTGTTTTCTGCAAAATGAAGACACCAAATCCCACTTGGGTTCAAAACGGTCTGACCCCAAGGCTGAAGTGTATCTCCTCCCCTTCGGAGCCGCATTCTCCACGACCCTTGTCCCCTCAACAAGAACAAACATCTCATGTCGGGGTCATCGTTACTTAGTTCGGTGAAAAGGGGTCCAACCCGCGATCCAGAATACCCGACCCTAAATGGGGTACGGTTTCGATCCAAATCACCAAAATCGACCGACCCAGAAATTCAAGGTAAATTGAGGGTAAAAGATGACTTAGTTACCTATGCGAACTGAATAAATGTTGAGTTTATGGAATCATTTCCTTAAAATTCTATACGGATTATATATATCATAACGTACCGGAATCTCTTTAATCTATCGTACTCCGTACCAGAACTCCATTTTCGTACCGAACTGACCCGCGAACCAGGTAACATTCCGTTGTCTTAGTCTTACTGTTTTGCCCCTCTCATTGCTGCTCCTTTCCGGCACCCGCTCTCCATCTTCCTGTTTGATCGACTCCAATGCCATGAACAGCCAAAAGTCCCAATTAGGATGCTCTTATTAGACAAAAAGAGGAATTCTGTGATTTTAAGATAATGTCTCCTCTTCCTTTAGGTCATTCATTGTACACTGACCTCATATTGGAAGTAAATTTACAGCGTAATGTTGATTTTTTTTCCTTTCCTTTCTTGTTAATTGTGAATTAATCTCCTACCATAAAGGCCACCATTCTTCCTTACATTTCCAGAGGTGCACGAATCACTTGTTTAGGCACTCTAATTTCGGATGTAACAGTAATTCCGTCACATAAATGCGTACTTATCATATCCATATCATACATTCTATAATCTGTGGTTAATAACAATTGTGAAATTAAGATCAGATGTAACTCATGGAACGGTAATTCCGTCACACAAACCTTTGTAACTTACGTAATTTGTATGTTATGGCTTTTTGTGTTACCTAGTAATCAGTTTTCGTAGTCTAAAGGAAATGCCTTACAAGATTATATGCACCTTATTCATATTATTTAGGATAAATTATATAAAAGTACCCAAATTATAGACGCGATTTCAAAAAGTACCTTAATTATAAAAAATTTCAATTACGTATCCAAACTATCAAAACATAACATTTAGGTACCCACTGTTAGTAATCTATTAAAAAAATCTGTTCAATGTCCAAGGGGCATTTATGGAACATTTTTTATGTTGAGTTGGATCCCATGTGGATAAAAAAGTAATTAAAAATTATATTATATTAAAATTTTAATAATTGAATTATATTAAAAATAAATAAATAAATAAAATAAAAATCAAATCCCACCCCCGAGAACAATCCCTTCGCTGTCTTCTCCAGACCTATATGCAAAACCCAGTTCCAAAACTCAGTTCCAAAACCCCATATGCATCATTGATTTCATCTTCGTCTTCTCTGTTTTCCCTTACGGCTTCGAGGTTCTTCAAGGAAGATCTGAACAATTTCACACCTACACTGAACTGCCCAATTTCCGAACTGGGTTTTGCATCTGGGTTCACAAATTGGAACTAGGTTTTGCATCTGGGTTCACAAATTGGAACTAGGTTTTGCATCTGGGTTTGGAACTGGGAAAAGCAAGCAAACGGTGAAAGAATCAACAATCCCTTTTGATACTCTCTGATCCGCCTACTTCTTATATCTCTTCACGATTGATGAGAAGCACAAGTATAGCAACCTTAGTGACAGGATCCATCCCGATCCCCTGGGGACCACCTTGGGATGTGCCATGCTCACGTTTGACAATTACCCTATAGTGCCAAAAAATACCCTTAACGTGATTAAAATTTTACAAATAAAAACGAGTTCAAGTTCTACATTGTCATACCAGAGATAAGTTTTACACGAAAGTGAGCACATATGTCAGTTTACAAAATGATGTTCAACCTACCCAAACGGGTGTACAAGTGCGGAACGTAAATATCTATGCCTCTGCTTTGGATCAGCAACTTCCTCAGTGTCACGGCATGCAGGGATCAATAAAACATTTAAAGAGTGAGTGGACCGAAAATAAATAATATTTTCAAAACCATTTAAGGAAACAAATAAAGGTTTCCCCCCTCTGTTCTCAAACATGCATTCATTCAAGTCAAATCATGAGGATTGTAATCGAATCAATAAGAAATATAAATTAATATAAAATAGGATATGTGAAATAGTAATAATACACCGTATGACCAATCCCTGGCATCCCAGATGCCTGACATCCCAGATGTCATAATGTCATGGTCCTAAGGCTACGCGCGCCACCCGGGGTCTCAATCCTGAGTCTTCCCCAGGATCCACCAGTGTCCAGGTGATATCATCGAACACTGTCCTTGGTGATATCCATTTCTTGCAATATTGATCCCAAGCCTCTCCTCGGAGTGGCCCCTCTCAAGCAATGCACCATGACTACTCCAGGATACTAAGAGACGCCTAGAGGAGACAATAACCAATAAGGATGGTGTGTACAGTGTAATAGTAAAACCAGTGAAAATCTTGTTTAAACCGTTTCTCAAAATCCCTTTTTGACTCCAAAACTAGTCAATATATAATCCAAACGGATCTCAAGCCCAAACTTCGTAATACGTAAAAACAGTTCATAACCGACATTTAAAATCCACAAGACCATCAATGAATGATACGAAAGTATTTCAACTCAAGTCATATAATAAGAAGTTAAAACAGTTATGCATGCATTTCACTTTATAAACCAAAGGTCCACTTACACACGGTCCTTGTTGCGCTACCGAACGGCGCTGTAACTGTTGTAAATTTTGTCCCTTTACTGATCTTGTTTCTTGATAGACTTAGGTGACTATGCAAACAATAGGATGATGCTAAGATAATGCGGAATATAGATGAACAATAAAGTAAACACGCCACACACACGAACACAAGAATTTAGCGAGGTTCGGCTAATCTTTGCCTACGTCCTCGTGTGACCTCCTTGAGAAATCACTAGCACTATGAAGATAACAAGATTACAAGAACTTATGTAGAATCCTGACCTAATCCCCAAACCCTTGCTCACGATCTCTCAAATCACTATTTTGCTCTTATACCCGTGTATGACTTCTTAGTTTACTGCTGTCTTATTTTTCTGTGTGTATGTAAGGACTCCTAAGAGGCCTATTTATAATATATAGGACTTAGGTTACACTCCTTAGCATATTACAATTCCTATTCCTCTTTGGAGATGGAAAGATAACTTATTTCCTAATCTCTAGAGGGCTATGGAATACTTTTCCTAATCCTATATGGAAACACTAGATTAACTTGGAATCCTAGTTAAACTAGTATTCCTGGTCAAACACTAATTCTTGGTATTTGCCGAGCCAATTCTTCAACAATCTCCACCTTGGTGAGTCAAAACCAAGAAATGACCATTGAAAACCCAGAATGTCTTCGAACCTTCTTGAAGCAACCCTGGAAAAACTTCAAGAACCTTTCACCTTGGCAAAAAAAATAAACTCCCTTTTGCCCTACTGCACCTCATATGAGGAGGTGCTCCACCCAAACCTTTAGCACGAGATAAGGTTGAGTAAGTTCAAGCAATACTTGAACTTCTCTGGTATAACTGTTTTAGTAAGATAGTCAGAAGCATTTTCCTTTGTATGGACCTTTTCGACTATCACCTCCTTAGAGTCGACCCAATCCCTTATCCTGTGATAACGGACATCAATATGTTTTGATCTCCCATGAAACACTTGATTCTTTGCTAAGAAGATAGCACTTTCACTGTCACACCTAATCACCACAGATTTCTGAATGATTCCGAACTCCCTCGCTAAACCACTTAGCCAAACTGCTTCTTTTCCAGCTTCTGCTAATGCAATGTACTCTGCCTCTGTTGTAGACAATGCTGAAATAGACTGTAGAGTAGACCTCCAACAAATAGGGCCACCACCACACGTGAACACGTAACCTGTCATGGACCTTCTTCTGTCTAGATTCCCTGCATAGTCTGCATCCACATAACCCAACACATATGTTTCTCCTTGCTGTTTTTCAAACAAAATGCCCAGATTTTTTGTTCCCTTCAAATAACGAAGGATCCACTTAACTGCAGACCAATGCTCCTTTCCTGGATTTGCCATATACCTCGAGACAACACTCATTGCTTGAGCTAAGTCAGGTCTGGTGCAAACCATTGCATACATAAGACACCCTACTGCACTTGCATATGGTACTTTCTTCATCTCCTTCAACTCTTGTTCTGTAGTTGGACTTTGCAGTGCACTCAATTGATAGTGTGTTGCTAATGGAGTGGACACTGGCTTTGCTTCATTCATGTTGAAGCGCTCCAAAATACTTTGAATATACTTTGGTTGTGATAGCCAAATCTTTCCCGCTGTTCTGTCCCTCTGTATTTGCATTCCAAGGATCTTTTGTGCGGGTCCTAGATCCTTCATGTCGAATTCCTTACTTAGTTGCATCTTCAACTTTCGAATTCTAGACATATCTTGACATGCAATCAACATGTCATCTACATAAAGTAGCAATAGTATAATCTTACTATCTTCGAACATATGATAGTAAACGCAACAATCATATAAGCATCTTCGAAACTCAATTTTCAGCATATAGGAATCAAAATGTTTGTACCACTGTCTTGGAGATTGCTTTAGCCCGTAAAGTGACTTCTTCAATCTGCAAACCATACTTTCCTTTCCTATTTCTACTTACCCCTCTGGCTGAACCATGTAGATGACTTCTTCTAAATCACCATGTAGAAACGCTGTCTTCACGTCCATTTGTTCTATCTCCATGTCTTGCTGAGCTGCTATAGATAATAGCAATCTAATTGAAGTATGCTTAACTACTGGTGAGAATATCTCATCATACTCAACTCCCTCCTTTTGCGAGTATCCCTTAGCCACTAACCTGGCTTTGTACCTCATTGCGTCTCCTTCATGTGTTCCTTCTTTCTTTCTAAACACCCATTTACAGCCAATTGTTTTTCTATCCTTTGGTTTAGAAACTAACTCCCAAACAGAGTTCTTCTCAAGAGATTCCATCTCTTCTAACATAGCAATCATCCAACTTTCCCGTTCATTACTTGCTATAGCTTCTTGATACGTGGTTGGATCTCCTTGACTGTTTGTTAGAGCATAATTCACTTCATCATGTTCAAAACCATACTTTTCTGGTTTCTTACGATTTCGAACAGGTTTGTCCAATGCTATGATCCTCTGAAACTGTTCTACAGGTGTTGTGCGAACCAGGGAGTCTTGGTTCTGCACGTGTGGCTCCACCTGCGTCTGTACTGGTGACTGCTGCTGTTGCTCTACTTCTTCCTCATCAAACTCCGCGTCGTAATCCACTTGCTCATGCTCCACCTGAGCTGGATTTTCTTCCATGACTGGTTGGGGTTGAGGAACTTCGGTTGTTTCTTCTTCAGCATTATTCCTTTCATTTTTCTTATTCTGGTTCAAGGGCATAGTCTTCTCGTTGAATATTACATCCCTACTTAAGACTACCTTCTTGTTTACGAAATCCCATAGCTTGTAGCCCTTCACTCCTTCACTGAAACCAATGAATATGCACTCGAGTGACTTAGGCTTTAGCTTGGTTCTCTCATCACTTGGAATATAGGCATAAACACTGCAACCGAAAACTCTTAATTTTGAGTAGTTAACGGGTTTTCCGGTCCATATCTCTTCTGCACACTTAGAATTGAGAACCCTTGATGGTGATCAATTAACCAAGTAGCAAGCATGGTTGACTGCTTCTGCCCAGAACATATCTGGTAATCCAGCATGAAATCTCATGCTTCTCTCTCTTTCCATGAGAGTTCTGTTCATCCTCTCGGAAGCACCATTTTGTTGGGGAGTTTTCTTCACCGTAAAATGTCTTGTAATGCCTTGTTCTTTGCAAAACTCTAGGAAGCTGTTGTCCTTATATTCACCTCCGTTGTCACTTCTTAGGTATTTGATTTTTCGTCCAGTCTGATTTTCTACAGCAGCTTTCCACTCTTTAAACTTAGTGAAAGCTTCAGATTTCTCCCTCATGAAATAGACCCAAATCTTCCTCGAAAAATCATCTAAGAATGTGATAAAATACCTGGAACCTGCCATGGATCTGGTTGGTGCAGGGCCCCAAACGTCTGTGTGAATATACTCCAACAGATTTTTGCTTCTTTCCTCAATATTCGCAAGCTTGAACGACGCCTTTGTTTATTTCCCAAGGATACAGTATTTACATAAATCTAGTTTGCAATAATTGACACCTTCTAGCTTATTCTTCTTGTGTAACTCTTGCAAACCGTTCTGACTCATATGCCCGAGCCTAAAGTGCCAAAGCTCAGTCTTGTCGTTAGTATCACCTTTCGTGGATACTGCTGCTCCACCTACTACTGTATTTCCTCGAAGCTTATATAATTGATTAGGTTGGATTTCTCCTTTCATTACGACAAGGGATCCTTTGACAACCTTGAGTATCCCTCCTTCAGCTGAGTATCTTAGCCCTGCCTTGTCAAAGGTACCGAGAGATATAAGGTTCTTCTTCAATTTTGGAATGTGCCTGACCTTGTCCAATGTCCTAACAACCCCGTCGTGCATTCTGATTTTAATTGATCCAATACCTTGGATCATAAGTGGTGAGTCATCTCCCATTAACACTTCTCCGATGCTGGTTTCCTCATATGTATCAAACCATTCTTTGATAGAACACATGTGGAATGAACATCCCGTATCCAAAATCCAAAATTCGAAAACACTGGAGCTGGATGATACTGCAAGGAGCTCTCCGTTGTAATCCTCAGAAGTTACAACACTGGCTGTGTTTGAGTTCCCTGCCATCGCCTTTGCTTTCCTTTCTTTCCATATGTTGCAGTTCTTCTTCCAATGATTTGAAGCACCACATACGAAACAACCCTTTTTATCTTTTCCTTTGGATTTTGACCTACCTCTGTTGCCTGGTTTATCCGGTCTGTTCTCTGATCTGCCTCTCTCTGTGCCTTTAACATAAAGGCCTTGTGCTTGAGAGCTTTCAGTGTTCTTGTCCATCTTGACATAGGACTGAGTGGCTTCGGTAACCTCATCTAACTTCAGAGTATCCTTACCGAACATCAATGTGGTTCTGAGGTGCTTGAACGAAGGCGGTAGAGATCTTAGCATTAAGAGTGCCTTGTCATCGTCCTCATATTTACATCCACCTTGGATAAATTCGCAACACAATTCTGAAACTTGCTTAGATGTTTGATAGGACGTTAAATAAGCATTATTTTATATTATTTTATACCCTTTATACTTGACTTTTAATATTAAAATATTAAATAAATTGATAAAATAAATTATTTTGTGATTTTTATGTTTAGAAAAATAAAGGTTGTAATTTGGAGTATTTTTGGCGAAAGAATCGTTTCGATCGGAATTATAACGAATAAAATATGGACGAAATTCGGTGGAATAATTAATTTAGTTATATTTTAATTAAATTAATTAATACAGCCCAAACCCAATTATTTTTGCAGCCCAGGCCCGCGTCCGTGCGGCCCAGCCCAGACAACCAGCCCAGGCCCAAACCGCTCCAGCATGCTTCTGCCTTGCCCCTGCGAGTTCGGCGCGCGCCTGCCGAGTCCCTGCTGTCACGTTCGGCGCGCGCCTGCCGAGCTGCTGCCCTCCTCTTCAGCACCGCCCAGCCGAATTTTCTTCCCTATTTTCCAGCAGACTCCCACTTAATTTCCAGCCATTTCCAACAACCTTCCAACCCAATTTTACAACTTTACAACTCAAACCACCTCTAAACATCATCACAAATCTTTATTACTCATCATTCCATTATTCCATTTTTTTTTAATTGTATTTTTATATTATTTTTGGTAGCTTTCTCCACCTATAAATAGGAGTTGATTTCACTTGTTGAAATCACTTCCAAGTAGCACAAAATTGAGCTTCTTTTAGGAGAAATCTTGGCAAAATAGTTCCAATACAATTTTGAGAGTTCAAGTCCGAATTTCCTTGTTTAATCTTCTTCCATCTTCATAAGGTTCCAGCCGCTGTTCGGTGTTCCTTGTGAAAAACAATCCATTGTTCTCATCCAATCTGAAAAGTGTAACATTTGCTCTCCATTCTCTTAAACTCTTTTATTTGTTATTGGTTCTAATTATAATGCAATATATGTATTGGTTTCTCCTTCCTATCTTTTGTGAAAATTGAGTATAATCTCCATGTGTTTTACTTTCTAAAAATCATTTACTTCTTACATTTTAGAGCTTAAACTTCATTTCGAAACTAAATGTTGATCCGCTGTTCGGGGCATTTAGAGTAGATTTGGAGAGATTTAATGTATGACCGCTGTTCGGCGCATTAAATCACAAACTTAAGGTAATTATATTATAAGTAAAAATCCGTTGTTCGGTGCATTTATAATATGAATAATGTATGAAGAAATATGAGTTTGTGAAGGTATAATTTCGTGATTAATTCAAATATTTGCAATTGTAGTATGTTGTTGAAGTTTGTGTTTACGGGAAGTCTACTTTGTGCATAAGTTAGAATAGAAATAGAATGAGTTTATCTATGCTTTTACTTATTTACATAATTACAAACCTCTTCAAAACCCCCCTTGTTTATTCTTTATTCTTTTATTCTTTATTCTTTTATTCTTTGATGCTTTTATTCTTTCATTCCTTTATTATTTAATTTATTGATTCTTTGATTAATTAATTCCTTTATTCTTTGATTAACTAAGCCCTTTATTCTTCTATTATTTCATTCTTTAATTCGTTAATTTATTAATTCTTTGTAATTCATTAATTTATTATTATCTTGTTCATCTATTCTTTAATTTATTAATTATTTGATTGTTTAATTCTTTTATTATTTAATTCTCTAATTCATTATTCTTTTATTCATCTCCCACTAACACATTATTAATGTTCCCTAATTTCCCCGGTTAAGAACGATCCCTATTTACCAATACTACATCTATACAAAAAGGGTTTAAATTGCATAACACTCGAATTATGTGTTTAATTTAATGCGTAGTTTGGGCGTAGTCAATTTTTGGCGCCGTTGCCGGGGAAATTGAAAATCATTTTAATTTGTTAGTGTATGTATATAAATTGTGCATATTATACTTGTTTATAAATTTTTTTTTTGTTAATATTATATTTGTTTATAACATTTACTTACTTGTTTAAATTTTATTTATCCATCTTATTAGTGTTCTTATTATGTTTGTTTATAATGCTCATACTTTACTTTTTCTTAATTTCTAATTCATACTTGTTCATAAATGTTCATAATTTTTTTTTTTTATATATATATTTGTTCATAATAAATTTGATACTTGTTCATAAATGCATATTTTATATGTTCACTTTTCTTTACTTTTACTTTTATTTATTCCATTATACTTTATTCCATTAACTTAATATTCACACTTTTTCTTTATTCCCTTAACTTAATATTCACACTTTTTCTTTATTCCCTTAACTTTAATTATACTACATTAACTTTATTCCATTAACTTTCTTTTAATTTTATTACATAACCTTTATGTTCCACTAACTTATGTTTACACTTATTTTATTTTTATGTAATCAATTATTTGTTTATGTCTTGTTAAACTTTAAATTTCAAATGAAAAAAAGAAAATTCGGAATAAATAAAAAAAAAAAATTTAAAAAAAAATTTAAAAAAAAAATTTTTAAAAAAAAAAAAAAAAAATTTATGAAACTTTATTCATCTTTGAATTTCCTAAAGTGTAAGTATTGTTTCCTATTAATTGTTTTAGAGTTGCATGAATCTCTTAGTCCCTTTTTCTTCAAAATCTTACTTTCGGGAACAGGTAGTGCCCCTCTTATTTACTTTCTCCTTAACCCTTCATGATGTGTGGATTTCATCACCACATACCATAGACTCGAATCTATGGACATGAGGTTGGGGCGGAGTTTGTAAACACTAGGGTTTGGTAATTCTCTACGTCATCATTTGGATTAATTATGGTGTCTAGGAGAGTTATGACTGGTGACAAGTTTTGGATTAAGAAAGGGAACACCAATGGAGTATATGCCAAGCTAGCCTCGGGGTGCTCTTAAAATTATCCTTGCTTCTCGCGTTACATCTATCTCAACTGGCCATGATTAATGTTGAATGGTGGAATGATGGTTATCAGTACGCGCAGGCCGTACGCCCGGGAAAGTACTATGAGAAGCGGAAGGGGAAAGTTATTCATGACACTCTAAAACTCTACTTATTGCATTATTAGTTTGCATTTGAAACTTGTGTATTTTCTTTCCATTAACGTAACTTTTTGGTAATCCTGGTTTCCATTTATGTGATACTTTATGAAATCTCTACTATCTTACTCTTATTATCTCTTCTTGTGTATACTTGCCTTCTAACTTAGAGTTTTGTTTTCATAGAGGTACGAACTTATGAATGCGTGCTCATCAATCTAAGCTTGATCGGCTGAGAAGACAACTTGACATCTCACCAAGCAACGCCACATTCAGAGACGCACTTAAGCAAACCAGTTCGTTCGAACCTCCATCCCCAATATTCGGTGAGTCCAAAAGCGAGAAGAGTAATTCAGAAGAAGAACAGATTTTCGGAACACCGATAACCATGGCACGAAACCTGAGTATCCGGGAGCAGACATGTGCAAACACAAATGGCACTACAGACTTCTGCATCCAGTATCCCGAGCCTCGAACCAACAAGAAAGATATTGAGCTTAAGAGTGGAGTTCTTCATCAACTACCCAAGTTCCGTGGAATCAGAAATGAAGATCCACACAAACACTTAACGGAGTTCCAATTCATCATTAGTAGTATGTGTCCGGATGATGCGGACTTGGAAATCATGAAGCTGAAAGCTTTCCCATTGTCCTTGGAAGAAAGAGCACGGGTATGGCTTTTAAGTCTCCCACCCAATCATATTGACTCTTGGGAGAAGTTGGTTCAGGAGTTTCTTACCAAGTACTTCCCTGCCTCAAAGATTACGGTCTTAAGAAAAGAGATCACTGGAATCAAGCAGAAAGAACATGATGAGAATTTCAGCCAGTACTATGAGAGGTTTAAGGAACTTTGTGCTTCATGCCCTACTCACGGGATCACAGAAGGCTATCTTTTAACCTACTTTTATGAAGGACTCAAAGGTTGGGATAGAGGACTGCTCGATGCTGCAGCTAATGGAAGTTTCTTAGCTCGGAGCCTAGTAGATGGTCGTGCACTACTTGAAAGCCGTGCACTCAATGATGCACAATACGAAGGTGCCGATCCCATTTCTAGAAAGGTACATGAGGTAAGTTCCCATGCTATAAATGATTCAAAGTTAGATAAAATCACCTCTATGCTTTCGAATATGCTTGAGCTAAAGAAACAGGTAGCTCCAGTTTGTTCCATATGCTCTCAAGGCCATCTTGAGGAACAATGTCCCTACACTGCAAGGGAAGAAGACTCCGGAACTGAAATGGCACACGCCATTGGAGGCTATCAAGGAGGGCCAAGGACCCAAGGTTATAGTTGGAGAGATCCGAACAATGTCCTAAACCCTCAGCACATGTCGACTGGGCCAAACCGTGTCCCAGACCAGTTCCCAAGGCCCACATGGCAACCAAGGCCCACATGGCAACCAAGGCCCCCGGTCCCATTTTCTAACTTTTCTCATAATCATGCAAATAATCATACTTCTTCATCTTCTAATCCTGATTATGATAAAATGCTGGCTGCTCTTTCCCAAGGGCAGCAAACACTAATGGCGTCAACTCAGGCTCATGTCACAGGTCAGCAAAATCAACAAAAAGACATCGCTGATCTCAAGGACCAAATGGGCAAGGTCGTGGACTTCATGGGTAAGATCCAAGCTAGCGGGGTGCTTCCACCTCAACCTACGCCCAACCCAAATGTAAAACCTGAAGCCAATGCAATCACCACTCGAAGTGGTAAAGTGCTCGGAGAAATAGAACCAGATCCAGCAGTTTCTGAGGCTGAAAAGCACAAGGTGGCAACTAAGACCACCACGACACAACCGCCAGTTCAACCTACCCACACACAAGGTAATAACCCAATCCCTTCAAGTTCGGTTGTTACTAATTCCCCGTTTGTGCATGCACCATTTCCAAGTAGGCTTGCCAAATCTAAGAAGAATGAATCCGATGAGGAAATCTTGGAGATCTTCAAAAGGGTGCAAATCAACATGCCCTTGATCGAGTGCATCAAACAGGTGCCGAAATACGAAAAATTTCTGAAAGAGTTATGCACTCCAAGGCGCCAGACGAGGGAGAAGGAGGTTGTGATGGTGAGTGAAACAGTTTCTGCTGTAATCCAGCGTCGGCTACCCCCAAAGTTGAAGGATCCAGGGAGTTTTTCTGTTCCCTGCGTGATTGGTAACAAGTCATTTGATAAAGTCATGCTAGACTTAGGAGCATCCATTAATGTTATGCCATATTCACTATATGTTGCCCTAGGTCTAGGTAAATTACAGCATGACGATATTATCATTCAGTTAGCCGATCGCTCTAATGTGTATCCTAAGGGATACGTAGAAGATGTTCTTGTGCAGGTTAACCAGCTCATCTTCCCAGCTGACTTTTATGTCCTAGACATGGAGGATTCCCCTACGAATCAAGCTCCACTAATGCTGTTGGGAAGACCATTCATGAGAACTGCCAAGACAAAGATTGATGTGTTCAATGGAACATTAACTATGGAAGTAGACGGAGAGGAGATTGGCTTCAACATTTTTGATGCCATGAGGTACCCTAGTTCCGCAACTCATACTACTTTTTCTGTTGACGTGTGCACTTCTCTCGCAGAAAAACATTTTGATTCAATTCGAGAAGACACACTCAACATGATAATCCAGAAAGGAGTTGGCCTAACGCAATCAGGGGACGCCTTGGTTGAGGATACGGATTACGAACTAGAACCTCGAATTTGGGATGAAGTCATGACCCTAAATGAGACCCCCAGAATGATGAATCATCAGGTACCCTCGTCATTTCCAATCAGTACTAATGCCACTCCTCCTTCAGTGATTCAGGCCCCAGTTCTCGAGCTCAAAGTTTTGCCTGACCACCTGAAGTATGCCTATCTTGGCTCGGACGACACTCTGCCCGTCATAGTGTCTTCTGCACTAACCGAGTCACAGGAAGATAGACTGGTACAGGTCTTGACAAAGTACAAGACAGCCATTGGATGGACTCTGTCAGATATCAAGGGAATCAGCCCTACAACCTGTGTGCATCGAATCTTACTAGAAGATGATGCAAAGCCCTCTCGCGAAGCCCAACGTCGCCTCCATCCTCCGATGATGGAAGTCGTGAAACAAGAGGTCATCAAACTCTTGGACTGTGGTGTCATCTACCCAATTTCAGACAGCAAATGGGTCTCACCAGTCCAAGTAGTCCCAAAGAAAAGTGGAGTCACAGTTGTTGCGAACAGTGAAGGAGAGCTAGTGCCCCAACGAACAGTGACCGGATACAGAGTCTGCATCGACTATCGACGCCTGAACAAAGCAACTAGGAAGGATCACTTTCCTTTGCCCTTCATTGATCAAATGCTTGAAAGGTTAGCAGGTCACTCCTATTATTGCTTTCTTGATGGTTATTCCTGGTACAATCAAATCTGTATCGCTCAAAATGACCAAGATAAAACGACTTTCACTTGTCCTTTTGGCACTTTTGCCTACCGAAGAATGCCTTTCGGTTTATGTAACGCCCCAGGTACTTTCCAAAGATGCATGCTTTCTATTTTCTCTGAATACGTCGAAAAAATAATTGAAGTATTTATGGACGATTTTAGTGTCTTTGGGGATAGTTTTGATGCATGCTTAGAACACTTAGCACTTATCTTACAAAGGTGTGTCGAAACTAATCTGGTACTTAACTGGGAGAAATGCCATTTCATGGTTAGACAAGGGATAGTCTTGGGCCATATTGTCTCTGAAAGAGGAATTGAAGTCGATAAATCTAAAGTTGATACTGTGCGCCACTTACCCTCTCCCACTTCGGTGAGAGGAATCCGTTCATTTCTTGGTCACGCAGGATTTTACAGAAGATTTATCCAAGACTTCTCCCACATTGCAAGGCCCTTGTGCCGACTGCTTCAGAAAGAGACACCCTTCGTCTTTGATGCAGACTGTCAGGAAGCTTTTGAGAAGCTTAAAAATCTCTTAACCACTGCCCCCATTCTTTGTGCCCCTGATTGGTCCTTACCCTTTGAACTAATGTGCGATGCTTCTGATTATGCAGTTGGAGCCGTACTCGGACAAAGGCGGGATAAGAAGCCCTACGCCATCTACTATGCATCCAGAACCTTAAATGATGCCCAGATGAACTACACCACTACAGAAAAGGAGTTGCTTGCTGTTGTATTTGCTTTAGATAAATTTCGTTCTTATCTACTTCGAACTAAAGTCATTATTTACACTGATCATGCAGCACTGAAGTATCTCCTAGCCAAGAAGGAAGCGAAACCAAGACTGATCCGATGGATTCTTCTTCTTCAAGAGTTTGACATCGAGATTAAAGATAAGAAAGGCGTAGAGAACGTGGTGGCGGATCATTTGAGTCGCATTGCACATGAGCGAGATCCTGTGGCGATTCAAGAGATGTTTCCAGACGAACAACTCTTCAGAATCGAGGGAGGTACTCCTTGGTATGCTGATATTGTCAATTATTTAGTCACCAAGCAGTTGCCCACCACCCTCTCCCGTGCACAAAAAGATAAACTTAAGAAGCATGCTAGGCACTATATTTGGGATGAACCTTATTTGTGGAAACACTGTGCAGATTTATTGATTAGGAGATGTGTCCCTGATATTGAACATAGGTCAGTCCTAGAGTTCTGCCATAGCCATGCTTGTGGAGGCCACTTTGGATCTAGAAAAACTGCACTCAAAATCTTAGAATCTGGACTATATTGGCCCACACTTTTTAAAGATGCACATTCATTTTGCTTAGCCTGTGATAAATGTCAGAGATCAGGAAACTTAGGACGCAGGGATGAAATGCCACATCATTATGTTCTTACTGTTGAAATATTTGATGTTTGGGGTATCGATTTTATGGGTCCGTTTCCTCAATCTAATGGCTATCTCTATATCTTATTTGCCGTTGATTATGTATCAAAATGGGTGGAAGCTAAGGCCACCAGGACTAATGACTCTAAAACTGTTGCAGATTTCCTCAGAACTAACATTCTTTCCAGGTTTGGGATCCCGCGGGTCCTAATAAGTGATGGAGGAAGTCATTTCTGCAACAAGACCATTGAAGCTTTACTGAAACGGTATGGTGTCACTCATCGAGTATCTACACCTTACCATCCTCAAACGAGTGGAATGGCGGAAGTCAGTAATAGAGAGATCAAGAAGATACTAGAGCGAACTGTGGGTCCTAATCGAAAGGATTGGAGCCAACGGTTGGATGATGCACTTTGGGCATACAGGACGGCCTACAAAACACCTATAGGAATGTCTCCCTATAGGTTGGTGTACGGAAAAGCATGTCACCTTCCGGTGGAACTAGAGCATAAAGCATGGTGGGCCGTCAAAACGTTCAACATCAAGCTAGATGACGCCGGTCTGCATCGGAAGCTCCAGCTGAGTGAGCTTGAGGAAATCAGAAATGATGCATTTGAAAGCACTCTGATCTACAAGGAAAAGGCAAAGGCATTTCATGACAAACAGATCAGGAGTAAAGCATTTGACATTGGCCAGAAAGTTTTGCTTTTCAACTCTCGGCTTAGACTCTTTCCTGGTAAGTTATGTTCTAGATGGGTAGGACCTTTTGTTATCACTAATATTTTTGCCCATGGAGCCATACAGATAAAACACGTTGGAACTGGAAAAGAGTTCAAGGTCAATGGCCATAGATTGAAGCCTTATATCGAGGCAATTGGCGAACACGATGTGGAGTCAGAAAGAGTGCTACGACGTCCCATCAGATGAACTAAATTTGGTCTAGGCTGGATGGACGTTAAACTTCAAGCGCTTGTTGGGAGGCAACCCAATGTGTTCGCGAGTGTGAAGGAGTCATCAACACAGATTTGCTTTCTTTCAACCCTTCACTCTCTTTTATGTTTTTCTTTATTATTTCATTTTCTTAAATCATCTTCCTTACTTTGATTCTATGTTTAAAATACTTCGTACTTTCCTACATTGAGGACAATGTAGAATTTAAGTATGGGGGAATGGTTTACAAATTTATTTGTGCATTTGAAATTGATTTATTAAGTATTTCTTAATTTGCAATTGTTTTATTTCCATTTGCAATTGTTTTATTTCTTTCTCAAAAAAAAAATAAAAATAAAAATAAAAAAATTATTATTGCTTTCTTGAGTCTTTTTGTTTTAACGTAGTGTTTTTACGAATCATCAAGTTGCCCTTTAACTTGTCAATGATATAAATGAACGAAAACGAATATGTTATGGCCATAAAGATAATCACTACAACTTGAATTTGTTTGTTAATATTTTGTGATTAAGTGTTACTACTTGAAGATAATGCATGTAAATTGGTACATAAATAAGCATGATATGATAAGTATGAATCATTTGAACCTTATGTGAGCTTTAGAACTTATATACATCTTTGATGAGTGATTCATAAGTTCTTTGTTTAAATTGATATACATATGCCTCATAACTGCTTGCCATAGCTTTTAATGAACTCTAGAGTACTAGAACTTATTCTATGTGATTTTCAAAGCTTTTAAGTCAATAAATTCTCTGATTTTGGAAATGATTAAGGCATTAGGGTTAACACCACAAATTCAAACATCCATGTTCCCTATTTTGTGCGCACAAGTTGCGACCCCCTTAGTTTTACCCCTTTTGAGCCCACATTAAGCCTTTCTTTCCTCACCATGATTATCTAAACACTTGAGCTTAGTATAGACATCTTTTACCTTTGTTCCAAGGACTCGGTTGAAGACATAATGATTATGTAAAGAGAAAATGATGATATTGAAAGACTTTTATGTGTATTTTGTGGATTTACTTACTCAAACATTGTTGTATTTTTGACACATGTTATTACCTTGATATATGAAAAAAAAAATAAATAAAAAAAAAATAAAAAAAAAATAAAATAAAAAAAAGAAGAAAAAAAAAGAAAGAAAGATATATTGAAGTTTTTATCAAGGTAATAAGGTTTGATTATGAATGTTTGAGTTAAGTCCTTTACATTTGTAAATCCGGCACAGAATGAATTCGAGGCCCAACAAGATGAAATGTGGCCTATGTTCGAAGGGATGGATTACTGACATCATTGCACTAAGGTTGGGAAGTTATGATACGTTTTGGGAGTCTATTGAGTCTTGGAACGAATTTGAGCACCACTTGTCCTATATATTCCTTGCCTCTAAACTTAGCCCCATTACAACCTTCGTAAAGACCTTATGATCCTTAAGATGGTAAATTTTGATTAGTTGAGTCAATCACTTGAGTAAGCTTATGGTTTTGGTTCATTTGTGCAAGTATGTTTTGTTTTTATCTTGAGGTGTTTGTTTGAAATTTTGCAAAAGTACTTCATTTCGATTATGTGAGTATTTCTCACATACTTTAAGTGCAAACACAAACCCTCACAATTTGAGTGAATTTATGAGTGCATATCCTTGTGAGTTGATTCATACTTGTCTTACTCGTGCAGAACTCCATTTCACCATATTTACTCATTATCTTACTTGTTGAACATTTTGTTACCATATATTAACTTTTGAATTCCATTTGCTTAAATGTTTTAAGTGAAAATCTTTTATGCCATGATTATAACAATGAAATTTGAGACAAATGGTTAAGGGTCTACTTGTTGTGAATTCGTAGTTTGATTTTAGTATTTGCTAGGGACTAGCAAAGTTTAAGTGTGGGGGTATTTGATAGGACGTTAAATAAGCATTATTTTATATTATTTTATACCCTTTATACTTGACTTTTAATATTAAAATATTAAATAAATTGATAAAATAAATTATTTTGTGATTTTTATGTTTAGAAAAATAAAGGTTGTAATTTGGAGTATTTTTGGCGAAAGAATCGTTTCGATCGGAATTATAACGAATAAAATATGGACGAAATTCGGTGGAATAATTAATTTAGTTATATTTTAATTAAATTAATTAATACAGCCCAAACCCAATTATTTTTGCAGCCCAGGCCCGCGTCCGTGCGGCCCAGCCCAGACAACCAGCCCAGGCCCAAACCGCTCCAGCATGCTTCTGCCTTGCCCCTGCGAGTTCGGCGCGCGCCTGCCGAGTCCCTGCTGTCACGTTCGGCGCGCGCCTGCCGAGCTGCTGCCCTCCTCTTCAGCACCGCCCAGCCGAATTTTCTTCCCTATTTTCCAGCAAACTCCCACTTAATTTCCAGCCATTTCCAACAACCTTCCAACCCAATTTTACAACTTTACAACTCAAACCACCTCTAAACATCATCACAAATCTTTATTACTCATCATTCCATTATTCCATTTTTTTTATTGTATTTTTATATTATTTTTGGTAGCTTTCTCCACCTATAAATAGGAGTTGATTTCACTTGTTGAAATCACTTCCAAGTAGCACAAAATTGAGCTTCTTTTAGGAGAAATCTTGGCAAAATAGTTCCAATACAATTTTGAGAGTTCAAGTCCGAATTTCCTTGTTTAATCTTCTTCCATCTTCATAAGGTTCCAGCCGCTGTTCGGTGTTCCTTGTGAAAAACAATCCATTGTTCTCATCCAATCTGAAAAGTGTAACATTTGCTCTCCATTCTCTTAAACTCTTTTATTTGTTATTGGTTCTAATTATAATGCAATATATGTATTGGTTTCTCCTTCCTATCTTTTGTGAAAATTGAGTATAATCTCCATGTGTTTTACTTTCTAAAAATCATTTACTTCTTACATTTTAGAGCTTAAACTTCATTTCGAAAATAAATGTTGATCCGCTGTTCGGGGCATTTAGAGTAGATTTGGAGAGATTTAATGTATGACCGCTGTTCGGCGCATTAAATCACAAACTTAAGGTAATTATATTATAAGTAAAAATCCGCTGTTCGGTGCATTTATAATATGAATAATGTATGAAGAAATATGAGTTTGTGAAGGTATAATTTCGTGATTAATTCAAATATTTGCAATTGTAGTATGTTGTTGAAGTTTGTGTTTACGGGAAGTCTACTTTGTGCATAAGTTAGAATAGAAATAGAATGAGTTTATCTATGCTTTTACTTATTTACATAATTACAAACCTCTTCAAAACCCCCCTTGTTTATTCTTTATTCTTTTATTCTTTATTCTTTTATTCTTTGATGCTTTTATTCTTTCATTCCTTTATTATTTAATTTATTGATTCTTTGATTAATTAATTCCTTTATTCTTTGATTAACTAAGCCCTTTATTCTTCTATTATTTCATTCTTTAATTCGTTAATTTATTAATTCTTTGTAATTCATTAATTTATTATTATCTTGTTCATCTATTCTTTAATTTATTAATTATTTGATTGTTTAATTCTTTTATTATTTAATTCTCTAATTCATTATTCTTTTATTCATCTCCCACTAACACATTATTAATGTTCCCTAATTTCCCCGGTTAAGAACGATCCCTATTTACCAATACTACATCTATACAAAAAGGGTTTAAATTGCATAACACTCGAATTATGTGTTTAATTTAATGCGTAGTTTGGGCGTAGTCAATGTTCTTGCAAGTCTCCCCCTTCTTCCATCCGAAGGCTGAATAGTTCATCTTTTAAGAAGAGTTTGTTGGATAAAGTTTTACCCCTAAAGAGCTTCTCCAGCTTATCCCATGTTTCCTTAGAATTCATGTCCTCGTCGATATGAAGCAATACATTATCCGCTAGGTGCTGCTCTATAAAACTCTTCGCCTTCCTGTCCATCTTCTGCCACTGCGCATCTGTTATGCCAGTTGGCCTTTTCTCTGTACCGAGAAGAGCCTCCTGCAGATCTTGTTGGATCAGGACGTTTTTCACCTTCCTCTGCCATAACGTGAAGTTCTCTTTCCCGTCAAACGGCTTGATCACAGTCTTCACGTCGTTGCTCGTGTTTGCCTTGACACCCGCCATCTAAAAAAAAACACTTTCCCGGGAGCTCTGATACCAATTGTTGTAAATTTTGTCCCTTTACTGATCTTGTTTCTTGATAGACTTAGGTGACTATGCAAACAATAGGATGATGCTAAGATAATGCGGAATATAGATGAACAATAAAGTAAACACGCCACACACACGAACACAAGAATTTAGCGAGGTTCGGCTAATCTTTGCCTACGTCCTCGTGTGACCTCCTTGAGAAATCACTAGCACTATGAAGATAATAAGATTACAAGAACTTATGTAGAATCCTGACCTAATCCCCAAACCCTTGCTCACGATCTCTCAAATCACTCTTTTGCTCTTATACCCGTGTATGACTTCTTAGTTTACTGCTGTCTTATTTTTCTGTGTGTATGTAAGGACTCCTAAGAGGCCTATTTATAATGTATAGGACTTAGGTTACACTTCTTAGCATATTACAATTCCTATTCCTCTTTGGAGATGAAAAGATAACTTATTTCCTAATCTCTAGAGGGCTATGAAATACTTTTCCTAATCCTATATGGAAACACTAGATTAACTTGAAATCCTAGTTAAACTAGTATTCCTGGTCAAACACTAATTCTTGGTATTTGCCGAGCCAATTCTTCAACAGTAACTGCCCCGACGCTAAACCACAGTCTCCAGGCCTATCCAAAACACATCCAAAGGTCACTAACGGGCCCTACAAGTTCAAACTCAAAACCCACAAAAATTCTGATACTGGGAACGCGTCCCGAACACGTTTCTTGAAACTTTAAACCCCTAAATGACCTATCAAACGATCTCAGATCCACCTGAAACCACTACCATTGGATCTGGATCGTCGACACCTTTAAAATGGGACCAGTCGCACCTTGAAATACGTGCCCACGTACCCCCATGAATGGGACAAAGTCCCGGTCAATGCTGTTAAAAAAGTCAACACTAACGTCACAGTCAATGCTGACGTCATCGCTGATGTCAGCCTGCCAGGGCTGACACTTGTCAGATCTGACAAGCCACGTGTCACTCGCTGATTAGTCCACGTATCTAACACGTCAGTACTGATTGTGCCTGATAGGTTGCCACGTGTCAGCCTCCTATTGGCCACGTGGATTGACAAACTGACAGATGATGATGTCACCCTGCTGATGTCATCATCTTCAACCTCTCAACGGGTCACTCCTTTCACTGTAACGGGTCGCCCAAACCCGCAACCTGACCTGGTTCCAAAGCCCTCATTTCTAACCCATTTTCAATCTCGTTTAGTCCTACATGATCGTCTGGGTTCTTAGATGACTTCTATGGGTTCAAAATCAAGAAAAAAAAAACTAGATTTTTTAACTTCCATTGATAAACAGTAAGGATGAACTTTTAGCTTGTTTTCTCGTCGATCCTGGCCTTCCCAGTCCTCGAAATCAACCTTCTTGAGTTCGTACTAGCCCTAGGAACCTTTCCCAATCATTAAAATGATTAAAAAACCCTAGAAATCAAAATAGCATTTTGGATCCAAGATCGGGTTTTCGGGTTTACCTTGCTGTGTGCCCTCCGCCGTGCTTAGCCGTCTCCGTCCTCTTTCCACGTCTCATCTCCCTCACTTTCTCAATTAAAACACAAAATAAGATGGTATAATGGTTGGGTTAGGTTAGTGAGTGTGTTTGTGTTTGGGTGCAAAGGAAAACAATGAAGATGAAGATGAATGAACCCAACATATCAGATCCAAATGCATGGGAAAGGGGCTAATGGGATGAGTGACACTTGTTACTCATCCATTACTCCACACAGATATTTTGGGCCAATTAAAAAGTGACATTGTACACTCACCTCGTTTTATGTGAATAGTATTCGTATCCGTTTGTGACCCATAACTCTTCCATCAAATGTCCGATCTTGACGTGTCGCCTGTCTACGGACTCGTGACGTCCTGATCTATGTAACTGATGTGTGCATATCTATACATGTTTCAAGCTTCAATTACCTTACCATAAGACTCTAAATCTTCACTACTAATGGGTTTTATTTCAGTTTAATGTTTTGTAGGAGAAATGGAGTAGTGGATCAAAAGGGAAGCTTAAAGAGCTAAAACGGGAAGGAATCCTATCTGGAGCAGGAATCCTTGTTGAACTAGGAATCCTAATTGAAGCAGGAATCCTTTTTGAACTAGGAATCCTAATTGAAGTAGGAATCCTTGTTCATCTAGGAGTCCTCATTCAAGTGGGAATCCTTGTTCAACTAGGAGTCCTCATTCAAGTGGGAAACCTCGTTGAACTATGAGTCCTTATCATAGCAGGATTGGATTACTTTCCTAATTGGAGTTGGAAACCTTTCCTAATGGTGCTAGGAGAAGAAGCTACAAATCCTAATGGGAGAAGGATCGTGGCCAGAAACATAATTTAGAACAGGCCAAGATTTATAAAGAATAATTCAAGACTCATCAAGATAGGTCATGACGATGTCTGCATGTGAAAGAAGGCCCAAGACTAAGCCCAAATTCGTCCTTCGAGAAACCCTAATCTGTA
Organism: Prinsepia uniflora; assembly: GCA_032719365.1. Taxonomy (NCBI): domain Eukaryota; kingdom Viridiplantae; phylum Streptophyta; class Magnoliopsida; order Rosales; family Rosaceae; genus Prinsepia; species Prinsepia uniflora. Next base: position 64,774,511 of record CM064865.1, on the reverse strand, counting down.
TGTTGTTTTAAATTAGAGTGCCACCTAAGAAAAGGGGGAATTAGCGTTTCCCAGGTGCCTATATAAGGAAAATTCGGCCAAAAGCTAAGGGGTTCTTTTTTTTTACTCTTGTGCAGCCAAAAAGACTCTTTTCCCCGGGAGAATTCGTGCTTATTGGCTGTGGCTCTTCCTCTTCTCCATCATCATCTGTTCTATCTCAATTTTTTTCATTATTTCAATTTAGGATGCTAGACATTATAGCTTGCTAATTTTCTGTAACTAGGGGCTATTTTAAAGCCAGCCCTAAACATGTTTGATTATATGCAATAACGTTCAGTTTATGTCCCTTATGATTCTTTATTGAAGTTTTGTTTCACTGAGCTTAATAACATGATTTATGGTTTGTTTGTTTGGGTGGCCAACTAGATGATCATACTAGGATTCTAATGTTAGGTAAATCTGTGTAATACGTAATCATTATACATATGTACCCTAGGTATCAAAGTTAATGATTTAACTTGGGAAACAGTCTCTAGGTTTAACAAGATTGCTCTAGTACTTGTAAACCCTAGTCTCATCTTAAACCCTTTTTTGTGTGCATTGATTCTGATTTGTTAAATATTGCAAGCTTATGTCTTGATTGCATGTTCATATATAGATCAAGTGTCGAGCTTGTGTACACTTAATGATTAACTAAGAAAAGGGTAATAAACTAGTTTGAGCTTGTGAATTAGTTTTGGATGATTTCAATTGAGCTTATAAGGGATGTAATCTGGAAATTGCATGTAATTGAATGTGCTTGGTGGTGGATAATATGTCTCTAGTTTGTTCTCTCATTAATTCTTAAATCAGAAATCTCAAAACCCCCAGGTTTATATACCTTATTGTTTCTTTGTTTTCGGTTAATAATTTCCAACAATCCTCTGCGGGAAAGACCCTTGCTTCAATCTATACTTAATAACAACTTATCAATGCAAGGTTAATTGTGTGTCTATTCAAGACTCCATCAATTTTAGTGTCGTGTCGCCGGGGATTGTTTCCCTAATTCTTAACCGGAAATTTGTTTGTTTAATTTTCTGTTGTTTGATATTTGCTTTTTATTTTATCTTAACTAATACATTAGTTTTGTTTTCTAGATTTGTAGGTACTCTTGTTCATGTCCGAAGGTAGTGATCCTTTAGCCACCATTGCTGAGCGAGTTGAATGACTTAAGAACCCAATTCAATTTGAGCATGTTGTGTACACTTCTCTGCCACCTTCACTTCAAAGTTCATATTCAAGTGAATAAGAGGAATAACAACAAGAAGAGATGGCAGCCAATGCCAACCTATCCATGAGGAAACTTGACACGACCCATCCTAATCCCCCCGGGATTAACGTGGTATGTGCCATGCTCCCATCTGACACGAAGTGTCAGACAAGGGATAATACATACCTCAGTCCATACGGGGCTACTAGAGCGCGCTAGGAACGGTGGAGGAGTGCGATGTCTCGGTCTCTGCTACAGCTCGCCTCTGTGATCAACCTGAAAGGCATTAAGAACTGCGAGTGGACGAAAATCAATAAATTTATAAAAACATATTTCATAAAGATATTTATGCCCTTCACTAAAAAGTACGCATGCATCACAAAATCAGGAATCAAAACATTTACTCAAATGAACCATTAGGGCCTTAGCCCAAAAACCGTAACTCAAAACCAAGTGTGAGAACTCAGCCCAAAACTATAGAATACCAAGATCCGTAAATCCAAAACCAAGTGGGTCACTGCCCAAATCCATAACCACAAATCCACAAATACCGAAATACCATTTCATGAATCCAATAATCCATATTTACTACATAACCATCCTCGGCATCCCGGATGCCTAGCATCCCAGACGCTTGACGTCCCAGACATCATATCTCACGGTAATAAGCAACGCGTGCTACCTGGGGTCTCTTCGGGTCAATATCTCTCACATCCCAGATGTCTGACGTCCTGGACGTCTAATCATAACATTCCTACTCCTGAGTCACTATACGGTCCGGTAGCTCCGTATAATGACCCCTCGCATGCAATGCACCGTGACTTCCCCAATGTCCCAGACACCTGGAGGAGACCATCACATATCCTCGTATCAAGATGATATATGGAAAACAGTTTTACAAGTCGTTTCAAAACATCTCAATGGGTCCTGCCTGAAATCTCTATAAAATATGAAAAAACTATTTAGGGTCCCCGACCCGAAATCATGTTTATAAAACTCAAATGGGCCTCATGCCCGATTTTGTAAACCACTGGGCCCTCGGCCCGATCACATAACTCAAAAGGGTCTCAGCCCGATTTCGTAAATCAACTGGGCCCCTGGCCCGATCACATAATTCAAAAGGGTCTCATGCCCGAATTCATCTTCCAAAACTAAACCCGCGTCATAAAACCATTATTAAACTCACAATCACATAGCAATAGCATAAACTCGTAAACCTCGAAATACGTGTAAATACGGAATTACCTCGAAATGTGTGCAATCATGTAAACCACCAGTGCCATAATCATCATCATAGAAATCACGTATGTAAAACATATAAAATAGTTATGCATGCATCACAGTTTAGAAAACGAAGTGACAGGACCCGTCCCAACTGGACGTCAAAAACCGTGCCCGGTCCTGCTCCCGTCTGACAAGTCAACTAAAGGTCCGAAACTACCCTTCAGTGCTTGCTAGACAAGGGATAATTGCGCTGATTTCTACTGCTACCTCTGCCTCCCGATCAGTCTCGAACGTCGTACCACGGCCTGGAGGGTCACAAAACAGAAAAGGTGTGAGTGGACAAAAATGACCTCTGATAAAAACATTTGCCAAAACATATTTTTACCCTCCAGTTTTCACAAACTTGCATGCATAGCGTAAAACATGAGTAATAGTATGAAATCATTCAAGTATGAACAGTGGACCGATAAAATCAAAACATATTTTCCCATGGTCCGTAAAACTCATGTTCACCAAATCAGTTCATGTTATAAAGCAACAAATCCCGGCTCTCAGGCCAAAACATGTGAAAGCATAATCACCTGGCCACAAAGACCAAAAACCCGTACTCAATACCAGTACGTCATCACAAACAACATCAATCAGCACTACTCACAAGTGCACAAACTATCACAATCACATCTGCACTACTCACAAGTGCACAATCAAACCATCAACTGCACTACTCACAAGTGCTGCACTACGCGTAGGCCAATATCCAGCCGCATTCTCGGGATCAGACACCTCTGGGCTCAACCCTCGGGCTCAGTCACATCTGGGTGAACACATCCCCAGGCTCTACATCCAGGCTCAGTCACATCCGAGAAGCTGACTACCATAGGATCAACTCCCGATCCTACAATCACATCCCCCAAGCTCCGGTCGTCTGGGTAATCCCCCCAAGATCCGACCGTCTGGGCATTTCACAATCACAATGAAAACCATCTCGAGAATTACATCCCAAAACTTTTCAATCAAATCTTGTCTACATACAAAGTCAAGATCATTCCCGACTGGGTCTCAAGCCCAAATTACCATTTTCACGTAAACCTTTAAAATCACATTTTAAAACAATAAAATAATCCAGAAATCATCATTGACACTCCAACTAAGTCAAAATATCCTTTTAGAAATTTTTTAGACTCCGGGCCTAGCCCAAAACATCAGTTGCACGTTCCTCGTAAAACGTGCCCGAAAGACTGATTAAAATAATCATAAAATTACCAGAAATCAAACCAAATCATCAATTTCATCAAATTCACATGTGACTCCAAAATCGAGTCAAAATCACTATCCACTTGGGTCTCACGCCCAAAATATCTTTTTCCTGCAAATCCATGCGCTCGCAACCTCAGTTGCCATTTTCACGTAAATCCATGAAACCGATCCTTGACTCATTCCCGAGTCAATACATCATTTTTCAATCCATGACTCATAATCCGAGTCCAAACTTCATTTTCAATTTCCTGACTCAAACCCGAGTCAAAACATCATTTTTAACCAAGTTCACAATTTCTCGAAAATCGTGCCAAAATATAATATAATAATCCATAAAATCGAGAAATCACCGGATTGAAACATCAATCATGCCAAAGCATATAAAATCATATAATAAAGCATTTAAATCATATATGCATGCATCACGGTTAGAAAACAAAGTCCACTCACACACACCGTCCAAAACGGTCAGTTTCCGAGCTCTACGTTTTTCCGTAATTTCTGGAAATCACAACTCCTGTCCAAAATCATTATAAAGGGTTACTAACATCTCAAAATACTTCATATAATTTTCCCCAATTTTTCCGGAATTTAAGTACGTATTTTAAACGTAAAACAAAACTTCGGATAGGCGGAACATTAACGAAACGATATCCGATTTCCTCGAAACCAGCGCTAAAATGATCGTTACAATGAGAGGATTCAAAGTCATGTTGACCTCACCTTGAAACTAGGCCGTACGCGCCCTCACGCGCCGCCGTGAGTGGCTGCGCGCGAAACCCACGCGCCAGCTACAGTAACCGTCTTCCTCACCCGTTTGTCTGTAAAACGGGTCCTTTTGCCCGCGAACAGACCCGGTTTGTTCTCTGTCAATTCGACACCGATTTCAACAATTGAACATTCAGTCAGCTTCGATTCAAGTCTAATTAGAGTTCTGAAACATCAATTACATGAAACCTTACCTTAATCCTTAAGATCAAAGATGATCATTCGAAGAATCATCGAACACTGTTCATCTTCGAAAGTCGTCAATTTCAATCGATTTCCTTCAATTGATACATCCAGAAGCTTCAATGGACTCAGTTAAACTCATTCCCCAACTCAATTGAATCAATCCAAGGCACAAATCCCACGACTCAAGCTCGAACCGTGCTCACTGTTACCAGACCCGTTCAGAGCCAATTGGGCCTCAATTCTCTTCATTCTTGATCTGAAGCAACTCGTCACAACCTCAGAAAGCTAAATGAAGCTTCAATTTCAATCCTCACGGCTCAAATCTCAACATTCAAATTTCCCTCCAAACTTTCTAAAATCCGAATTCCAGTTTTTCATCTCTCCCTCACTACCCGTGTTTCCCCAGTTAATTCAGTCTCTGAATTCTCACCAATTCTCATTCTCAAGTTTAGAGAATGGGGAGGAGATTAAGGGTGGAAGAAAATTGAATTTTGGTTGTACACGGGTCGAAGAACACTGAAGGGATTAATGGAGGAATTAAAAATAATTAAGTATAATTAATAATCAATAAAACATCATAATGATGTTTTCCCCAAACCATGGATCTGGTTTTAAGCCTCAATTTAAGGGATGAGTGACACTTGTCACTCGTCCAGGTGTGTTCAATCATCGGGTACTGTTCATATTAAAATAATATTTTAATCGAAATCCCGGTTCGTTTGGTTAATCGAGTCTGTTCCCGTGACCATAACTTCGTCGTCGAATCTCCGATTTCGGCATGCCGCCTGTCGTTGGATTCGTATCGACGAGACCTACGTAACGGTCCTTGGCCCTCGTCCATTGGACTTCCCGGGTCAAAAGTCAACATTTGGCCCCTTTTTAGCCAAATTACCAAAATAGCCCTCAACTTCCGAACGTCATAACTTTTTCCTCGAATGTCAGAATCGAATGTGCCACCTGTCTATGAACTCGTGACGTCCCGAACTACGTCACAGTCATCGGTCAAAGTCTGTTTGACCGCCCGATCTAAAAGTCAACATTTTGCCCACGCTAGGGGCAAAACGGTCATTTTGCACATTTTGTCCGATTTCACTTAACTAATCCCCGATTAGTCACTCTAAACTATAATTAATTAATATTTAATTCCGATACTCGGGACGGGTCATTACACGAAGTCCACTCACAAACCGTCCTACGCTGCCGCCTCGATACGCGTATCATAAGCCCTCCCAAGCCACACCATTATCATCGGAACTTCCAAACCTGTCCAAATCATACTAGAGGGTTACTAACCTCTTCATTAACCTCCCATTAAAGCCCCGTAATTTTTTTGAATTTTTAACTATTTTTAAACTCAATGCTAAATCTTCGGACACCCCGAAACATATCGAAATGATGTCTGATTAACACGAAACTAGTCCCAAAATGTTCGTTACATCGAATAGATTATTTCACGTGTTGAAAGTTTCCCCAAAAAACCCCTCACGTGCCCCTACGCGCGGCTGGAACCTCCTGTGCGTGAAAGCCACGCGCAGCACTGTTCACTGTCCTTGACCTACGGCAGACCGGTCCGGCTAGTTTGGTTCGGTCTAGCTAGTCCAACTAGACCAGCGTGCCCGGTTTGGGCTAATTTCGACCCGTTCCTCAATCCTTTTTCATTCCAAATTTCTCCTAATCCATCATCTACACATTCCTAAACTATTTGTGAGTTCAAAACTTGAAAACCAAAACTAAAAACCTTACCTTTCTATTTTTCCTCTTGAACCGGCTAACCTCCCTGTCGGTTTTCCATGCCTCCAGCCACCACCGTCCCTCATCTTCATCCTAAAACATTTTTTCAACCTCCACAATAAATTTCCAACCATTAAGATCATTCAACAAGCACCACAACTCAAGTTTCAAATTTTGAAAACCATGACTCACCTTCCATGGCAACGCTGGCCACCGTCCACGACGGCGCAAACCGTGGCCACCGTTCTTGTCGTCTCACCTCCCTCTCACTTTTTCATTCACATCCCAAGTCCAGAAATTTAAGATTAAAGGGCCATGGGAATGGTTTTGCACGGTCACGGTTTTGTGGGAAGAAAAATGGAAAATGGCCGATCACGTGGGAAGGGGAAAATATCCATATTTTGGGGGAATGGGCTAATCAGATGGGTGACACTTGTCACACATCTGGTGGTTTCTTCTAGAAACATCCCAATCAACACCTGCCATGTAACGACCCGTCCCAAATTCCGGGATTAGGTTAGTGACTAATCTTGATTAGTGAGGTTGATCGGTGGTTAGTTGGGCGAAATCGGACAAAATGTGCAAAATGATCGTTTTGCCCCTAGTTGTGGGCAAAATGTTGACTTTTTGATCGGGCGGTCAAATGGACTTTGATCGACGACCGTGACGTAGTTCGGGACATCACGAGTTCATAGACAGGTGGCACGTTCGATTCCGACATTCGAGGAGAAAGTTATGATGTTCAGAAGTTGAGGGGCATTTTGGTAATTTGGCATATTAGGGGCCAAATGTTGACTTTTTGACCGGGAGGTCTGATGAACTAGGGCCAAGGACCGTTACGTAGGTCCCGCCGATACGAATCCAATGACAGGCGACATGCCGAAATCGGAGTTCCGACGACGAAGTTATGGTCACGAGAACGAATTAACGAACCGAGGCTTCGATTAAAATAATAATAAAATAATGAATAGTAACCGATGACTGTGCACACCTGAATGAGTGACAAGTGTCACCCATCCCCTAATCTAAGCCCTAAAACCTGATCCATGGTTCCCTCCCAACACCATCATTACAGCATCATCATCACCATTAGCCTAAATTAAGCATCCATTAATCCTCTTTGTTCCTCTAAACCGTGAACAACTGCAAAACAGAGAGTGTGAGGGCTGGAGGAATTAGCTGCCTTCCCACGGCAGAATTGAGAGAATTGAGAGACTAAGAAGACTGTGATAACTGGGAAACACGAGGGACAGTGAGGGAGAGCTGAAATCAAAATCAAAATTTTGGGAGTTTGAGAGGGAAAATTCGAAATTAAATCCTAAGGCCCTGAGGATCGAATTGGAGACTACTTTCAGCTTTCTGGGAATGCCAAGATCAGAATCGTCGAAGGAATGAAGGAAATTGGTGCCCAATTCACCCTGAACGGACTTGGTAGCAGAGGAGGAAATTCGAAGTTGAGTCGAGGAATTGGAGGCTTTGATTGATGAAATTGAACTGGGGATTTTGTTCCTGAGGACCACGATGCTTCTGGAAGGATCAATTGAAGAAAATCGATGACTTTTGGCTCTGAACAGACCTGGTAACAGTAAGGAAAATTCGAAGTTGGGACGTGTTGATAGAGAGATCAAACGATACAATTGAGTTGGGGAAACATTTTCCCATGGTCCATTGACACTTCTGGATGAATCAATTGGAAGGAATCAGCAGCCATTGACGGAATTCGATGAAGGAACAGTGACGGGTGTTTTTCATTGATCATCGTCGAATCGTGAAAATTTAGGTAAGTGATCGTGTAATTGAGTTTACAGATCTTAAATTGAACTTAAAACGAAACTAACTGAATGATCAATTGAAGGAATTAAGGCTGAATTGATAGGAAACCAACCAGGTCATCTCGCGGGCAAAAGGACCCGTTTATCAGACATACGGGTTAGGACGATGACACTGTAGCAGGTGCGTGGGTTTCACGCGTAGCCACTCACGGCGGCGCGTGACGGCGCGTGGGCACGAATCTCGAGGTGAGGTCAACATGACTTCTGTCCTATTTAATGTAACAGACATTTTGGAATTGGTTTCGTGTCGATCGGACACCGTCTCGATATTGTTCGGGACGTCCGAAGGTTTTAAATCGAGTTTAAAAATAGTTAAAAATTCGAAAAAATTACGGGACTTTGATAGGATGTTAATGAAGCGGTTAGTGACGCTCTAATGTGATTTGGACAGGATTGGGAGTCTCGGTGTTAGTGGTGTGGCCCGGGAGGGCCTATGGCACGCGTATCGAGGCGTATCGTTACACGGTATGTGAGTGGACTTTGGTTTTATAAATTATATGCATGCTTAACTGTTTTATATGGATTATGATTGTGATTGTATGATGTTGATTTAGATACTGGTAAATTATACAGTTTCACGTATTTCGATGCGATTTACGTGCTTGCACGTAAATCGAGGTTTTCCGGTTTTGCACGGATTTTCCATGTTTATGGTCTTGGATAAGATTTGAGGAAATGATTTTAAAATTGGAAAGATAAACTCGGGCTTAGGCCCACTTGTTTGGAAACCTCGGACTTGGAGTCCAATTGAGTACGTAATCGGGACAGGGGCCCAATTGCTTTATGAAATCGGGCCGGGGGCCCAGTTGTTACGAAATCGGGCTGAGACCCATTTGAGTGATATTATCGGGCCAGGGGCCCAGTTGATTTACGAATTCGGGCTGTGGGCCCAGTTGTTTATAAAATCGGGCCGTGGGCCCAGTGGTTTACAAAATCGGGCATGGGGCCCAGTTGGGTTATAAATATGATTTCGGGTCTAGGACCCTAGTTAATAAATGTGATTTCGGGTCAGGGACCCTAAATGGAATTGTGATGTTTTATGGAGATTTCGGGCAGGGCCCATTGTAATGTTGTGAAATTATTTAATAAAACTATTTTCCATATACCATCTGGATACAAGGATATACGATGGTCTCCTCCAGGTGTCTGGGACACTGGGGAAGTCACGGTGCATTGCCTGCGAGGGGTCATTGTACGGAGTTACCGGACCGTATAATGATTCAGGAGTAGGATTGCTATGATTGACGTTAGGGACGTCAGACATCTGTGATGTCAGAGATATGGACCCGGAGAGACCCCGGGCAGCACGCGTAGCTTATTATACCGTGAGATATGACGTCTGGGATGTCACACGTCTGGGACGCTAAGCATCTGGGATGCTGGTGATGGTAATTTTCGGTTGGATATGTGTTATGCGGTAAAAATGGATTATTGGTTATGAAATGGTATTTTGGGTCGGGGACCCTAAATGGTTTTGGATTTATGGATTTATGTTTATGGCTTTGGGCAGTGGCCCACATGGTTTTAATATGTCTGGTAGTGGTATTTCACAGTTTTGGGCTGAGTTCCCACACTTGGTTTTAAGTTAACAGTTTTTGGGCTAAGACCCTAATGGCTTGGTTGAACAAACGTTTTGGTTACTGGTTTTCGTGGCATGCATACGTTTTTATTGGAGGGCATAAGTGTCTTATAAATGTGTTTAATGAACTTAATGATTTTCGTCCACTCACAGCTTTTGGTTTTTAATGCCCTTCAGGTTGATCACGGATGCGACTGCAATAGAGACTGGGACATTGCATGCCTCCTCCATCGATCCTTGCGCACTCTGGAAGCCCCGTTTGGGCAATGACTGTTGGTTATCCCTTGTCTGACACCCCTTGTTGGACGGGAGCAGGGCACATCCCACGGTAATCCCGGGGGGATTGGGATGGGTCGTGTCAACTTGGTATCAAAGCAGGGTTGCTCTTTTTGTGCGCGCAGGTCGTGGGTGTGATGTCTCTTTAGACTGCAGTTCGTCATCAACCTGATAGATAGTTTTTGGGTTTTAATCGCGGATAGAGTGTGTTTGGTCCGATACGCCGTGCGTTAATGTGATTCCACCCAAGTGGGGTTGATTGTGATGAATTGGTAATGTGGGACTGTCGGTTCGGTCATGTGATATTAAATTGTTGTGCTGCTAGGTGCAGCCAGGTTCGGGGAACCTCATTTGAGTAATGGTATAAAATGTGAACCCTAGTGGTGGTTGCTAGTATGAGGGATGTTGGTGCATCGGAGTTAGCCGATGGCCTTAGTGGTGGAACCCACATTGAGTTGATGGTGGGATTGGATTTGATGTCTATACGATGTCAGGACCGCGGGGTCGGTCAGGTTGTTGATTTTATTACAGAAAGCTGTTTGGTTCAGTGGAACCATAGGGTGTGATTGTGGAACCCTAGTATTAAAATGGTAAACCTTATTTGTGACTAGTGGATGAGAACTTTTGCTGCGAAGAGCGGCTGAGGTCATGGATGACTCTAGTGAGTCTAGTCAGAACTATGGGATTCGATCTACGGATACGGTTCTGAGATAAATTATGGAATCCCGAGTTAGACCGGGTATTAGTGCGATGTGTGGATACGGATCTCGATAGCAATGACCGTTGGTCGGTCGTCATGTGGAGCTGTTTGGCTATCGAGGGTATTTAGTGTGGTACAATACTTGGGGATCAGGGGACGTTCAGAGAACGTTCATTATCCTGATGTGGGTTGTCAGAATGGTGGTACCCATAGTTGTGGGGTACGAGTAGAGGTACGAGATCGTCGTTCGGTATGAGCGGAGATCCAGGGTTGTCATATTTGCACACGGTGTGCAAGTATGGATGTCGGTATGTTGGTACTTTTGTGCCGATACTAGTATGGATGCCTGTGTGCTGATACTAGTGTTGATGATAGTGTGTTGGTGCTGGTACTAGCGCTGGTGCTAGTGTCGGTGATTGCGATGACGACGAGCCACGAGTTGGGGCGTGACTCCGTCATGATGGACATATGTTCGATATTTGAGATTTGGTAGTGGTTGAGTGATGGACTGGATGGGATCCAGTTGAGATTGTGATGTGTTGGGATTAGTCCCGATAGTGGTAAAATGACAAGTGATGAGTGGATAAAAAGGTATAATTGAGAACTTGAAAAACCGAGTGTTGAACCTGTAAAGGTTGGGATGTGCGAACGAAACGATAACGGATTGATTGTGGACACGTGGTTGTCCAAGTGAGTTGAGGATGCGGGAAGTCCAGTGGTTGGACTTGACATCTCGTTGGGAGCATGTCTGTTTCCAACATGGTTGGAACCTTAGTTTCGAGGAGAGTTGTAATTGTGGGACGAGAGGAGTGCTCGTTTCCGCATTGGTGATGGGTATTCTGGAGTCATTGGGGTTGACTTCTTGTTTTCTGCCCTGGCAGACGTTGATTGTAGTTACCAGTACGTTGAACTTGTATTGGTTGGTGGACCCATGTGTGTTTTTGGGTCATCAGGAGGAGTTGCGTATTTCTAAGTTAGGTAAACAAGATTTCTCATTTTCTGCTTGGTGGCAGATGATGTTGTGTTACTTGGCGCGGTGAATGCTGCGAGTTTCGTTTGCATCCACGTAGGATGAGTATTGACGTCATCATTTTGGATCATCCTTGGTTTTCCTAGGTGGAATGACAAGGATCGATACGAACTTGGGTATGTGAGTCGTAAATGACAGGGTTGAACTTCTTTTTGAAGTGGAGCCCGTATGGTATCTTACTCGAGTGCATAGGTTTCCGATGTGGTCGGATTTTGTCAACCTTAGACGTGTGGAGGTTGGATTGGCTTCCCTATGAAGTCAATCGAATGTATTGAACTGGTAACCGATAGGTTCGGTTTTGGTGTGTCTTGGTAGACGTGAAAGAGATTTCGGGTTTTGGAATCGAATTTCTGGGTGACGATTCAGGATTCGATTTTGGAACTTGAAAATGGATTTCCGGATTTGGGTACGGAATGATTATTCCAAATGCTAGCTTACGGAATAGTGATTTCGGATTCGGATTTCGACATGAATTAAAATGTGATGTCTGGGTTTGGATTCGGGATTTCTTACGAAATTGCGGATTCGGATGTGGAATTGGAACTAGATGATGGGTGGAGTTTCGTTTTGTCTCATGCTGGATTGGGCAAATGTACTCCATTATTGGAATGTGTTTGGCTATGACCTAGATGGTTGTAGTCTGGTCAATAGATAGATGTGTGTACTTCGTACATGGTTCGAGGTACAATACTTTGCAGGCTTGTAGTGCCTGGTGACGGTATACAGGTTATACCCGAGGTATGTCGGTGAGCGTGTTAGTAGTCGGATTGGTTCTGATACCATTGGATTAGTCGAGGACCGAACATTACTATGCAATGGGTCATGGTAATTCCGATGAGTCTAATTGCACACAGGTCGTGTGAAAGGTCGGTAAGTGTATATGTGAGTCAAGTACGTTGGTAACTTGTGTAGCCACGAGTGAGTCTAGTGTCAGTTTTCGACTGACAACAACTGTGTGGTGACAGATTGTCAGGATGTGTCAACATAGATTGTTAAGTGAGGTCTGTTGACTCCTAGTGGGAGTGGGAGTAGATACCAGGATAGATTGGTGAGTGGGAAAGGAACCGTCGAGTTGTTGCGTCAACGAAATGGTCGATTTGACAAGTGGTGTCAATTCAAAACGAGTGGTTTCAGTCATTCGACGGGGTCGAATGTAGTCTATACAACACAAATATTAGTGTACGTTGTGTGCAGACAAGTTTTTGTTCTGATTAGTTGGTGTACAGGAGTACACGTGTTGCGTGGTCGATTCCACTTTCCACGGGGTGTTTGTGGAATCAGGGTGGTCGAGTTTCGAGAGCGAAACTAATAAAGGAGGGAAGAACGTTTGAGTTTAGGTTAGTTGTAATTTCGAGGACGAAATTAACTAAGGAGGGAAGGTTGTAACGACCCGTCCAGAATTCAGGGATTAGGTTAGTGACTAATCTTGATTGGTGAGGTTGATCGGTGGTTAGTTGGGCGAAATCGGACAAAATGTGCAAAATGACCGTTTTGCCCCTAGTCGTGGGCAAAATGTTGACGTTTTGATCGGGCGGTCAAACGGACTTTGACCGATGACCGTGACGTAGTTCGGGACGTCACGAGTTCATAGACAGGTGGCACGTTCGATTCCGACATTGAGGAGAAAGTTATGATGTTCAGAAGTTGAGGGGCATTTTGGTAATTTGGCATATTAGGGGTCAAATGTTGACTTTTTGACTGGGAGGTTCAATGGACGAGGGCCAAGGACCGTTACGTAGGTCCCGTCGATACGAATCCAATGACAGGCGGCATGCCGAAATTGGAGTTCCGACGACGAAGTTATGGTCATGAGAACGAATTAACGAACCGAGATTTCGATTAAAATAATAATAAAATAATGAATAGTAACTGATGACTATGCACACCTGGATGAGTGACAAGTGTCACCCATCCCCTAATCTAAGCCCTAAAACCTGATCCATGGTTCCCTCCCAACACCATCATTACAGCATCAGCATCACCATTAGCCTAAATTAAGCATCCATTAATCCTCTTTGTTCCTCTAAACCGTGAACAACTGCAAAACAGAGAGTGTGAGGGCTGGAGGAATTAGCTGCCTTCCCACGGCAGAATTGAGAGAAAGAGACTAAGAAGACTGTGATAACTGGGAAACACGAGGGACAGTGAGGGAGAGCTGAAATCAAAATCAAAATTTTGGGAGTTTGAGAGGGAAAATTCGAAATTAAATCCTAAGGCCCTGAGGATCGAATTGGAGACTACTTTCAGCTTTCTGGGAATGCCAAGATCAGAATCGTCGAAGGAATGAAGGAAATTGGTGCCCAATTCACCCTGAACGGACTTGGTAGCAGAGGAGGAAATTCGAAGTTGAGTCGAGGAATTGGAGGCTTTGATTGATGAAATTGAACTGGGGATTTTGTTCCTGAGAACCACGATGCTTCTGGAAGGATCAATTGAAGAAAATCGATGACTTTTGGCTCTGAACAGACCTGGTAACAGTAAGGAAAATTCGAAGTTGGGACGTGTTGATAGAGAGATCAAACGATACAATTGAGTTGGGGAAACATTTTCCCATGGTCCATTGACACTTCTGGATGAATCAATTGGAAGGAATCAGCAGCCATTGACGGAATTCGATGAAGGAACAGTGACGGGTGTTCTTCATTGATCATCGTCGAATCGTGGAAATTTAGGTAAGTGATCGTGTAATTGAGTTTACAGATCTTAAATTGAACTTAAAACGAAACTAACTGAATGATTAATTGAAGGAATTAAGGATGAATTGATAGGAAACCAACCGGGTCATCTCGCGGGCAAAAGGACCCGTTTATCAGACATACGGGTTAGGACGATGACACTGTAGCAGGCGCGTGGGTTTCACGCGCAGCCACTCACGGCGGCGCGTGACGGCGTGTGGGCACGAATCTCGAGGTGAGGTCAACATGACTTCTGTCCTATTTAATGTAACGGACATTTTGGAATTGGTTTCGTGTTGATCGGACACCCTCTCGATATTGTTCGGGACGGCCAAAGGTTTTTAATCGAGTTTAAAAATAGTTAAAAATTCAGAAAAATTACGGGACTTTGATAGGATGTTAATGAAGAGGTTAGTGACCCTCTAATGTGATTTGGATAGGATTGGGAGTCCCGGTGTTAGTGGTGTGGCCCTGGAGGGCCTATGGCATGCGTATCGAGGCATATCGTTAAACGGTCTGTGAGTGGACTTTGGTTTTATAAATTCTATGCATGCTTAACTGTTTTATATGGATTATGATTGTGATTGTATGATGTTGATTTAGATATTGGTAAATTATACGGTTTCACGTATTTCGAGGCGATTTACGTGTTTGCACGTAAATCGAGGTTTTCTGGTTTTGCACGGATTTTCCATGTTTATGGTCTTGGATAAGATTAGAGGAAATGATTTTAAAATTGGAAAGATAAACTCGGGCTTAGGCCCACTTGTTTGGAAACCTCGGACTTGGAGTCCAATTGAGTACGTAATCGGGCCAGGGGCCCAATTGCTTTATGAAATCGGGTCGGGGGCCCAGTTGTTACGAAATCGGGCTGAGACCCATTTGAGTGATATTATCGGGCCAGGGGCTTAGTTGATTTACGAATTCGGGTCGTGGGCCCAGTGGTTTACAAAATCGGGCATGGGGCCCAGTTGGGTTATAAATATGATTTCGGGTCTAGGACCCTAGTTAATAAATGTGATTTCGGGTCAGGGACCCTAAATGGAATTGTGATGTTTTATGGAGATTTCGGGCAGGGCCCATTGTAATGTTGTGAAATTATTTAATAAAACTATTTTCCATATACCATCTGGATACAAGGATATATGATGGTCTCCTCCAGGTGTCTGGGACACTGGGGAAGTCACGGTGCATTTCCTGCGAGGAGTCATTGTACGGAGTTACCGGACCGTATAATGATTCAGGAGCAGGATTGCTATGATTGACGTCAGGGACATCAGACATCTGTGATGTCAGAGATATGGACCCGGAGAGACCCCGAGCAGCACGCGTAGCTTATTATACCGTGAGATATGACGTCTGGGATGTCAAGCGTCTGGGACGCTAAGCATCTGGGATGCTGGTGATGGTAATGGTAAATATGGATTAATGAATCTATGAAATGGCTTTTCAGTTAGATATGTGTTATGTGGTAAAAATGGATTATTGGTTATGAAATGGTATTTTGGGTCGGGGACCCTAAATGGTTTTGGATTTATGGATTTATGTTTATGGCTTTGGGCGGTGGCCCACATGGTTTTAATATGTTTGGTAGTGGTATTCCACAGTTTTGGGCTGAGTTCCCACACTTGGTTTTAAGTTAACGGTTTTTGGGCTAAGACCCTAATGGCTTGGTTGAACAAACGTTTTGGTTACTGGTTTTCGTGGCATGCATATGTTTTTATTGGAGGGCATAAATGTCTTATAAATGTGTTTAATGAACTTAATGATTTTCGTCCACTCACAGCTTTTGGTTTTTAATGCCCTTCAGGTTGATCACGGATGCGACTGCAGCAGAGACTGGGACATTGCACGCCTCCTCCATCGATCCTTGCGCACTCTGGAAGCCCCGTTTGGGCAGTGACTGTTGGTTATCCCTTGTCTGACACCCCTTGTTGGACGGGAGCAGGGCACATCCCACGGTAATCCCGGAGGGATTAGGATGGGTCCTATCATGCCACATGTCTCCGGTTCTCGGTTTATGTGCAATAGTGCTGTTTTCCGTTCTAGATCTATAACTTCTCCGTCGAACCAACGATTTCGACGTGTCTCCTGTCTACAAACTCATGACATCCCAATCTACGCCATGGTCATTGGTCTTCGTATGTTTGATTCCCCGAGTCAAAAGTCAACATTTGCCCACTCTTAGGGGCAAAACGGTCATTTCGCACCATCCGTTCGATTTCACTCAACTAATCATCGATTAATCTCACTAATCCTTCAGTAGTCACAAATCAAATCCCTGAATTCGGAACGGGTTGTTACAAAACTCGTGGCAACGACTAACGAACCTGACACACCACTATGCATCACATATCCAGCTAGTGGAGGGTTCGAGCTCAAATCTGGAATGCTGCATTACCTACACATCTTTCACGGTTTTTCCGGAGATGATCCACATACACATCTGAAGGGATTTCATATGGTTTTCTTAGGGATGAATCTTGAAAGGGTGAGTGAGGAGAATGTCAAGTTAAAGACTTTTCCTTTCTCATTGGCTGATAATGCAAGAGAGTGGCTCTATGACCTTCCACCCAGATCAATCACCACATGGGATGAAATGCAACGCCAATTTTTGTAGAAGTATTTCCTTGCATCCAAGGCTGCAACTTTGAGGAAAGCTATATGTGGTGTGCAACAAGAGCATGGGGAATTTTTATGTGAATATTGGGAGCGTTACAAGAAGCTATTTGCTGCATGTCCTAGGCACCAGTTCATTGATTTGTCACTTGTTGTAACGACCCGTCCCGGATTTTGGGATTTGATTAGTAATTAATGACGGGTTAGTGAAGTTAATCGGTGATTAGTTTGGTGATTTCAAGCAGACGGTGTGTAACGACCCGTCCCAGAACTAGGGTTAAGATAGTGATTAAGATGGGATTAGTAAGCTTAATCGGTGGTTAGTTGGTCTCGTTGGGGTCGTTAGTGTAGAATGATGATTTTGCCCCTAGTCGGGGTAAAAAGTGGACTTTTAGTTCGGGTGGTCAATTGGGTTTTGACCGATGACCAGGACATAGTTTAGGACGTCACGAATCCATAGACATGTGGTACGCCCGATTCCGACACCCGAGAAGGAAGTTATGATGTTCGAAAGGTTGAGGGCATAACCGTAATTTAGTTAAAATAGGGGGAAAGTTGACTTTTCGTACGATTGGATTTTGACACGTTGACCTAGGAGCATTAGATAGATCTCGTCGTCCTGAGTTCGATGACAGGCGGCACGTATTCATCGGACTTACGATGTGTGAGATACGGGTCTATAAAGGTAGTGGCACGATCGTAATTTTGGCTTAAAAGGAAGGGCATTTTGGTATTTTGTGTTTTGGGCCTGATGCAACAAAGAGGGACAAGTGGATGGCTGAGATTGAGCCATGTGTGAGGGAGAAGAGATGATGGTGACACGTGTAGGGGTTCTGGTTGGTTCTAGGGAACACGGTCTCAATTATTTGGGGTACCCATGTGTGTGTGCTCGTGTGTTCTTCGAACCAGACAGAAACAAAGGGAGAGAGTTGGGAAAATTGGACGGTGTTTTGTGTGAGTTGTGTGAATTTGTGCGGGGGTGAGTGATCATGGACTGAGAGGGAGACAGTGAGAAGGTTAGACGGTGCGGTGGCTGTGTGTGTGGGAGTTTAGAGCCACGGGAAATCAGGGGGAAAACAGAGAGGAAGTGAGTGTTTGTGGGTGGTGGTGCGGTCGTGATCGATCAATCGAGGCCAGTGGTGGTGTCTAGAGGACGGAGGAGGACGGGAGGAGCTACTGCCTCATGGCTGAGCTCACAACGGCGACAGGAGGACAGGTAATTTCTTGTTTTCCCTTTCGATGCTCTGTTTTGCCGTCTAGTTTCAGGAGATAAGTCGTGACTTTAGGGGTAGAATCGAGGAGTCTAGTGAGTTCTAGGGAGTTCAGTGGAGTCCTAGGAGTCTTCTGGTGGTGCAGCTGTGACGGGGAAGTGCACGGTGGGGGTGGAACGAAGGAGGGTACTAGTGTACTCTGTTTTTCTGTTTTGCTCAGGATGAAAGTCGTGGTTGTAGGGGGTGAGTCGACGGTTTTGGTGAGTTTGATGAGACTCAGTGAGGTCCTAGGAAGGGTTTAAGATAGCCACCGTGACGGGGGATGACCTGGGTGGCCGGAGAAGGAAATAGGGGACTGAACGGGTCTGGTTTCGAGTTAGGGACGATGACTTAGGGGCTGATTCGAGATGTCTGAGTAAGGGGAATGGATAGCTTAGGTCTGGACGATGTTGTTGGTGAAGAGATGAGTGGTTTTGGTATAGGTACGGCGAAGAACCGTCCTCGCCGGTTCGATTTGCAGGTACTGTGTCGAACCGGGTCTGCTCGAGGAAGACGATGCACTATAGCTGGCGCGTGAGGGCCACGCGCAGCCACTTTGGGCGGCGCGTGGGGGCGCGTGCGACGGCAGCAGGGGGAGTTGTCAACATGGTTATTTGTCTAGGTGTTTTGACGAGTCTTTTAACGTTGTTTTCGGGTTAATCGGACGTCAAATCGAAGTAGTTTCGCGAGGGTGAAGGTTTAGGGTTCCGGTTCGGTACGTTTAGGACCCGGGGATTTTCGGGGAAAATTAGGAGAGTCTTGGTGGACATGTTAGTAACGTACTTTGGCGATTGTTGACAGGATCGGGAGTTCCCGAGGAAGCTGAGGAACGTACGAGACGTACGGGACGCGATTGAGGGCTTGGTACTGTGAGTGGACCCTTTCCTTAAACTCGAGCATGCATAACTGTTTTTCTATAATTATTTTATGGTTTTACATGTGATTTTATGCTTATCGAATATGTGATAACTATTTTATATAATTGCACGTTTTACGAGAAGTTACGGTTTTCAGTACGTTTTACGAGGAAGCTAGTCTTGGGATTTCAAATGATAAAGGGTTTTCAATGATTATAAAGGGATTTTGGAACATGATTTGATGATCAAGGTTTTCGGTTTTAGAATCGGATTTCGGATAACGGGATTTGGTTTTAAAAGTGAAAAGTGGATTTCTGGATTTGGGTTCGGAATGACGGTTCGGAATGCCGGAAGAGCTTCGGACCGGTGATTTCGGATTCGGATTTGGATGTGAATTTAGACATGGTTTTTCAAATGGTTGTGATTGGATTTGCTGGATCTGGTTATTGGGTTTAAAGACCCGGATATTGATTTGACGGGGGACGGGCCCGGATTGGGTTTAAAGACCCGGATTGAGTTTAAAGACTCGGGAGTTTAAAGACTCGGATATTGATATTTCCCCCGTAGGCCTGTTGAGTTTAAAGACTCGGGAGTTTAAAGACTCGGATATTATTGAGGCCTGGATTGAGTTTAAAGACTCGGGAGTTTAAAGACTCGGATAGGTCCAGCAGGTTTGATCGGAAAATGATGATTTGATATTCACGATTTATGATACGGTTTTATGATGCTTATGATATGGTTTCTATAACTGTTTTATAGTGTTTCTGTTCTTATGGTGAGGTTATACTATTTTTTTTAGAATGCTTCTGTAAATGTTTTATGGCGATTGATTGATAACTATTTTCATAACTCGGTTATGCATGTGGTTTCAAAACGGAGGGCTAAACCCGGTTTTCTTATAAAATGGTTTTGGAAACTTTTCTTTTATTTATGGTCCACTCACACCTTCTGTTTTTAACTGCCCTCCAGGTTGTGAAGCTAGCGCGGGGTTCCGGCGTCGAGGCAGCGTCTGAGGCATAGCAGTTACGAGAGGGATCCCGGAGTGTTTAATTTTCCCTTGTGCCCATACTGTTTATCGGTTTTCTTTCTTTTGTACTGTGGTACTATGCTCTGTAAACGTTTAAATTTCGGGCTGTATTGTATAGTTCTCCTGCGTCTGACTGAATATTTTGGTGGTTTCGAGTGAGTTTACCTTATTGTGTGTCGGGTTGTTAAACGGGAGCGGGATTTACCTCGGGTTTCGGGGTGAAACCGAGGTGGGTCCTGACACGGTGCGAAATGATGATTTGTTCTTGGAAATGGGCAAAATGTTGACTTTTGATTCGAGCGGTCAAACGGACTTTAGCCGATGACTGTGACGTAGTTTGGGACGTCACGAGTCCATAGACAGGCAGCACGTCTGATTTCGACATTCGAGGAAGAAGTTATGACGTTCGGAAGTTGATGGGCATTTTGGTAATTTTGCCTCAAGAGCATTTTGGTCATTTAGTTGCCTAGGGATATGTGCCCAGTGATAATTGGACACTTGGATGTCTTAGGAAGTGTGCCCAATGGATGTGGGACACTTGTCCCTTGCTGGAAGGCTGTGGAAGCCTCTTCACTATCTCTCACCAGTTTTAAAAATGGTTGCACGATTGTGGGAAGGAAAAACAGAGGAGTGAAGGGTGATCGTGAGCTCAAACCCTTCCTAAACCGTATCATTTGCCAGTGAGTAGTGAAGGAAGAAAAAAGTGAAATGGGAGGATTGTGGTGGTGCTGTCACGACGGACCGTCGTGGACGGTGGCCACGACACCGTGAGAAACAGAGTATAGAGTAGTTATGAAACTGTGAAGAACCAATCCGTCAAAACTCATCACATCGTCATCCTTCGCTAGTGCTTTGTGAACAAGAAAGAACAAGGGTGATGAGACGAAGATGATGGTGGTGGCACAGCGGCCCACGACGACGCAGGGAGGTAAGAGAACCCGTGGATGCCTTGTTTTCATCCAAAATGGAAATTGGTATTGTGAGGCTTGATGATCAAATTGGTGGCTAGGGTGAGGTCCAGGAGGCTTCTAGGAGTTGAATAAGCTTGGAACAGTGGCTAGCTGTGGACGGCGGTCGGCAAACTCGACTCGGTAAGGTTATGGTTATGGTTTAAGCTTTAGATACGGGTTTTTAGTGTATAATGATGGATTCTAACGATTGGAAAACGTTTTGGAGGTTGTACTAAGGTTTGGGAGATCAATTTCGAGGCTGGAAGTGGACTGTGGTGAGGGGAACATAGGAGGAAAAAAATTGGCCTTTGCTCATCGATCGAAAAGGTAAGATTGAGGCCTTACTTTTATGTTTTAAAGTTGTTGATTGATTAGAACTGAGTAGACGAAACTAATGGGAGAAGAATGATCGAAATCGGTTTGAAAAATGTTGAAAAATGGCAGTGAACCGCCCTCGCCGGTTCGGCTGACCGGGTTGAATCGAACCGGTCTGGACCCGATTCGGCTGGAGGTTGAAAATGACTGTGCTGAGGCAGGTGAGGCCCATGCGCAGCCCCTTTGGATGGCGCGTGGGGTCGCGTGGCACAGTATCTGGGGAAGTGTTGAACACAACTTTTTATCATATCGATGTAACGAACATTTTGGGAATGGTTTCGAGTCGATCGGATATCATTTCGATAGGTTTCGGGATGTTTAGTCTTCATGTCGCACGTGGATTAGAGGGGAGCACGACTTACCCTTAATCCCGGGGGATTGGTGGTGGGTCGTGTCACTTGTGCACTATTTCTATGAAGGCTTGTGTCTTGCAGATAGGGGCATGCTTGATCCTGCTGCTGGGGGAGCTCCTATTGACAAAACTTCTACACAAGCAAGGACGTTGATCGCCACCATGGCTGCTCAAACTCAACAATTTGGATCAAGATTACCATCTTCTCACAAGGTTAATGAGGTCAATTCAAATAATGAACTACTTGTTCATATTGCTAAACTAACAAACCTTGTGGAGAAAGTGGTAGTTCAATCAAGGCAGGTCTGTGGTGTATGCTCAATGAATGGGCATTCAACTTATGCATGTCCAATCTTGATGGAGGGAACATTGGAACAAATGCACGCTTTAGGTGGAGGTTTCCAGGGGCAGCAAAGGACAAAAAATGATCCATTTTCCAACACTTATAATGAGGGTTGGAAAAATCATCCTAACCGTAGGTAAAGCAACAATGATCAGGTGCCTCAACCACATCAAAATGGCCCAGCTAGTTTTTACCAACTAAAGCCCCAAGCTTCGACTTACTAGCAAACACCTCAAGGTATGTCATCTATCGATGAAAAGCTTAATTTGATCTTACAATCTTCTGCTAGTATGGTGCAGTTTCAACAAGAACAAAGAAGCATTAATCAGCGCCAAAAAGGTATGAATCAAGAAACAAAGAAGGCGATCGAGAACTTGGAAAGATCTATGAGCCAAATGGCGTCCTCTCTGCATCAATTCAATTAGCAAGGAGTGTTACCAAGCCAACCTCTCCCAAATCCAAAAGGTGGATTCAAGCAAACAAAATCTGTCACTTTAAGGAGTGGTAAGCAAGCTTTGGAAGAACCTATTTTGACCAAGAAATCAAGGAAAGTGTCTAGTGATGAAGAAGAGCACCCATCGCCATTAGAGGAGGACAAGGCTGCAGGAAACATTGAACAAGGCTTCCCTAATTCTCAAACCATGAAGAGCACCCATCGCCATTCAAGCTCCTACTAATGTTCCTTGTGTTCCTTTTCCTCACATATTTGTAAAATCAAAGAAAGAGGAACACAAGAAGTCCATTTTGGATACATTTCGCAAGGTCCAAGTGAACCTTCCTCTCTTACACGCCATCAAGAAAATTCCTGCTTATACAAAGTTCTTGAAAGAACTCTGCACTACAAAGAGGAGGCATCAAGTAGGTGAGATCATCAAGGTAAGTGAGAATGTATTTGCAATTATTCAAAGAAATCTACCACCTAAATGTAAAGATGCAGGTAGTTTCACTATCCCTTGCACCATTGGAGAAACTAGGTTTGAACGTGCTTTGCTAGACTTAGGATCTTCTATCAATGTTATGCCATATAGCATTTATGCTGCTTTAAGTCTTGGAGCACTTAAATATGATGGTATTATTATTCAACTTGCTGATCGTTCTAATGTTTACCCTAAAAGCATGTTAGAAGATGTTTTTGTGCAAGTTGGAGAATTCATCTTTCCTGCAGACTTTTATGTGCTAGAAATGGAGGAGGAGTCACATGCCCATGATGCCACGCCCTTGTTGCTTGGAAGACCTTTCATGCGCACATCAAGGACAAAGATTGATTGCTATAACGGGTCATTGACAGTGGAATTTGATGGACAAGTGATCAGCTTCAACATGTACGAAGCAATGACATGCCCCAGTGTTTTGTATACTTGTTTTTCCATTGATGTACTTGAAGTTCTATCCTAAAGATTATTTGAAGCCATGAACGAGGATGAATTGGAGGTCACCATTACTCAAGGGATGGAACTTGAGCCAAAGAGGCTCCCAAACAGGATAGGAAACACTGATTTCGACTACAATGAAGGTGTAGTCCAAACCGTGGCTTTACTTGAGTCACTACCACCCATGCCTTGTAAGTACAACTCATTTCTTCCTCTTCCATTTTCTACTAATAAGGTTCTTCCTTCCGTTATTCAGGCCCCTAAGTTAAAGCTTAAACCACTTCCGGACCATTTGAAGTATGTTTATCTGGGGAGAAGAAAAGACGTTGCATGTAATCATTTCCTCAACACTCTCAACCTTAGAAGAAGACAAGTTGATCCGTGTGCTAAGGGATTACAAAACCGCCATTGGGTGGACCATTGAATACATAAAGGGAATCAGTCCGGCGATGTTCATGCATAAGATATTTCTAGAGGAAGGAACAAAGCCATCTAGAAAGGGC
Organism: Prinsepia uniflora; assembly: GCA_032719365.1. NCBI lineage: Eukaryota > Viridiplantae > Streptophyta > Magnoliopsida > Rosales > Rosaceae > Prinsepia > Prinsepia uniflora. The sequence continues at coordinate 64,750,379 of CM064865.1, read as the reverse complement.
CAACGTAGGCTCAATCCGCCAATGATAGAAGTTGTAAAGAAATAGGTGCTTAAACTTCGTGATGCTGGTATCATTTACCTTATATCTGATAGCAAATGGGTTAGTGTAACGACCCGTCCCGAATATCGGGATTTAATAATATTTAATTGTGATTTACTAATCTGGGATTAGTTGGGCGATTTTGGACGAATGGTGCAAAATGACCGTTTTGCCCCTGGGTGTGGGCAAAACGTTGACTTTTATTTCGGATGGTCAAATGGACTTTGACCGATGACCGTGACGTAGTTCGGGACGTCACGAGTTCATAGACAGGTGGCACGTTCGATTCCGACGTTCGTGGTGAAAGTTATGATGTACGGAAGTCCAGGGGCATTTTCGTAATTTGGACGAAAGAAGGGGAAATGTTGACTTTTTGACCGGGATGTCCGATGGCCGAGGGCCAAGGACCGTTACGTAGGTTTCGTCGATGCGAATCCAACGACAGGCGGCACGCCGAAATCGGACTTCGTACGAGGAAGTTATGGTCTGGAACGTGAAATCGGGGAAGTTACGTCTCGGTAACTGTGTGGATTATTTTATTCTGAAATGGTGGTTGGAGGACACTTGGATGAGTGACAAGTGTCACTCATCCGACGGCTAGATTGGATCTTGATCCACTAATCATAAACTATATACTAAAAGTTCCACTACATAATAATCTAGAATTTAATCCCTGCTTTTGATCTGAGCCATCCATTCCACCCCCAGATTGCATCACAGCCGTCCATCTCATTTTCCCCCTTCCATTTCTGATCATTCCTCCCTCACCGTGAACAAACAAATTGAGAGATTGGGTTCTGGCCATTGCCAATCTCTCTTCCACAATTGATTGCACAAATGTTTAATTGGTGATTTGGGGAAGGTTCTGGCTGAGGGAGAGCACGGGGGACTGAGTAGGGAGGTGCAATTCGGGAATCAGAGTTTCGGGGAATTGGAGGGAATTTCGAATTGGAGTATTTGGGTTGTGTCGATCAAAATGGGGGTTAGCTGGAGTCTTCTGGGATCAAAACGTGAAGCTTTGCAGCAAAAACGACGGGAAACCATGTCGGATTGAGGGAGAACTGAGCTTCCATGGCAGCTCGAATTCGAGCTTGGGTTCAGTAAGTTTAAGGTGTGAATTCATCAAATTGTTTGTGCAGAAACATCCCTTGCACTCTCACGATGCTTACTATATGATTTAATTTGGAAATCAGGGACGGAATCGGTGAACCCGATTTGAAAACCCGTCGAGGATCAATCGTGAGTCGTGGAGATTTATACCCTAAATTGTGTAATTCAATCTACAGAACTTAGTTGGTGATTGATTACAAGGGATCAGTGGAAAGAACGGATGGATTTGATGTTGAATTGGGTGTAATTGGATCGGGTCTGTTCGCGGGTTTTTCAACCCGTTTTACAGACAAACGGGTGAGAGGGATGACTGTGCGGGTACTGTAGCTGGCGCGTGGCTTCCACGCGCAGCCGCTTGCGGTGGCGCGTGGGGGCGCGTGAGTGCGAATCCCGAGGTATGATCAACATGACTTTTATCCTATACATTGTAACGAACATTTTGGGATTGGTTTCGTGTCGATCGGACACCGTCTCGATATTGTTCGGGATGTCCGAAGGTTTTAAATCCAGTTTAAAAATACTTAAAAATTCGGGAAAATTACGGGACTTGAATAGGATGTTAATGATGAGGTTAGTGATCCTCTAAATTGATTTGAACAGGATTGGGAGTCCCGGTGATAGTGAGGTGGCCCGGGAAGGCCTATGGCACGCGTATCGAGGCGCTCGGTTAAACGGTCTGTGAGTGGACATTGGTTTCATAAATTCGATGCATGCATAACTGTTTTATGATTGTTATAATTATGATTAAATGATTTACTTTGGATATCGGTGAATTTAAAATGATTTCACGCATTTCGAGGTGAATTGCGTATTTGCACGTAAACCGAGATTTTCTGGATTTTCACCGACTTCCATAAATGTGGTTGGATATGATTTCATGAAACGGTTACGAACTTGAATAATGTAAAATCGGGCCAGGGGCCCAGTTGAATTATGAAATCGGGCCAGGGGCCCAGTTAACTTGTGGAATCGGGCCAGGGGCCCAGTTGATTTCTACATGTGATTGCGGGTCGGGGACCCTAAAATGGAATTGAATAAATGTTTCCTGGTTTACATTTTATATATGTTCACATGCTGGAATCTATAAATGGTTTTGATGATATTTCGGTTATGGCACGTTTCACGGTATTTGGGCATGAGACCCGTTTGACGAAACGTAACGATTGGTTCGGATTTTATCTATGTATACCTATATGTTTTGCATGTGGATATCAATAAAATGTATTTGGTACTGCACTGTATAGATCCTTCCATATTATATTGTCTCCTCCGGCGAGGTACCCCGGAGAGGTCACGGACGTCTAGTACGTCCAGCGTCTATGACGCTAAGCATCGGGGATGCTGTACCCGAACGGGGTTCGGGGATTGAACTCGGAAATTGAGACCCGAGTGGCACGCGTAGCCTTGTGATTGTGACCTTATTGACGTCAGGGACGTCAGACATCAGGGATGTCGGATTGGAGTGTATAGTGCAGCAACTAAAATTATGGTTATGGTTATTATTATATGCCTTATGGTTTATATTACTGGATTTATGAAATAACTCTTGGATTTACTTTTGGAAATTGAAACTATGCTTTGGTTTCCGGGCTAAGGCCCTATTGGTTATTTCTAAATAAATATGGGATTATTGGTTTTGGTGCATGCATATGATTTTACTGAGGGGCATAAATGTCTTATAAATGTTTTAACAGACTTGTTTATTTTCGTCCACTCACAGCTTTTGTTTTTAATGCCCTTCAGGTTGATTCCGGATACGACTGCAGCAGAGACTTGAGCATCGCACACCTCCTCCATCGATCCTTACGCACTCTGGAAGCCCGGTTGGGCAAAGGCAATCGGTTATCCCTTGTCGGACGCCTCTTGTCCGACGGGAGCACGTCACATTCCATGGTAATCCCGGGGGGGATTGGGATGGGTCGTGTCAGTTAGCCCTATTCAAGTTGTTCCAAAGAAATTTGGAGTCACCATTGTGAAGAATGATAACAACGAATAGATACCTCAAAGATTGCAAACTGGTTGGAGAATGTGCATTGACTACCGAAAGCTCAACATATCAACACGTAAGGATCACTTCCCCTTGCCTTTCCTTGATCAAATGTTGGAGCATCTTATGGGTCACAATTTCTATTACTTCTTGGATGGATACTCTGGGTACAACCAGATTGTGATTGCAACTGAGGATCAAGAAAAGACTACTTTTACATGCCCTTATGGCACCTTTACTTATAGACAAATGCCCTTTGGCTTGTGTAATGCTTCTACGACATTTCAAAGATGTATGATGAGCATATTTTTGGACATGATTGAGAAGATCATAGAGGTATTCATGGATGACTTTTCAGTTTTTGGGAATTCATTTGATGCATGCTTAAATAACCTCTCTATAGTTCTTGCTCGCTGTCAACAAACTAACCTTGTTTTGAATTGGGAGAAGTGCCATTTTATGGTTACACAAGGGATAGTTTTGGGTCATATCATCTCGTTTAAGGGAATAGAAGTAGATAAAGATAAAATATATATCATGTGCTCCTTACCCATTCCCACTTGTGTGAGAGAGGTTCGTTCGTTTTTGGGTCATGCAGGTTTCTATAGGCGCTTTATCAAGGACTTCTCAACTATCGTAAGGCCTCTAACCCGACTCTTACAAAAATAAGTGGCGTTTGTAGTTGATAACAAGTGCATGCAGGCATTTCAAAAGCTCAAGGAGTTGCTGTCCACACCACCTATCATTCGACCACCAAATTGGGATCTACCGTTCGAATTGATGTGTGATGCAAGTTATTATGCTGCTAGGGCTGTATTAGGGTAGCTTGTTGACAAGGGCCCCTATGCCATTTACTATGCATCTAGGTCCTTGAATGATGCACATCTCAACCACTCCAACACTAAGAAGGAATTGCTAGCGGTGATTTTTGCGCTAGAAAAATTTCACTCTTATCTTATTGGTACTAAAGTCATTGTATATACTGACCATGCAGCTCTGAAGTACTTATTGACCAAAAAAGATGTAAAATTGAGACTCATTAGGTGGGTGCTTCTCCTTCAAGAATTCAATATGGAAATCAAAGACAAAAAGGGGAGTGAAAATGTGGTTTCCGATCACCTTAGTCGACTTGTGATAGGCTCCAATGATGAGGACTCTCTTCCATTGTGTGAAAGCTTTCCTCATGATCAGTTATTCAGACTTGATGTTCTGGACATTTGGTTTGCTGATATTGTCAACTTCAAAGTCTCTAAGAAAATTCCAGACGACCTCACACGTGCACAGAAAGATAAGCTCAAGAAGGAGGCTAAGGTTTATGAGTGGGATGATCCATACTTGTAGAAATACTGTCCTGACCAAGCCATGAGAAGGTGCGTGCCAAATTCTGAATTTCCCTATATACTAACCTTTTGTCATAGTTATGCATGTGGTGGGCATTTCGGTGCGAAGAAGACTGCCCACAAAGTTCTAGATAGTGGTTTCTACTGGCCTACCTTATTTAAGGATGTGTATGAGTTCTGTAAGACCTGTGATAGATGCCAATTTACAGGTAACATTGTCCCAAGGAACCAAATGCCACAAACTCCCATCTTATTTGTTGAGCTTTTTGATGTATGGGGCATTGATTTCATGGATCCTTTTCCTTCCTCTTATGGTCATTTATACATACTCCTTGTTGTTGATTATGTCTCCAAATGGGTGGAAGCTAAAGCCACCAGGACTAATGACTCTAAGGTTGTTGTAGATTTTGTCAAAAATCACATTTTTTTCAAGGTTTGGAACACCACAAGCGATTATAAGTGATGGAGGGAGTCATTTCAACAACTGGTCATTTAAGGCACTATTGAGGAAATAAAACGTTACGCCCAGGGTCTCCACGTCATATCATTCACAAACAAATGGGCAAGCTGAGGTGTCCAACCGTGAAATCAAGCTCATCTTGGAGAAAACTGTGCAACCTAGCAGAAATAATTGGACTTTGAAATTGGACGATGCACTTTAGGCATATAGAACAGCCTACAAGACACCTATTGGGATGTCTTCTTTTCGGCTGGTCTATGGTAAGCCTTGTCATCTTCCTGTGAAGTTAGAACATCGAGCTTATTGGGTGGTCAAGCACTGCAACATGAACTTGGATAAGGCTGACATTCATAGGAAGTTATAATTGAATGAGCTTAAGGAGATCCGAAATGAGGCGTATGATAGTTCATGCATCTACAAGGAGAAGACTAAAACCATTCATGATAACATGATCCAACGAAAGAGTTTTGTTGTAGGTCAAAAGGGCATTTTGTTCCATTCACGCCTCAAGTTTTAATCCTGCTATAAGATTTGTAGTGAAAGGACAAACAAGGAGTTCAAGGTGAACGGACATTGGCTTAAGCATTTTCATGAGCCATTTGTGATGCAAGACATGGAGGTTGTACCCCTCCAAACACCTGCATCCCTTGAAGGATGAATGGAGGTATTGTCTAGCTGAAGACATTAAACTTGGCGCTTTTTGGGAGGCAACCCAATGTCTAGAAGAGGCAACATGGCAAGGATGATCACCAAACCCAAATTCAATCTTTATAAACTCTCTCTTTTCATTTCGTGCTTCATTGGTGTCTTTGGTCTTTTATTTGTTATCTACAATCTGTTTGCTTTCTCTTTAGCTAAATCTAATCGTTGCATGCTTATGTTTCAACCATTGAGGACAATGTTAGATTTAAGTGTGGAGGGGAGGCTAATCGATTTTTTTTGTGTCAAATTTTCCACAATTGTGCTGTTTTTTTTTCTTTTTTTTTCTTTTTGTTTATTTGTTTTTTTTTAGTCTTTGGATGCTTCCAAGTTGATGATGAGGACTGAACTTAAATGCATTAAGATGGCGCATAATCATTATTTAAGGTCTAAGTATTCTTTGGTTAATCTGTGTTCATGATTTTCATGTTTGAAACTTTGTGCACATAGCCAAATATTGGCAAGTTGTAAGTGTAAATGATCTGAGCATGTGAACACTTGGATTAAACCCGCCTTTAGTTGAGCTCATGAGCCTTAACAACAGTGTATTCATCATTTTATACACTAAATTTTTATTGGAGTGGTTGTACATGTCATGCATCTCTAGAACTTGTTTTGAGATACTTTTTGTGACGTTTTAATCATATGATTCCCAAAACTTGGATGTGATATAAGGCATTAGGACTTAACCACCATGGCCAAACTGACCTGTGTCCTATTTATATCAACTAGTTAACCCTTTGAGCCTACAATGTCTAGCCCTTATTTCAAGTAACCACATTGACTCCCTTTATAGCCTAAACACATTATCCTACCCTAATTCATTGGACGTAAGAGTAAAAGAGATAATGTGTCACTGGTTGGTGGTTGAGGATTGCAAATTTCAAGTGTGGGGGTTGTGACAATCATTTTGGGAGCATGGTTTTTATGTGTATGAGTTTTTAATTTCAAAAAGAAAGAAAATAAAAAATAAATAAATAAACTTACTTTCAACAATCATGTTTCCGTTCTGGTTAAAAGAATGATGCGTACGAATTGTCCTTGGAACCTTGGAAGTGTATATGATGCATAGATTGGCGTCTTAGGCCAATATGATCAAATTTACCCTCAATATTGACGTCTGCTTGATGACTTTTATTACTTATATGTTTGTGATGCAAGCACGTCTCTTACTTCTTCATATACTCTACATGTATGTCCCAATAAATTTTTGTGATATCCATATCCTTTCTTTCTTTTAACCGTGACCCTAAGCCCCTTTACAACCTTGATATTTGCCAAATTGATCCAAGGGGAAGAATTGATTATGTGGAGATTAGATCGATTTACAAGCTTATGGTAGATGGTGCATGTACAATGTTGAGTGGCGTGGAGTACCCAAAACACCTTGAGCGTAAACACTTGTACGATCTCTGAGGGGTTAAAACTGAGTTTAAATTGCTTTGGTTGTTTGTGCTTATAACGAGCTTATCAGAAGCTATTGTACACTGAATTCAAACGTGATCACCATGAACATGTATTAGCTCTTGAATACCCATGGCTTGATGTACTCCTTATGTTAATCTTGATGCAATCATTTGTTCCTAAGAAAAAAAATTTAAAGGATATTTTTTAGTGAGTCTTTGTGTGAGTGTCTTTATTTTCTTTTTCTTTGTTCTGTTTTGCTCGAGGACGAGCAAATGCAAGTGTGGGGGTATTTGATGTGTGCATATCTATACATGTTTCAAGCATCAATTACCTTACAGTAAGCATCTAAATCTTCACTACTAGTGGGTTTTATTTCACTTTAATGTTTTGTAGGAGAAATGGAGTATTGGATCAAAAGGGAAGCTAAAAGAGCTAAAACGAAAAGGAATCCTATCTGGAGCAGGAATCCTTGTTGAACTAGGAATCCTAATTGAAGTAGGAATCCTTATTCAACTAGGAGTCCTCATTCAAGTGGGAATCCTTGTTCAAATAGGAGTCCTCATTCAAGTAGGAATCCTTGTTCAACTCGAAGTCCTCATTAAAGTGGGAAGCCTTGTTGAACTAGGAGTCCTTATCAAAGTAGGATTGGATTACTTTCCTAATTGGAGTTGGAAACCTTTCCTAATGGTGCTAGGAGAAGAAGCCACAAATCCTAACGGGAGAAGGATCGTGGCCAGAAAACATAATTCATAACGGGCCAAGATTGATAAAGAATAATTCAAGACTCATCAAGATGGGTCATGACGATGTCCACATGTGAAAGAAGGCCCAAGACTAAGAGCAAATTCTTCCTTGGAGAAACCCTAATCAGTTTGTTGTTTTAAATTAGAGTGCCACCTAAACAGAGGGGGAATTATGGTTTCCCAGGTGCCTATATAAGGAAAATTCGACCAAAATCCAAGTGGTTCTTTTTTACTCTCTTTGGGCAGCCAAAAAGATTTTTTTTCCCTGGGAGAATTCGTGCTTCTAGGCTGGGGCTCTTTCTCTTCTCCATCTTCATTGGTTTTATCTCAATTTTCTTGCTTATTTTAGTTTAGGATGCTAGACATTATGGCTGGCTAATTTTCTGTAACTAGGGGTTATTTTAAAGCCACATGTTTGATTATATGCAATAACGTTCAATTTCTGTCCCTTATGATTCTTGATTGAAGTTTTGTTTCACTGAGCTTAATAATATGATTTATGGTATGTTTGTTTGGGTGGCCAACTAGATGAGCATACTAGGATTCTAATGTTAGGTACATCTGTGTAATACGTAGTCATTATACATATGTACATCAAAGTTAATGATTTAACTTGGGAAATAGTCTCTAGGTTTAACAAGATTGCTCTAGTACTTGAAAACCCTAGTCTCATCGTAAACCCTTTTTCGTGTGCATTGATTCTGATTTGTTAAATCTTGCGAGCTTATGTCTTGATTGCATGTTCAGAAATTGATTTAAGTGTCGAGCTTGTGTACACTTAACGATTAACTAAGAAAAGGGTAATAAACTGGTTTGAGCTTGTGAATTAGTTTCGGATGATTTCAATTGAGCTTATAAGTGATGTAATCTAGAATTGCATGTAATTGAATGTGCTTGGTGGTGGATAATATGTCTCTAGTCTGTTCTCTCATTAGTTCTGAAATCTGAAATCTCAAAACCCCCACTTTTATATACCTTATTGTTTCTTTATTTTCGGTTGATAATTTCCAATAATCCTTTGTGGGAAAGACCATTTCTTCAATCTATACTTAATAACGACTTATCAATGCAAGGTTAATTGTGTGTCTATTCAAGACTCCATCAGTAACGGACATTGGTCAAAGTTCAAAAGGTGTCCCGGGTCAAAAGTCAAAATTTTCCCTTTACTAGGGGCATAACAGTCATTTTACATTAAATTTCCGAAATTACAAATTAATCAAGGTTCAGGTCGTTACACGTAGCCAGCTTCATTATCCTCCCCTTTTGGATTTCTTAGCTGAATTAGCTTAGCTACATTTCAGATACTGTCACGAGCCGACCCATCTAGCATGATATTGTTCGCTTTGGGCCCAGCCCTCACGATTTTGTTTATAGGAACTCACGTGCAACTTCCCAGTAGGTCACCCATCTTAGGATTGCACCAGCCCAATCTTGCTTAACTTTGGAGTTCCAACCAAACTCAAAGCCAGTAAGCTTCCAAAAGGCCTCGCGCTAGATAGATATGTGTCCACACATATAAGGCACTTCACCTTTCCTTCCCCGAGCGATGTAGGATTGTTCACCGTTCTTCCCAAGACACGGGTCTTATAATCCACCCCTCCTTGGGGCCCAGTGTCCTCGCTGGAACACTTCCGATCGGGGTCCAGGGTTGATACCATTCTGTCAGGACCCGTCCCATCTAGTACCATATTATCCGTTTTGGGCCTCGCCCTCACGGTTTTATTTTTCAGGAGCTCACGGTGTAACTTCCCAGTGGGTCACCCATTATGGGATTGCATTAGCCTCAACTTTTGTGTTTCAACCGAACTCAAAGCTAGTGAGCTCCCAAAAGACCTAGTTTAGATCAGAGTTGCACATTAGCCCACTATATCTAACACTATATTGTCCCCTTTGGACTCGTTGGCCCAACGAGCACTGCCCGTAGGGTTTTATTCCTGGGAGCTCACGATGCAACTTTCCAGTGGGTCACCCATCCTGAGATTATACCAGCCTCTACTTGCTTAACGTTGGAGTTCCCTCAGAATCCAAAGCCAATGAGCTCCCAAGAGGTCTAGTTTAGATAAGTGTGTGCCTACACATATAAGGCATTTCACCTTTCCCTCCCCGAGCGATGTGGGATTGTTCACCGTTTCTTCCCAAGACACGGGTCTTACAAATACAAGTCTTGGTTTAGATTTGGTTTGAGTTTCATGTTCTTAGTGTGTTACATTTCAGACATAGGTAAAATAAAATTCACAAATTAACATATTCAATGTCCAATTCAATCCGAAATTCAAATCATAAACCCAATTCCAATCCAATCCAGTTCCTAACATATTCACAAACATTTTATTTCCAATTGAACACATATGATATATATATATATATATATATATATATATATAGAGAGAGAGAGAGAGAGAGAGAGAGAGAGAGGGGGGGACTAACAACGAGAGTCTGAGTACAAGAGATAGAGAGGTGGTGGGGAATAAGGCTACGGAGTCCAATTGAACACATATGATATATATTTATAGAGAGAGAGAGAGAGAGAGAGAGGGACTAACAACGAGACTCTGAGTACAAGAGATAAAGAGGTGGTGGGGAATAAGGCTACGGAGAACAAGGTTGTGGCGAAAAATGGGGGTGCGTCAAGAGAGAGAGAGACCTCGACAGAGATGGGGGTTGATGCAGTTGGGAGTTTGGGTTTTTGCAGATATGGAGCTACGACCGAGGAAGGGAGATGTCAAGAGAGATGGGTTTTTAGTTTCAAGTGAGAGCAAAAGGGATAAGACTGAGAGATTTTGGGTATTCAGTGTGGGTTTTTGGTGCGGGTTTTTTGGTTAGGTTTTTTGTACGAGTTTTTGCAGGGAGAGACGATGAAGAAGGATGAAGATCGCAGAGGAAAATTTTGATTTTGATTTTGATTTTTTGATTTATTTATTTTGCAGGGAGAAACGATGAAAACGATGAAGATTACATATCGAGGTGGGATTTGATTTTGATTTTTTTTATTTTTTTATTTTTAATATAATTCAATTATTAAAATTTTAAATAATATATTTTATAATTATTTTTTTATTCACATGGAGTCCAACTCAGCATAAAAAATGTCCCATAAATGTCACTTGGACATTTAACATATTTTTTAATAGATTACTAACAGTGGGTACCTAAATGTTATGTTTTGATAATTTGAGTACGTAATTGAAATTTTATAGTTAGGGTACTTTTTGAAATTGCGCATATAGTTTAGATACTTTTATGTAGTTTATCCTATTATTTAAGGACATTAAAGATCTATTCTTGTTAAATAGGGAAATTAATTATCTGGTGAGTAAATATTGGCATATTACTAATTTTGTGATACACACAATGGTACATAATTTCTCATTATAATATTTTGTTTTCTAAATCGTGTTATAATATTTGAGTTATGATATGTTTAATAATTACTACAAAAAATGTCAACATCTTATAATCATCTTTCAACCATCATTTACTTGGAGCCATAACATATCTAAGGCAAAAAAAATTATGATTAAAAAGTAGTTGTCATAAGGTCATCAATTTCTAATTTGCAAACCTTGTTCTTGACTGCACTAACAAAAAAATGTAAATTTTATTTTTAATATAACCAAATTTATTTAAGAATTTAGATTTAAACTAAATTAAACAATGAGTCAACTATAAATAAGATCAAACTTACTAGAATTAAAAGTCTTATTACTCAAAATGCTCATCGAATCAGACACTAGGTCTCATTTTGCTACCACAACGCTAAATCGTTACAATGTACATCCAGAACGCTCTTTCTGTTACCTACGTTGCTCCAATCATTATGACTCATTAGTAACGACGTCACTAGTACTTATATGGCACCCAATTATTGAAATTATATCGTTAGTCAAATTTACAGATATCTCGCTCTAAATATCGACATCGATATCATTTACGGTCAACAAAAATGACGGAAATTTAGTCTAAAAGTTGGAAATTTTGAATGAAATTTTGGGAAAAACTTAAATACCCAATAGTGGTTATACATGACTAATAAAAATTATAAAATGATTTTGGTATAATAAATATATGATGAATAATATGATACGATTGGGTCTGACGATAACTAACATGTATAAAATCTAAAAGATAAACTTAAATTAAAACATATGGCACCATTTTTATTTTTAAGAATTGAAGTTGGCAAAAAGAACATATGACGCCGTTTTTATTTCCAGAAATTGCAATGACATAATTACATGCTGAGTCAATTCTTCCAGGTCTTGGACGGCTTTCATTCGCACTTCCACTAGCCATATTACGAAGGCTAATGTACATAAAAAATTATTAGACTATTATAGTGACGAATAATAATAATAATAATAATAATAATAATAATAATAATACCAATAATAATAATTATAATAATAAATTATAATCACGTTATTTAAGCCATATTTTACATTGAAACATATATTCTAAATCAAAACATATATTCTAAATTATCACATATATTATAAATTTAAACATATATTCTAATTTAAACATGTATTCTAAATTAAAACATATATTACCAAATATGTGAATTAAGCCATATTTTACATTAAAACATATATTCTAAATTAAAACATATATTCTAAATTATCACATATATTCTAAATTAAATCATATATCATAAATCAAAACATATATTCTAAATTAAAACATATACTCTAAATTAAAACATATATTACCAAATATGTGAGTGTTAAGCCATAGTTTACATTAAACATATAATATCAAAACATATTTTACCGAATAATAAATTTGGGATTTTGAAAAAAAAAGGTTAAGCAGAAAAAAAAATTAAATGGAAAATAAAAGGTTAATCATAAAAAAAAAGTTAAAAAACCAAAATTGAAACAGCAGTGTTTACTTGCATTGTTTACACTCAAAAGTGGTTGGATCGATCTATGTGGACTGTGGAGAGTCGTCCTCACTCCTCAGAGATCGAGAACTCTCTGGTGAGGGCGAGAGCGTCTCTCAATTGAAACAGAGAGGTCGTGAGCCCGTGAGGTGGAGAGGTCGTCGTTGAGGAGGAGCTGAGGTTCGAGTGCTTCTGTTGAGTGACATCGTCGAGGAGGAGTTGAGGTTCAAGTGCTTCGAGAGGTCCTTTGGCCGTCGACAGATTCAAGGGGTTCGGAAAGTTCCAACGATGATCGTGACTTCGTGAGGCCTTCGACTGGTTCGAGAGGTGATTCTCGATGATGTAGTCGAGTGAATTGAATAGGGAAGGAGTTGTGGACTAGGTGAGGGGTTTGCCCCAATTTGTGCTCTCAAAGGTATGTTGCTTCCAAACTATACTTCTGTGGATGCAATTTGTAGGCATCAGTAAGTGAGTGATCTGAGTGTTTTTTTTCATTTTTTCCAAAATTGTAGCCTAATAGTCCAAATTGTATTGATTGAATTTTTGTGCAGGATTGAATAATTAGGCCAAATGTTGTTCATCCGTGATTCTTTCAATTTTTGTTCACGGTTTTGATTGATTTTTTCGATTCATGTTCATGGTTGTTTGAGTTTATTTTCATCTGGGATTCTGTTCATTCATCTGGGTTTTTGGTGGTTGCGGTTTGTGATGGTTTCGGTACAAATTGGCAATTTCGGCCAATATTGGCCAAAATTGCCGATTTTGGGGGAAGATTTTCCTTCACCCCCTCCTTATGTGTCACCGGTTGGATATAGCAAAATATCGACCGATATATCGGCGATATTTTTGAAATTTTCATCACTGGTGGCACCTACGTGGCAATACAATGGCCCACTCGTCGTCCCCACTATAGCGTAGTGGAACACCCAACGCGGAGAACCATTTCGTGAAATCGAATTGGGGAAATTTTAGGGTTAGACGATTGCTAGGGTTTATGGACAAAAGGGAAGATGAAGATGAAAGCAAGTTCAATCAAGTCAATTGTTGTTTAGGGTGTGAATCGGACAGGAAGGCGAGTTGAATTGATGAAGATGACAATCCTTCGAAAACCTAGAGCATTGCAGCTCAATATGGTAAGATTTAGGGATGTAAAATGGGAGATTTGGAAATCTGGACTCGAATTGGAAGTTAAGGGGCGTATTTGATTAAAAGATTAATTCTTTTAGTTGGTGTTTATGTGCAATGTTTTACACTTGGAATTTTTTTAATTGTTTTGGTTCTTGGTCGTTTGGCTTTACAAAATGTGGACTTTGTGAATGTGATTGTTGGTGGGTGTGAATATAATATGTGAGTGTTGATTGGAAAGTTGTGATTATGACAGTGTGTGGGGTTAAGGCGTGGGCATTTTGGATTACAAGGTTTAGGGTTGGGCTGTTTTGAACAGAGATTTCATAAATCGTAGGGTATTTTGGATTAAAGTTGATATTGTGATATTGTGATAGTGCATTAGACTGTGATGTTTGCTCTAGGTGGGAGTGTAGATTTAGGCTGAGTTGTGGAGTTGGGTAAATTTCCAATGAGATATGAAGGTAGGAGGATTTCTAGTGAGTGGTTTAGGTTTGGATTTAGGGATTAGGTTTAAGGTTTAGGTTTAGGGTTTAGGTTTAAGTTTATGGTTTAGGTTTATGGCTTAGGTTTAGGGTTTAGGTTTAGGCTTTAGGCTTTAGGTTAAGGTTAAGGTTTAGGTTTATGGTTTAGGTTTAGGCTTTAGATTTATGCTTTAGGTTTAGGGTTTAGGTTTATGGTTTAGGTTTAGGCTTTAGATTTATGCTTTAGGTTTAGGGTTTAGGTTTAGGTTTAGGGTTTAGGTTTAGGTTTAGGGTTTAGGGGTTATGATTGTGTGATATTTCATAGTTTTCGTTGGATGTGGATTCTTTATATTTATTAAGTGATGGTTGTTATTTGATTGCTTGTTGTATAGGACTGTGATGACATTATCTTCATCACCTTACACCACATTGGAAAGAGAGTACATAAAGTAGGAGAGTGGGCATTAAAATGGTTTGATTTGTGTTGTTAAGAGTACTCATCCTTAGTAGAATTGAATGCAATGGTGAAGCATGAAGGGTATATTCAGGATAGGGTGGATTTCTACATACAAGATGAATTTAGTAGACAATTTTTCAAGCTATCCACATATTAGCAGCTATTGGAACTCATTAGAATGTCTTCAAGGACATTTGAGAAGGTCATACATGTGTATGCTTCCCATCATGTGGACCAAGTGACAGACGAAGATTTGGTGTTTACATTAGAGGATAGTCCAAGCATTGAAGAGGATGGTCCAAGCACAGAGGCTAGTCCAACCACAGGGGTTGGTCCAAGCACTGAGGCTAGTCCAAGCATAGCTTAGGAGGAAGATGTAAATGACACGACCCATCCCAATCCCTCTAGATTATCATGGGATGCGCCATGCTCCCATCTGACACCACGTGGGATCTCAGCCCAAAACAATCTCATAAATCATCTCAATAGGGCCTCTGCCCGAAACATAGACTCACATCCGGAGTCTCATAAAACATGTTCACCAATCCTCTTTATCCAATATCCAATCATCTCACATCATCACCAGTCATGATATCAACGCTACGTGTGCAACTCAGGATTACACATCTGAATATACACCAGGCTCGGAGCCTATGGCTCCACGTCTAGGTGCTCTAACTCAGGATCACACATCCCAAAGGATGGTCAACGTCTGAGCGATGGCATCTCTAGGATCACACATCACGCAGGATGGTCGACGTCTACAAAATGCCCATCTTTGACACTCCTGCAGGTAGTGTCCCTGTTACCTCTCCAGGATCACACATCCCACTAGATGGTCGACGTCCAGAGGCTATCATCACATCATAGAGGATGGTCGTGTGGAAAACATTTCACATCATCTCAAAACATCTCAATAGGGTCTACACCCGGAATATAATTCCATAAAATTAGTTTCCACAAAACCATCATAAAAATAGTGTCTAGCAACACATCATAAATCTAGGATTCCTCGAATCCTATCAAATCCATAACTAGATCTCATGCTTGAAATATCTTTCATAAATCTCATAACTAGGTCACAGCCCGATATCATTTCCTCGTGTTTGACTATACTCTAAGTCAAACCATAAATGAACTGGGACTCAAGCCCGAAACACATTTCTAAATCCGAAAACCATTTCATTATTCACATCATTTTCCAAATCCCATTTGACTATCATCCAAGTTAAAGTCAACATCCAACTGGGACTCATGCATGAATACCGATTTCACGCATTTCCGTGAAATCATTCAAAATCGATAATCAATCCTCAATTTCACGACTCTCCGTGAAACTTTCAAAATCGCATAAAATACATGCACGTAGAATACTCGGCCTAAGCCCAAACATCATATAAAAATAGAAATCTTGAACTACGTGCAATATACCATTTTCTACGTAAATACCCAACAAAACATATTTAAATCATATGCACTCAAGGCATCTCAAATCATGTTCATAAAACATATAAAACAGTTATGCATGCATCATATTTATAAATCAAATGTGCACTCACAGACCGTTCATGTTGCGCGCTTGCAACCCGCTTTGTAAGCCACTCCGGGGCTAATCCATACTCTCCGGAATGTCTAGACCAGTCCAAATCACATCCAAACATCACTATCAACCTATAAGTCCATATCAAAGACCCCTAACTATCTCGAAATAGTACACGTGTCCCGAACATACTTCCCGAGGCTAAAAACCTCTAAATGACCTATCAAACGATCTCTGATCAATCTGAAACCACCACTATTGGATTCAAGGTGGTTTCAGAACGTCAAATTTTTTTTAAGAAGACCAATTTGACTTTAGAATTCGTGCCCACGTGCCCTCACAAGCCAATCAAAGTATAATCCACGGTTGTTGTCAACGTTGACGTCACGCTGGTCAACGCTAACGTCAGCCTGACAATTATAACACCTGCCACATGGCACTTCCTGATTGGTGCCACGTTTCACCCTCTGACACTGTCACGTCACATGATGATGTCACATGCAGACATCATCACTACCACGTGTCACTAACACGTCAGCTCTGACAACCTAACACACTGCCATGTGGCACCTCCTTACTAACCCAAGTGGCCTGATAGTGATGGCGTGGACTTGCCACGTCACCTGACACCTTCTAACATGTTGCCACGTGGCACCACCCCACCGGTCCACGTGGTTTGACAATGCTAATGTGGACCTGACACGTCAGTTGCTAACTGGGCCTGACAGCCTACCACGTTGCATCATCTGATTTGCCACGTGGACTGACAGGTCTGACAGGTGATGACGTGGACTACCACGTCATCATCCCCTACCTCTAGCCGGGCCGACCTGGTTGACTGTAACAAGTCGTTTGACCCACGACCCTGACTTATCCAGAACTTAGCCAAGACCACAAAACAGGAAGAAAAGGCTTAAAATTTACCTAGTCAATCTCCAAATCCCACGGCCAACTTCCAGCCCCTTTCCAGGGCGGTTCCACTGTCCATTCACCTTGATTTTTGAGCCTACAAACTCGTCCAACCTTAGAAAACACGACCAGGGCATTAAAACACGTCCCAAACGTCCAAAACCCAATTTTCAAATTTCAAATATAAAGGGGGTTTCAGGTTTTACCTTTTCCTTAGGCCACTGCGCAGCTCTGCCATCCTCTGTCGCCTCTATTGGTCTCTCAGCCTCTCACTCACCCTCCCAGTCACTCTGTTGCCTCAAGCAAGGAGATGGGAAAATGGTTTTGGATGGGTACGGGTTAGAGGAAAAAGATAAAAGAAAATGAAGATGAAATGAAAATGATGATGGTTGTATGAATAAAATAACATGGGCCATAGGGTGGGGTGACAAGTGTCACTCATCCTATGGTCCCAAAACTGATATTTTGGGGCCCACTAAAGACAACCCAATTTGAAAACTGTGTAATCTTGAATAGTTCCTGAAACTGTCCTTAACCCATAACTTTCTCGTATGATGTCCGATTTCGACGTGTCGCCTGTCTACGGACTCATATCGACTTGATCTACGTAACGGTCCTCGGTCCTTGTACAGTGGACCTCCCAGATCAAAAGTTAACTTTGTCACCCTTATTAGGGGCAAAATCATAATTTTACCCTGATCATCCGATAATCCTCGATTAACCCCGAATAATCCTCGATAATCTGTCATTAATCATTAATTAATCTTGTAGGTTCGGGACAGGTCGTTACAATCTACCCTCCTTAAAATAATTTCGTCCTCGAAATTCAAATCAACTTAATCATCTCGATCATCCCGATTATCTTGATCCGCAATCATCGCGATTCACACTTATCGCGATTCACCCAATCCATATCCAACTCGATCCATAATCATTACGATCCTCGATTGCTTTGATCCATACTAGCTTTCTCAGTTAACATAACATGACCCATATCACCAACACGGGTCTACTAAATCTGATACCCACTCATCACGTTAGGTGATGGTGTCACCTTTCGTTCTTCAACTCATTCAAATCTATCCTACAGCCTGGGTGTTAAGTTCTTACACCCTCTTTGAAGCCAAACCTGTAAGTCTTTTCTGCTTCTTGATAAGGACTTCTAACCAACCCATACTAACATCAACATCAAGTCTAGCTTCTTTTCTGGCTTTGGTTGCAACTTTGTTTCTGGCTTCGTTCCTAGGTTATGGGTTATGAGTTTTGTATATGGGTTATGGGTTATGTTTCTACTTATGGCTTCATTTGGATTTAGGTTTTTGTAGGTTAGGGGTGATTAAGAAGAAATTGATGTTCATCTTATGAGAAGAATATGAAACTAATGTTTCGATGTTTAGATTGTTGTTGTTTTGATGGATTGATGATTTTTGTGAATTTGTGATGTGTTTTACTGCAGCTTGGACAAGGTAGAGGTAGAAGAAAAGATATGAGTTATGATTTGTGGGAGTGGTTTGATCCGAAAATGTGCAAGAGGTCAACGACAATAATTTCGAGATTGTTAAGGAAAATTGATAGAACTGAAGAGCAATTGTTGGATGAGCTGAGGAAGGTGACTACGTTTTGGATTGCACTCTTGGTTATTTGGGTCTTAGTGTTTGGAATCATCTTCAATCCTTCACTTTAGTTATGTATTAGGTTATCTTCAATCCTTCAGAATCATTTTCACTCGTCATCATTTTCACTCATCATTTTCATGTTTAGTGCTTTGTAATATGTGAAGTTTTTTTGGTGGATTATGGAAATATGTAAGATTTGTATGCAATGAATTTTATATCTATTATGAATGGAAGTTGAAAACTTAAAGAGCAGAAAACAGCCTATAGTCATCATTCATATATCATGTGATTCCAAAAAGGGCACCAATTCATCAAAATACCAAAGGATTCCATATATGAAAGATACATCCCATAGTCCTTCATATATCAAAGTTTTTTAAAGCTTCATATGCAAGATTTAACAAAAGATGGCGACAATAATTTGAAAGTTAGCAAAGATAAAAAAAACAAGAGATTATGTTAAGCACCAAACTACCATCGAACTAATTCTTCACACGCTTTGTGGGTGACTTGAATCTCATCTTCCTTCCATTTGCAACAGGTGATCGATGTTGTGAACTATCACTTGGATGAGTTTCCTGAGTAGTGATGGGAGTGGTTGGCATTGAATTTGGAGAAGATTGTTGGTTGGTGGTTGTTGGAGTACTAGGTGCAGTGAATAGGCACGAGTTTGTTGGTGGAGCATTTCAGCTTGTCCTTGTGGCAGTTGTTGTACTATAGGATGAAGGAGTTGGGTGTGAGCGTTGTCTTGGGGCAGTGAATGGCTTTGTTGCTGGTGGAGGATCTGGGCGTGCTCTTGTGGCAGTTGGTGTATTAGCTATTGATGAAATTTGGCTTGATTAAGGATGGGCAGCCATGACTTCCTCGTTTCCCTAAGTCATATGTCTTGTTTGTCTTCGCACCTAATCAAATACAATCACAAGAAACTCAATCACATACACTACTTCAATCACACATCACAAACTACTTCAATTACACATCAAAAACTACTTCAATCACACATCACAAACTACTTCAATCACATATCATAAACTACTTAATCACACATCACAAACTATTTCAATCACATATCACAAACTACTTCAATCACATATCACAAACTACTACAATCACATTGAAAAATATATTGCCTCAAAATACAACAGTAGCTGCAAAGCAAACTGAGACTATAACGATATGATCTGCATGTTAAGTGATCCCAATAGTGCAAAATTAGGTAATTTAGTGATACTAAATCTAATTCTCATGGTTGTTAAGTGATACTAAATCAGTTTATTATAATATAAAAACATGTTATGCATGTACACGTGAAAGCATGCAAAGCAATTGATATTTACGATAGGATGCTTACTAGCAGCTTGTCCAACCTAAATGGGGTTGCATCCTATTCTTTCCCTCTTTCTTGCGTACATTTGAATTTTGCTTCAGCTGTAGGGTCAACGGGTTGTGTGCAAGCATTTCGACTGCAGCACCACAATTACCACATTTTATGGTAGAATGGTGTCGAGGGAACTTGGTAGGATCTGGAGGAGGAGTCTCGTTCTGACTTCACTTTCTTTTCATTCTTGGTCTCTCAGGCTGCTTATTGTACTTTGATGCCTTTAGGGTTGGTGCACCAATCTTCTCTCACTGATCTTCACTAGCCACTGGTTTGATAATTCCTTCATAGGTCCTAGTATAGGCTGGATGAGAATAACACTCATGGACATACTGCTCTAGATTTCCATTGCCTCGACTAATGGCACTGCAAGCATGTGGGCAGGGAATCCCAGTAAGTTGATATCTTATGCAAGAACATGTGTGAGCATTCAAGTCAATTGAGAATCTTCTTCCATGGGAATGCTTCACCTTAAAGATGCTCCCACCATAATGAATAGGAATCAAGCTATGCCCAATCTTCTTATTGACCTTGAGAATCCCATTCTTTTACCAACCAGATGATCCCCCCAATTACCACCTTCTTCTTTTCTCTTGGTCTTGAATGCACATAGGTATTACCTAATCTTGTCCACCATAGATATGATAGGCTTAGGCCTAAATGGGAGAATGGCTCTGTTAAAGGCCTCCGACAAATTATTCAGCAAAATATAACACTTCGTTTCTGTCCCAAAATGACTTTTGCACCCCTGTTTTGCATCCTTTTTCCTTTAGCCAATTGTGAGCAAACGAATTGATGAGTTCTATTTGTCTCAACTCTTCATTGTACCACGATAGATTAGTGGCCCTAGTAATCTTCTCAAGCAGCAACTTGACAACCAACCCTTTATATGTTGCGTCGAGGTTCCCATATAGATGCCTCAAGCAATGCATATGTGCTACATAAGGGAATGTATGGGTCACTGCATCTAACAACCCTTTTTACTTATTAGTCATTATCACTACAACCCTAGAGTTCTACTTTTGAAGATGCTCATTCAACAACTCCATAAACCACTGCCAACAACTGAAGTTTTCAGCTTTACACATGACATAGGCAATGGAAAACATCCTATTGTTTGGATCCAATCCTATAGATGCCAACAATTTTCTAGGGAGATTGCCCTTAATATGGCATGCATCAAAAACGATGAAGGGTTTACAGCCTTTCACCTAGCCGTCTTTGCAAGCTTGAAAACACACATACAATCTCTAAAATCGAGAGCAATCATCAACTTCCGATTTTGACTTAATTATCACTGTAGAACCAAAAGTAGTCTTCAATACTTGGACATAGTATTCCCCCAACAACTCATACTGCCTTAGGTATTTTCCTTCAAAAACTTGCACAATACTAGCCCTTGGCCTAAAGCACGCTGCCCTAGATCGTCTTATCACATTTTCTGCATTCACCAAGTCCTGGACATATGCCTTCCATACTTCCAAATGAGCCACTTAACATTGACAAATACGTTCTTAGTCCCTACACCACAACTATACTCAATCTTTAATTCCTTATTATGGATAATCTTGTTGCCTCTTATTATTAATGCATATACTATAAACTGACACCCACTCCCACTGTCACAGACCACCTTAATGCTGCTTGGTTGATTCCTTTAGAATTTTACTTGTCTTCCATTATCTACTGAATAGATCTTGACAACTTCCCTAAAAATGGCAGTTGATTCAAACTTTTGTTCAAGCTGATCCTTCATCTCCATATTAGGAATAAAATCCCTTGTCTTTGGCATACACTTCTTCCTCCTATTTCTCTTTTCCAATTCATCAGCTAAGTTTCTACTAACTACAGCAATCCCAGGTGACAATGAAACATCTATTTCTTCAAAGTCATCATCGGCCTGTGGATGAGGAGGAACTACTTCTTCGTCATCCTTCTGGAATATGTCATCATCATCACTTAGATGCGCATCCCTTCACCATAACCATCATTTTCCAAATGCTCATTCTCGGATTGCTCACTATTACCATCTTCAGTATCATTTTCCTCTACTTCTTGCACTTTAGGTCTCTAACTACACTAGCCACCACTTGATTGTACTATAGGCTCCCTCAATTTAGGCTCATCCAACTCTTCTTCTAATTCTTCATCTTCATCCACTTCTTCACTACTTTCATCTTCCCCTCGAACTTCATACAATTCATCATCATTATCATCAACGTCACTACTTTCTTCTTCATTATTGGCACAATATGGCACATTTTTACTAACACGACCATCCCAATCCCTCTGGATTATCATGGGATGGGCTATACTCTTGTATGACACCACATGCCAGACCTGGGATAAACCGTAACCCGCTCGGGGTTCCCACAGTGCGCAATGACTTGTGGAGTTCGCAACGGCATGTGATGTCTCAGTTTCTGCTACAGCCCGCATCCACTATCAACCTGAAGGGTATCAAAAACATTAAAATCTGTGAGTGGACAAAAATAAACAGTTCAAAACAATATATCGAAAAAGACATCTATACCCTTCACGTAAAAGCATGCATGCATGCATCAGAAAACAATATTTAAATAGTTTTCTTAAAAGCAACTCATATTGCTTTTCAAATCAAATCACAGTGAAAAATTATTCTCAATCAATCCATTTCCTCAGTAGGGTCTCAGCCCAAAACCATATCACACATGGTCTCAGCCCAAATCAAAATCACGTGGCATCTCAGCCCAAAACAATCTCATAAATCATCTCAATAAGGCCTTTACCCGAAACATAAACTCACATCCGAAGTCTCATCAAAACATGTTCACCAATCCTTTTTATCCAATATCCAATCATCTCACATGATCACCAATCACGATATCAGCGCTACCCATGAGACTTGGGATTACACATCCAAATATACACCAGGCTCGGAGCCCGTGGCTCGACGTCTAGGTGCTCTAACTCAGGATCTCACATCCTACAAGATGGTCGACGTTTAAGCGATGGCATCTACAGGATCACACATCTCACAGGATTTTCGACACTCTTGCAGGTAGTGTCCCTGTGACCTCTCTAGGATTGTACATCCCACTAGATGGTCGACGTCGGGAGGCTATTATCACATCATAGAGGATGGTCATGGGAAAATATTACACATCATCTCAAAACATCTCAATAAGGTCTACGCCCAGAATATAATTCCATAACATCAGTTTCCACAAAACCATCATAAAAACAATGTCTAGCAACACATCATAAATTCAGGATTCCTCGAATCCTATCAAATCCATAACTGGGTCTCATGCTCGAAATATCTTTCATAAATCTCATAACTAGGTCACAACCCAATATAATTTTCTCGCATTTAACTATACTGTAAGGCAAACCGTAAATCGACTAAGACTCAAGCTCGAAACACATTTCCAAATCCGAAAACCATTTCATTTTTCAAATCATTTTCGAAATCCCATTTGACTATCATCCAAGTTAAAGTCAACATCCAACTGGGACTCATGCCCGAATACCGATTTTATGCATCTACGTGAAATCATTCAAAATTGATAATCAATCCTCAGTTTCACGCCTCTCCGTGAAACCATCAAAATCACATAAAACACATGCACGTAGAATACTCGGCCTAAGCCCAAACATCATATAAAAATAGAAATCTTGAACTACGTGCAATATACCATTTTCTACGGAAAAATGCCCAACAAATCATATTTAAATCATATGCACTCAAGGCATCTCAAATCATGTTCATATAACATATAAAACAATTATGCATGCAGCATATTTATAAATCAAACGTCTACTCACAGACCATCTATATTGTGTGTCTGCAACTCGCGTCGTAAGCCACTCCACGGCTAATCCATACTCTCCGGGACGTCCATACCAGTCCAAATCACATCCAAACGTCATTATCAACCTATACAAGTCCATATCAAAGACCCCTAACTATCCCCAGAATAGTACACGTGTCCCAAACATGCTTTCCGAGGCTAAAAACCTGTAAATGACCTATCAAATGATTTTCGATCGACCTGAAACCACCACCATTAGATTCAGAAGGAAGAAATTTTCAAACAAGATCGGGTTGACCTCGAAATTCATTCCCTCAGACGTTCGTCAAAGTCTTTCCACGGTGGTCAGTGTTGACACCTACCATGTAGCATTCCCTGATTGGTACCACGTGTCACCCTTTGACATTGCCACATCACGTGATGATGTCACCTACTGATATCATCACTTTTATGTGTCATTGACGTGTCAGCTCTAACAACCTGACATACTACCACGTGGCACCTCCTCACTAGCCCACGTGGCCTGACAGTGCTGACGTGGACCTGCCACGTCAGTTGCCACGTCACCTGACACCTTCTGACATGTTACCACGTGGAACCACTCCACTGGTCCATGTGGTCTGACAATGCTGACGTGGACTTGACACATCAGCTACTAACTGGGCCTAATAGCCTGCCATGTGGCATCACCTGATTTGCTAGATGGACTGACAGGTCTGACAGGTGATGATGTTGACTGCCATGTCATCATCCCCTACCTCTGGCCGAGTCGACTCGTTTGACTGTAACAAGTCGTTTGACCCGCGACCCTGACCCGGCTAGAACTCAGCTGTTTCTCAACCAAATTCGACCGTTATTTCATCAATTTGATCGTCTTCCTCCTAGAAAGAAATCCATGACCTCAAAACAGGAATAAAAGGCATAGAATTTACCTAGTCAATCTCGAAATCCCCCGACCAACTTCCAGCCTCCTCCCAAGGCGGTTCCACCGTCCATTCTCCTTGATTTTTGATCCTACAAACTCGCCCAACCTCAGAAAACACCACTAGGGCATTAAAACACATCCCAAACGTCCAAAACCCAATTTTGGAATTTTAAATATAAAAGGGTTTCGGGTTTTACCTTTTCCTCAAGCCACTGCACAGCTCCGCCGTCCTCCATCGCCTCTCTTGGTCTCTCAGCCTCTCACTCACCCTCCCAGTCACTTTGTAGCCTCAAGCAAGGAGATGGGGAAATGGTTTTGGTTAGGTGCGGGTTAGAGGAAAAAGATGAAACAAAATGACGATGAAATGAAGATGATGATGGTTGCATGAATAAAATATCATGGGCTATAGGGTGGGTAACAAGTGTCATTCATCCTATGGTCTCAAAACTAATATTTTGGGGCCCACTAAAGACAACCTAATTTGAAAACCGTGCAACCGTAAATAGTTCTCAAAACCGTCCTTAACCTGTAACTTTCTCGCACGATGTCTGATTTCGACGTGCCGCCTGTCTACGGACTCGTATCGACTCGATCTACGTAACGGTCCTCGATCCTCGTGCATTAGATCTTTCGAGTCAAAAATCAACTTTTTCACCCTTACTAGGGGCAAAACCATAATTTTACCCTGATTGTCCGCTAATCCTCGATTAATCCTGATTAATCCTCGATAATCCGTCCCAATCCCAAACGGACACGACCCATCCCAATAAATCTACCCTTTCTCTACGTAATGCACTATCTCGTGTAGCAGGGACATGTGATGTCTCAGTCTCTACTACAGCTCGCATCTGCAATCAACCTGAAGGGTATCAAAAACATAAAAACTATGAGTGGACAAAAATAAATAATTTCAGAAAATAACATTTATACCCTTCGTTTTACAACACATGCATGCATATCAATTTAAAACCATTTCTTTCCACAACACAATAATAATGAAACCAATGCAGTCATCGGAAAACCATCACATGTTAAAAACATCTTAATGCAAATCAATTAATTTGTGTTTCTCATCAATCAATAGTGAAATCATCCGTGTATAAAGCACCCATCGAAAGCATGACCAATCCTCGTATCCAACATTTGTCTCATCTCAATCATCATCAGTCACCATCAGTCACGATATCCAAGCAACACGTGCACATAAGCTTCAAGACTGCTCACGTCTGAGCACGTCGCCGTGAACACATCACCGGCCCCTCTAGATCGGTTCGACATACATCAAGTATGATCACTGGAGGTATTTACCCATATTTATCATCAAGCTATTGCAATCTAATTTCTTTTTACTTTATATTTTTATTCTATTAATAAAATTTTGATCTTCTAAAAAAAACTATTCAAAGTTGGAGAGAAAAAAGAAAGTGAATTTGACATTCATCTTTTCTCCTCATGCACTTGTTCCTTTTTTCTTAGGTGTTACATTAAGTAAGTGAAAGTAGAATTAATAGACAAAAAGAAATAGAGAAGTGCATAAAGAATAAAAAAATAAGTGTGCTAAAACAAGTATTATTATAATCGACACGTATTACTATAATCGGCGTTATAATATAGTCCATATATTTTGTAATACTTGTATTTAAAGATGACAATATCGTTTTTTACCCAAATATTAAGAGTCAAATTTATGGAAATATCAAAGTATATTTCGATATTGATATCATTCCCACTTAACAAAAAAAAATGTTAAAATTTTAGTTCAAAACTTAAAAATTTTGAATGAAATTGTGGAAAAAAAACTTAAGCGTGCAGTAATATTTATATAAGATTAATACGGATATCGTGAATATTGGTAGAATATTTTTCTTCATCTCGTATTTTTATGCCTAAATCCTTAAATACAAGTATATTTACGAGAATCTCGCGAATATTTTTTCCCTACATATATTTTCATTCATCTTGTATCTGATACGATCTGAAGACCTCTGGCCCATATATGTTGTTGTGCTTGTACCCAACCGAACAGCACATTTCGTATATCGGGCCGGCCCGTATAAACCCGCGAACTCAATCCTATTAAACCATTTTAATTTACAAAAGATGGGTCCAAGATTGGAAACCCATTTTCCCGCGCGCAATTGTACTGGTCATGAAACCCTAGTTTTTCCAAGAGGAAGAGTAAAATCAATGGAGAGGGAAGAAGACGACTCAACAAGCGAGCTTTTGAGAGATCGATTTAGACTATCCACCATCTCTATCGCCGAAGCCGAAGGTTCGAATTAATACTTCAATCTTTTTTTTTGGGGTCACAATATACTTCAAATCTTTTTATACAGAGATTATTAATTGGACGGTCGGTCTCGATTTTGTTTCTGGTTCTCGCTTATTAATTCTCATCCACTAGCGAAGAATAATGACATGGAAATTTCGGGACCCGTGATGACTTGCATTTCCGATTTGACCTTGAAATTCACAGGTATATCCTTCTGCTATGCAATTAGAATGGTAGGATTGCTGTGCTTGTATGATTGAAACTCAAAATGAATACCTCTTTGGTAAGAATTTTGGATTCTGAATTGTGTTTTTTGGATAGGAAAATGAAATGTCTGATTAGAAGTGGGTGTATTGAGCTGGGAGGAGGAATTTTGGATTCTGAATTCTGTCTTTTGGATAGGAACATGAAATATCTGATTAGGTTTGTTGATGATTGATGATTCTAGATATGGTGCATTTGTAGTTTACGCCCAATTGAAGGGATGCTAGTTTGGAAGTCAGACTAAGAATATTGCTCTGGAGTGTACAATAGTGGCATTGCTATATTATGTATATGGGACAATTCGTATGGTCATAGGCAGAAGAAAAATGGTAAGATTGTTGTGATTGTATGACTGAAACTCCAATTGAACTCCTTTTAGCATGCATATTAGTTTCTGAACTTTGGGTTTTAGATTTTGATAGAAAATTAAGTGTTATTTGAAATTCGGTCTGCCGGGGTAAGAAATTTGATCTTTTTATGAAAATAATTTATTTTTATCGATGCAAGAACTCCCGAGTAGATGTTTTGGTAGGAAGGTTTTTGAGTGTGATCATTTGAATCCTATGATCCATGGAGCATGTCTGGTTTAAGCACCATTTCAAGACCAAGAATTTTACTCCTGAAGTGATGCATCGTACTATTCAGCCTACGAATTTTTATGTCATGATTCTGTTCAGCCTAACAATTGTACCATCATGGGCTTCAACCATCATTAGGAAAAGAGGAACTAATAAGCTAATGGAATATATTCTACTCCGCTAAACAGAACAGTTGGCAAAGGACCTGGACTTATTTGCACAGCATGCGGGTCGTAAAACTGTGAATATGGAAGATGTCATACTTTCTGGTAAGTTTTCGTTTCCAAGTAACTGAAATTGAATGTAGCAATTTGCCGCATGAGCCTAATTATTCTGTCCTGTCTTCCATTTTCTGTTTGCTGAGCGCTGGATGTACTAATTCTTCTTGGAAAACATGGTTTCAGCACATAGAAACGAACATCTGGCTGCCTTGTTGAGGTCCTTCTGCAATGATCTGAAAGCCAAAGAGCCTCAATCTGAAAGGAAGAGAAAGAAAGCATCAAAAAAGGAAGATCAAGCTACAAGCAGCGTAGTCCATATTCCAGATTGTTAGCTGGGTATGTTTCTCTGCCTTAAGTTGACTGCAAAACCACTTAAAAATCGGATTTGAGTGATGACATTGCCTCCTTGTTGTCCAGATTTTTCAAGCTCGTGTCATTTAAAAGAGCTGCAACTTGTTTAACCTCTTAGTAGGTGTTCCTGAGTAAATATACATATGAAAACTTATCTTGAAGGAAAAACCCATATCATATTATACTACTATTTAGCTGTGTTGAATTTGATTTCTGTATGTATCATCAGATTTCTCTTTTGTTTAACTTTGTGGTCACAGAAATAGTTGGCAAATACGAAACTTGGGCACATGAACCACATGCCCTTTTGGCAATCTCAGGGGACAGACTAAGAAGAAGCTTTTCCATAATTGGAAGGAGTATTGTGATCACATTTTTCATGTGAAGTTTAGTTGAGTCTAGTATAGCACCCGTGATTTGGCCCAAGTCTGACTACTAGTGGAATAGTCCAACCAGAATTTTGGGTTACGACACAATTTTTGACTGAACTGAAATCGAGTTGAACCGATCAGTTTGGGTTCGGTCCGGCTAATGTTATTTTTTAAAAATTTATTTCGATAATGATCTCCTTACCCACTTCTTAAGGAAATAGAAATTGAAACGCTGCTGCATAAGTATTACTGTCGCTAATGTGAAGAAATAGTAGGTGTTGTAAATTGTAATTGAATTTGTTTTGTCGTCGTTGGAGAAGGGTGACGAAGCTGAATTAACTTTTGTCAGGCTGACAGTCATTGTTTTGGGGTACAAAGGACTAGAGATTTTTTCAAAGCTACAAAAGCAGTCTGTTTTTAGTCAGGGAATACGGGAGAGAGCAATTAAAATAGTACACTGTTCTTTCTTTATAGCCTTTGTCCTTCGTGTCCAACTACAAAATAAATAAATGATTTCAGTTTTAGAAAATTTTACAAAATCAACAGTACTTGGATTCTCTTCAGAGTGCTACGATTTGGTGGTTAAAAAAATTAGAGTTAGTTTCCCGTACTTTCTTCATGGTCGGCCTTGATTCTGAATCTAAATTACTATCTCCATGTATCATGTGGAAATTTTCCCCTACTTACTTCATAGTCGGCCTTGATTCTCAATCTAAATTACCATCTCTATGTATTATGTGGAAATTTTCCCGTACTTTCTTCATAGTGAGCCTTGATTCTCAATCTAAATTACTATCTTCATGTATTATGTAGGAATTTTCCCGTACTGTCTTCATAGTCGGCCTTGATTCTCAATCTAAATTACTATCTTCGTGTGTTATGTGAGAATTTTGGAGTTCAATTATTTTGAGTGAGATCAAACTTAATATTTACTTAATGTATTCACTACCCCTTAATATCCTGGTATAAAATAAAAAAAGTAAGAAACTGCACTTGGTGCCCAAGTGAAAACAGAAAAAAAGAGCCTTTTTCCTTGCAGTAGTCCTGTCCAATCCCCTTTTTCTCGCCGGAGAAGCTAGGCGCCTTTTTTTTATGACCGAACAGATTTGTTCATCTGGATTCTGGAACCTGTCCTCACACTAAACACTAGGCTCAGTAACCTGAAATCTAATCTTTTATTTTACTATGCCTTTCAATCATATAATGTCTTTTTGTTTTTGTTTTATGATAAGTAATATAATTTCTTCTTCAACAACATTATTGCTTCACCTTATAAACTTTCATTCTCATTCTAGCCTCCTCTAAAGCAATCATTAATTTGTGTGGAAAGTTTGGTGGCAATACTTCTCGCAATATTCCGTCAAAAATGGTTTGAGTATAACATTAATGTGTGTAAATTTCTCAATCATTCTAGCCTCCTCTTGTGAATATACCAAAACAGCCATTTCCTTAAATTTCTCAACTATTCCTATTAAGAGTAAAAGAAAATTTATCCTATGTATTTTTTGACATTAATCCTATAAATTTAATAAATCACTGTTACGTCATAATTATCATAGTCCATCACGATCCGTACCAATCTTTGCTATCTGGACCCATCTCTCCACATCCAGGCATCTCATTTAATATTTATGCTTGGTTTGGGACACCTACGGGTAACCCCTCAATTTAGTGACATTATATTTTATATCTTTTATATATATGGAAAGAGGTAAGTTATTTTTCTTTTCACTATTTATTACTATTGTTTTAACTATTTTATTCTTTTTTTTTCTTTTTCTTTGTTATAAATAAAAAATTACAATTTTATCCTTATATATTCATTTAGCTTTGTTATTAATATTATAATACTAATCATTATTACTATAAATCTTTTTTTTTTTGTTATTAGTAGTAAAATTAAAATTTTATTCTTATATATTCATGTATTTATTTTTATTTTATTATAATTATTATTATTACTATTATAAATCGTTATTTTTTTTCTTTTTCTTTGTTATTAATAATAAAATTACTATTATTATTATAAATAATTATTATTAGGTTATTACTCAATTTGGGGATTATCACGTGCTCTGAATCTATTGAAATATTAGTACAATTATTATTACAACAACTGTTATTATTACTATTATATTATTATTTGGTTATTTAAAAAATATATTAGCAGACAAAAATTATTTTGCTAATTAGATACCTTATATTAGATTATTAGGATTTATATTTGATATTTTATTTTTTGAAAAATAAAAAAATAATTACGTTTTACATCTTGAAGTCAATATTTAATAGTCTTTATATATGATTGTTTATATACGTCTACTGTTAAATATCTAATATTTCTATAATAAATGTAAAATTATGTAAATAAATAGATGATGATGTATGTAAATAGTTAATTATATTTTCAAAATTTTCTCATTTTGTAAAATTCATGTTTATAATCAATATTGAATTTGAATCCCAACCCTAATTTGCTATCAAAATTTATTTTATAGCTTCCAATTTTTATCTATCCTTTTTCCGTGGTAAACTACTTTGAGTAAATTTTACTTCTTCTATGTAATTTTCCTTTCGTAGTAGTTATGTGACTAATAGTTACATAGAAAGATCTAAAATGGACTTCAAATTTTTGAATCTTTTCGTGTAGGGTCAACTATTTTGCTTAATGCCAAGGTTAAATTGAAAAAACCACCAACAGAATTCAAACGCAACCGTCTACGAGCATTAATCGGCATAGTCTTAATTTTTTTATATATGACGATATTGAGAGTGTAATTATACTTCGAAAATATTAACCTCACTCTAACATTTACAAGAATTTAAATCCTAAACTCCGTACCATAAAGTAAGAAAAGGAATACTACTAAATTGTTGTACTGACAAAATATTTTTACCCAGCTTAAGAAACTTGACAATGTACATTATATATGACAAAACTCAACCTAAGATATTTAATTGCATTGGACATGTGTTTGAATGTGAGGAAAAAGTCTCCCATCGGAAAACATAATTATAATTTGTGTCTTATATGATTTTGGGCTATTCTCCTCATTGTTAATTGGTTTTAAGGTGAAACCTCAATTTCTTACATGGTATCAGAGCCGGCAGTCACGAACCCATGATTAAAAAAAGTGGTGGGCTAAACTCAGAATTGAACATAAAAGTGGGTTAATTTAAAACCAAATTTCTTAGTAAAATAATATTTAATAAAAAAATTCATTTAATTTTCCCTATTTTTTTCATATTTGAGGTGGGCTGGAGCCCACCCCAAATGCACTTGGGTCCGTGCCTGAGAGCGGGTTATCTCACTTGATAGACTTAACTATCACACGTGTCACACGTACCCATTCAAATCGTCATGTGATACGTTGAAAAATTCGACACGCATGAGGGGCGTGTTGAAATGTGTCTTATATGATCTTAGACTACTCTTATTGTCAATTAATTTTGAAGTAGAACCTCAATTTCTTACGGCATGTTGGCACCAAAACTAGGGGCTAGCTTTTGGTGTTGCATATGTCAATTCTAGTTACATTTAATCAGATAACGATTAGACACTTACATTTTTTCCCGTTTTCTTTACAAAACAAACCAGCAACTTAGATATAAGCATTGATAATTTGATTGACATGGGAGCAAGTGAGTGTCCTTGGAATATGGTGACACGTCTAAGAGTGAGCATTCATGCATGAAGTAAGAAAAACGAAACAAATGCAAGGGAATTGTAAATGTGGAGAACAGTCAAATTTCCCGAAGTGGTTCATCATCAGGAATCCTTCCATCCCAATCACTTAGACAAATGCTTGCTCCAAATAAAAGCAAGAGAACCTCCAATCAACAAAAGCACTTGTTCTTTTCATCTATCAAGTATCAACAACCACACTCTCACTGTGACTCAGTGGTCCTGCCACTTTAACACTAATCTTTTATTTCTTCTCAGTTCTCACTATCTCACACCCACACCCACAAACAAAACAAAAGCCTAATATGTGTGAAAGGAGATCCAGGAACAGGGCTAGCAGCTTTGAGTATGGAAACCCATTCCTAATCCTATCACAAAACTTTGTAACTACTAACAAGGAACACCTTTCAGCTGCCACGCTGGCACGGGCCACCTCAATAAGTTGAGATGTGCTCCAGTTCATCTGAAATTGATGATCTAAGGAAATTTATTTTTTAATTTTACTTTATATAGCACATATTATTAGATTTTTTTAGACTTAATAAAAGAGTAATTAATTATTTTAAAATCACATAATATATTGTTCACATAAAAGATAAATTTGTTGCAATTTAAGTATTTATATAATATTATATTACATAATTATATGTTATTTCCATATATAAAGTATGTATTTTAACCATATATATTTTTTTAATTAATGAAATTCACTTATATTATCAAAATTTAGCTTACCACCGTTTTAATTCTTAGATTCATGTTTGCTGCCACGTGTTCACATATATCCATATATATATATATGTATATTCTTTTTTCATTTCACATATATATATATATGTTCATTAATTTATTTATTTTTTAACTTGTGATTAGGTTTTCACATCTGAATAGCAACTCGCCAATGACTTATATGTATTATGGAGTGAAGAGATGAAGATGAAGAGTGTATCCAACTGCTTGCCTCAATTCGAAATGACCAAAATTCTGGCGACTTTAACAATACTTAGTCATAATGGACGAGAAGAGGGAAAAGCGGAAAAAAGAGATCAAAATTGCATCTTGGGCGAACCTTATTAGAATTTACAATTATGACCTCGTTACACTCCAACGTTAAATTGCCACAACAAATTGTTATATAGGATGCATACCCAATCACCCATTGCCCATTGGGGTTTGGGGCTGTCACTTTCATGCACACAACACAACAGGCTGTAGATCAAACGGCCACAAGGCCCCCCATACCACGTGAACCTTTATCTTCAACCGTTTTCTGTGCGTCCTCTATTTCGCTTTCACAACTACCGTCCGATTTGCCGGAAACTTGTTCCAAGCTGCCCCACTAATTAACAATGCAGCGGCCTGCCACGCGTCGCCCAAATTGCACAAAACCCTTTTTTTTTTGGGGGTCAAAGTACAGAAGCCTTATATTTTTTTGGTGGGGACAGAAGCCTTATTTACTGCCTGCACAATTTACTCCCATGCCTCTGCTATGAATTTTAGGGAAGTCTACCATAGAAATAATAAAATTTGTTTACATTTTCTACGAGGGACTGAGCAGTAAACTAATAAATTATTAATTATTAACTTAATGAAGCAACAAGTCAATTAGGTTTTTCAGATAACCTTTGAAGTTTGAACCATCGATTGTCCAAATTCTGCCTAACAATGGATGCACGTTCAGATGGCAACTTGAAACCAAAGTATAAACAATTGACTTGGTATTTTGGTAAGAAAAATATCTTACTTTTATTAGTTATATATTCACTTTGTATTCCGCAAATTCTTTTGTTAAATTATATATGATTTAATATATCACGATTATAGATTAATTCAAATACGACATGATTAATACATGTTACTACATTATGTCGAATGAAGGCTCACAGCTAAAACCATCATCCAAAACTCAAGAAACATTACATGAAACGAGTCACACTTTTAGGAGATGTGTAATCTGTTACTTAGATTACGTTTGGTACGTCGTATAAAAGATTGAATAAGATAATATAATACCAAATCAATATTTGGTATTACTCGTATTAGTTAGTCATCATATAAGTTAATACGGTTGAGTTGTTTTATATGGACCAAACACACTAAAATAATACCTTCAAAATTGTCTGTATTAAATAATCGGATTACTAGCAATATTAGAAAATTTATAATTATAATAATAATATAGCAATAATAAACACAAATAATAACTAATTATAATTTAATAAATAATTATTAATATACATAATTAATATTTATGATATAAAATTTTTATCACCTACTCTAATATAATCCGGCTTGTATAATATAGTCGGTATTTTAATCTAGTAGAATGTCAAATGTCCGACTAAATAGGCAGTCTATCCGATCGACAAATTATTTTATCCGATTCAAATAATCAGTATAATACGATGTACCAAACGAGGTCTTACAAAATTAAAAGATAATTGTTAAAGAAAATATGATGGAATTTTTTTTAAAAAAATATTGAAATTGTAGAAAGATAATTGCCCCCATTGGTGCAGATACTTGGATTGTCTGGTCCGCATTATTATCCACATTTATCATTAAGCATGTCTCTTTATTTTTCACAAATATTTTACTATTCAAGTGAAACATTTGAATGTAATTGTTGATACCATATCGACCGACCACCTAAGCACAGGACCCGTCAGGACAGGACGGACGCCGACCGATCACCCGATCGGCACCCCCACAAACGTGGCCCGCTGATCGACACTTACCTGCAGACCTGTCATTCGGCACCTGACATGGTACAGACACCAGCTGGCTGCGACAGTCACCTAATGTAACGACCCGTCCCGGAATTCGGGATTAGATTACTAACTAATCATGATTAGCGGGGTTAATTGGTGATTAGTTGGGCGAATTCGGACGAACGGTGCAAAATGACCGTTTTGCCCCTAGTTGTGGGTAAAACCTTGACTTTTTATTCGGGCGGTCAAATGGACCTTGCCCGATGACCGTGACGTAGTCTGGGACATCACGAGTACATAGACAGGTGGCACGTTCGATTCCGACATTCGTGGTGAAAGTTATGACGTTCGGAAGTCCAGGGGCATTTTCGTAATTTGGACGAAATAAGGGGAAAATGTTGACCTTTTGATCGTGGGGTCCGATGGCCGAGGGCCAAGGACCGTTAGGAAGGTCTCGATGCCCTGAGTACAACGACAGGCGGCACGTCGAAATCGGACTTCAGACGGGAAAGTTACGGGTCACGGAAGCTCGATTTCACTATGCACATATTACGAGGAAAGGACACGTGGCTTATTCAGATTGGATCAGATGTTCTAGGTGGGGCCCATGGACCAATAACATTTAATTATGGACTGGTGCTGTGATCTGGTGAATGTGGATTAAGATAATTGGGTTTAATTATTTATGATTGCCACTTAATCCCAAGGTTGAATCTGGGCCCTCCATCTAATCTGAGCTTTCAACCTGGGCAAATCTGGGCCGTCCATTTCCTTATTCTTCATCGGTTCAAATCTCCTACCCTCTCTGTGCAAGCACGGCCGACACCACTCTCTCCTCCCCATACAGCACCCATACGCCTATGTCTGTTCCCTGGGTGCTAATTGTACGGTGGGAACTGGGTGAACGTTGGGCAGCAGTGCACGGGGAAGGATTAAACAAACCGGGTTGTGGTCCTTGCGGGAAACAGCCTTGCAGTGTGGCCAGGGAGATTCCCACGGGTGCTCTTGAAATCAAGCGCCTGGGTTGTGTGTGATGGATTGTTTATGCACTCGGGCGCAGTGGAGTGTTGGTGGGACTGTGCGGGTGCCATTGGAAATGGGAGGAACAGAGCACCATGGAATTGTTTTATCCGTTTTAGAATTTTGAGCAGAGCACTGGTAGGTTTAGGGGAATTAATTGGTTGGGTTTCTCGTTCTGAGGTGTTTGAGAGGGGCTGAGAACTTCAGAGAAACAGAGAGTGAACGAACGGGGGAATTGAGTGAAATTGTGCACTGGAACCCGAAACCTGTGTTGAACAAATTCAAAAACCCGAATTCGAAATGTAGGCCAGCCCAAGTCCAAATGGGGTGAGGTTATGTCTTCTGGGACCTCACTTGGTCGATCCAGATCGATGGGACGAAGCTAGAAGGCCCTGGGAGCCATGGACAGGGACGACGGAGTTCAGGAAAATTGAGCTTGGAGTTGTGGTTGTGGAGGTAAGTTCTTGTGAAATTGAGTCCCCAATCATCTTGAGGGTGAGTCTGTGAAGCTTCATAGCTAATCAATTGAAGAAAAACAATGCCTATGTGATGAATTGGAACTTCGAACCCGATTAGGACCCATGTTCAATTGAGTTGGTTTGGGGCTGTGTTGACGTGAATGTGGGACACAAACCTCTAATTAAGTATGTTACGAGTCCATCTGAATGATCAATTGAAGAAATTAGTTAGTTTATCGCAGGGATTGAATCGGGTTTTGACGCGGGTCAAATGGCCCGTTTACCAGGCGGTCGGGTGAAGATGGTGACCGTTGGGGTTACTGTAGCAGGCGCGTGGGTGTCACGCGCAGCCGCTTGTGGCGGCGCGTGATGACACGACCCATCCCAATCCCCCCGGGATTACCATGGAATGTGACGTGCTCCCGTCTGACAAGAGGCGTCAGACAAGGGATAACCGATTGCCATTGCCCAAACGGGCTTCCAGAGTGCGTAAGGATCGATGGAGGAAGTGTGCGATGCTCAAGTCTCTGCTGCAGTCGTATCCGGAATCAACCTGAAGGGCATTGAAAACAAAAGCTGTGAGTGGACGAAAATAAACAAGTCTGTTTAAAACATTTATAAGACATTTATGCCCCTCAGTAAAATCATATGCATGCACCAAAACTAATAATCCCATATTTATTTAGAAATAACCATTAGGGCCTTAGCCCGGAAACCAAAGCATAGTTTCAATTTCCAAAAGTAAATCCAAGAGTTATTTCATAAATCCAGTAATATGAACCATAAGGCATATAATATAAACCATAACCATTATTTTAGCCACTGCACTATACACTCCAATCCGACATCCCTGATGTCTGACGTCCCTGACGTCAATAAGGTCACAATCACAAGGCTACGCGTGCCACTCGGGTCTCAATTTTCCGAGTTAAATCCCTGAACCCCGTTCGGGTACAGCATCACCTGATGCTTAGCGTCATAGACGCTGGACGTACTAGACGCCTGTGACCTCTCCGGGGTACCTCGCCGGAGGAGACAATATAATATGGAAGGATCTATACAGTGCAGTACTAAATAAATTTTATCGATATCTACATGCAAGGCATATATATATACATGGATAAAAATCCAAACCAATCATTAAATTTCATCAGACGGGTCTCAAGCCCAAATACCGTGAAACATGCCATAACCAGATTTTCCATATCATCAAAACCACTATTGTTTTTAGCATGTGAATATATATAAAATGTAAACCAGAAAACATTTATTCAATTCCGTTTTAGGGTCCCCGACCCGCAAACACATGTAGAAGTCAACTGGGCCCCTGGCCCGATTTCATAAGTTAACTGGGCCCCTGGCCCGATTCATTAATTAACTGGGCCCCTGGCCCGATTCCATTTATCAAATCCGTAACTGTTTCATGAAATCATATCCAACCACATTTATGGAAATCGGTGCAAATCCAAAAAACCTCGGTTTACGTGCAAATACGTAATTCACCTCGAAATGCGTGAAATCAT
Source organism: Prinsepia uniflora (assembly GCA_032719365.1). Lineage (NCBI taxonomy): Eukaryota > Viridiplantae > Streptophyta > Magnoliopsida > Rosales > Rosaceae > Prinsepia > Prinsepia uniflora. The sequence goes on along the minus strand of CM064865.1, from coordinate 64,712,050 downwards.
TTTAAATTCACCGATATCCAAAGTAAATCATTTAATCATAATTATAACAATCATAAAACAGTTATGCATGCATCGAATTTATAAAACCAATGTCCACTCACAGACCGTTTAACCGAGCGCCTCGATACGCGTGCCATAGGCCTTCCCGGGCCACACCACTATCACCGGGACTCCCAATCCTGTTCAAATCAATTTAGAGGATCACTAACCTCATCATTAACATCCTATTCAAGTCCCGTAATTTTCCCGAATTTTTAAGTATTTTTAAACTGGATTTAAAACCTTCGGACATCCCGAACAATAACGAAACGGGATCCGATCGACACGAAACCAACGCTAAAATGTTCGTTACATTGTATAGGACAAAAGTCATGTTGGAAGTTTCCCAAAATTACCTCACACGCGCCCCCACGCGCCGGTTGAACTCCCTGCGCGTGAAACCCACGCGCCGGGTACTGTTCACCGTTGTTCAACCCGAACGACTGGTAAACGGGTCGCCGTGACCCGCGGGCCAACCCGACTGGTTCTCCGTCGATACTGGATCATTTTGGACGGGGTTTCCTCCTACACGATCGTCTGAGTTAAACTAGGAGTTCTGTGGAAACAAAAACAAGGAACAACGTCAAGATCCTTACCTCTCCGATCGAGAAGCTCACGGCCAACTCCACCGTCGACTGCTCTCAGCTCCGACCACCATTCTCGATGAAAACGATCCCAAAAGACTCGTCTCATCCTCTGAGTCATCATCCCGTTTACTAGATCGACTAAAACGTCGAAAATCCCAAGCTGCCATTTTAGGCCCGAGGACGAACTCGCGGGTTTAGGCCCACATCGCCGTCGTGGTCACCACCGTGGCCACCCAAAACGCCTGGACTGATCACAGGAACCTCCACCACCCATCAGCACGATCAAAAACAGTCTACAACGACAATCCCAATTTTGAGTTTTTCGGCCTCCCCTGTTCTTCCTTCCGCCGTCATCTCCGCCGGCTCCCGTTGTCCTGCCGCCTCCCACCGTCTCTCATACTTCCTCAGTCACTCCCAAGGTTGTGCACACACAGCAGAGATGATGAGATGAGGAAATATGTGTGTTGTATGTGGAAGAAGCAAATGGGGTATCGGTTGAATTATAAAACAGAGGAGATAAATTTGTCCAGATGGGGAGGGAGGAGATGGATGGCCTGGATTGAAGGCACAGACCAGATGAAAGGCCCAGATCAAAAGTTGATCAAAGTGGGAATTCTTTAGTTATTTAATTCCAAATATTTTAATCCTATCCCACCAATCCAGATCTGAGTCCATAATTAAAGGTTAGTGGTCCACGTGTCCCACTCAGAATCCCAGGCCAATCAGAAAACGCCACGTGTCCACGCCTCGTAATGCGTGCATAACGAAACCAAACTTCCGTGACCCATAACTTCGTCGTCGAATCTCCGATTTCGGCGTGCCGCCTGTCGTTGGATTTGCATCGACGAAACCTACGTAACGGTCCTTGGCCCTCGGCCATCGGACATCCCGGTCAAAAAGTGTACATTTGCCCATACATCGTCCAAATTACGAAAATGCCCCTGGACTTCCGTACATCATAACTTTCACCACGAACGTCGGAATCGAACATGCCACCTGTCTATGAACTCGTGACGTCCCGAACTACGTCACGGTCATCGGTCAAAGTCCATTTGACCATCCGAATTAAAAGTCAACGTTTTGCCCACACCCAGGGGCAAAACGGTCATTTTGCGCAATTCGTCCGAAATCGCCCAACTAATCCCAGATTAGTAAATCACAATTAAATATTATTAAATCCCGATATTCGGGACGGGTCGTTACAACCTTCCCTCCTTAAAGAATTTCGTCCTCGAAATTACCAATAACCTTATTCCACAACCACCTTGTGGAAAACAATTCGACCTCACATCTGTGTACACTTGTACACCCACACACTGGGTCAACACTAGCCTCGGCTGTACCCAGACATACCATCTCAGTCATACGTCATAATAGCAACAACACTCGACCACCTCGAGTGGAAATGATCACCTGATCCGCGATAAAATCGCCTAACCATTTAGCTGACTCCTTCAGCTAGATGGTTCCTTTCCATTATCAATAAATCCTTACATTTGCTCCCGTTGGGAGTCACCAAATCTCATTTGTCAGTCCATGCTGACACCATCAGTCAAACTGTCACCACTAAGCTTTACCACCCTAGTAAAGCCCCAACCATCTGTCTGTCCGTGACAACACCACGTACTACATCACTCTCGATGTAGCGCAAGATCAACCACATGATCTCAATTCGCAGGGCAAGCCCAATCCTGCGACACTAATTAATCTCAATGTCCATAATCGCCGACTCCCTCAGCGAACCGAGACGCTGGGAAATCACGGTGTGATCAAGTCACACAAGGCTACTCGTGGTTACACTGACCACCAATTCACTCATCCTGAGTGTACGTATACCGTCAACTTACTCCATCAAGTGGTGTAACTGGAACACATTGAATACCAGCCCAGCAGTGAACACACATCTCAATACTAGGGTTCCACAAGCCAACCATGGCTAAGAGCACCTGCTCATAAAATCACTGAACCCGACAAGATCAATCTGCCCAGCGTACAGTATCCAATGTCCAGTCCACAATACAGCCAAACAAATGATATCGGAATCAAGCCGATTTCCAACACATTAGTTACACACCACTGGTACATCCCATGTACCGCCATTAGGCACCACTCAGCCTAACCAGTATCAATCCTCGTACAACGTACCCTGTACGTACCTCAATCCATCAATCTGACTATAGCCACCCAGGTCATAGCCAAACACGTTCCAAAAATGAAGTACCTTTGCCCCAAACCAATATGAGACAAAACGAACTCCACCCGTCATCTAGTTCCAATTCCGAATCCGAATCCGCAATTTCGTAAGAAATCCCGAATCCGAACCCAACATCATATTTTTAATCCATTTCCAAATCCGAATCCGAAATCATTATTCCGTAAGCTAGCATTGGAATAATCATTCCGCACCCAAATCCAGTAATCCATTTTCGAGCTTCGCAATCGAATCCTGAATCGTCACCCAGAAATTCGATTCCAAAACCCAAAATCTCGTTCACGTCCATCAAGACGTAACATAACCGAATCTATCGGTTGCCTGTACAAAACACTCGATTGACTTCATAGGGAAGCCAATCCCAATATTCACACGTCAAAGTTTGACAAAATCCGACCACTTCGGAAACCTACTCAACCGAGTAACAACCATATGGACTTCACTCCGAAAAGAAGTTCAGTCCCGTCATTTACGACTCACATACCAAGGTAAGAGTGATAACTCTCATCCAATCTGGATCATCACGATCACAACCCAGATCCATCGCTACGTCACCCGACAAGCAACATCACGATCCTAGATCGTCACATCGTCCAAAGTCGACAACATCACAAGTCAGATCCGCCTAGGATCCACATATGCTCACATAGCTAACAATCCATCTGAAAGCTGATCGTAGGGTCTTACACCCTCAATTAAATCATTCGTCAAATTTCCCCTTGGTGGAAAGATGACCTCGCATTTCACCACCAAATCCAAAATCATACAGAACTGCTTGTATCCAATGACCCAAAGCCAAACATGGGTCCACCCACCAATACACGCTCAACGTACTGGTAGCAACAATCATCATCTGCCACGGCAGGAAATAAGAAGTCAACCCCAAAGACTTCGGAATACCAATCACCGATGTGGAAACGAGCACTCCTCTCGTCTCCCAATCACATCTCTCCCCGAATCGGGAGTTCCAACCATGTTGGAAACAGACACGCTCCCAAATGAGATGTCAAGTCCAACCACTGGACTGCCCACGTCCATACCTCACTTGGACCACCACGTGTCCAAAATCAATTCATTACTCGGACCTCACGTCCGTCAATAATCATGTGTGCACACACCCCGATTCCGAACGGAATATTTCCAATTTTTGCCTGAATGTGCATACCAAACTGCCTCCGTCTCACATCTCAACTTAAACAGGTTCAATCCTCAGGTTCCAAGTGATTCGCAATCACAAAATCCCACATCAATACCACGAATGGTTTCCCCGACTTTTCCAACTTCAATAATTTCCTTGTACTTTCTGGGGATATAAGAAGTACACAAACTTACCAATCTCGGAGCTGACAACAACTCCACAAATCCACCAATTCTCATGACATAGGGAACAGCATCCCAAGATTCCCCAAATTTTCAATCATACCTTTGATCCATTCATCACTTGTCATCATATATCTGTTAGGACTTATCCCAACACGACACAACCTCCACTGGATCCCATCCAGTCCAAGACTCAACCACCACTGAGTCGCAGATACCAATCATCTGTTCATCATGACAGAGTCACACCCCAACTGGTGGCTCATCGTCATCACAATTACTGTCACCTGCACCAGCGCTAGTACCAGCACCAACGCACCATCATCAATACCAGTATCAGCACACAGGCATCCATACTAGTATTGGCATATAGGTATCACCATACCAACATCCATACATAGCACACGAACACCCATGCTAGCACACGAACATCCATGCTAGCACACAGTGTGCAAAGTTGTTACCCTGGATCTCCGTTCATTCCGAACGACGACCCCGTAACACCACTCGTACCTCACGACTATGGGTACCTCCAATTTTGCCATCAGCATATCAGGACAATGGACGTTCCCTGAACATCCCCTGATCCCCAAGTGTCAAAACCACACTAAATACCCTCGATAGCCAGTCATCTCGACACAACTGTCGACCAACAGTCATCGTTGTCAAGATCCGTAACCACACCTCACACTAATATTCGATCCAACACGGGATTCCATATTTTATCTCACAACCGCATCCGTGGATCGAAACCCATAATCCTGACTAGACTCACTAGAGTCATCCACATGGTCATCCACGACCTCAGCCGCTCGTCGCAGCACAAGTTCTCATTCAAAGTTCACTTTTCCAGCCCATCAATTACAAGTTAGGGTTCCAAAATCACACCCTAGGGTTCCACCGAACCCAACTGCCTTCTGCAGTAAAATCCACAACCTGACCGACCCCGCGGTCCTGACATCGTATAGACGTCCAATCCAATCCAATCCAATTGTCAACTCAACGTGGGTTCCATCGCGAAGGTCATCGGCTAACTCCGATGCACCAACCCCCATACACTAGCTGACAGGACCCATCCCAATCCCCCCGGGATTAGTGCGGGATGACCCTGCTCCCGTCTGACATCATAGTGTCAGACAAGGGATATTTCCGACCTTTGCCCTCCCGGGCTATCAGAGTACGCCAGGATCCGGAGGAGGCATGTGATATCTCGATCTCTGCTACAGTCCACATCCGCTGTCAACCTGAAGGGTATTAAAAACAGAAAGACTGTGAGTGGACAAAAATAAAGATTTTATAAAACATTTCCATAAAAGACATTTATACCCTCCACTAAAAAGCATGCATGCATAGTAAAACCATTTATCCAATAATATATGTTAAAACATCCATAAATAGGGTCTCAGCCCCAAATTCTGTAAATACAAGTCACACGGGCTCCTGCCCAAAACCAATTTACAGAAAACCAGAACATAGTAAACATGTGTGGGATCTCAGCCCAAATCCATTTATCATCATAAAACACAGTTTTCCCAAACCAATTGAAACCATGTTTATCCAATATATTCATATCCAGAACCTGTCACGGTAAAATAAAGCTACACGTGTGCTAACCGGGGTCTCAAACCCAAGTCTCTCCAGGGTCCACCCAGGTCAATGTCCGTAGATCAATGACCCTCCCTGAAGGTAACGAACCATGCCCATCCTGAGAGTAAGGAACCCAACTGGGGGGCGACTCCACTCAGTCAGTGCTCCGTGACTACTCCGGGGTCCACCCAGGCCAACGACCCTCCCCGGAGGAGACAATCATATATAAAGGATGGAATATGAAAAACCTTTGGAAATCATTCTTGAAACCTTTCCAGGATTCATGCCCGGCCCCCATAAGCCGTCATGAACCATAAAATCCTTTCATGGGTTCATGCCGGTTCCCATAAACCGTCATGACCCGTAAATCCATTTCAGGGGTTCATGCCGGTTCCCATAAACCGTCATGACCCGTAAAAACCATTTGTAATACATAACTGGGCCCTAGGCCCGAATCCACATACAAACTGGACCCCCGGTCCGAATCGTAAACCAATTGGGCCTCTGGCCCGATTCCGTAAATCAAATGGACCTCAAGTCCGAGAATTACCTTTTCAAATCCAAAATTATTTCATTAAATTATTTCCAAGACCATAAGAATGGAAAATCGGAGTAAAACCGAAAAACCTCGATTTACGTGCAAGCACGTAAATCGCCTCGAAATACGTGAAACCATATAATTCACAAATATCCAAATCAACATTATCAAATCAAATTCATTATCCTTTTGGAAGTCCAAAACCATTTCATTTAGACCAATAAAGACCTACAGCCCCGTATAGGCACCGTATAGGGCCGAAACCTCGAAATACGTGCCTATACGTAACCACACATCCAAATGCACTCATGGCAACACAAACAAGTATTTAAAACATATAATAAACATTTATGCATGCACCAATTTAGAAAACAAGGTCCACTCACAGACCGTCCGAAGCCGCGTCTCGATACGCGTGCCATACGGCTCCCCGAGCCGATCATCGTCACCGGGACTTCCAAACCTGTCCAAATTAATTTAGAGGGTTCTAAGTACTTATATAACCCCTCACTGAAGCCCCGTAATTTTCCCATATTTTTAACTATTTTTAATCCCGAACCTAAACCTTCCGATGCCCCGAAACATATCGAGACGGTGTCCGATTGACACGAAACCAGTCCCAAAATGTTCGTTACATCGAATAGATGATTTCGTATGTTGGAACGTTCCTCAAATTCTCCTCCACGCGCCCGCACGCGCCGCCTGAAGCGGCTGCGCGTGGGCCTCACGCGCCGCTGCAGTGTCACCTGCTCCAGCGATCGAACCGGTCTGGGCCGGCCGGTCCGGTCCGACCCCTGCAACTGGACAGGCGTAACCGGTCCAGGCCTCATTCTCCCTCATTTTCGGTCCGATTTCCTCCATTCCAATTCCTAAATTCCTATTTTCTCATTTCCAATCTATCCCAATCAACCAAACTAATCAAAACCTCTTAAATCCTAACCAAAATTAAAGGGTCTCACGACCCTGTTTTTTCCGACCACCCTCACGGCTTCCTCCGCCGTGAAGCACCCTCCAAACCGTCCTAAAATCATACTAGCAACCTAACTAACTCATCCTAATCGTCCAAAAGCAACCATAACATCAAAATCAAATTAAAAGGGATAAAATGGGTAACCGGGTTACCTGTTCGGGTTTGGCCTCGGCCGTGCACGGTGGCGCCGTCCTGGGCCGGCCACCACGTCCTCACCATCCTCACTTCGCTCTGTCCTCATTCCTAGCCGAAATGGGGTTGGGTTGGCTGGGTTGGATTTGGAAATGGGATCGGGTAATGGTTTGAAATGGAGAGGAATGATCGATGAAGAGGCAGGTGAGATGCATGAAGGAAAAATGATGTCCATTGGATGGGTGACACTTGTCACTCATCCATTGGGCCTCCAGCAAATATCTGGGCCCACTAGAGACAAATGGTCCTCGTAAAACGTGTCGCCGAGAATAGTATCCCGAAACTTTCGTGAACCGTAACTTCGTCGTCGAACGTCCGAATTCGACGTGCCGCCTGTCTACGGGTTCGTATCGTCCTTATCTACGTAACGGTCTTCGGCCCTCGGCCATCGGACCTCCCGGTCAAAAAGTCAACTTTTGACCTCCTATTCACCCAAATTACCAAAATGCCCCTAAACTTCCGAACGTCATAACTTCTTCCTCGAACGTCGGAATTGAACGTGCCACCTGTCTATGAACTCGTGACGTCACGAACTACGTCACGGTCATCGGTCAAAGTCCATTTGACCACCCGATTGAAAAGTCAACGTTTTGCCATCACCAAGGGCAAAACGGTCATTTCGCATCGTTCGTCCGATTTCGCTCTACTAATCACGGATTAGCCTCACTAATCGTGATTAGTCACTAATCTAATCATGGAATTTGGGACGGGTCGTTACACTAGCCAACACTACTAGGGTCCAAAACTTAGACCAATACTCAACTGAGTTTCGCATTTCCAATCAAATGGGGTTCCTTGAACCTAGCTGTGCCCAGTGGCACAACAATCCATCATCACATGACCGAACCGACGGTCCCACATTACCAGTTAATCGTATACAACCCCACTTGGGTTGAATCTCAACAATGCACGGCGTATCGAGCCAAACACGCCCAATCCACCATACAAACCCAAAACTATCTATCAGGTTGACAACGGAACAGCAGCCCAAAGAGACATCACACCCTCGACCTTCGCGCACAAAAGAGCAAAACCTGCTCTGATACCACTTGACACGACCCATCCCAATCCCCCCGGGATTACCATGGAATGTGACGTGATCCCGTCTGACAAGAGGCGTCAGACAAGGGATAACCGATTGCCATTGCCCAAACGGGCTTCCAGAGTGCGTAAGGATCGATGGAGGAAGTGTGCGATGCTCAAGTCTCTGCTGCAGTCGTATCCGGAATCAACCTGAAGGGCATTGAAAACAAAAGCTGTGAGTGGACGAAAATAAACAAGTCTATTTAAAACATTTATAAGACATTTATGCCCCTCAGTAAAATCATATGCATGCACCAAAACCAATAATCCCATATTTATTTAGAAATAACCATTAGGGCCTTAGCCCGGAAACCAAAGCATAGTTTCAATTTCCAAAAGTAAATCCAAGAGTTATTTCATAAATCCAGTAATATGAACCATAAGGCATATAATATAAACCATAACCATTATTTTAGCCACAGCACTATACACTCCAATCCGACATCCTTGATGTCTGACGTCCCTGACGTCAATAAGGTCACAATCACAAGGCTACGCGTGCCACTCGGGTCTCAATTTTCCGAGTTAAATCCCTGAACCCCGTTCGGGTACAGCATCACCTGATGCAGCATCACCTGATGCTTAGCGTCATAGACGCTGGACGTACTAGACGCCCGTGACCTCTCCGGGGTACCTCGCCGGAGGAGACAATATAATATGGAAGGATCTATACAGTGCAGTACTAAATACATTTTATCGATATCCACATGCAAGGCATATATATATACATGGATAAAAATCCAAACCAATCATTAAGTTTCATCAGACGGGTCTCAAGCCCAAATACCGTGAAACATGCCATAACCAGATTTTCCATATCATCAAAACCACTATTGTTTTTAGCATGTGAATATATATAAAAGGTAAACCAGAAAACATTTATTCAATTCCGTTTTAGGGTCCCCGACCCGCAAACACATGTAGAAGTCAACTGGGCCCCTGGCCCGATTTCATAAGTTAACTGGGCCCCTGGCCCGATTCATTAATTAACTGGGCCCCTGGCCCGATTCCATTTATCAAATCCGTAACTGTTTCATGAAATCATATCCAACCACATTTATGGAAATCGGTGCAAATCCAGAAAACCTCGGTTTACGTGCAAATACGTAATTCACCTCAAAATGCGTGAAATCATTTTAAATTCACCGATATCCAAAGTAAATCATTTAATCATAATTATAACAATCATAAAACAGTTATGCATGCATCGAATTTATAAAACCAATGTCCACTCACAGACCGTTTAATCGAGCGCCTCGATACGCGTGCCATAGGCCTTCCCGGGCCACACCACTATCACCGGGACTCCCAATCCTGTTCAAATCAATTTAGAGGATCACTAACCTCATCATTAACATCCTATTCAAGTCCCGTAATTTTCCCGAATTTTTAAGTATTTTTAAACTGGATTTAAAACCTTCGGACATCCCGAACAATAACGAAACGGGATCCGATCGACACGAAACCAACGCTAAAATGTTCGTTACATTGTATAGGACAAAAGTCATATTGGAAGTTTCCCAAAATTACCTCACACGCGCCCCCACGCGCCGGTTGAACTCCCTGCGCGTGAAACCCACGGGCCGGGTACTGTTCACCGTCGTTCAACCCGAACGACTGGTAAACGGGTCGCCGTGACCCGCGGGCCAACCCGACTGGTTCTCCGTCGATACTGGATCATTTTGGACGGGGTTTCCTCCTACACGATCGTCTGAGTTAAACTAGGAGTTCTGTGGAAACAAAAACAAGGAACAACGTCAAGATCCTTACCTCTCCGATCGAGAAGCTCACGGCCAACTCCACCGTCGACTGCTCTCAGCTCCGACCACCATTCTCGATGAAAACGATCCCAAAAGACTCGTCTCATCCTCTGAGTCATCATCTCGTTTACTAGATCGACTAAAACGTCAAAAATCCCAAGCTGCCATTTTAGGCCCGAGGACGAACTCGCGGGTTTAGGCCCACATCGCCGTCGTGGTCACCACCGTGGCCACCCAAAACGCCTGGACTGATCACAGGAACCTCCACCACCCATCAGCACGATCAAAAACAGTCTACAACGACAATCCCAATTTTGAGTTTTTCGGCCTCCCCTGTTCTTCCTTCCGCCGTCATCTCCGCCGGCTCCCGCCGTTGTCCTGCCGCCTCTCACCGTCTCTCATACTTCCTCAGTCACTCCCAAGGTTGTGCACGCACAGCAGAGATGATGAGATGAGGAAATATGTGTGCTGTATGTGGAAGAAGCAAATGGGGTATCGGTTGAATTATAAAACAGAGGAGATAAATTTGTCCAGATGGGGAGGGAGGAGATGGATGGCCTGGATTGAAGGCACAGACCAGATGAAAGGCCCAGATCAAAAGTTGATCAAAGTGGGAATTCTTTAGTTATTTAATTCCAAATATTTTAATCCTATCCCACCAATCCAGATCTGAGTCCATAATTAAAGGTTAGTGGTCCACGTGTCCCACTCAGAATCCCAGGCCAATCAGAAAACGCCACGTGTCCACGCCTCGTAATGCGTGCATAACGAAACCAAACTTCCGTGACCCACAACTTCGTCGTCGAATCTCCGATTTCGGCGTGCCGCCTGTCATTGGATTCGCATCGACGAAACCTACGTAACGGTCCTTGGCCCTCGGCCATCGGACATCCCGGTCAAAAAGTCAACATTTGCCCATACATCGTCCAAATTACGAAAATGCCCCTGGACTTCCGTACATCATAACTTTCACCACGAACGTCGGAATCGAACGTGCCACCTGTCTATGAACTCGTGACGTCCCGAACTACGTCATGGTCATCGGTCAAAGTCCATTTGACCATCCGAATTAAAAGTCAACGTTTTGCCCACACCCAGGGGCAAAACGGTCATTTTGCGCAATTCGTCCGAAATCGCCCAACTAATCCCAGATTAGTAAATCACAATTAAATATTATTAAATCCCGATATTCGGGACGGGTCGTTACACGTGACGGCGCGTGGGTCCGATTTTCAAGGTAAGTTCAAAATGACTTTTGTCCTACACATTGTAACGAACATTTTAACGCTAGTTTCGAATTTATCGGACACCATTTCGATGTTATTCCGAGGGTCCGAAGATTTATGTTACGTTTGTAATTAACGATTAATTCCCGGAAAATTATGGGAAATTAGTATGTTGTTATCTATGCCCTTAGTGACACTAAAGTATGTTTGCGGACAGGATTTGGAATTTCTGGGAAATATCGGAAATTACGGAATTGCGTGCGGCATGAAACCGAGCCCTATTTGACGGTGTGTGAGTGGACGTTGCTTTCAAAATTTAATGCATGCATAAATTATTTCTATGATTTTTATGATTATGATTATAAGTTGTGATTGATTTCGATTTTCGTATTTATACGTATTCGATTTCCGTAGTTATACGTATTTTTACTATATATGTGAAATTACACATATTTCGAGACTATGGTTACTTTTGTGCTTAATAATGGTTTAATGAAAGAGTTTTTATGAAATGGGTGTATGATGATTTAAGAAAGTTGTTTATGATTGTGAGTGCGATTTACGGTGTGGACACGATTTTTGAGGTTTTTGCGATTTTGCACGTTTTACGAGATTTGAGTTTATTGTGATTTGATCACTGTTTGATGTTTGAATTTGGAATGTGAATTGAGGTTTGCGATTTCGAGGATTTTAAATTGGATTTTGAGTATGCTTGACTAGACCGGGATTTTAGTGATTATGGTCGTGGTTTTGATGCCCGGATAATGTGATTTGAGAAATGAGGTGATTTCAAGGAATTAAAATGGCTTTTGAAAAAGATGATTTCTGGTTTGGTGCTTGGGGCAGAAAAGTAACTTGGATTAACGAGTTTTCAGTTTTCGGAAATTTAAAGTGGATTCTTGGTTTGGGTTCGGGATGATGTTTCCGGATGCCGGCTTACGGAATCATTATTGCGAATTCGGATTCGGGAATGAAAAAGGATTTAACAAAATGATTTGGTCTGATTTTGCATGCCCCGTGTCAAATGATAATTTGATTATGTTTGTGAAATATGATTTGGGGACTTGAATGTGGAAATTCGGACCATGAGTCCTGTTATGACAAAATGTGATTTCAGGATAGATCCCGAGTTGTTGTGAATGAAAAATGTTTTGGGTTAAAGACCCGTTGGAAACTGTTTTGGGTTTAAAGACCCGGTGCTATTGCTGGAGCACGTTTTGAGTTTAAAGACTCGGTTAATTGATGACGGGGGTGGGCCCTTAATGAGTTTAAAGACTCGTGAGTTTAAAGACTCGGTTATTGTGATACCCCCAAGGCCTATTGATTATGTTTTGAGTTTAAAGACTCGTTGAAATCCCGGGAAGGCCTGATTATGCGCATGGTTTTGAGTTTAAAGATTCGGGCGCACTTGATATCCAACAAACTGATTGATTGTGATTCATTGATGTTCTCTGATGATTGGATGTGTTGGACAGTGGCCCGGTTTATATGGTTGATGGATTGGTTGATGTCGTATACTTGGATTTGGATTTTATGGTTTTGGGCTGTGGCCCTGTGTTCATGATTGCGGGCTATGACCCGCAGGTTAAGAAAAGGAAAATGTTTCTGATCTTCCATATATGGATTTCTTATGTTGAAAATGTAACGGATTGCGAAATGATTTTTGTATGCATGCATTGGTTTTTACTTGGAGGGTAAAAAGGTCTTTCCGTAACTGTTTTGCAAACTGAATTCTTTTTGTCCACTCACACCTTTTGGTTTTTATTGACCCTCCAAGTCGTGACGCATTGTTCGAGGCTGTACGAGGGGCGGAGGCATGAGTAAGCACATGTGGCTATCCCTGGTCTGGCACGTACTGAGAGTAACTTGAGTATTTCAGTCGACTTGCCAGACGGGAGCAGGACCGGGCACGGTTATCGATGCCCCTTCCGGAGGCGGTCCTGTCACCTAACCAACTCTGTCATACCCACTTTCTGACGGAGGCAGGTTGGGATTCCAGCTGACGCCTCCTCCAGATGTCCAGGGCTTGTCAGGCAACTCTCAGCCACAAAGCACAACCTGCTCCGAAACAGTAGTCCAACTACCGCATTTATGGCTACTATAAATACCTCGAAACCCTTCATAAAGGTAAGCTACGAGACCCTAATCAGAGCACTGTAATTACTTGCCTTTCAGCACACAGATACTAACTTAAGCATAAGCGGGCCCAAGACACCACACGGCTGGTCCTAGATCCCCCAACGGGTCTCATCAGTAATCAATTTATTATTTTATTATTTATAAAATTAAGAATCTCTACTTTCTTAATTCTCTTTGTTAAATTTAACAATTCAAAATTCCTAAAATATCTAAATTCTAAAATAAAGAACATGTTAAAAACCTTACTCAAGCTATTTTTCTTTGAAAATTCTTAAATTAACTAAAAAAAATGTATTTTGGAGACTTTAATAGAGATAATTTAATATTTTTAATGTGTAACATTTTTGTTAAATATTTTTAGCAAATAAATTGAATGATGACGTGGCATACAAGTGTTTTGGTGTCGCATAAGGTAGGCCAATTGTGTGTGATGTTTACTCCCCAACTCCTGGTGAAGGACGTGACACCTTGATATACTCAAAATCTTGGGAATAATGAGCTTTTAAACACAAATTTTCGTCAATGATTGCGATTTTGATTCTTCGCATTTGTGCCACACCTTTTCAATATTTGAGTTCATTGTTTTCTTTTTTAATAATCTTTTATTTATGAAGAATTTATTAATTCTCTTGAAGCTAGCTGTGCATCCATTAAAAAGGTAGGAATTAGTTGGATTTGAAAGGCTTCATTTTTTATAAAATAGGTATAAATTTCATAAATAACCGATGTATATGGTGATGCACTACATCTACCTCATCAAAATTAGTAAGGGTGATTTTATCTAAAGTTATCAATTTCTTATTTCAAGAGTTATATAGAAAAGTATTTTTCTAAAAATAATATTTGTATTTATCGTAGTTAAATGTGTAAATTCTCCCAACAATTGATTACCAAATGTTACATATTTAAAATCGTTAATTTCTTAAAATATCATGAAAAAATATCTTTGAAAGAAAATTGATTGATTTTGATGATCCTTTTGTATGTATCAATGATGATTCACCATAAGCATTTGCTAGATAAATTGTTGATTCTTTTTGTACATATAAATTACTAAATAATCCCTAATTTGGATAGTTTTTTTTTTTGGCAAACTAATCTTTACATTATATTTTAAAACAATGTGTCCAATTGTGATAGTTGCATACCAAAAAATCGATAATCAACTATGAGAAAAATGAACATAGCTATACCATAAAGTGGATACAAACATTTTATTTTTTTAATCCGTATAGGGGTTTTTTAAACAAAGTTAAACTCCCAAAGGAAAATTCGAATTTACGCATACAAACAGACAAATACTATTATATGCATAATTTTACCTGATTGATCTAACTCGCATGTATAATACTTACTTCTTTTTTTAGGGGTGAGTATGGCTTGAATCGATGTTGATATCACTCAAATCTAAATCTAAACAATTTAAAATCTTAGTGGTTCAATAGAGTTTGAATTTTCGAAAAATATAATTGAAATCGTTTCAATCTAAATCGTTATTAATGACTTGATTTGGAATCGGTTTCAACCATTTAGGTATAAAATTCTCATGCAATTTGTTCACTAACATGAATCCTTCAAAACAATAATTTAAAAATTCTTCATTTCTCATCAAGATTTCATTTATAATCAAGATGTCATTCATTCATACATGTCAACAAATTAAAATTTGTAATATTTTAATAAACTTTAAATATGACGGATTATGTTTAAATATAATTTAAATCCGAAAAGTAGCACAAAATTGATAAGAATTAAGCGAGGTAGGGTAGCGATGAACACTTACATCAACATATTATATGGTTAAAAATATGAAGTTGTAAATAAAAAATTAACAATTTAGTTTGAATTTCATCGGTTTTCAAAATGAAAAGTTTAAAACCAAATCATTATTAACGAAATGATTTGAAAATTCATATCGTTTGACTTTTATCCAATCAAATTTAAATTAAAGTAATATGAGTTTGAATTTAAATTTTAACATATTCATACCTACCATTACTTTTTTTTAATACCATACTTATTGTAATTTAGGACACATAAAAAGTTAAAGTAAAAAAAAAAGATTCTTAAAAATTGTAACACTTCAACCCTTTTTTAATTTTCAATATTCAAACGCCAAAGAGGAAAAAAAAGAGTTGCAGTACACGATACCGTAAACTCAATGCTCCTAGATTCCGAAGCAGCTTTCGAACTCGTAAACAACAGTCGTTGACACGTGGCTGAATATAAGCACGGTGGTTTATGTGTTATCCGGCACTAAATTGCCGGTCCCCCACAGTCAGGTTGGCAGTCACTTGGTCTTCAATCGGCTCGGCTCCGCTTGGCTTACAATAAAAAACCGCCTTCTTTCATTATTTTTAAATATATTGTTATCAACTTTCAACAATAATACAAGCAGATAATTTTAGTATTTTATTTGTTGGTTGGATGAGGATGGAACTAGGTTTTGATGATGATGAACGTTTGATCTCAGTGACGGACCTACCAAGAGGGCAGCTGTAGCCTAGGTCAACTGTTTTCTTCAATTTTTAAATAAAATTTAATGAATTTAATTTATTTTCAATTTTTTTTAAAAAAAAATTGATGAATTTAGCCCATTTTACTTTAAATTTCTGTAAATTTCTAGATACCTCCCTGCTTGATCTTAATGTCTATTAAGATATTAAAGCCTGAAATAAACTTTAGGTGTAATAATATGATTTTTTTTAAGTAAAAATGATAAAATATGTCATCCATTTTGTGATTTTGCTTTTAACTTTACATTCTTATAATATTTTAATTTATTTGACCATATTACGTGTGAAATTTCAAACTATCATCACAAAACTTTCATGTGCGTATAGAATGAAATAATAAGGTAATTAATTATTCATAGGTGGATATAGCCCAAATTAAATAAGATTTGTGAGCATTTTGAAAGAAAATAATTGAATTATATATGTGTTTTAAACCTTGTGAGAATATTAACACTAGCCCTAAAATTTAGGTCTAATGTTAATATTTGAAGGTCTAGAATAAGAATATAAAATGTGTCTTCAATTCTCATGTTTCAATAATTGAGTCGACCCTACTTTTACCCATAATTCTTCTGGCTTTAATATGCTTTCAATGAATGAGAAATTAAAATCAGTGAGGTACAATTCAATACCAAAAAAAAATTTGATAATAAATTTGATAAAAAAATTTAAAATATAACATAAATTTAAAATCACTTATAATGATTAAACAAGTAGATTTATTGATTTGAGGAGCAGTTTCAGCTTAGCTTTTAATACTGATTTCGTATTTCAGTCCAAAAAAATCCAAATTGATCGCTAATTCAAGAATTTTGAGATTAGATTATGGCTTGTGATTGAGATTGGATGCAACGACCCGACTTTCATTTAATTTTTCTTTTCTTAAATTATTTTGAAAAATTACCTTTTTACCCTTTATTAGTGGGGTCCGATAGCCTCTTTTAGTTCAGAGACACTTTTGAGGAATTTTCTTTGACTAACGTGTAGGTTTCGAACCCACGAGTTCGTAAATAGATGACGCATGTGAATCGGTTTTCGTATGAAGGAGTTATGATTGTTGGTATGTTAAAGGGCATTTTGGTCACTTTAGGTGTGAGATATTTTAAGGAAGTGGATAAGATTTTTCTTTTTCTTGTCCTTTCCATTTTGGGAGTTTCTACATGTAAGATCTGTGTCTTGGGAAAAACGGTGAACAATCTCACATCGCTCGGGGATGGAAAGGTGAAGTGTCTTATATGTGTGGTGGGCACGTATTTATCTAGCGTGAGGCCTTTTGGGAGCTCACTAGCTTTGGATTCCTTGGGAACTCCAAAGTTAAGCGAGTTTGGGTTTGTGCAATCCCATGATGGGTGACCTACTGGAAGTTGCACATGAGTTCCCAGAAACAAAACATGAGGGTTGGGCCCAAAACGGACAATATCGTGTTAAATGGGTCAGGTCGTGATATTATTGTATCAGAGCCGGATTCCGACTGGAAGTGTGCTAGCGAGGACGCTGGGCCCCAAGGGGGAGTGGATTGTAAGACCTGCATCTTGGGAAGAATGGTGAACAATCCCACATCGCTTAGGGGAGGGAAATGTGAAGTGTCTTATATGTGTGGGCACGTATTTATCTAGCGTGAGACCTTTTGAGAGGTCACTGGCTTTGGATTCCTTAGGAACTCTAAAGTTAAGCGAGTTTGGGATGGTGCAATTCTAGGATGGGTGACGTACTGGGAAGTTGCACGTGAGTTCTTAGAAAAAAAAAAAAGGTGAGGGCTGGGCCTAAAGCGGACAATATCGTGCTAGATGGGTTGGGTCGTGACACTACACCAAAAATCCATATCACCCTCTATCTATCTATCTATCTATATATATATATATATATATATATATATATATATATCTCCCCCCTTATTCTCCTTCCTTGCCCTAGTGTAACCCAAAAAAAAAACAAAAACAAAAACTAAGTATCAACCATCCTTTTTAAGCTTTTAATCATCAAACTAAAGACATATTCGATTTCCTGGGACTCCCATGATCAAAACCATCCAAGATTAGAAGGAGAAATGACGCAGGAAGACCTAGATTCATGAGGTGAAGGAAACCCAAAGATTTCGAGCCATTTTTTAGAAAATTCAGGTACGTTCTTGTAATTATGGGTTTATATTTGAGTTCATGGGGTTGTGTAGATAAATTACCATTATTATAACGTTCGATTTGATTGATCAATGATAAAATTATGAAGCTTTGAAGTTTAGGCCAAAAATGGAATTTTCCAGCGAGGCTCCGGCGAATTAGAAGGCGGCGTCGGTTATCTTCTCCAGAAAAATTTCCGACAATGGAATACTCTTCTAGTGACGAATATTCCTCTGATGAAGGAATGCTCCATTCAAGTTGATGAAATATTTCCTGACGGAATATTCCATCAAGAAATAATATTCTTGAGCGCGCGGGGCCGTTCCACAGTCCACGACCGCGCTTATTTTCAAGCTCTAGGCGATACAAATCTACTAGCATCAGTTTTAGGTCAATCAGACATCATTTAGGATGTGATTCTAGGCATCTGAAGTAACGATATTTGCGTTTAGGAAGCGTGTGTTATCCCTGCGAATAAGGGGTTCAAATAGGAGATTATATGCATCAATAGTGACCTTTGATTGTTATTTTTTATAGAAGATACCTCTCTAAAGACCTTTGAGGAGCACACAACTTAAGATTGAGTTCGATCAGACAAACTGTAAACGGACATTTGTTTTTATAACTTTGATGCATGCATATTAAACCATTTTAATTGTTTAGACACATAATGTGGATTGAAATTGTTTGAATAATTATTTTAAATGATATTAGATGTTATTTGATGATTTATAACTTTAGAATTATTATTTGGAATACAGTTTTTTGGACACATGCTTTACGATTGTTTTGTGGAAATAGTGTTTTGGGCTCAAACCTCCGGTTGCAAGGTTTTGACGTGGATCTTGTAGTCAAGGATTTATTTTTAAAAACCAAGTTTTGGATTTATTCGATGAACTATTTTCCACGGTTGATCATCCTTAAAAGATGCTGCTATATTTTCCCAAACTGGCATCGTGGAATCATCTCCACCAGTTCTTAGGGATAGTATGGCTTTCCCAATTAAATGGCTCATACATCACGCTACAACTTGGGGGTATGTTCCCAGTCAGTCGGGAGTTTGATTTATGATTGTTGATACCATATCGACCGACCACCCTAGTACAGGGCCCGCCTGGACAGGAAGGCCGCCGACCGATCACCTAATCGGCACCCTCGCGGCCCACGGCTCGCCGATCGGCACCATACTGCAGACCCGCCATTCGGCATCTGACAATGGACAGACGACAGCTGACTGCGACAGTCACCTAACCAACTCTGCCATACCAACTCCCTGACGGAGGCAGGTTGGGACTCCAGCTGGCGCCTCCTCCGGATGTTCAGGGCTTGTCAGCAGGCTCTCAGCCACAAAGCACCACCTGCTCCCGTAACAGTAGCCCACCTACCGCAGTTATGGCCACTATAAATACCCCGAAACCCTTCACAAAGGTAAGACACTCAGAACCGATCCAGAGCACTGTATTTACTTGCCCCTCGGCATTCAGATACTAACTTAGGCATCGAAGCCCCTTTGGCTGGCACCACACCGGTGTCTAGTTTTGCAGGATCCCTGCCGAACCACGACGCCCCCAGCGGGCCCGAGACACCACGCGGCTGGTCCTAGAATCCCCAGCGGGTCTCATCGAGTTGACCAAATCAGGATCAAACAATTGGCGCCGTCTTTGGGAACCAGTAAACACCCACTAACTCACATACCCCTGCTCGACCCTCCGCTGACGAACAATGTCTGCCGAACGGGATGACGGTGAGCTCAACAACACCCCTCAGGGAGATCGCGGCTGAACCCGAGCCAGCCTACCTTCCGATGATGTGCTCGAGATGCTGATGACCCTCCGGTCGGAGGTTGCCGAACTCAGGAAGAGCAACGCTGCCATCGAGAGTAGGAACCACGTGTGGGGGGAACAGCATGGAAGCACCCTGGCCATCTTGCAGTCCACACGCGAGGAACTGGAGGAGCAGCGGGAGGCAACCAAACGGGCCTTAGCCGCTACATCGCGTCGGCCCGAGTTTGATGCCAGCCGAGTCGAGATCTGTGACACCTGCCGACCAGAAGTGTCCGGTCGCCTGCCTGGCCCCTCGGGACCATCTCCCTGCCTGGCCCCTCGGGAACACAGATCTACCGTGACTCCCGCGAGCTGCTCGACAGAAGACAGACGCAGACCCCGGCTAACCGTCTGACTTACCCTACCCACGACCCCCGCATCCAGGTACAACCACCTCTGCCCGTCCTATCCCAGGGCGCCCGGTCAAGGTCCGGATCGGCACGCCGACCTGCACAGCCTCCGCGGCTCTCCGTCCAGCCTCCAGGCAGTCCCTCCTCGCCGGTCGGCAGGCACCAGCCGGAAGACAACGCCAGCTCAACCACATCAACTCCACAAGCCTCACCCACGCTGGTTCTCCGCTACTCAGCTTCTCGGGCGATTCTGTCATGCCCATCGGCACCATCTCCCTGCCTATCTCCCTAGGGAGCGCGCCTAAGATTGCAACAGCCATCACCACATTCCTGGTGGTCGATTGCCCCACCGCTTATAACGACATTTTGGGTAGGGGACTCCTCAACCAGCTCAGCGCCGTCATCTCTACTCGGGCCCTTCTCATGAAGTTTCCGACCATCATGGGCACTGGCCAAGTCCGCGGTAATCAACAATCCGCCCGCTCCTGCTATCAGACCGCCTTGACAAAGCTCAACCCATGCGACAAGCGAGAAACCATGGCTGTCGCCGAGGCTGCTTACGAGGCCGACCCCGTCGACTCCGAGCTCCTTGAGCAAATACGGGGGGGTCCCCCCGAGGACCCGCGCGACCTCTCCGCCGTCTCGCAGCCGCAACCCGTGGAGGATACGGAGATGATCACCCTTTGCCCGCGTAACCCCGAGCGGCAAGTGAAAATTGAGAGCACACTCGCCCCCGAAATCAGGACACAACTCATCCAATTCCTCCGGGACAACAGCGAGGTCTTTGCTTGGTCCTACGCCGACATGCCTAGCATCTCCACGGATGTCATCTGCCCCCGGCTTAACATCAGCCCCTCCTTCAAACCAGTCACCCAGAAGCAGCGGACTTATGACGCAGAGCGACAGCTAGCCATGCAGGAAGAGATCATTCGGCTCAGCACCATCCACTTCGTACGCAAGGCCATTTACGCCACGTGGGTCGAAAACGTCGTACTCGTTAAGAAACCCTCCGGATCCTGGCGGATGTGCATCGACTTCACGGATCTCAACAAAGCCTGCCAGAAGGATAGCTTCCCGTTTCTAAAATCGATCTCTTGGTCGACGCCACAGCTGGCCATGAACTCCTCAGCTTCATGGATGCGTACTCTGGCTACAACCAAATCAGGATGCACCCCGATGACCAGATCCACACCAGTTTCCGCACTAATCTTGGAGTCTACTGCTACAATGTTATGCCCTTCGGGCTCAAGAACGCCGGTGCCACCTACCAACGGCTTGTCAATTTCATGTTCGCGGATCAGATTGGCAAGACCATGGAGGTGTACATAGATGATATGCTTGTCAAGAGCCGGACGGCCGACAAGCACGTGCCTAACCTCCACAGGATGTTTCAGGTCCTGAAGCAATACAAGATGCGGCTCAACCCCGCCAAATGCGTCTTCGGTGTCCGTTCTGGAAAATTCCTCGGTTACATGATCAGCCAGCGGGGAATCGAGGCTAACCCCGAGAAAATCAAGGCCATCCTGGACATGAAGCCCCCGCGCACACTCAAGGAAGTCCAAACCCTTACTGGCCGGATCGCCGCCCTCACCCGGTTCATCTCCCGGGCGACAGATAAGTGTTTACCATTCTTCAAAGTCATGAAGACCCAGGGCAGGCGCATCAACTGGGACGCAACGTGCGACGCTGCCTTTGAAGCTCTCAAAACTTACATGAGCACCGCGCCCCTACTTGCCCGACCTACCACTGGGGAACAGCTCACCGTCTATCTTTCTGTCTCCACATCTGCTGTCAGCTCCGTCCTCATCACCAGACAAGACGGCGCGGAGTTCCCAGTGTACTACGTCAGCAGGGCGTTCCAGGACGCGGAGACCCGGTACAACGACTTGGAGAAATTGGCCTTTGCCCTCATTGTGACGGCCCGGCGCCTCCGCCCATACTTTCAGGCACATCCCATGTTAGGCCTCACTAACAAACCCCTTCGCCAGGTGCTCCAAAAGCCAGACACTTCGGGGCGGCTCATCAAGTGGGCAGTGGAGCTTAGAGAGTTCGATATCACATTCGCCCCAAGACCAGCTGTCAAAGGACAGGTCATCGCTGACTTCCTTTCCGAATTCACTTACAACACAACGCAGCACATGCCCCACACTCCGGATCCCAACATTGCGGCACCCGCCGCTCCTATCTGCAAATCGTTAACCCCGTCCACCTTGGACCCCGCCCAACCAATTTGGACTCTCTACGTGGACGGATCCTCCTGCCATACTGGCTCTGGCGCCGGCCTCGTACTCAGCACACCTACCCAGGAACGGCTGGAGTACGCGTTGCGTTTTGGGTTCCAGGCTTCCAACAACGAAGCCGAGTACGAAGCCCTCCTTGCTGGCCTCCGGTTGGCCACCGACCTCCAAGCACAACAGCTGCAGGTTTACAGCGACTCCCAGCTCATCGTTCGACAGATCAACAGCCTCTATGATGCCAAAGACGCCTCCATGACCCGATACTTGGCAAAAGTGCGGACCCTACTCCGTCACTTCCGCGGCTACGAGGTCATTCAAATACCACGGTCGGAAAACAGCCACGCCGATGCCCTGGCCCACCTGGCCTCCTCCATCGACGACAAGATAGGCCGCCGTGTTCCCGTCGAATTTTTGGCATCCAAGCACAAACGAGCAACCAGTCATGGTCGCAACACAGGAAGCCTCTTGGATGGAACCCATTGTCCGGTACCTCACCATGCCCGAACTCATGCCCGATCGCAACGAGGCCCGACGCATCCAATGCCAGTCCGCACGATACACCATGGCACATGGCCACTTGTACCGATGGGGATTTGACACCCCCCTCCTCAAGTGCCTCCCTACGGACCGGGGCATTGCGGTGCTCCGAGAAATTCACCAGGGAATCTGCGGTAACCACTCCGGACCCAGGTCCCTAGCACATAAAGCCTTTCGGTAAGGATACTATTGGCCCACAATGCGCGCCGACTCTATGGCCATCACTCAACGGTGCGTCCCATGCCAACGGTGCGCCCCCGTACCTCATTCTCCTGCTGAGCGCCTCACTCCCATGCTCAGCCCCTGGCCCTTCTCTCAATGGGGTCTGGACCTCATCGGCCCCATGCCACGAGGAAAGGGTGGCTTCAAACACGCAATCGTTGCGGTGGACTATTTCACTAAGTGGGCCGAAGCAAAGCCCCTCAAAATAATCACGGCCGCCCAGGTTGAGAGCTTCGTCTACCAGAACATCATCTGTCGCTTTGGTATCCCCCACACGATCGTCACAGACAATGGCACTCAGTTCGATTCTATCTGTTTCCGACACTTTTGCGACATCTATGGCATCCAGCTCTGCTTCGCCTCGGTGGCACATCCACAGGCTAACGGACAGGTCGATGCCGTAAACAAGCTCATCAAACACAATCTCAAGGCTCGACTACACAACACCCCGAAAGGCCAATGGTCCAACCTCCTATTCGATGTTCTCTGGTCCTACCGGACATCCTACCGGAAATCGACACAGGAGACACCCTTTGCCTTGACTTTCGGGACTGAAGCTGTCGTTCCCGTGGAAATTGGGGAGACCTCTTATCGAGTACTATCCTATGATCCACAAGAGAATGCGGAGCTCCTCACACAAAATCTCAACTTCATTGAGGAAAGCCGTGCACAAGCCAATCTCCGCAACATGGCGCACAAACAGCGAATCGCTCACTACTACAACTCTCGCGTTCACAGACTCAGTTTCCAGGTCGGTGACTGGGTTCTTCGCAAGGTTAGCCTGGCCACTAAGGAGCGTGCTGATGGGACCCTCGGGCCCACGTGGGAGGGCCCCTACCTGGTCACTCGAATTTGTCATCCAGGCACTTATGAGCTCCAGACTACGGATGGACGTTCGCTTACACACCCGTGGCATGCAGATCATCTCAAGATATTTTATAATTAAAAACACACCTCATGTACATTTCTTTACGCTTTGCTGTAATTCGACTTGGCTACCTCCAGTCGAACTTGCCTTTCCGGCAAAATGTTCTTTCATTTATCCAAGTGTTAGTCTAGTCCTCAACTACAAAGTAGCCTATTCACAATTGCCGACCGGAACTCCCGGTGACCTACACGGCACATACTTTACCTTCCGACGCAAGTTTACTTAGGCCACACAGTCAAGTTCAATTAACTCTCGCTATTACGATTTGATTTCGGTGGTTATGTCCATTACGGTTGAGTTTATGGTCATGAATGTCCGGTCCTTATCTAATCTACAACCCCGTGGATCGGCATGCCTACACATATGCGCAAAATTTCCAAGTACTCGCCTATCAGCAGTTCTCATTCAAAAAAAAAAAAGAAAAAAAAGCAACAGGTTGATACATGTCAACTTTGCCAAGTACAATTTCATTAATTTTCAACTTCCGAGTTACATGCTACACGGGGCATTCCCCGGATTACAAAAAAAAAAAAAGAGCGCATACATAAAACAACCTACACGGCCCTCGGCCTCACACTACCACCACCTCCTCGTCTGCCGCCTCAGCCTGGTCGGCAGTGGACGCCTCTGCAGCCTTCTCCGTACTGGCCGGCCGCTCGCCTTCGGCATTTGACGGTTGCCCGTCCAGTGTGAAAGTCTTGGTCAGCGCAGGGGGCTCATCCAACCACGGGAAGTTGAGGGGGACCCCTGGATTGAAGTACAACACCCGCTGTACGCAATCATCTTCCACTTCGGCAAACGCCAGATCGAGATGATTCGTATACACCGGGTCCGCCATGAAGTCCTCCAGGGTCTTCTGCCGATCGGCCGATAGTAGGACGCGAAGCCGCTCCACTTCCCCCTGCAGCTCCCCCATGACCTTCTCTTGCTCGTTCAGCTGCAGAGAGAAAGCGTGCACCGTCTCTTCTTGGTTCGCTATCCCCCTCTCGGCTGCCTCCGCCCGGGCCTTCTCCCGCTGGAGCTCCTTCTCCAGCTCGGCCACCCGCCTCCGCGCAGCATGGCCCTCCTTCTCCCGGGCGAGCAGCCTCTCCTCCCTTTTCCGCGCGGCACCCTGCTCCGCCTCCATCCTCTGCATATGCCGAGAGGCCTTCTGCAGGGCCACGTAAGTCTGCCCAAAGCACTGCCGAACCATGCACACTTGTAACGACCCGTCCCAAATTTCATGATTAGATTAGTGACTAATCACGATTAGTGAGGCTAATCCGTGATTAGTAGAGCGAGATCGGACGAACGATGTGAAATGACCGTTTTGCCCCTAGTGGTGGCAAAACGTTGACTTTTCAATCGGGCGGTCAAATGGACTTTGACCGATGACCGTGACGTAGTTCGTGACGTCACGAGTTCATAGACAGGTGGCACGTTCAATTCCGACGTTCGAGGAAGAAGTTATGACGTTCGGAAGTTTAGGGGCATTTTGGTAATTTTGGTTAAATGGGGTCAAATGTTGACTTTTTGACCGGGAGGTCCGATGGCCGAGGGCCGAAGACCGTTACGTAGATAAGGACGATACGAATCCATAGGCAGGCGGCACACTGAAATCGGACTTCGAACGGGAGAGTTATGGGTCACGGAAGTTCGATTTCACTATGCACGAACTTCGAGACGGAGACGTTTCGACGAAATCTGATTGGGTGGATATTTTGGTGGGCCCCATGGATGAGTGACAAGTGTCACTCATCCCATTGATTTGATCCCCCAAAATGTGGATCTAAATAATTAAATATTATTATTTTAATTATTTTATAATTAAACCTAACAACCATTAATCCTAACCATCCATTCCAAATTCATTTTAAATCCACACCCTCCATTTCCTTCTCTCATCAGCCATCCTCCTTCATCTTTGTTCATCCTTCCACCCGAAACCCATAACCCCATTTTTCTTCATTTTCTTCATTTTCTTTCAAAAACCAAAACACACAAACACACTTCACCATTCATCACTTGTATGAGCTGGGAGTGACCGTGAGGGGAGTGTGAAGAGCTGAGGACGGAAAGGGTGGACGGTGGCCCACGGTGGAGGACACGGCGGAGGAGAACCCGTGACGTAAGAAAACTTCAAAAATTCGAAATTGGGTTTTAATGGGTTTTACTCGATTCCATTAATTGGGTAAGGTTTCTAGGACACCCAGGAGATGAGTGGGATTGGTTTCGAGGTATTAGACGGCCTGGAATGGCCGTGAACGGCGGAGGAATGCACGGCCGCCATGGCCAAGCTCGAAGGTATGGTTTTCGGTGTTTTCCTTCCATTTTAATGTCGTAGAACCCTAGGTTAGGATTAGAGGATGAAAATGGGACAAACGGGAAGCATTTTGGTGGTCGGACGGCGGAGAACCGGCCGGGTCAAGTCGCGGGTCACGGCGACCCGGTTGCAGGGTTCGGGTCGACCCGTCGAGCGGTTGAAGGTGGTGACGTGGCATGATGACGTGGCACCTGTCAGGTTGTCAGGTGATGTGGACCACTCATCAGCCGACACGTGTCACATGTCAGTGCACATTCAGCACTGACATGTCAGTGACGTGGCCCAATCAGGGGCTGACACGTGGCACTGACGTGGACCAGTGCCGTGATGACACGTGGCACATGTCAGACTGCCACGTGGCACTGACAGTACAGTGACGTGGACCAATGGGAGCATGACACGTGGCACCTGTCAGAGTCTGACATGTCAAACCTGACAGCTGTCAGATGACGTCATGCTGACGTCAGCGATGACGTCAGCAAGTACTGTAGCGGCGAGTGAAGCCCACGCGCAGCCACTTCAGGCGGCGCGTGAGGGCGCGTGCCAGGGAATTTGGGAAAGTGTTCAACACGGGAAATCTTCTATTCGATGTAACGAACATTTTGGGACTGGTTTCGTGTCGATCGGACACGGTCTCGATATGTTTCGGGGCATCAGAATGTTTAGGTTCGGGATTAAAAATAGTTAAAAATATCAGAAAATTACGGGGCTTTGGTAGGAGGTTAATCAAGTAGTTAGTAACCTTTTATTACGATTTGGACAGGTTTGGGAGTCCCGGTAATGGTGATCGGCTCGGGGAGCCAAATGGCACACAAATCGAGGCGGCAGCTCGGACGGTCTGTGAGTGGACCTTGTTTTCTAAATTGGTGCATGCATAAATGTTTATTATATGTTTTATTACTTGTTTGATGATGCCATGGGTGCATTTGTATGTGGTTACGTATAAGCACGTATTTCGAGGTTTCGGCCTTATACGGTGCTTATACGGGTATGTATGTCTTTATCGATTTAAATGAACTGGATTTGGATTTCAAAAGGATAAACTCGGGTATGAGACCCATTTGGTTTTGTCTCGGGCATATGACCTCAGATATCGGGCACGGTGCCCAACTGATGTCCTATGTTCGGGCACGAGACCCAGTCACTTTACGGTTTATGATTTCAGGTCAGGGAACCTTAAATGGAGTCCCAGGTTCATGACGGTTTATGGGAACCGGCATGAACCCTTGTTATGGTATTATGGTTCATGACGGTTTATGGGAACCGGCATGAACCCTTGTTGGTTATTACGGTACATGACGGGTTATGGGAACCGGCATGTTACCTGATTATGGATATTATGGATCATGACGGTTCAGGGGAACCGGTCATGAATGTTTATGTTATGTATATATATGTTCGTCTACCTTCCTTTACTTCTATTATCTCCTCCGGGGAGGGTCGTTGGCCTGGGTGGACCCCGGAGTAGTCACGGAGCACCGACTGAGTGGAGTCACCCTCCAGTTGGGTTCCTTACTCTCAGGAAGGCTATGGTTACTATTACCTCGGGTAGGGTCAGTGGTCTGCGGACATTGACCTTGACTTTGAGATGACTCGGATTGAGACCCGGGTAGCGCGCGCGTGGCTTTGGATACCGTGACAGGATTGGTTGTGTGACTTATATATATGTATGTGATGAATATATGATATATGATATGTGGTGTGTACAGGTGTGCACAGGATTTGGGCAGTGGCCCGTATGGTCGTTTTATTGTGGTCCTTTCGACCTTAGTTTATATCTGCTTTGGGCTTAGTCCCACATATTGTAACACCCCGGAAATTCGAGGATTTCCATATTGTAATTTATTGTGTGAATTGACGATTTTACCCCTGTGAATGGTATGGTCAAATTGTTGACTTTTTGATTGAGGAACTAAATGGACTTTAACCTATGACCGTGACGTAGTTCGGGACGTCACGAGTTCATAGACAGGTGGCACGTCCATTTCGGACGATCAGGGAAAAAGTTATGGCTATCGGAAGTTCAGGGGCATTACCGTAATTTGGACTCTCGGGGGAAAATGTTGACTTTTCTTTTGGCAACTAATTTTCAGTTGACTCAAGGACCGTTGGGTAGGCCTCGACGTCCTGAGTCCGTAGACAGGCGGCACGCCGAAATCGGACTTCGTACGAGGAAGTTATGGTCAGAAACGTGAATTCGGGAAGTTCGTGTCTCGGTTTTCGTGTCGAATATTATATTCAGGAAATCTGATTGGAGGACACCTGGTGAGTGACAAGTGTCACTCACCCATTGGCTAGATTGGATCTGATCCACTATTGGATTAATTAAACAATTGTACCAGCTTTAAATTTCAGCCTTTGGATTGAAAACCCCAGATCTAATCTCAGCCCTTGATCTAATCTGGAGATCAAATCTGGGCCGTTCAAATCTTTGAGCAGCTTTCCCTCCAATTCTTTATATTTCCCACCCGCAGGGCACTCTGTCCATTTCGATCAAAGTATCCCAGCCAGCTACCCACTCATTGTGTCTGTGTGTTGCTGGACTCACGGGGAAGGACGGAGGCACGGCGGTGGACGGCGGCAGACGGCGGCGCGGAAGGAAGCAGGGGAAACCCGTGGCGGTTTCAACCCAGATTTCTGGTAAATCTTTTCCCACGTTTAAACTGGTCAGTGATCAATCCTAATCAACTCTAGGAACATCCAGGAACCTTCTGGAATCGAACTCGTGGCCGGTGGAGCTCAGGGCGGTGGCAAAACTGCGACGGGAGGCCAGAGCTGTTCTTCAAGGTAGGCCCTCGATTCGATCCGTGTTTCTCAATTCTAATTACTTAGAACTAATCTAGGGACTAAGACGAGTATGTAGGAATTGAAAGGACTGAAAATGACCCAGAAATGAAGGAATGGCAACCGGGTCTCGATCGCGGGTCTGATCGACCCGAGTTGCAGGAAAACGGGTCAACCCGTCTGATGACAGTGGTGCTGACGTGGCACCCTGTCAGTCTGTCAGATGACGTGGACCAACCGTGAGCCGACACGTGTCACATGTCAGTGCACAGTCAGCACTGACATGTCAGTGACGTGGACCAGTCAGGGACTGCCACGTGTCACTGACATGTCAGTGACGTGGACCAGTGCCGTGCTGACACGTGGCACATGTCAGATCTGACACGTGGTCTGACAGATCAGTGAGGTGGACCAATCAGATGGTGACACGTGGCACCTGTCAGAGTCTGACATGTCAGACCTGCCAGCTGTCAGATGACGTCAGCATGACGTCATGCTGACGTCAGCGATGACGTCAGCATGAACTGTTCCTGCGTTGACCGCCGCGTTGACCGGCGCGTGGGGGCGCGTGTGAACAGTGTTTCTGGTGGGACCACCACCATTCTTTAGGTTTCGACGATCCGGATCCAATGGCGGTGGTTTCGGGTCGATCGGAGATCATTAAGTTGGTCAAAATAAGGTTTATTGCCTTGGGAAGCGCGTTCGGGCGGCTTTCCCGGGTCGGTTTCGACCTAGGCTTTCATGGTTGAATGTTGGGGGTTTAATTTGACCTTTACGAATACTTGGATTTGACAGGGATTGTACATTTGTACCAGGACGAGGGTATACGTTCGGTTTCTAGCAGGATTGTACTGTGAGTGGGCCATTTTCTTAAACCCTTGTGTGCATAAATGTTTTCTGGTTTTATTATACTTATTCACATGCTAAAACAATGATGGTTTTGATGATATGGAAAGTGTGGTTATGGCACGTTTCACGGTATTTGGGCTTGAGACCCGTCCGGTGAAACTGAATGATTGGTTCGGATTCTATCTATGTATATATATGTTTGCATGTGGATATCAATAAAATGTATTTGTTACTGCACTGTATAGATCCTTCCATATTGTATTGTCTCCTCCGGATGAGGTACCCCGGAGAGGTCACGGACGTCTAGTACGTCCAGCGTCTATGACGCTAAGCATCGGGGATGCTGTACCCGAACGGGGTTCGGGGATTGAACTCGGAAATTGAGACCCGAGTGGCACGCGTAGCCTTGTGATTGTGACCTATTGGACGTCAGGGACGTCAGACATCAGGGATGTCGGGATTGGAAGTGTATAGTGCAGCAACTAAAATTATGGTTATGGTTTTGCTATATGCCTTATGGTTCATATTATATGGTTTATGATTTTGGAATTATGGTGCACGCATATTTGGAAAACGGAGGGGTAAATTATATGTTTTACTTATCAAACGATTTCATCAACTTGTGTTTCGGTCCACTCACCCTTACTGTTTTGATAACCCCTCCAGGTCGGGAAACTGAGGTAGAGGAGGAACCAGAGGCTGAGGCATAGATCTACTTCTGCGTACCTGAACCCCTGCTGGGCGGTGTACCCGCAGGATTACTTTAGAGTCGTGCTCGCAAATTTGTAATTTTGGATTATATCTCTGGTCTGACATTCGTTTAATTCGGATTTTATGTATGACTTTAATTTGGTTATTTATGCTTTTAAATGTTTTGAGGTTAAAATTGGTATGAATTATTGGGTGTCAGACGGGAGCAGGGCACGTCCCCTTGTGGTCCCTGTGGGATCGGGGCGGGTCCTGTCAGCTTGGTATCAGAGCACTAGGTTGTGGTCAGTACTAGGGTATTGGTCTGCATGCTAGACTAGCGATTAGTACTAGTTACTTTTCGACTTTTAAGAATGTTGTTTTCTGATCTATGCCTCTTGACAGTTGGTTATGCCTCCTAGGAGAATTCCGCATACTCGAACGGACGAGGATCTAGAAAGAGAGATGGAATGCGCGAGCATCGAAAGGGCTCAACGTTTGGGAGCCACTCCTTTCTGCGGGGGATCAAACCCCGAGGATGCTCACGACTGGATCACCAAGTGGGAGAGGATCTTCTCGGTGATGCACTGCCCTCCGGGCGAACGAGTGACTCTGGCGGCCTTCTTACTGGAGGGAGGAGCCTACCAGTGGTGGCATGGACTCGAAATGTCCGGGTGGTCTGTCCATACCACTACCTGGGAAGCTTTTCGTTCCAGGTTTCTGGACCAGTACTACCCGCGATCCTTTCGCGCGGCGCGGGAGGCGGAATTCCTGCGGCTGGAGCAGGGTGACATGTCTGTTTCAGACTACGAGCAAACATTCGGGAGACTTTCCCGGTTCGCTGCCTCATTCGTAAGCACGGAGGAGGACAAATGCCAGCGGTTTGAGCTTGGACTCCGAGGGGAGATCCGGGCCAGTGTGACTGCTACCACTCATGCTTCTCTGAGGGATATGGTCGACGCAGCGGTGCGTGTCGAGGCCAGTCTGGCGGCACACCAATCACGACAACCTTCGGGGGAGGGGCGACGTCAGGATCGCCCACACCATGGACCATCGGGCCGGAAGAACAACAGGGGAGGGAGCTACAGAGGAGCACCCTCATCCTTCAAGGGTCGTGGCTGGTCGGGTCGACGTGGAGGCTCTCAGGGCAGAGGATCTGGACACAATTCTGGGCAGCACTCATCTTGGAGTGGTGCATCTGGTGGGCATTCGGGCAGGCCAAGGCCAGTAACTTGTTTTGCTTGCGGAGAGGAAGGCCACTATGCCTGCGATTGTCCGCAGTTGTCCAAAAACAACGACGCTGGGGGCTCGAGTGTGGTGCAGAGCACGGCGTCCCACACTAACGGAGGTCGCGGTCAGGGAGGTGACCGTGGTGCTGGACGTGGCGCGCGCGGGCGCGGACGGAACGGAGGGCCGAGGGCCCAAGTGTTCGCAATGACCCAGCAGCAGGCGAGGACTGCTCCAGGCGTGGTCACAGGTACACTACATATCTTTAATTTTCTTGTACGTGTATTAATGGATGCGGGGGCTACACATTCTTTTATTTCGAGGAGTTGTGCTGGTTTGCTTGATTGTGTTGTATCAGCCTTAGATTGCGAAATGGGTGTTGGCACCCCGATGGGTACCGTGTACCTTGTGAATCAGGTGATTCGGAGATGCCCGGTAAGAATTGAGGATGTGGATTTACCAGCAGACTTAATTATTCTGGATATCCACGACTTCGATATAATCCTAGGGATGGATTGGCTGTCGGAGCACGGATCGCTCATCGACTGCTGTAGCAAGCAAGTAATTTTGCGGAGCCCGGGTTTGCCGGAAGTTATCTTTCAGGGGGAACGTGATGGTTCGCCTCCTGAAGTGATTTCGTCACTTACTGCTACCAAACTTCTACGGAAGGGATGCCAAGGTTATCTGGCGCATGTCGTGTCGGAACGGGTCGATACTCCGGTCATCGACGAAATACCGGTGGTCTGTGAGTTTCCGGACGTATTCCCGGAAGACTTACCTGGATTGCCACCATCGCGGGAGATTGAGTTTACTATTGAACTACTCCCGGGTACCCGACCTATATCCCAGGCACCATACCGGATGGCGCCGGCCGAGTTACGGGAACTCAAGACTCAATTGCAGGAGTTGGTAGATTTGGGATATGTCCGACCGAGCACTTCACCGTGGGGAGCACCGGTGTTGTTCGTGAAGAAGAAGGAAGGAAGTCTCCGTTTATGTATTGATTATCGACAACTCAACAAGGTGACATTGAGGAACCAGTATCCTCTACCCAGGATTGATGACCTTTTCGACCAGTTGCGGGGAGCTCAGTGCTTCTCGAAAATTGATTTGCGGTCTGGGTATCACCAACTGAGGATTTCGGAGGAGGATATTCCGAAAACTGCTTTTCGAACCCGTTACGGGCACTACGAGTTCCTTGTTATGCCATTTGGTTTGACGAATGCTCCAGCAGCATTCATGGATCTGATGAACCGGGTCTTCCGACCCTACCTGGATAAGTTCGTGATTGTGTTCATCGATGATATTTTGGTATACTCGAGGAGTGCCCGTGCACATGAAGAACATCTACGGTTGGTCTTGGAGAAACTGAGACAAGAACAATTGTATGCCAAGCTGAGCAAGTGTCAGTTTTGGCTGAGCAGTATTGGTTTTCTGGGACACGTGATATCAACGGATGGGATTTGCGTGGATCCCCAGAAAACAGAAGCGGTGACCAACTGGGCTAGACCGACAACGGTGACCGAGGTGCGGAGTTTCGTCGGATTAGCAGGTTACTACCGGAGATTCGTGGAGGGTTTCTCCAAAATTGCTGCACCATTGACTCGTCTGACTCGGAAAGGAGTAAAGTTTGTCTGGGACGAGCAGTGCGATCGGAGCTTTCAAGAGTTGAAGGATCGATTGGCCACTGCACCTGTCCTTGCATTGCCGGACGACAGTGGAGAGTTTGTAGTTTTCAGTGATGCTTCACTGCAAGGTTTGGGCTGCGTGTTGATGCAAACTGGCAAGGTTATCGCCTATGCATCCCGGCAGCTGAAGACTCATGAGTTGAACTACCCTACCCATGATTTGGAGTTGGCGGCGGTGGTTCATGCTCTCAAGATCTGGAGACATTATCTGTTCGGCGCAACGTGTCGAATATACACCGACCACCAGAGTCTTAAATATTTATTCACTCAGAAGGAGCTCAACATGAGACAACGGAGATGGTTGGAGCTACTGAAGGACTATGACTGTACGATCGAGTACCATCCGGGTAAGGCCAATGTGGTGGCGGATGCACTCAGCAGGAAATCTGCGGGAACTATTGCACACCTAGGGATGGTGTATCTTCCCTTGTTAGTGGAACTCCGGAAGACGGGAGTTATTTTGGGTACGGATGCGCATGGAGCTTTGTTGGCCAGCTTCCATGTGCGACCAGTACTGATTGATCGGATCATCGAAGCACAACTGCAGGATCCGATACTCTGTATTTACAGAATTGAGGTCGATGCGGATGGGAGACAGGATTTTACCATCCGGGACGATGGAGCACTGGTGAAATTGGGCCGTTTGTGCGTACCTGCAGTGGCAGAGTTACGGGCCGAGATACTTGAAGAGGCCCACAGTTCGGCCTATGCTATGCATCCGGGAGGTACAAAGATGTACCGTACCCTCCGGAACCATTATTGGTGGCCAGGAATGAAGAAGGATATTGCTGAGTTCGTGAGCAAATGCTTAACCTGTCAGCAGGTTAAGGCGGAACGGCAGAGACCGTATGGGGCTATGCAGCCACTTCCGATTCCTGAGTGGAAGTGGGATCACATCACCATGGACTTCGTCTTTAAGTTACCGAGGACTCAGAGTGGAGTGGACGGAGTATGGGTGATCGTGGATCGGTTAACCAAATCAGCCCATTTTCTGCCAGTTCTGGAAACCTATAAACCTAACCGACTGGCTCAGCTGTTTGTGAAGGAAATCATACGACTTCATGGTACGCCGGAATCGATCGTGTCTGATCGTGATCCGCGTTTTACTTCCAGGTTCTGGCGGAGTTTGCAAGCTACTTTGGGAACAAACCTACGTTTCAGTACTGCTTTCCATCCACAGACCGATGGACAGTCTGAGAGAACCATTCAAACCCTGGAGGACATGATGAGGTCATGTGTACTACAGTTTCAAGACTCTTGGGATACTCATTTGCCATTGATGGAATTCGCTTACAACAACAGCTATCAGGCAAGCATCGGGATGGCACCTTATGAGGCACTGTATGGCCGACAGTGCAGGACACCTATCTGCTGGACGGAGGTAGGGGAGCGAGCGGCTGTAGGGCCGGAGATAATGGACTTAACCATGGAAACTGTTCGCGTGATCAAGGAAAGATTGAAGGTGGCACAGGATCGCCAGAAGAGTTATGCCGACCGACGGATTCGAGACTTGGAGTTTGAAGTGGGAGATTTTGTCTTCCTGAAGTTGTCTCCGTGGAAAGGGATTATCCGTTTTGGCCGACGGGGGAAACTGAGTCCGCGTTTTATCGGATCTTATGAAATCGTGGAGAGAATTGGCAGAGTTGCATACAGATTGGCACTACCCCCAGAACTATCAAGAGTTCACGATGTTTTCCACGTATCGATGTTGCGGATGTACGTACGTGATGCTTCTCATGTACTTAGGGAACAACCTGTCGAACTACGGGAGGATTTGAGCTTTGAAGAACAACCAGTACAGATCTTGGATCGGAAGGACAAGGTACTACGTCGAAAGACGATCCCTCTCGTGAAAATTCTCTGGAGAAACCAGGATGTGGAAGAAGCCACATGGGAGCCTGAGGCTCAGATGCGAGAACAATTTCCTCATTTGTTTCTTTGAAATTTCGGGACGAAATTTCTTAAGGGGGGAAGGTTGTAACACCCCGGAAATTCGAGGATTTCCATATTGTAATTTATTGTGTGAATTGACGATTTTACCCCTGTGAATGGTATGGTCAAATTGTTGACTTTTTGATTGAGGAACTAAATGGACTTTAACCTATGACCGTGACGTAGTTCGGGACGTCACGAGTTCATAGACAGGTGGCACGTCCATTTCGGACGATCAGGGAAAAAGTTATGGCTATCGGAAGTTCAGGGGCATTACCGTAATTTGGACTCTCGGGGGAAAATGTTGACTTTTCTTTTGGCAACTAATTTTCAGTTGACTCAAGGACCGTTGGGTAGGCCTCGACGTCCTGAGTCCGTAGACAGGCGGCACGCCGAAATCGGACTTCGTACGAGGAAGTTATGGTCAGAAACGTGAATTCGGGAAGTTCGTGTCTCGGTTTTCGTGTCGAATATTATATTCAGGAAATCTGATTGGAGGACACCTGGTGAGTGACAAGTGTCACTCACCCATTGACTAGATTGGATCTGATCCACTATTGGATTAATTAAACAATTGTACCAGCTTTAAATTTCAGCCTTTGGATTGAAAACCCCAGATCTAATCTCAGCCCTTGATCTAATCTGGAGATCAAATCTGGGCCGTTCAAATCTTTGAGCAGCTTTCCCTCCAATTCTTTATATTTCCCACCCGCAGGGCACTCTGTCCATTTCGATCAAAGTATCCCAGCCAGCTACCCACTCATTGTGTCTGTGTGTTGCTGGACTCACGGGGAAGGACGGAGGCACGGCGGTGGACGGCGGCAGACGGCGGCGCGGAAGGAAGCAGGGGAAACCCGTGGCGGTTTCAACCCAGATTTCTGGTAAATCTTTTCCCACGTTTAAACTGGTCAGTGATCAATCCTAATCAACTCTAGGAACATCCAGGAACCTTCTGGAATCGAACTCGTGGCCGGTGGAGCTCAGGGCGGTGGCAAAACTGCGACGGGAGGCCAGAGCTGTTCTTCAAGGTAGGCCCTCGATTCGATCCGTGTTTCTCAATTCTAATTACTTAGAACTAATCTAGGGACTAAGACGAGTATGTAGGAATTGAAAGGACTGAAAATGACCCAGAAATGAAGGAATGGCAACCGGGTCTCGATCGCGGGTCTGATCGACCCGAGTTGCAGGAAAACGGGTCAACCCGTCTGATGACAGTGGTGCTGACGTGGCACCCTGTCAGTCTGTCAGATGACGTGGACCAACCGTGAGCCGACACGTGTCACATGTCAGTGCACAGTCAGCACTGACATGTCAGTGACGTGGACCAGTCAGGGACTGCCACGTGTCACTGACATGTCAGTGACGTGGACCAGTGCCGTGCTGACACGTGGCACATGTCAGATCTGACACGTGGTCTGACAGATCAGTGAGGTGGACCAATCAGATGGTGACACGTGGCACCTGTCAGAGTCTGACATGTCAGACCTGCCAGCTGTCAGATGACGTCAGCATGACGTCATGCTGACGTCAGCAGTGACGTCAGCGATGACGTCAGCAGGAACTGTTCCTGCGTTGACCGCCGCGTTGACCGGCGCGTGGGGGCGCGTGTGAACAGTGTTTCTGGTGGGACCACCACCATTCTTTAGGTTTCGACGATCCGGATCCAATGGCGGTGGTTTCGGGTCGATCGGAGATCATTAAGTTGGTCAAAATAAGGTTTATTTCCTTGGGAAGCGCGTTCGGGCGGCTTTCCCGGGTCGGTTTCGACCTAGGCTTTCATGGTTGAATGTTGGGGGTTTAATTTGACCTTTACGAATACTTGGATTTAACAGGGATTGTACATTTGTACCAGGACGAGGGTATACGTTCGGTTTCTAGCAGGATTGTACTGTGAGTGGGCCATTTTCTTAAACCCTTGTGTGCATAAATGTTTTCTGGTTTTATTATACTTATTCACATGCTAAAACAATGATGGTTTTGATGATATGGAAAGTGTGGTTATGGCACGTTTCACGGTATTTGGGCTTGAGACCCGTCCGGTGAAACTGAATGATTGGTTCGGATTCTATCTATGTATATATATGTTTGCATGTGGATATCAATAAAATGTATTTGTTACTGCACTGTATAGATCCTTCCATATTATATTGTCTCCTCCGGATGAGGTACCCCGGAGAGGTCACGGACGTCTAGTACGTCCAGCGTCTATGACGCTAAGCATCGGGGATGCTGTACCCGAACGGGGTTCGGGGATTGAACTCGGAAATTGAGACCCGAGTGGCACGCGTAGCCTTGTGATTGTGACCTATTGGACGTCAGGGACGTCAGACATCAGGGATGTCGGGATTGGAGTGTATAGTGCAGCAACTAAAATTATGGTTATGGTTTTGCTATATGCCTTATGGTTCATATTATATGGTTTATGATTTTGGAATTATGGTGCACGCATATTTGGAAAACGGAGGGGTAAATTATATGTTTTACTTATCAAACGATTTCATCAACTTGTGTTTCGGTCCACTCACCCTTACTGTTTTGATAACCCCTCCAGGTCGGGAAACTGAGGTAGAGGAGGAACCAGAGGCTGAGGCATAGATCTACTTCTGCGTACCTGAACCCCTGCTGGGCGGTGTACCCGCAGGATTACTTTAGAGTCGTGCTCGCAAATTTGTAATTTTGGATTATATCCCTTGTCTGACATTCGTTTAATTCGGATTTTATGTATGACTTTAATTTGGTTATTTATACTTTTAAATGTTTTGAGGTTAAAATTGGTATGAATTATTGGGTGTCAGACGGGAGCAGGGCACGTCCCCTTGTGGTCCCTGTGGGATCGGGGCGGGTCCTGTCACAT
This sequence comes from Prinsepia uniflora, assembly GCA_032719365.1. Lineage (NCBI taxonomy): Eukaryota > Viridiplantae > Streptophyta > Magnoliopsida > Rosales > Rosaceae > Prinsepia > Prinsepia uniflora. The sequence goes on along the minus strand of CM064865.1, from coordinate 64,673,344 downwards.
ATGGTTTGTTTTGGATAAATGGTTTTCGAATGCATGCATGCTTTTTAGTGGAGGGTACAAATGTCTTCCTTATTAAATGTTTTTATAAACTTTTGTTTTGTCCACTCACAGTTTTTAATGTTTTGACTGCCCTTCAGGTTGACATCGGATGTGGGCTGTAGCAGAGACCGAGATATCACATGCCTCCTCCGGATCCTGGCGTACTCTGATAGCCCGGGAGGGCAAAGGACGAAAGTATCCCTTGTCTGACACTTCGTGTCAGACGGGAGCAGGGTCATCCTGCACTAATCCCGGGGGGATTGGGATGGGTCCTGTCACACTTGTCAGCAAAACAGGAGGGAAATATGACTCACACATGCAATATAAAAAATCAATCACCACTTACATGGGCTTGCTCGGCAAGCAGGGCCGCGAACCGACCCGGATGGGAGCCAGTGCCGATCTGCTCAATCTCTGCCAGCGTCACCTGGGAGCCGAGCACAAAGGCATTGGCCACAGGCGCCAGGGACTTGTGCATATGGTGGGTGACTGGCACCCACCCCTCCCCGGCCGTCGCAGCGCGGACAACTTCCCCCGTCTCCAGGGGCTCGGCAAAGACGGAGGCGATACCTGGCACGCTGACCGGTACTCTCTCCTTCACAGGCGGCGGCATCTCCACCCTGGGCTCCTTGGCCCTCTCCTGCGGCACTTCAGGGGCCTTGAGGGACGCCTCTCTCTTCCGCCGCCGATCGGAGCTCTCACCCTCCGACACCCCTGCCGCCGGGGGAGACTGCCTCTGTCGAGCCTCCATTAGCTTCCGCCGGCGTTCCCGGGCTTGGTCCAGCCCGCCGATGATGGGCCGCTACAGTCCAAGAATCGGACTCTTCACCTCGGCACCCTACCGGGATTCGGGCCTAGCCGGCTTCGGCAGCCCGTCTGGTCGGACACCCGAACTGGACCGTAGGGGAGGCTCTTCTCGGCCAACCCCCTTGGGTTTCACCGCCACAGTCTTCTGCCTCCGCGGCTGTTGGGGTGTCACCTCCGGCTCCTTACCCCTGCCATCGGCAGCTGAGCCATGCTTTGTCACCGCTTCGCTCATTTTCCTCTGGGTGGCTTGCTCGACTTGAGGATGCACTGCAAAAGCAAACTGTTAGTGCCTCGGCATACCTACACAACATAAATTCAACACTACCGCTTACCAGGTGGCGCGATGAGACCCACGGCAAGCAGGTTCGACGGAAACTTCAGGACGCACCGGCTACGTTCCAGGTGGGACAGCTTCTCCCGAACGAGATTGTACGCCTCCTAATCCTCCGCTGTCACGGTTGCCTTGGACGGACCTGCACATACACAACACACCATCAGACTCCGTCTCGGCAGCCCAAGCACCACACTATGGCCACCGGCCGATCAGAAGGCAGATAACCTCCAGACTGGAAGTGGCGGGGAATCCTCGATCGGACCCTACTGACGTCCCCCTCCCACGGCCCGGATACCCAACAGAACCGGTGCCTCCAGCTCTTCTGCGACGTCGGCACATCGGTGATGAACACACCCCGGGCACTCTTGTGTAGGCACTCCATCTGGTACCACCCCGACCCGTAGGTCTGCCTCTTGAAGCGATACAGGGCACACAACTGCCCCCAGGTCGGCTCCGGCAGTCCTGCCAGTCGGAAGGCCGTGTATAAGCTGATCAGGATGATCCAGCCGTTAGCGTTCAGTTGCCCCAGGGCTAGGTTCGCCCTGGCCATCATCTCCTGGAGCCACGGGTGCAGAGGCAGCCTCACTCCATGCTCAAAGCAGTCGACATAGAATGATGTCGACCCTTCAGGAGGATTGCTCAGCTTCTTGCTATGCGGGGGGTACCATCATCTTAATCTCCGCCGGCACATTGTATAGCTCCCGGAACCGGTCCAGGTCGGACTGCTGAACGGTGTTCATCTCGTAAGTCCACGGCGTACTCCACCTTCACCACGCCGTCGGCATCTAGTTCCATCAGGGAGCTCGTCTCCGTCTCGCTACCCTCAGCCTCGGAATCGACGATGACGACGCGGGGGGGGGGGGGGGGGGGGGGGGGGGGGGGGGGGGGGAGGGGGGGGGGGGGGGGGGAGGGGGGAGGTACGGGGTGACGTCCTCTTTTCACTCGGCCGCTCGGCACCCGAGGTGCTGCATCCGCCCCTGCTGCCGCAACTCCTTCCTCGGCAACCTGAGAGCCTCATCCAGGCTGTCACCGCTGCTGGACGGCGAAGTACTGCTAGTGGACCCACTAGTGGACGTTGACCCACTGCGCCCCGCTCGGCATGTCGTTTGCGGAACTGGACGGTGTTTCCCCGCCAAAAGCTTGAGGGGACCTAACCCTAGATCCACTGTTTGACTCTGACTCTGACATCTACAAATTACCAAAAGAAAAGAAGCTACAACTAAGCACCTACGCTACGGAACACATACTGAACAGAGATGCCGAACAGCAGAAATTATACCTTTCAAAATTTCGCTCGGTCGAATTGGTTTCACGTGGTCTTCTTTTGCTCGGCAGTCTCCAATTCAGTCGGCACTTGCAATTATTCCACAGATGCTCTGAGTAAAAAGTCAAAAAGTCAAAAAGCTTTCGCCCCTTTTATAGGCCCCCTGGCCCCACCTCGAGATGCACGCTTCCGATCTGACGGTCGCCAGGCTGATACGGCCACCTTTCGGCTACGAATACCTTGTACTGTATACCCATCGGTATCATACATTCTCAACTACATACGTACATACGTACATCACTACCGGTATGCATCCATACCGCATGCCGACCGGAGCCTCTCGGCATCTTTCCCGACGGCATGCTTCTTCTCTTCGTCGGCAAGCACACTGCTACCGACGTCTCCCCGCCATTCCCCACGGCCGCCTTTTCCGCGATCTTTCGGTCTGTACGGTGGGGCAGCTTGCGGAACTCGGCAACGGGGACTCTTTTCAAATCGGACATACTGTGCACTTCCTCGCTTCATGACTTGGGGGGCTACTAGGATACAGGGCGCAGCGCCCTGGTCGGTCGATAGGTACTGGCCGTCATCTCAAGTCCTCGACCGAGGAACTCCACCTCAGTCAAAGACTTAGGGGACTTATGTTGATACCATATCGACCGACCACCCTAGCACAGGGCCCGCCTGGATAGGAAGGCCGCCTACCGATCGCCTGATCGGCACCCCTCACGGCCCACGGCTCGCCGATCGGCACCATACTGCAGACCCGCCATTCGGCATCTGACAATGGACAGACGACAGCTGCTGCGACAGTCACCTAACCAACTTTGCCATATCAACTCCCTGACGGAGGCAGGTTGGGACTCCAGCTGGCGCCTCCTCCGGATGTCCAGGGCTTGTCAGATGGCTCTCAGCCACAAAGCACCACCTGCTCCCGTAACAGTAGCCCACCTACCGCAGTTATGGCCACTATAAATACCCCGAAACCCTTCACAAAGGTAAGACACTCAGAACCGATCCAGAGCACTGTATTTACTTGCCCATCGGCATTCAGATACTAACTTAGGCATCGGAGCCCCTTTGGCCGGCACCACACCGGTGTCTAGTTTTGCAGATCCCTGCCGAACCACGACGCCGCCAGCGGGCTCGAGACACCACGCGGCTGGTCCTAGAACCCCCAGCGGGTCTCATCGAGTTGACCAAATCAGGATCAAACAATGATATTTGTGTCAAGATTTTCCAAAAAGTTTGTAAACGGGAATTTCAGGGAAATGTGGATCACATATCTTTCTATATGGATTTTTTGTTTTCGCGTTTGACTTGAATTTATATATGAAATTTGCATGATTTATAACTTGATTCTGGATGTTATCTTTATATGCATGCATATGTTTTAGAAACTAGAGGATAAATGATATTTTTTCCTAATAAATGTGGTTTAGCATGATTATTTTCATGCATTCACATTTTAATGGTCTTACTTACCCTCTAGATCGTGACATAGGAACATAGGCACACTTGGGACATATGCTTATTTCAGTTCACTGTTCACTCTTGATCTTCATAGTTGGATCCTTGTATTATTTTGTCGTATTCCTTTTCCTAGATACTCTGTTTACTATTTTTGACTCTTGTAAGACTGTTACACTTGTGGTTTATCTAATTGGCACTAAAGTGAAATTATCCCTTGTCTACTTTGAGACCCATTTGGTTTTGTCTCGGGCATATGACCTCGGATTTCGGGCACGGTGCCCAGTTGATGTCCTATGTTCGGGCACGAGACCAGTCACTTTACGGTTTTGATTTCAGGTCAGGGAACCTTAAATGGATTCCCAGGTTCATGACGGATTATGGGAACCGGCATGAACCCTTGTTGGTTATTACGGTACATGACGGTTTATGGAACCGGCATGTTACCTGATTATGGATATTATGGATCATGACGGTTCAGGGGAACCGGTTATGAATGTTTATGTTATGTATATATATGTTCATCTACCTTCCTTACTTCTATTACTCCTCCGGGGAGGGTCGTTGGCCTGGGTGGACCCCGGAGTAGTCACCGAGCACCGACTGAGTGGAGTCACCCCCCAGTTGGGTTCCTTACTCTCAGGAAGGCTATGGTTACTATTACCTCGAGTAGGATCAGTGGTCTGCGGACATTGACCTTGACTTTGAGAAGACTCGGATTGAGACCCGGGTAGCACGCGCGTAGCTTTGGATACCGTGACAGGATTGGTTGTGTGACTTATATGTATATATGATATGTGGTGTGCACAGAATTTGAGCAGTGGCTCGTGTACTTGGTTTCTTTATGGTTTGGGGCCGAGTCCCTTATGGATTTGGGCAGTGGCCCGTATGGTCGTTTTCATTGTGGTCCTTTCGACCTTGGTTTATATCTGCTTTGGGCTTAGTCCCACATATGGTTTGTTTTGGATAAATGGTTTTCGAATGCATGCATGCTTTTTAGTGGAGGGTACAAATGTCTTATGAAATGTTTTTATAAACTTTTGTTTTGTCCACTCACAGTTTTTATGTTTGACTGCCCTTCAGGTTGACATCGGATGTGGACTGTAGCAGAGACCGAGATATCACATACCTCCTCCGGATCCTGGCGTACTCTGATAGCCCGGGAGGGCAAAGGTCGAAATTATCCCTTATCTGACACTCCGTGTCAGACGGGAGCAGGGTCATCCCGCACTAATCCCGGGGGATTGGGATGGGTCCTGTCATTTCACCACGAATGTCGGGAATCGAACGTGCCACCTGTCTATGAACTCGTGACGTCCAACCTACGTCACGATCATTGGTCAAAGTCCATTTGACCGTCCGAATTAAAAGTCAACGTATTGCCCACGCCTAGGGCAAAACGGTCATTTTGCACAATTCGTCCGAAATCACTCAACTAATCCCAGATTAGTCATTCTAAATCATAATTAAATAATATTAAATCCCGATACTCGGGACGGGTAGTTACATGCATCACCCTTCTCATCCTCCCAACATGCATGTCGCTCAGCTAGAGAGAGCATCTTGGTGAGGACTTCATGCATTGCCCATGACAATGTCTCCGTAGAGCTGGCTGTCCCGAGGAAGCCCTTAATTGAACGCCATTGCAGCAATAGGGTCACTGCAGCAAAAAAATCGAGATTTTTCCTCGCAGTACCTCTGAATGTACTATCGTAGGCTCTCTTTTGCTCGCTTCCGGATGGAGAAAAGATGGTCTTCCTTTACCTCGACTGTATGAAGCTGCGAGTACTCCTTGATGAATGCCAGAGCCAACTCTTCAAAAGAAACAATCGACCTCCAGGGGAGATGATTGAACCACGTCAAGGCTTGACCTTGAAAAGAGGCTTGAAACACTTTGCATATGAGCGCATCGTTGTGTCTGTGGAGGACCATGACTCCACGGTAGTAGTCTATGTGCTTCACTGGGTCAGAATTTCCTTTGAAAGGATTGAAGTTTGGCGTCGCAAACTGACAGGACTGCCCCCGAAGGGACATTGATAACCGTGCCCTGTCCTGCTCCCGTCTGAAAAGTTGACTGAAATTCCCAAATTACCCTCAGTACTTGCCAAACCAGGGATAGCCACACACGTACACAATCATGCCTCCGCCTCTCGATCAGCCTCGATCAGAGCGCCACGACTTGGAGGGTCAATAAAAACACAAAAGGTGTGAGTGGACAAAAATTAAATTAGTTTATAAAACAGTTACAGAAAGACATTTCTACCCTCCACGTAAAACCAATTCATGCATTCGAAAATCATTTCGCAACCCATTTCATTTCCAACATAAGAAAACTGTGTATGAAAATCAAAATCATTTTCCTTTTCTTAACCTCCGGGTCTTAGCCCGTATTCATAAACACAGGGCCTCAGCACCGTAAAACGTGCAAATCCGTAAAAATCTCGAAATCTGTGTCAACATCGTAAATCATACTCACAATTATAATCAAACATCCTTAAAACATCATCCACACAAATCATGTGAAATCGTTCATCACACCACCAAAGCGTAAGAGAAACCATAGTCTCGAAATACGTGCAATTTCGTAATGCATATAAAAAATACATATAAATACAGAAATCTAAATTAGCACAAGTCATAATCATAATCATTAAAATCATAGAAACATTTATGCATGCATTAAATTTTGAAAGCAAAGTCCACTCACACACCGTCCATATCGCTCGTTTTCACGCTGCACGCGTTTTCGTAATTTCCGACATTTTCCAGAAATCTTGTATCCTGTCCGAAATCATTTTTCAGGGTTACTAAGGTCTCAAATAATAGCATACTAATTTCCCATAATTTTCCGGGAATTAAACGTTAATTAAAAACGTAACATAACCCTTCGGACCCTCGGTACAACATCGAAAAGGTGTCCGATTAATTCGAAATCAATGCTAAAATGTTCGTTACAATGTATAGGACAGAAGTCGCGTTGAGCTTATCTCGAGATTCGGGTCCACGCGCCTTCACGCGCCTGCTACAGTACCAGGTACTATTCATCTCCCTCACCCGATTCACCTGGTAAACGGGTCATTCAACCCGCGTCTTGACCCGTTCCAATTCTTGCCAAAAACAACCTAATTTCCTCAATTGATCCATCAAGTAGACTCGCAATACACTTAATTAAAGGTCTGTATTAATTATTCCAATAAACACGGCCTAAAACCAACTCAATTGATCTCAAGTCTTAATCGAAGTTCATCGTCCCAATTCCACTAAACAGCCACTGTTTTCATCAATTGGTTAGTCAGGGAGCATCGTAGGCCTACCATAGAGATGATTGTGTGACCAATTCCATTAGAACTTACCTCTATAATCACGACTCGAAGCTCGATTTTTCTGAAATTCCTTCGTCCCTGTCCATGGCTTCCCAGGGCTTCGACCAAGTGAGGTCCCAGAAGACATAATCTCACCTCAATTGGACTTGGGCTGGCCTAAAACTGAAAATGCGAATTTGAATTTACCCAAGGACGGTTTCGGGTTTTTGAACTCTCCTCTCACCGTTTTCACCACATTCCTTATTCTTTCCAACTCAAAACTCTCCTCTCCCTCTTTTCATTCTGTTCCAGCACAAAGTTTAACTCAAAGTGGGCTTGGGAAGGTCGATCACGCCCTGTTCAGTGCCTCTATTTTCTCAGTTTCAATGGCACTAGCACGACATTGTTTCCTGCACACACACCACCCGTGCCCTGCTCACCCCCTCAAGGCACGAAACAATTCACCTGTGGCTTCAAATTCCAACTCAAGACTCACACACACTGATCAAAGACAGTTAAAAAATTCACACACTCTGTTCAACAAAATCCCACTCACGGCTAAATCACATTCAACAGTAAAAATTACCATTTTGCCCTTCTGCTCAAAATTACCAAAATGCCCTTCACGCTTCTAGACCAGCAACTTGGTCATCCGAACTCCGATTGACGCGTGCCGCCTGTCTATGAACTCGTGACGTCCCAAACTACGTCACAGTCATCGGTCAAAGTTCGTTTGACCTTCTGAGCAAAAAGTCAACCGTTCGCCCATAACCTATGGGCAAAATCGTCATTTTCTTCAAATTTTCCAAATTTCCTTTTTTTGAACGTCCGGGTCGTTACACAAACCTTTGAGGGAATGGCTCCTCCTCAATATCCCTCACGAAGGGTGTGGACAACTGAGTCTGACAATGCAGATCATCCTCTAGATCGCCATCTAGTTGAATACGAGGGTGCCGGTCCAACATCCTTTGGACATCGTTAGCTTGCAACGCACCTCGCTGAAGTGGAGGGTCATTACGAGTCGAGTATCAGGAACCTCCTCGAGCCTCCCCCATTGACCTCTGGGGTCGTGCAGAGGAGTAAGCTTCGTCCTCCCCCTCACTACATGGTCATATTGTCTTGGAGTTTTATGCAGTGTCTGACGTTGCCCCATACTCCCATGTGAGCGCTCCACCTGTGAAGTTGCCCCGATCCTACTTCTAAGCCGTTCATGTACTGATGGCCTTACTCGGTGAGTGCGACTTTCTTCACCGGAGTCGCTTAGTGAAGTGTCTCGTGACATTGTTTGGCATCAAACATTTTCCTTCCCCAGACGCCTTGGAACATTCTTTTGCCTTTCACGCAAAGTGGGATGTCTCTCTGGTTCTTGGGTTGTTCTTTCTACCAGGAGTCGCTACAAGAGCTCTGATTGGAGTTGAACTTGGCTGCTCAACCTTTCCACTTACTACGCCAAGTTGTCTTGGGGAGGTTGGTGGTGACTCCTCCTTGAGATATCGTGGCGCCCATCCAAGAAGTTCCGCAAATCCATGTTTGTTGTGAGCTGGTTTTGCCTTGACGCTCTTCCCATCAACCTCTCGCTTATTTGCTGCAAGGTTGAAGTTCCTTCTCCTAGAGCAGACACTTGGGTTGTTAGAGAAGGGAATGCTCCGAAGCTGAAGGCTGGCATCCTTCCATGTGTCTCCATGGGTGCTTCTATGTACACACGTCGAGGACGAGTCGGGCGTTCCTCTGGAGTCTTAATGTGAGCTTCATTCCTTGTCTGAGCAGTTGAGGCAAAAACACCATCTCTGGCTGAACGAACGGATCGACAAACCTTAACCATGCTGAATCTGAGAATCTTGAATGGAAAGTTGTTGTCGAACGATGATCACGTTCAAGATGTTCGAACAATGTTATGAACGAAGTAAGATGAATGAAGTAAGATGAACGATGAACGATGAACGATCGTGAGAACTTCTTCTTGAATATCTTCAAACTCTCAATGAAAGCACCAATTGTTGAAGTTGAATTCGTCCTTTAAACTCAAAAGACTCGAGGAACCCTGCAAACAAGCAAACAGTAAGCTATCGTTCGTTCAATGATCGAGACCCGGGGGGTGTTCGACCAAGAACGCTCCAATGCTTAAGTCAGCTTCGAAAGAGAAATCTCAAGAGCTTAAGTAGCGTTGAACAAAATTACTTTGGAAATGAAATGAGCTCCGCTATTTATAGGAAATCCTTGGGAGTCTCGGAGCATTTTGATTGGTCGGTTGATTTTGTAATTAATAAATAATATATTATTAATTAAATATATTATTTAATAATTATAATAATGGCTCATTATGATAATAATGATAATTATTGTGATTTAATATCAATATTTAATTGTCCGTTATTAAGAATAACGACAATTAACTCTTGGGGAGAATATTAATATTACGGAGACTTTTAACCCCATTAAATAACGTATTTAGCTGGTAAATAGATTATTTAATGTGTGGGTATCTACAAGTCATTTGTATTATTGTCAGAGACAATTTGGTCATTTTAAGAATTATGGATTACGTGTCAGCTCCATAAATTTTCGGTGTTTTATGGTTGCACCCCATCCATGCATATTAGGTGAAGATTAATATTGGTTTGGGATTTGAAATTACCCACAGTTGAGAAAAATGAAAAATGACAGCCTCAAATCAAACGTAGTTTTAGGTATGTATAACTAACTGCATAAGCTACAGCTATATATGCAAAGTAATATAAAAAGATAAAAATGGGAAAATGACAAAAGAAGGCAGAAAAAAAATGATTAGCATTTAGCCATGTGATTAGGTTAGTGTATGTCAAGAAATGCAAACTGATTGGCTGCTAATCTGTACCATTTTCAATTAAGATAACCAACACGCCGACACATATTACATTAATTTAATCAATAACGGCATCTAATACTCTCATCATCGGAGGTTTGTGTGATTATCTTCCCGAGATTTTATTTAACATATTTACATTTTAGTTGTGTTTTATTTGTGTTATTTTTAATTTACGTTTTACGAATTCACAGTGACTTAATCTTTTTTTTTTTTTTATATCTTAAATAAATGTGACGAGTTAATCATAATACAGGATGGGATTGTAGACATGATTTGGAACCCATCCAAAAAACATGTATTGTTGTATTATTTTTGCAATGGATGGGATTGTAGACAAGATTTGGATTTTCTTTTTTAAGTTGTGATTAATTTCTTGCATTAAATACGTAGGACAGCTGGTAAGGTTAGTTTTGTAATTATCCCTGAATCCATAACATTTCGTACACGACACCTCACCTCGAGCTATCCGAACCGAAGATTAGGGTTTGGTTTTGCAGCCAATCAAATTTTCCTAACTAATATGAACAAACCCATCCAAAAAACTTTGCATGTTGTTTAACTACCTAGTAGTAGATCCGTCACAAAAACTTTTTTTTTATTGTTCTTTTTGCCATTCACATTTCTATTCACAACTAATTAACCTCTTAAATCTCACTCAGAAATTCAAATGGAATGAAAACATTTTTACACTCCCGGTTTTGTACGGATTAGTATCAATGAGCAAGGTTGGATACTTGAATATACTTAATTGCCGATCTTCATGCCTCTATAATTATATTAATCACATAGGCAGCGAATCCGACCGTAAGTTGACCTTGAAGTGACGACACATTGGCGAAAAATTAGACAAGTTGGTAAATAAAACATGTAAAAACTAAAAAATTACCGAAAAAAAAGTTAAGAGAGTATAGGAATACTAAGCCAATTAGTACAAGTACCCAAGTAGCCAAGTACCCGAGTCAAAATATAAAAGCGAATATCGGTGGGGGATGTAGCCATGTAGGTAAAAAAAAATTCAAACTGACAGGTAAAAGTAAAAACTGGCTAAGAAAGAAAAAACAGGAGTGAGACGACGAGTTTCTTTTGTTGTCCCAAACGAAGCCAAACCCACTCTGTCCACTCTCCACCGAAATTGAAGGCCCTCGCGCTTATAGCACTTCTCTTTCTCCTCCTGTTTCCTTCCTTCCTCTGTTCTATTGAGTTTAATTTCTTAACTGAGTTTCCATTTCATTTATATATATTTTGAGGAATTTGTTTCCTTTTTGTTTTGATTTTATCCACAAACCCAACATTTTATGCACACTCTTTCTCTTCCCCTCTCGCTATCTTTCACACCCAACACACAAAGAAACCCGCGCCCATTTCTTTTTCTATTGTGTCTTTGTCTTCTTCCTCTGCCCTTTTTCTTCTTTTTTATTTCAAAACCCCCAAAACCAACCAACTCAAACCTCTCTCTCTCTCTGCCGCTCTCAGATTAAACAAATCAATAAACAGCTTCATCTCTTTATTCTCTCTACAGTAACTCACCCTCTGGCGGGACCGCTTCTTGCCGGAATTCCCCTCCTTTCTCCCATTTCCGGCCCCAAGCTATGATTTTTTTTTTCAACCCCAGAAATTTTTTTGGAAGGAGAAATGACTAGGTAGAACCGTAGCAGTAGGAAAAAGAAGAAGAGAATTTTGGGTGTTTTTTTTTTAAAATTTTTTGGTTTTTATATCCTCTCTCCAATCTTGTGTTGGGTGACAACTTGCAATGCTGCAAAAGAAGAAGCCGGTTCAGATGTAGAAGTTCTGAGATCCATTGTTGTATCATAAAGTTTGATTTTTTAAGAATCTTTGTCTGACATGATGATCAATTATGATGAGGACTTCTGTTGGACTAGGTCAGACCTTGCTCTTTTCATTTTTGTTGGGATTTTTATCATTTTGGAGGTGATGATTTTCTGTTTAATTCCCTTTCCCCTGTGTAAATTACTAAATTTTTTGAACTTTTCAGTTCAATTTTATTTTCTTTAACAATTTCAGGGATTTAACTTCATTTGCTTTCAGTTCTTCCTGATCCCTTACTTTTAGCTCCTTTATAGGATTAAACTTCAATTTTGATGCATTTTAGGTTGCTCATGAACTGAGGAATTCAAAGGGATTAAGTTTGATTTTTTTTCCCTAACTTTTCTCTGCAACGAAATGGGGCAATTGTGTTTGGTTGCTGGTAGGTAAGCAAATATTTTACTTTTTTGCCATTTTCCGGTTTTCATCATCCCTCAGAGCCTCTAAGGAAAAAAAAGCCATCTTCAACTCACTTCAATTGTAGAGCTTGATGAGTAAATTTGATCCTTTGTATGGTTTGATTTAGGTTTCTTTGAAATTTTTAAATGTCCTTCATCTCAATTTTTCTGTAGAATTTTACATATGATTGTTTAATATCTGAAATGGATGATATTTATATGTCAACTGTTGGTATTTATAATTTTCAGGCAAGGGTCCATGTAACATAGGCAGATTGTGCAACTGAGAAAGTTTGAACTTTTTTATTTTGGTCTATGTTTGGTAATCTTTTCTGGTTCGGGACTGCCGCACGATGCCATTTGAAATAATGGATCAAAGGGGTGTATCTGTCTCTTCCCACTTCTTTGATGAAATTCCTTTTCCTTCGGAGGTAATTCTTGTCTTATTTACTACGAAGATGTTCCGTTTTTAGCATGTCATGAAGTTTCGTTAATGTAATGCATTGGTGTTTATCAGGTGACCATTAAGCATTTTACCTTGGTTAAATTTATCATAGATTTTTAGTCCCTTTTTAGGCTTTTAGCACATAATGCCTTTTTCAATTGTTCTTCCTATTTACCAATTTTCCAAATTTGATGCTCCAGAGACAAGTTGGATTTCAGAAGCTGAAAACCATGCCTGATTACCAAGGTGAGCATACTTTTAGTAAATTCTCCTGAGACATCTGCCGGTTAATTTGCCATGTCTGGTTATTCCTCGGATTTTATTGTTTCTCTGGGTTTAGTTACAGAAGATATGCCATATTACCGATTGAAAGATCTCCCAAGTGAACAGTTGCCCTTACTTATGAACAACCGTTATAGTACATTTTCAGTTGAAAGAATTTCCCTACCAAACAGATGACCCTTACCTATTAACAACCGCCCTGACATGTGGTGTGATGTGGTGGTTAGTTCGCCTGCTTCTCACTCTATACTTGGGTTGAAGTTGACACAGCTGTGTAAGTAGTGATATCTTAGCCTCGGGGGAAAAACATAGAAACTGTCATTTAGAATTATTTAGAATTATTTTGCACGTGTTGGTCAAACGTATGACGACTGGCAGTCTTAAGTTCCAACCTCGAATCAAACTTATGCTCTATAAAGTAAATTTTTGTATGCTCTAAAATCAGAAGTGTATGGATAAAAATGAAGAATTAACTCGATCCATCTTGTAGAAAATAAATATGCCAGGGGTCGGTGGATTGAGTGGTTGGTTCTTTATGGTCCTTGTATGCTAGAAATTTCGGATGCTAGCTTCTCATGGAAACTGTGATTGTGTTTTATGTTAGCAGACTATACTCATTTGAACAAATAAACTCTATGCTAAAAAATGCTGCATGAGAACTTTTAATAATCTATTTTTGTGGAATTTTTATTTCAGCGGGAGTGGACGGAATGGTACCCACATCTGGCAGCATGTTGGGTTCATCAATACCCTCGAAAAAGTATTTACCAATTGGAGCACAGTCAGTAGAGTACTTGGATATGCCACAATCCAATCTTTCTAGGGAACGGGCAGAGCGGCTAAGCATTGGTGGAGGAGTTTCCAACATATCTAAGGGCTCGTGGAAACCTATGGATCACCAACCAAAGATGTGGTCGGACTTTTCCACAATGCCAACACCTTATAGCTCGGTTGATGGCAAAACTGTTCTTCATGGTGCTGAGCATGAAAGTACTCTGTTCTCAAGCTCTTTGTCTGAGATTTTCAGTAGAAAGTGTAAGTTTTCCTTTAAAATGGTTGTTCATATGTTGCCTGCGGATAATGTTACATTCTGCAGTTCTCAACCCAGATAAATCTGTTGACTTAACTTCTCTTTATTTGTTTTTGTTTTTTTTCGTAAGTGCAGTGAGATTACTAAAGAATGATTCTATAAATCATCAGTCTATGAATACTGTTGCATCCCACCATGAGGAAGAACCCTTTGAATCTCTTGAACAAATTGAGGCTCAAACGATTGGAAATCTCCTTCCTGATGAGAATGACTTGTTTTCTGGCATGATAGATGGGCAGCGTTATAATGCTCATGCTAATATTGGTGATGGATTTGAAGATTTTGATCTTTTTAGCAGTGGCGGTGGCATGGAATTAGAAGGAGATGATCTTTTATGTGGAGGACATAGTGACTCTGATTTTAGTGGAGTCTTCAATGGTCAAGGGGGTTGTAATGGTTCAACTGTGGGTGAACACCCTAATGGAGAGCTCCCTTCTAGAACACTTTTTGTTCGGAATATTAATAGCAATGTCGAAGATTTGGAATTGAAGGCGCTTTTTGAGGTGCTTATACCTCCTTCATAAGTTTCTTTATTTTAGTATCAATTTTGTTTTTTAAATTTTTGAGTGCATAATAGCCAGTCAAAGTAATTACCTCTCTAGGTAAATTGACAATTGTGTTTTGTTCTGTTAGCAATTTGGTGATATCCGGGCACTTTACACAGCCTGCAAGCATCGTGGATTTGTTATGATTTCTTATTATGACATAAGGGCTGCCCAGAATGCACTAAGAGCACTTCAAAGTAAGCCACTGAAGCGTAGAAAGCTTGATATACATTATTCGATACCCAAGGTATGGTGGTCACTTGTTATTCATTCGTGTTATATTCTATTCTCATGTTGTTATTATTCCATCATGCCTTCGTACTTACCAATATGTCAGGACAATCCTTCTGATAAAGATACTAACCAAGGAACGCTGATGTTATTCAACCTTGATTCTTCCGTTTCTAGCGATGAGCTTTCTAAAATTTTTGGATCTTATGGAGAGATTAAAGAAGTAAGTCATTCAAGCCTTTCCATATTATCTTTGTTTCTAACGGGATGAAAGAATGTCCATATTAAGTGTTCGGTATTGTTTGCTTCTAGATCCGCGAGACTCCACACAAGCCTCAGAACAAGTTCGTAGAATTTTATGATGTTAGAGCTGCAGAAGCTGCTCTTCATGCGCTGAATAGGAGTGAGATTGGTGGGAAGCAGATCAACCTTGAACCAAGTCGCCCAGGGGGTGTAAGAAGGGGGTATTGATAATTCACTCTTCCCATTGGTTACCTATAGCTCTTACTATTAAGGAATATTAATTAGGGATTGTGATTTTCTGTCAATTTCTTCTTTCGGGGCTTTTACTCTTTAACGTAGGAGTTGTTTTTCCTTTTTTGTATCATTCCCCTTGATTATTCTCCTGGATTTCTCTTAGCATGTTACTGTTCCATTTACTTGCACATTCATTCCATTTGCAGTTCAGTTCAAGTTTCCGAGCAGGAGCTAGATGAATTTAAATTTTCTCATAGTCCAGGTGACAATTTATCAACAGGAAGCAAGGGTATGAATCTGCTTTTAAAAAATTCTTGGTTCAGTTTGTTCTTATCTTGTTAGGAAACATTTAACTTGCTTTTATTACAGCTATGCTTCGTCCTGGATTGGTTGCATCAAACTGCATGGTTAAGGGATCCACCCTGGGCTTACATTCTGCAGTCAGATCACCTATAAGTGCAGCATTTATTGAAAATGCTTTACTTCGGAGTTCAAGTGTTCCAGATGCCTCTCCAGTGGCAGTGGCATCTGCAGGGAAAAAAATTGGGCTTTGTGAGCTCGATCACTCTCTGGATGACATGCAGTTTGGTAACCAGCAAATTCCCGGTTTGCATCCTCATTCCTTACCTGAGTATCATGAAAGTTTAGCCCATGGTATTCCAGGCAACTCGTCCGGCGGTATTGCAAACATGACTGGAAATGTGGGCTTTAGAATGACAGAAGGAACAGACAGAAGGCCCACTTCTGGAGTCAATGCAAATGGTCAACTAATGGAACTGAATGGAGGAGGTACATTCATTCACCATATTACTTTTATGTCATACTTTAATAGAGTTCTCTCCCCAGGTCATAAATGAAAATAGGAGATCCTGTTTTCTCAATCGTCATAGCATAATGGAGAAATAATATACATTTTAACTTAGATTTTTTAATTTTTTAATATATTGTGTGGGGTTATGTTATATTGTTTGTCTTAAACTAGATAAGCATTGAGGAGCCATATTAAGTATCAACGATGCAGTGTGGTTCTCATATTTCCTTTGGTGCTTCTTTCTCATCATCAATAATCAGTTTACATTATTTCATTGAATTTTGGATTGTGTTTGACGGAATTTTGGGTTACGTTATTCCTTTGGTTGAATTTTTTGTTTACATGCCTTTTCTTGTACAGCTTTTGGATCTCCTCGAAATGTTAGCTGCCCTGTTCATCCTTATTTGTGGAATAACTCCAGCTCATATCAGCAGCATCCTTCAAGTCCCATGATGTGGCAGAATTCACCGCAATTTATCAATGGTCCTAATGCACATTGCTTTTCCCAAGTGCCTGGATTCCACAGGACACCACCTCATATGCTGAATGGTACATCGCCTGTGCGCCACCATGTAGGATCAGCTCCAGCTGTTAATCCTTCCCTTTGGGAAAGGCATGCCTTTTCAGGGGAGTCTCCTGATACTTCTAGTCTTCACATGGGCTCTCTTGGAGTTACACGTTTTCCCGGCAGTCCCCAGATGCATCCTTTGGAAATGTCTCCACACAACATCTTCTCTCTTGTTGGTGGAAATTTCGTGGACATGACTACAAGTACCCGGCAACGCTCTTCACAGGACATAGGCCACATGTTTCCTGGAAGGAATTCAATGGCTTCAATGCCTTCCACTTTTGATCCACCAAATGAGCGTGTTAGAAACCTGTCTCACCGAAGAAATGAAGCACATTCTAGCATTGCCGATAAGAAACAATACGAGCTTGATATTCAACGTATATTGCGTGGGGATGACAGACGAACCACATTGATGATAAAGAACATCCCGAACAAGTATGTATATTGTCCCCAACTGTTCTAAATTGCTGGTCTAGTTGTTTTCCTGCTTTGGTAGTCTAATGAATGGTTGTAACAGGTATACCTCGAAGATGCTTCTTGCTGCAATTGATGAGCAGTGTCGCGGAATTTATGACTTTCTTTATTTACCAATTGATTTCAAGGCAAGAAAGTTGTATAGCGAATATCATCTTGCATATGGATAGAGAATATTTGTGTTTCTAATTCAAATTTTTTCTTGTGTATCTTTCACAGAACAAATGCAACGTGGGATATGCATTCATCAACATGATTGATCCTCATCAGATTGTTCCATTCTATAAGGTATGTCTTACTTTGATGTGTAATTTATTCGTCGAAACAAAAGTCAGTTGCCCAAAGGAAGAAAATCCTTTTTTATCTGTGAGATTGTCATTTGTTTACACATCCGTTGTTGCAGGCATTCAATGGGAAAAAATGGGAGAAGTTTAACAGTGAAAAGGTGGCATCACTTGCATATGCTCGTATCCAGGGAAAAGCTGCTCTTATTGCTCATTTCCAGAATTCAAGCTTAATGAATGAGGATAAACGCTGTCGTCCCATACTCTTCCACACGGAGGGTCCAAATGCTGGTGATCCGGTAAGATATCATGATATGAACTGTCCTGACTCCAAAAGTTCCCACTTTTGAATCTTCCCGGCTTTTCTCTCTCTGCAGGAGCCCTTCCCCATGGGTACCAACATCCGGACAAGGCCAGGAAAACCTCGAACAGCTGGCTATGAGGAGAACCATAACCAATGGAGTCCTTCGGCAGCTGCTGCAAACGGAGAGGAAAGTTCCAAGGGAATGGGGGATTTTTCAAAGGAATCTGATTGAGACATTACTAACCATTGAAATCTAATATTTCGGATAACCACTCGAATTCTCTACATCCCGGGTGGTCTATGACTTGTTTTTTTGACTATAGAGGAGTGCTTCTATGAGGTTTCGGATTACCTGAACCTAGAGAGAGGGTCACTTCAGCAACATTTTAAATTTTCTCTGATGTTGTTTGATATGAAGCCAAACTGTGGGCACAGAGAATGGCTTGACAAGCTTAAAATTTTGGAGTCTTGTTTGTGAACAGTGTTTGGAGTTCAGTGTATAGGTCGTTGCACTCACAGAACATTGTGCTAAGATTTTCCTTCGTCTCTCCTTTTCTCTTGGTCATGTCATTTGTGGTTGGCCAAGGCTGAGAGGGACACCCCCCACCCCTCCCCACAACACATCTAAGTATTTCAGACAGTTGAATTTTTTGAAATCCTAATATCATTGTGCGCCATATCAGATGTTTTCAGTTTTCTGTGTTTTTTGGATGAATGTTATGTTGGGCTTTATTCTTGTGTCATTTGTATCACATGTCTTTTTTCTCCAATTCGTACGTTTCATCTCTCAAGGTCTTACTCGTCCACACCAGCAAACTGATCAACTTTTCTGGTCTTAGCTGGACCATCTTCCGCGACTTGATTGGGTGCTCTCTTCTCTGTTCTTGCTCAGTTCCCATCAATTTTTTTAATTTTGCGTGTCCATAAATTTTAATTCATTATTTAATTACATATTAATTAATAATATTAGAATAAAATATAGAGTTCTAACCAAAAAAAGAAGGAAGAATTTTTTAAAATATAGAATAAGACATGACACATGCGATGCATGATTGTATGTGACCACAATTTTTGAACATGCAAAATTCTTACAAACTTGTAAAAAGAAAATGGAGGGTGTGGGATTAGGATATTGAATGGGTAGGTAATATTTTAACTTAAAAGTTTAATTGCAAAAACGCATAGATGCATATTAACCCGTCACGCTGGACAAAGAGAGTTCTCTTCATAGTAGTATAAGTTAAATTTACTTGTGGTAGACTATGGTAATTAAACATCAATTACCATATTTTTTTACACCCATAATCACCTTATTATTTTCTTCTTGTACTAAGATCTAAGATTTAGTGATTTTGTTTTTTCTAACGTGGAAATGTGTAATAAGAGGTGCTTTTTATGATGGACAACATCATTATAATACCCATATTATATATAACGCTAAATGATTGAATCTGTCTCTAAATTTTACTATAAATTTAATAATTTTCCTTACACTTTATATTAATCTCAATCTTCTCTGAATTTTTTACTCCAGTATTTCCGTTAATCCTTCCGTTTATTTATCAAAGCATATATATAACAAAATGAATATTTCTTTCATCGAAAAAAAAACAAAAACCAGTGACTAATCCAATCCTCTCTCCATGCATCTCAGTGTGTGTATAATATATTAAAAATTGTAGTAACTTCCAAGACACGTATAGCAACATATTATTGTCATTTTCTTTATATGAAGATATCATGTTAATATTATTTTCAGGCTAGATTTTAAAAATAAAAACAAGTAAAAATCATCAATAACAAAAAAGAAAGAAATTGTTTACCCAAAAAAAGAAAAACTTTATGAATAGTGAAATGGTGGTTAAAATCTGATTTTTGGGTTTCTTCTTTGCCCAACTCATACTTCTTTCTAGGCCGCCTAAAATCCAATCGAAGGTTTTATTGTCTAGGTCTCGCCGAGAAACCATTGAATACCGGAAACATTAGAATGAGTGCTCTTCCCAAGTGGCCCAAGACGGGGGAGGTGGAAGACAACGACGGCGACCAAGTAGCGTCAGTGTCAAACAGGATGGCAGAAGAGAACGGCGACCCAGATAACAGACAGGAACAAGAAGAAGCCCTTGTCGCTCTCATTGAGCACCGCACCAAAGAAGTCCATCATCTTCGCCAGCGCGTCTCCTATTACAAATCTCAGGTTGCGCCCCCCACCATTCACGTTCTTATTTCGTTTATCATACTCACTTTTCTCTTTGTTGTTTTGTTCATTTTTGATGATGGGGTTTATTGAAATGATGCTGTGTTTTGTCTCCTTCCTTTGCTGCTGCTGCTGCTGCTGCTGCTGCTATAAGCCACTATGCATCATTAAACTTAGTTTTTGAAGTTTAAATCTTTTGCTAATTCTTACTTACCCAAGTTGAACGATTTTAACAAGTTTGATTTGAACTTCTCTTTTATTAATCAGACATATTGATTTTATATACATAACTAGTTTAATGGTAATGGACATCTTGGAGGTGATAATAATCCACAATTCTTTCTGAGGTTCTTAGAATGAAGGCTGGAAATCAAGTAATTAATCTAAAAAAATTGCGGGTTTGGAGTTTGATCATAAATACTTCTATTTATGAATTTTCCGTACTGTGTAGAGGTTCTTCGTTGTTTAATCTATTGGTTAAATGGTTTTTGCTTGAACCATTTTATCTGAACCATAATGGCTACAAATGAAAGTTACTAAGTGCGGCCTATTCCAATTTCTTATGTATGCCCGGAAAAGATGGTGTCCCTAAGTGTTCTAACCCATCAGATGTCCGCTAAAAAAAAACTGTCCACTAATTGTTTATATGGAAAACGTATGCAGCTTGGGGAAGCAGAGAAGAGGTTAACTGATTCTGAGACTAAGTTGGCTCGGCTTCGTCGCCAAAACAGAGTAGAGTCAATCAAGAGTTCTCCGGCCAGTGGCACTAAAAGTGTAAAGGTCGAGCGCAGATCAACGAGTCCTCTCCATATAAATGAAATTTCTTGCAGAAAACAGCCTCCATCTAAAACAGAACTTTTAATTCCTACTGTCACTCCAAAAATTTCCCAGCCAGCAATATTGGGAGGGTCTAGTGGGAAGACTCCAGTTAATCTTGGTTCCCAAGCTGGCCCATCAGCTTCCGGTCCATCTATTAGTGCTAACAAATTAAAAGGGGACAGGTCTTATAGAGTTTCTTCAAAGGAGGAGGTTGAAATTCAAGATAAAGGGACAAAACGGAAATTTGGTATGACTCCATCCTGTTGACTAGCCTCATGGTGTCCATCTTCAGTTTGTTGACTGTTTATCTGTGGATTACATATTACTTTTTTGCTTGATATAATGTTTACTCATATTATTTTAATGCATGCATGTGATGTTCCTCAATTTCTTTGTTTGTGACCAAAAATTGTTTGTATTTCAGAGCAGAAAGAACACAAAGAATTAGTTCCCTTGATCCGTACTCGTGAAACACCATCTATAATCCATTGCTATGCCAGCAATCACATCTCATCTCAGCACAAGAGAAAGTTGAGAAGTCTTTCTTTGTGCCCGGTGAATGATCAGCTTTTTGCGACCAGGTAATTCGCATGTTTGCTGTACAAGGAAGAAGTGTATGCCCCTAATTGAAATAGTTGCATTTTTCATTTGTTCATCAAAATCCAGTGATATCTTTTCTGTTAATTTTCCGCTTTCTTGGCTTTCACCTTCGAAATGAGGGGCATAAAAGTGGAATGTGTATGGATCCTCTTGCTATAAGCTTAAGTTTTGTTTTTCTAGCCTCTGTGATCTTTCGGTTAGCAGTTGCGTCTTGGTCAAAATGGGCCTCTAACTTTAACTCTGGAATTAATTTTCCAGTTCATTCATCTGATTTCTTTTTTCTTCTTCACCTTTCAGATTAGGTTGCTGGACATATGAATTTCATTAATTTGATTATGCCACTGATTTTAACTATATATCTGCCTTCATTGTTCACAAGTTGGTACAACTCGTGTGATCTGTTAAACAAAATCAAATCTGCATCCTAAAATTTAAAGCTATTAGGAGAAAGAAAAGCATGACTATTTTTGGTGGTGCCATAATTTGTGTAACCAGCCTAAAAAGAGGCAATTTTCATTAATTTATACTTGAAATGTAAATTGAAGTTTGGAAATAGTTGTTACTTATTTTTCCCTGGAACTAGTATCTACAGGATGCATCAAATGCTAGCAAACGTAATTAAATTTAACAATTGTATTTTAATGTTTGCAGTGCTTTGGATGGCGTAGTCAACTTGTGGCAAGTTCAATCCAGGGGGTAAGGTCCAAATCTCTTCCCTGTTAAATGAGGCATAAGGTCTCATAGCTTTTTTTTTTCCTTTTTTTTTTTTTGAAAAGCATATATTGTAGTTACAAGACTGCATGCATATTATATAGGGATGCATGTAACTGGTAGTCGATAAATTTTTTATTTTTAAGTAAAAAGAGTTGTTACGCAGCATATTAGTCAGACTACAAACGAGTAGGTCCAGTATTTCCAATTAACATATAGTAAGTTATGAGTTATATACTCTGCATTTGGAGGAAAATCTACTAAGATACAGAAGAGTTGCTGTACCTCTTTCATGTAATTGGGAAAGTGAACAACCTGGAACTCTGGAAGCATTTTCTGTGACACTAGGTGTTATTAACCAATGTTCAAAACGGCGCTAGGCGCGGCAGCCGATAGGGGCCTAGCGCCTAGGCGGTTAGGCAGGGTCTAAGCGAGAGCCTAGGCGGTTTTTTTTCTTGAAGAAAAAATTCAACAAATTAATAATATAACAAATACTATCAAATAATTCTAGTATACAAATTAATTATCTAGATAAATAAATTTAATTGGGAATTATAAATGTTGAAAATGTAAGTTTTTTATTAATTTTATTATACAACATTTTATGTTCTTTATTTTAATTAATAATTATATTATTAACTAAGAATTTGATAAATAAAATAAATTTTATATCTAAATATATATATAAAGATTCAAAGTAGGGTTTACAGACTAAAAGGATTTACAAGCGAATCCACCTAGGTGCCTAGCCAATATGCGGGGCGGTTCCTCACTTTTGAGCACCTAGGCGGACTAGGCGACCGCCATTTTGAACAATGTTATTAACATAGTAACCACTGTTTTGAATGGGGACCTTGCCAAATTATGGAGTTATGGTACTCAATCTCCAAGACCTATCTGATTTGTTTTTCAACCCGTCTCTTTGGTGATTTTGGGCCCTCTGCAGCATAGATACGTTTGTTTGTTTAGAAAGCCAAAACTTTTTATATTTCTTGATGTCAGGTCCACTGGTTGTGTGCATATTCGATTTCTTATCTCTAGTTCTGAAATATAAAGTTGCTTAATTTCCAATTCACATGTGTGCGCTTTTGTTCTTGAATTTTTTGGCATGTGCCTCTTATTTGCACAACTGATGGGGTATCCCTTTTGTTTCTTTTAAGTTCAGGTCAACTGCTTCTCTACTTAGTACTACTGATTGTATATCCCCAAAACAAAGGAGATGGCCTGAAGATATAGCCTGGCACCCTCAGGGACACAGTCTATTCTCTGTGTATAGTGCTGATAATGGCGATTCTCAAGTATCAGTTGTAGATTTAAATAGTACACAAGGGGTAAGGGCCACATTATTGTTGCAATTGTAAGCGGGTTATATTGAGGCTCGAGCAGCATGCTCCGTCTCCATGAGTACCCATATATAGAACATCCAATAGAAGTGTGGTACCTCTTTTAGATTATTTGAACTCAGGTTCTTCTCTTCTTGTTTGACAGAAACCCCGTGTTACTTTCTTAGAGGATAAACCTCATGTGAAAGGGATTATTAATGGCATAATATTCCCACCGTGGGAGAGTACCTGTTTTGTCACCGGTGGTAGTGATCATGCTGTTGCAATTTGGAAAGAGGCTGAGGGGGAGAATGTATGGAAACCAAAGACATTGCATAGGAATATGCATTCATCTGCTGTCATGGGGGTCGCAGGAATGTTCCAAAAGCAGATAATACTCTCTGCTGGAGCAGACAAGAGAATTGTTGGGTTTGACCCTAATGCAGGAAGGGCAGAGTTTAAGCATCAGATAGAAAGTAAATGCATGAGTGTCTTGCCAAATCCCTGCGATTTTAATCTCTTCATGGTTCAAGCAGGGTGAGAAACATTGATTTTGCAGTTAGAATTCTCTTTTCATCAGCACATGTACTGTCTTCATATTCAACTTGATATGATTTCTGCATTATGATTTGTTATGATTTCTGCATTATGATTTGTTATGATTTCTGCATCATGATTTGTTATGATTTCTGCATTATGATTTGTTATGATTTCTGCATATTGTTTTACTGGCTTGAAGTTTGTACTTAACATGTTCTATATGCAGGACTCCCGAGAAGCAGCTCCGACTATTTGATATCAGACTGAGGCAAACAGAAGTACATGCTTTTGGGTGGAAGCAAGAAAACAGTGAATCTCAGTCAGCTTTGATAAATCAAGCTTGGTCTCCTGATGGCTTATACATCACATCTGGCACTGCAGATCCCATGATTCACATCTTTGATATCAGATATGAAGCCCACAAGCCTTCCCAATCCATAAAGGCTCACCAAAAACGGGTTTTCAAAGCTGTATGGCTCCGATCTTGCCCCCTTCTCATTTCTATATCTTCTGATCTGCACATTGGTTTACACAAAACCATGTAGGTGGTTGAATTGAATGGCCAGCTAACTGCTATTAGCCCTTATTCAAAAATTGTCTATTTTGTACTCCTCGTTTCACATCGGTGATCAAAGCTCTGTTGCTTGTTTTTGAGGGTAACAACTTTTCATGGGGCAATTTTGTCAGAATCAAGCATGAACATGCTGGTGAGCAGGTGAGGTATTGGGCAATCACATGTATGTTTTTTTTTGGAGAGACATTGTTGCCAAGTGTATGAGAATGTATTGGATAGTTGGAGCCAACTTTTTGTTTCGAATTGGAAGAATTCGATGCTAGTGGTTTTAAAGTAAGGCTGTGGCCTTTATTTTTGATTCGGAGGTTTCTGCTTCTGAGTCCAAATTAACAACATTTTGCTGAGACCTAAGCTATGCTTCATCTTTAATACGAGATTATATATATTGGATGTTGATCCTGTTCTTAGTAAATTCAGAATTGAAACCACTAACTATATATAGTGGAGCAAGTACCACAAGAATTTAGTACTTCAGCCTAATGATATTTCTCTAAACTGTGAAGTAGGATGACCTTCGGTTAAACAAAATGATATTTCTCTAAACTGTGAAGTAGGGGAACCTTCGGTTCAACTTTTGGTCAATACTAAATGTGTACAATTCCTCTCTTAATATTGATGTCTAAAAGAAACATAATATGGAGAAAGAGTATAGATAAGTTAATAATCTCTGTGGTGGTAGATTTAAGAAATTATTCTGAGAGGATAATTTATTAAACAAAAATAATATATCCAAATTTTTTTTTTGAAAGAAGTGCATAATTTTCATTGATGGAAGAAGAGACATTACAAAAAAAATGTATAAAGTGACTTTGTTAAAACCTTGCTGGGGAGTTCAACCCTACTAAGAAAAAAGAGTGCCACACATAAAAAAAAAAAAAAAAAAAGAGTCACACATTTATGGAAGAAATAATATTGCAAATTTGCAACCCTATCTTGAAAACGTCACATTATAGCTTCGTTATCAATCCTACAAAAACTATATCTCTCAATGTAAACAACCATATTATCGCTCGACCATTGATTTCTCATCTTGTTGCGGAGTGGAATTTTGACATTATTCATAGTTATTTTCCCTTAAGTATTTCCAACATTAGTTATTTTTCTTAAAAAAATAACATTAATTTTTTTATTTAAAAAAATAACATTAATTTTTTTAAATAAAAAAATAACATAATTATTTTTCTTTTTAAAAAAATAACATTAATTATTTTCCTTTAATTCTTCTCTCAGCTTCCTTCTCATTTACCTATCCTTAATCGATCCTTTTTTTTTTTTTTTTAAATGTTCTTCATCCTCTTATCCCTGCTTCTCATTTCTTAAGCCCATAAAAAACTACGGATTATTCACTAAAAAATATTCAATATTTGAAGATATAAGATTTATTTCCTATTTATCGTTGTTGTTATTATTGTGCAGCAACCTGAGAAGAAATTGTTGAAAAAAAAGGGTTAAACGAAGAACTTAAAACATTGTTGAAACCTATAATAAATAAACTAAAACAATCTCCTCATCATTTGTAATTGTAACGCAAAATAAAGATGTAAAAGTGGTCACTAGCTACTACTCTATATCACAAATCTTCGTTTTTGATCATGAAATTTTAAACAGTGTGTATTTAAGATGTCAATTGAAGATGACATTCTTAAATCTGAAGCTATAAAACTAGTCCATTGAAAGATGAAAATTCATTTAATTTTATTTTTCTAGCAAGAATAATAAATGCAGTACTTAGAGAAATTGTGATTAATGATAAAGGAATTTGATAAATCTTTCTTGGGTTTTTTTTGGGCATGTTTTCTTAGTTTTGTTTGAAATTATAATGCCATGAATCCACATATATATATATATATATATATATATATATATGCAGATCAACTCCTCTTGCTGCAAAATTAAATTAAACCTTAAAAGTTCAAACCTAGAAAAAAAGAAGCCAAATTTCATATAAATGTAAAGCATGAATTAAAGGCTTTAGAGATCAAGATATATCTTTTAAGGGAGGAATTGAGAGGTTGGAGAGATCAATTGACCTCTCTTATCTCTTGACAGATCCACCACTAAATCTCTCTCTATCATATAGTAGAAGACTACGCGTTCAACTCGTGACGATGTCAATACTTAATATGTAAACCATTCCTTTCTTATTGAAAAATCAAAGATATCATGAAGGTTGAGTATCCCCACAAGTGATTACCAACGTATCAAAATTAAAACGAAAAAACTACAATAATAATATTTATTATTATAAAGCGAGGTGGGGAAGTAGTTTGGTATTATAAGACTTCATAATATGGACTTTACTCTTTATGAGAGTCAAATTCAATACTTATCAATACATATTAGATAATGACTTCGCCTCGACCTAGCTTTTGAGAGTCGAACCTGGTACATATAGATACACATTGGATATCGAACTTACTTTTTACGAAAACCGAACTCGATATCTGTCGATACATATTTGATATCGAGGTCAATAATCAAACCCTATATACCCATTGAATATTGACCTTATCGTTAAGAAGTCGAATCTGGTACTTATCGATATATATTGGATTATGAACTCGCTCCGATTTTACTCTTTACGAGAGTCAAATTTGAGACTTCTCATATAACATGAGAAGATGAATACCATTACATTATAGCACTAAGCTACTTATTTTTAAAACCTTTTAAAAAATAAGCCCTCAATTAGATCTTAGGGCATATTTGCTTACTAATGCGAATAAAGTCAATCGTAATGATTCTCTCATTACTTATTACTTGTAACTAAGTAATCATTACCCATCCAAAATAGGTAATTCATTACCCATTATTTCCCATTTTGGGATAATCCCATTAAGTAGGAGAGGGGTGTTAATGATTCCCGTGACCTTATTTCATTGTTTTAATTTACAATATAACCTACAATTCTACAATAATTATAAGGGAAAATTACATTTTACTACCTTATATTTTACATGACAGGACCCGCCCCGATCCCCCTGGTACCACATGGGGACGTGCCCTGCTCCCGTCTGACACCCAAACAAAACATACCAATTTTACCCTTAAAGAAAATTAAATGCATAAATATCCAAATTTAAGTCATACATAATATCTGAATACAAATAGCGTCAGACAAGGGATGTTTTCCAAAACGAATTATTGAGCACGACTCTATAACACTCTATGTGCCGACCTACCCAGCTGTGGGTTCAGGTGCGCAACGTAACCTATTGCTTTGCCTTAGGGTACTCCTCTGCCTCAGTAGCACAGCCTGGAGGGGTCCATAAAACATTAAGGGTGAGTGGGCCGAAACTCAAGGTTTTATAAACAGTTCATCAATTTGAAAACATATAGTTTTACCCCTCCGTTTTCCAATCATGCATGCATCAGTACCAAAACCGTAATATCATATCAAATAAGCATAATCAACATAATATAAACATAATAATAATCTCAGTCACTGCACTATACATCCCAACCCTGATATCCCAGATATCCGACGTCCCAGACGTCCAATAAGGTCACAGTCCAAAGGCTACGCGTGCCACTCAGGTTCTCAATCCCGAGTCCAATCCCCGAACCCAGTCCAGGTATGGCATCCCAGATGCCAGACGTCCCAGACGTTCAATAATAGCAATCCTGCTCCTGAGTCATCCTACAGTCCGGTCCTTCCGTAGAATGACCCATCGCAGACATTGCGCCATGACCACTCTGAGGTACCCACATCCGGAGGAGACAGTACCACTAGGGTAGATCTATACAATGCAGTACTATAGATAATCACCAATATCCTCAACATATATGTATATGACTCAAAACCATGCTTAAATTAACCAGACGGGCCTCATGCCCAAAATACCGTAAATTTTGCCATAGTCATAAATCAAGATAATCATATGCTTTTGCTTGAATCACACATACATATATATATATATATATAAGTGAAAACAGTTATGCATGCACGAGTTTAATGAAATCAAAGGCCCACTCACAGTACAATCCAGCTGCAATCCGAACGTATACCCCTATCCTGATACTATAGTACGATCCCTGTCATGTCCAAAGTATACGTAAAGGTCACTATAAGTCCCTAATATTCAACCATGAAACCCTAGACTGAAACCGGCCCGGGAAAGCCGCCTGAACACGCTTCCCGAGGCAATAAACCTCATTTTGACCAACTTAACAATCCCCGATCGACCCGAAACCACCGTCATTGGATCCGGATCGTTGAAATCTAAAGAATGGTGGTGGTCCCACCGAAAACAATGTTCACATGCGCCCCCACGAGCCGGTCAACGAAGGAACAGTACCTGCTGACGTCATCGTTGACGTCGCTGCTGACGTTAGCGAGACGTCATCTGACAGCTGTCAGGTCTGACATGTCAGACTCTGACATGTCAGACTCTGACAGGTTCCATGTGTCACCACATGATTGGTCCATGTCACGGCTCTGTCAGTGCCACGTGTCAGCACGGCACTGGTCAACGTCACTGACATGTCAGTGACACGCGACATCCCCTGATTGGGCCACGTCATTGACATGTCAGTGCTGACTGTGCACTGACATGTGACACGTGTCAGATGATGATTGGTCCACGTCACCTGACAGGTCTGACAGGGTGCCACATCATCGTCTCCTACATCGCGATGGGTCGACCCGTTTCACTGAAACCGGGTCGTTCAGACCCGCGATCTGACCCGGCCGTCAATCCGTCATTTCTTAACCATTTTAGTCCTGGTTTAATCCTAATTGATCGTCTAACTCCCAGTAAGGTTTCTTTGGAATCAAAAACAAGAGAACTCAATTAGATCCTTACATCTAAACAAAATCCGAAGCTTCAGATTTTCTGGTTATCCTCCTCGTCAATCCAGGCCACCTTGGGCCTTGAAATCAAGTCCACTGGGTCTGTTTTAGTCCCTAGGTCTCATTAGAAGCAAGAAGGAGCTCAAAACTCGACTACATGTCGACTTCCAAAATTTGAATATAAAAAGCTCACGGGTCACTCACCTGCCGTGAACCACCGTGACCTCCGTCGTCATTCTTGCCGCCTCCCGTCGTCTCTCAGCCTTCACCAACCCAGTCTCTCACACACGAACACAGAGGGGATGGGTGATGAGCTGGTGTGTTAGTTCGAATGAGTAGTGTGTGTGTTTCGGGTAGGAAAATATAACAGAAATGAGAGAGGGATGATGGACCAGATGAGAGGGATGGAGGGTTCAGATTAAATCCTGGGATTGAGATCAACGGTGTAGATGCAATCTGGGGGTTTAGATGGATGGCTGAGAATTAAAGAAGAATTTAAATCCTATTTAAATCACTTAGTGGAGACATTAGTTGTTAACCAATTAATTAATGGAACATGATCCAATCTAGCCAACGGATGAGTGACACTTGTCACTCATCCAAGTGTCCCCTAACCACATTCCCACTGCTTCAAAAATAATTAATTAATTGACACGATTTTCGAGACAAAAACTTCCCGATTTTACGTTTCAAACCATAACTTTTGCGTACGAAGTCCGATTTCGGCGTGCCGTCTGTCTATGGACTCGTTACATCCTGATCTACGTCATGGTCACAGTTACAAGTCCAAAATAGTCCCCGAGACAAAAGTCAACTTTTTCCCTTCCCTAAGGGCAAAATGGTCATTTCACATTAAAATAATATTTTATAAAATTTCGGGGCGTTACATTACACCTTATAACAGACTCATACTTAAATTTTCAAATGTTACAATTTCCACCATAAACTCCTCAAGTTGTTACACTTTGATCCTTTTGTTAAATTTTTTGTCAAATCTAAAATGTGACCCACCATTTTAAACAATAAATATTAATTTGTTTTTGTGAAATAAGGTCGTAGTAAAAAAGAAAATAAAGATGATGGAGAGATAGAAATTACTTTCGTACATAAATAACTTTTTTAGATTTTTTTAATTTATGTACATTTGTAATTTTTTTTTAATTTTTATTATCTGAAATTATTTTTGGATTTTTTAAATAAATCATTTTTATAAAGTTAAATTAATATTTTATTGTTTAAAATTATGGGTCCCATTTCATATTTGATAGAAATTTTAACATAGAGGTCAAAGTGTAACGATTTGAAGAGTTCAGGTGGAAATTATAAAATTTGAAAATTTAGGTATGAATCTGTTATAAGGTGTAAACCATATGGTATGAAAGTGTAATTTGCCCTTAATTATAAATACCCAAACATAATATTAAATAATAACCAATAAATAGTTTACAAGATTAATTACAATAATTCTAACTAGTAATAATGCTCTCATGTGAATAAATCCTCATTTTCCGAGCCAATTCCTTCAACAACTAAAAACTTAATTTTTAATATTTATCAACGAGTCATATACTGTAACGACCCGTCCTGAATATCGGAATTAAATATTAATTAATTATGAGTTAGAATGACTAATCAGGGATTAGTTGAGGGAAATTGGACGAAATGTGCATAATAACTGTTTTGCCCCTAGGCGTGGGTAAAATATTGACTTTTAGTTTGGGCGGTCAAATGGACGTTGACCGATGACTGTGACGTAGTTTGGGACGTCACGAGTTCATAGACAGGTGGCACGTCGGATTTCGACATTTGAAGAAGAAGTTATGACGTTCGGAAGTCGAGGGGTACTTTGGTCATTTGGTTGAAAAGTGGACAAATGTTGAATTTTAACCCGGGAGGTCCGATGGCCGAGGGCCAATGATTGTTACGTAGATCGAGTCGATACGAGTTCATAGATAGGCGGCACGCCGAAATCGGACGTTCGACGAGAAAGTTATGGTCACGGGAGCGAAATTGATTAAATGTACGACTCGAGAACTTAATTAAAATAATAATAAAATAATGAAATTTGATTCATCATTTAATTAAACCAGGACCCTTGGATGAGTGACAAGTGTCACTCATCCCATGATTACTTTTCCCCCCAAATTGTGGATCTATGTCCATTGGTCCATTTAATTAATTAATTAACTCACACACACACCTCATTTTCTCTATCTTCCCACCCGTGCATCACCTTCATTTTTTTCTCCCTAAAGAAACACACAAAAACAACTGCACAAACAGTCTTCAATCTTCATCCTTTGCTTGTGACCCGTGAATGAAAGTTGGAGAGGACATTGAAAAGAACCGAATGGTGGCCACGGCAGGGACTGCCGTGCACGGTGGCAGGAGTTTCGAAGGTAAACCCGAAAATCCTATTTTTAGTTCAAAAATGGTGGACTTGGTTTTAATGGTTGTTGATCGATTCTAAGCTTAGGGTTATGTTCCTTGAGCTCCCTTGAGCTTGTAGGTTCAATTTGAGATAGATTTGGACGTCGGAGGTGGCTGGAATGATGATCGGAATTCTGGCCGAAACTTTGAACGACCATAACTTTCAGACTAGGTCAGGATGACCTGGAGAGGTCGGATTAGCCCTAGAAGGCTTATGACACGCGTATCGAGGCGCATCGTAGGACGGGCTGTGAGTGGACTTTGGTTTTATAAATACTATGCATGCATAACTGTTTTATATGTTGTATATACGTGATTTCTTTGATGATGATTATGATTATTGATTTTGCGTATGTTACACGTATTTCGAGATGTTTTCCGTATTACACGCATATCGAGGCTGACGATTTTATTGTGGTTTTACGTGCTTGCGGTTTCATGAATAATGTGATGAAATGGTTTTGAAATTGAAAAGATGAACTCGGACATGAGGCCCAATTGTTTTGGAAACCACGAACTTGGAGTCCATTTGAGTTACGTAATCGAGCGGGGGGCCCAGTTGCTTTACGAAATTGGGCCAGGGGCCCAGTTGGTTACGAAATCGGGTTGAGACCCATTTGAGTTATATTGTCGGGCCAGGGGCCCAGTTGGTTTATGAAATCAGGCATGAGGCTCAGTTGGGTTATAAATGTGATTTCGGGTCGGGGACCTTAAATAGATTTGAATAAATGGTTTTGGATTTGAGAAATCGAATTTATGGACTTGTGATGGTTTTATGGAAATTCCGGGCAGGGCCCTTGAGATGTTTTGAAATGATTTGATAAAACTGTTTCCATAAACCATCTTGATACGAGGATATGTGGACGGTCTCCTCCAGGTGTCTGGGACATTAGAGAAGTCACAGTGCATTGCCTGCGAGGGGTCACTGCACGGAGCCACCAAACCATATAGTGACTGACAGGACCGTCCCCTGAGGAACATTGATAACCGTGCCCGCTCCTGCTCCCGTCTGACAAGTCAACTGAGGTTCCCAAATTACCCACATCACTTGCCAAACAAAGGATAATCGCACATGTGCCCACTCATGCCTCCACCTCTCGATCAACCTCGATCATCGCGCCACGACCTGGAGGGTCAATAAAAACATAAAAGGTGTGAGTGGACGAAAATAAATCAGTTTATAAAACATGTTACAGAAAAGACATTTATACCCTCCACGTAAAACCAATGCATGCATTCGAAAATCATTTCATAATCCATTTCATTTCCAGTATAAGAAAATCGTGTATGGAAACCAAAATCATTTCCGTTTCTCAAACCTCGGGCCTTAGCCTGAAACCATTAATACGGGGCCTCAACCCAAAATCCACAAAACCATATAAACCGGGTCACTACCCAACACATCTGAAAACATCGAAAATCAACAGTAAATCACAGGTCAATCAATCTACTGGATCTTAATCACTGAGTCTTTAAACTCACATATATCAGGCCTTCCCGGGATATCAACGAGTCTTTAAACTCAAAACACAATCAATAGGCCTCAGGGGATATCACAATAACCGAGTCTTTAAACTCAAAACATATCAATCAAGGGCCTTCCCCCGTCATCGATCAACCGGGTCTTTAAACCCAAAACCAGATCCATCAATAGTACCGGGTCTTTAAACCCAAAACCATGTGTAATTCACAACAAATCCAGAATCCATCGTAATCCAAATTCCAAAACCAAATCCGAAATCACATTTTATCGAAATGGAACTCATGTCTGAATTTCACGTTCAAATCCAAAATCATAATAAAAACATCATCAAAACATGATACTCATAAATCATATAAAATCATCCATCAAACCATCATCAAAGCATAGGAGAAACCGTAGTCTCGAAATACGTGGAATTACGTATTGCATATCGAAATACGTATAAATACGGAAATCGTAATTACCATAAACCATAATCATAATCATAGAAATCATCAATAGAAAGTATAGAAAACAATTATGCATGCATTGAAATTTAGAAAGCAAAGTCCACTCACACACCGTCCAAACGGCTCGCTTCCGAGCTGCACGTTTTTTCGTAAATTCCGAAAATAATAATTCCTGTCCAAAATCAATATCGAGGGTCACTAACTTCAATATACCTCATATAACTTTCTCCAATTTTTTCAGGATTTAAATACGTATTTTAAACGTATACAAAAACTTCGGATACACTGAATACTATTGAAACGATATCTGATTTCCTCGAAACTAGTGCCAAAATGTTCGTTACATTAAAAGGAGCAAGTTTCATGTTGAACTCACCTCGAGATTCGATCCCACGCGCCCCCACGCGCCCCCACGCGCCGCCATGAGTGGCTGCGCGTGAAGTCCACGTGCCAGCTACAATGCATGCACTGTTCATCGTCTCTAGCCGACTGCTTGTTAAACGGGTCTTTTAGCCCGCGTATTGACCCGGTCCAATACCTTCCAATTTCAACTTGTTTTCTTCAATTGTTCCATCACATAACATTGTAATCACATGAATTAGAGGTCTGTCATATCAATTGTAATCTTAATTACTTGAAACCAATTCAACTGCATTCAAATTTTCGAAGGGTGTTCGTCTTCCAAGTTCAGCAAATATTCATCGATTCCTTTAATTAATTAGTTAGGGAGCATCACAGACTCATCTTAACAATGATTCTGAAATCAATTTCACAAGAACTTACCCCCAATTACATGAACACAAGCTCGCGCTTTCTCGAATTTCTCCATGTCTGTTCATGGCTCCAAGAGCTTCAAACCTTGTATTTCTCGATTTGGATCGAATAATAAAGGTCCCAGAAGTCATAATCTAACCTTAATTCGGCTTGGACTGTCCTACAACTCGAAATTGAATTCTCATTTTCTCAACAACAAGTTTCGGGTTTTGAGTTTTCCTTTCACCATTTTCATAATGTTTCTTCCTTTCTCAATCTCAATTCTCTGTTCTCCCTCTCTTAATTCTTCTCCAGTTTTTCTTTTCTCTCAATTGGTTGTTGGGGAGGTCGATCAAGCTAGGTTGGTCTCTATTTTTCAAACACACATAGGTTTAAACTAGATTCATTCCATCGCCACACACACACACCCCGTGCACTTGCCACCAATCTTCCTGAGAAAATGACAGATTTCATTTAGTGGCATAACCATGGCTAAATCAGCCCAATCACCGTCCCATTTCTTATTCAATTGGCCAATTACCATTTTGCCCTTGCTTTGACAATTTACCAAAATGTCTCATTTCTTATTCAGTGTCTCAAGAACTGCCCAACGTGACAGGACCCGTCCCCGAGGGATATAGATAACCGTGCCCGGTCCTGCACCCGTCTGACAAGTCAACTGAAGTTCCAAAAATACCCTTCAAGACTTGCCAAACAAGGGATAACTGCACCTGTGCCCACTCATACCTCCACCTCTCAAATAGCCTCGATCAACGTGCCACGACCTGAAGGGTCAATAAAACAGAAAATGGTGTGAGTGGACAAAAATAAAGTTCGATAAATACATTTGCCAAAATACATTCTTACCCTCTAGTTTTCGCAAACATGCATGCATATCATAAAACATGAGTAATAGTATGAAATCAATCAAGTATAATCAGTGGACCGATAAAATCAAAACATTTTTCTAAATTCCATGTCCACATTTTCCCTGAAACTCATGTTCATCAAAATCATTTCAACTTTCCATAAAACCACGTTTTTCTTAAAACCACGGTTTCCTCATAATCATTTTCCATAAAACCATGGTTTCCTCAAAATCATATTCCATAAAACCACGAGACTTATTTCCATATCCAATCTCATATAGTCACGTTTATCCCTGCTACGCGTGCAAATCAAATAGGCTCAAGGACCGCTTAAAATCCGAGCATATATCGTTGTGAATCACATCACCAGCCGACAATCCAGAACGTCGTGAACGCATCACCAACCGATCTCCATATAATCCAGCACACCTGGTCTGAGTCGAGCCTCCCTCGGCTGCACGACAACAGACCGTGCTACGTGACCTCTTCGGGGTAAACACTTCCCTCCCGAAGGCGAGCGTTATCTCCAGGGTGCACTCCGGGGAAACAAGAAAAACATATTTCCACCCGAAAGCCCTAAATATCCGCAACACATCACCATTGTGAAAACCAATGAAAAACAGTTGCATTGAAAACCAAAATCATTTACTAACACAGAGTCTCAGCCCCAAAATATAGTTTCCTCGAATCCGAAAAACCAAAGTCCCGATTTACTTTATAAATCCGAAAATCATCAATTTAATCATGTAATCACATGGAAATACAAATCCAATCAAAATCACAAGTCCATTGGGTTTCAAACCCAAAATATCATTTTCACGCAAATCGGTGCAACCGTAAACCCGAGTTGCCATTTTCACGTAAATCCATAAAATATGTCTGGAAAACATCAAAGAAATTCGTGACTCATAACCCGAGTCAAAACATCATTTTCAATCCCTGACTCATAACCCGAGTCAAAACGTCATTTTCAATCCCGGGCCTACTCCCAAAACATCAATTTCACAATTTCTCGAAAATCGTGTCAAAAATAATATAATAATCCAGAAAATCGACAAATCACCGGATTAAAACATCAATCATGCCAAAGCATATCAAATCATATAATAAAGCATTTAAAACATATATGCATGCATCACGGTTAGAAAACAAAGTCCACTCACACACACCGTCCACTTTTCGAGCTGCACGTTTTTCCGTAGTTTTTGGAAATCGAAATTCCTGTCCAAAATCATTAACGAGGGCCACTAACATCTAAATATACCTCATATAATTTTCCCCAAATTTTCTGAGATTTATATACGTATTTTAAACGTATAATAAAACTTCAGATACACTGAACACTATTGA
The DNA here is from genome assembly GCA_032719365.1 of Prinsepia uniflora. Taxonomy (NCBI): domain Eukaryota; kingdom Viridiplantae; phylum Streptophyta; class Magnoliopsida; order Rosales; family Rosaceae; genus Prinsepia; species Prinsepia uniflora. The sequence continues at coordinate 64,636,661 of CM064865.1, read as the reverse complement.
AACGATAACCGATTTCCTCGAAACCAGTGTCAAAATGTTCCTTACATTAAATGGGACAAAAGTCATGTTGACCTCACCTCGAGATTCGTGTCCACACACCGTCACGCGCCGCCGTGAGTGGCTGCATGTGAAACCCACCCGCCTGCTACAGTACCTTCGTCCTTACCCGTTTGTCTGTAAAACGGGTCCTGCAACCCGCGTCTTAACCCGACTCATTTCCTATCAATTTGACTTCCAATCCTTCAACTGAACATTCAAATAGATTCGATTTAAGTCCAATTAAAGTTCTGTAAGCTTAATTTCACCAATCCTTACCTTAATCCTTCAATTCGAAGATGAATGTCGAAGAACACCTGGGTACTGCTCCTTCTTCGAAATTCATCAATCTCAACAGACTTCCTTCAATTGATCCACCCAGAAGCTTTGTTGGACCATGAAAAACTCATTCTGACAGGACCCGCCCCGATCCTCTCTGGGACCACATGGGGACGTGCCCTGCTCCCGTCTGACACCCCGAAATACATACCAATTTTAACCTCAAACAATCAAATGCATAAATAACCAAATTAAAGTTATACATCAATTCTGATTAAACAGATGTCAGACAAGGGATGAAATCCAAACTACAAGTTGCGAGCACGACTCTAACATAAACAAGCGGGTACACCACCCAACAGGGGTTCAGGTACGCAGAAGTGGATCTATGCCTCGGCCTCAGGTTCCTCCTCTACCTCATTAGCACGACCTGGAGGGGTTACCAAAACATTAAGGGTGAGTGGAACGAAACTCAAGTTTATAAAATCATTTGATAAGTAAAACATATAATTTACCCCTCCGTTTTCCAAACATGCATTCAACCGAATTTAAAACCATCAATCATATAATATAAACCATAAGGCATATAATAAAACCATAAACATAATTTTAGCCACTGCACTATACGCTCCAATCCCGACATCCCTGATGTCTGACGTCCCTGACGTCCGATAAGGTCACAATCACAGGGCTACGCGTGCCACTCGGGTCTCAATTCCGAGTTCAATCCCCGAACCCTGTTCGGTTACAACATCCCCGATGTTTAGCGTCATAGACGCTGTGACAGGACCCGCCCCGATCCCACAGGGACCACAAGGGGACGTGCCCTGCTTCCGTCTGACACCCAATAATTCATACCAATTTTAACCTCAAAACATTTAAAAGCCTAAATAACCAAATTAAAGTCATACATCAAATCCGAATTAAACGAATGTCAGACAAGGGATGAAATCCAAAATTACAAATTTGCGAGCACGACTCTAAAGTAAACCTGTGGGTACACCGCCCAGCATGGGTTCAGGTACGCAGAAGTAGATCTATGCCTCAGCCTCTGGTTCCTCCTCTACCTCAGTTTCCCGACCTGGAGGGGTTATCAAAACATTAAGGGTGAGTGGACCGAAACTCAAGTTTATGAAATCGTTTGATAAGTAAAACATATAATTTACCCCTCCGTTTTCCAAACATGCGTGCATCATAATTCAAAATCATAAACCATATAATATGAACCATAAGGCATATAATAAAACCATAACCATAATTTTAGCCACTGCACTATACACTCCAATCCCGACATCCATGATGTCTGACGTCCCTGACGTCCAAATAAGGTCACAATCACAAGGCTACGCGTGCCACTCGGGTCTCAATTCCGAGTTCAATCCCCGAACCCCGTTCGGTTACAGCATCCCCGATGCTTAGCGCCATAGACGCTGGACGTTCTAGACGTCCGTGACCTCTCCGGGGTACCTCATCCGGAGGAGACAATATAATATGGAAGGATCTATACAGTGCAGTAACAAATACATTTTATTGATATCCACATGCAAACATATATATATACATAGATAGAATCTGAACCAATCATTCAGTTTCATCGGACGGGTCTCAAGCCCAAATACCGTGAAACGTGCCATAACCATATTTTCCATATCCTCAAAACCATTATTGTTTTAGCATGTGAATAAGTATAATAAAACTAGAAAACATTTATGCACACAAGGGTTTAAGAAAATGGCCCACTCACAGTACAGTCCTGCCGAAAACCGAACGTATACCCTCGTTCTGGTACGATTATACAACCCCTGTCATATCCAAAGTATATGCAAAGGTCAATTTAAACCCCTAACATTCAACCATGAAGCCCTAGACCGAAACCGGTCCGGAAAAGCCGCCCGAACGCGCTTTCCAAGGCAATAAACCTTATTTTGACCAACCTAATGATCTCCGATCGACCCGAAACCACCACCATTGGATCCGGATCGTCGAAACCTAAAGAATGGTGGTGGTCCCACCAGGAACACTGTTCACACGCGCCCCCACGCGCCGGTCAACGCGGCGGTCAACGCAGGAACAGTTCCTGCTGACGTCATCGCTGACGTCACTGCTGACGTCAGCATGACGTCATGCTGACGTCATCTGACAGCTGTCAGGTCTGACATGTCAGACTCTGACAGGTGCCACGTGTCAACATCAGATTGGTCCACCACACTGATCTGTCAGGCCACGTGTCGGATCTGACATGTGCCACGTGTCAGCACGGCACTGGTCCACGTCACTGACATGTCAGTGACACGTGGCAGTCCCTGACTGGTCCACGTCACTGACATGTCAGTGCTGACTGTGCACTGACATGTGACACGTGTCGGCTCACAGTTGGTCCACGTCATCTGACAGACTGACAGGGTGCCACGTCATCACCGCTGTCCTTAGACGGGTTGACCCGAATACCTGCAACTCGGGTCGATCAGACCCGCGATCATGACCCGGTTGCCATAACTTCATTTCTGGATCATTTTCGTTCCTTTCAATTCCTAACTACTCGTCTGAGTCCCTAGATTGGTTCAGTGTAAATAGAATGGAGAAAAACCGATAGGATCGAGGGCCTACCTCGAAGAACAGAACCGGTTTCCGTCGCCGTTTAGTCACCGCCCTGAGCTCCTCCGGCCACGAGTTCAATCGCAGAAGGTTCCTGGCAGTCCCTAGAGTCGATTAGGATCCATCAAAAACAAAACTAAACGTGGGAAATGGATTTACCAAAATCTGGGTTTGAAAACCGCCACGGGTTCCCTGATTCCTTCCTCGCCGCCGTCCTCTGCCGTGGTCACTGCCGTCGCTCAGCCTCGCCAGTGAGTCCCCAATACGCAGACACAGAGAGTGGATGATTTGCTGGGATGTTTGATCGAAATGGGCAGAATGTGCTCTGCGGGTATGAAATATAAAGAAATGGAGGGAAGGAAACGGACGGCCCAGATTTGATCTCCAGATTAGATCAAGGGCCCAGATTAGATCAGGGGTTTTCAATCCAAGGGCTGGAATTTAAAGCTGATTCAAATGTTAATTAATCCAATAGTGGATCTGATCCAATCTAGCCAATGGGTGAGTGATACTTGTCACTCACCAGGTGTCCTCCAATCAGATTTCCTGAATTTAATATTCGACACGAAAACCGAGACACGAACTTCCCGAACTTACGTTTCTGACCATAACTTCCTCGTACGAAGTCCGATTTCGGCGTGCCGCCTGTCTACGGACTCAGGACGTCGAGGCATACCCAACGGTCCTTGAGTCAACTGAAAATTAGTTGTCAAAAGAAAAGTCAACATTTTCCCCCGAGAGTCCAAATTACGGTAATGCCCCTGAACTTCCGATAGTCATGACTTTTACCCTGATCGTCCGAATTGGACGTGCCACCTGTCTATGAACTCGTGACGTCCCGAACTACGTCACGGTCATAGGTCAAAGTTCATTTAGTTCACCAATCAAAAAGTCAACAATTTGACCATACCATTCACAAGGGTAAAATCGTCAAATCACACATTAAATTACAATATTGAAATCCTCGAATTTCCGGGGTGTTACAACCTTCCCCCCTTAATAAATTTCGTCCCGAAATTTCAAAGAAACAAATGAGGAAATTGTTCTCGCATCTGAGCCTCAGGCTCCCATGTGGCTTCTTCCACATTCTGGTTTCTCCAGAGAATCTTCACGAGAGGGATCGTCTTTCGTCGTAGTACCTTGTCCTTCCGATTCAAGATCTGTACTGGTTGTTCTTCAAAGCTCAAATCCTCCCGTAGTTCAACAGGTTGTTCCCCAAGTACATGAGAAGCATCACGTACGTACATCCGCAACATCGATACGTGGAAAACATCGTGAACTCTCGATAGTTCTGGAGGTAGTGCCAATCTGTAAGCAACTCTGCCAATTCTCTCCACGATTTCATAAGGTCCGATAAAACGCGGACTCAGTTTCCCCCGTCGGCCAAAACGGATAATCCCTTTCCACGGAGACAACTTCAGGAAGACAAAATCTCCCACTTCAAACTCCAAGTCTCGAATCCGTCGGTCGGCATAACTTTTCTGGCGATCCTGTGCCACCTTCAATCTCTCCTTGATCACGCGAACAGTTTCCATGGTTAAGTCCATCATCTCCGGCCCTAAAGCCGCTCGCTCTCCTATCTCCGTCCAGCAGATAGGTGTCCTGCACTGTCGGCCATACAGTGCCTCATAAGGTGCCATCCCGATGCTTGCCTGATAGCTGTTGTTGTAAGCGAATTCCATTAATGGCAAATGAGTATCCCAAGAGTCTTGAAACTGTAGTACACATGACCTCATCATGTCCTCCAGGGTTTGAATGGTTCTCTCAGACTGTCCATCGGTCTGGGGATGGAAGGCAGTACTGAAACGTAAGGTTGTTCCCAAAGTAGCTTGCAAACTTCGCCAGAACCTGGAAGTGAAACGCGGATCACGATTGGACACGATCGATTCCGGCGTACCATGAAGTCGTATGATTTCCTTCACAAACAACTGAGCCAGTCGGTTAGGTTTATAGGTTTCCTGAACTGGCAGAAAATGGGCTGATTTGGTTAACCGATCCACGATCACCCATACTCCGTCCACTCCACTCTGAGTCCTCGGTAACTTAAAGACGAAGTCCATGGTGATGTGATCCCACTTCCACTCAGGAATCGGAAGTGGCTGCATAGCCCCATACGGTCTCTGCCGTTCCGCCTTAACCTGCCGACAGGTTAAGCATTTGCTCACGAACTCAGCAATATCCTTCTTCATTCCCGGCCACCAATAATGGTTCCGGAGGGTACGGTACATCTTTGTACCTCCCGGATGCATAGCATAGGCCGAACTATGGGCCTCCTCAAGAATCTCGGCCCGTAACTCTGCCACTGCAGGTACACACAAACGGCCCAATTTCACAAGTGCTCCATCATCCCGGATGGTAAAATCCTGTCTCCCATCCGCATCGACCTCAATTCTGTAAATACAGAGTATCAGATCCTGAAGTTGTGCCTCGATGATCCGATCAATCAGTACTGGTCGTACATGGAAGCTGGCCAACAAAGCTCCATGCGCATCCGTACCCAAAATAACTCCCGCCTTCCGGAGTTCCACTAGCAAGGGAAGATACACCATCCCTAGGTGTGCAACGGATCCTGCTGACTTCCTGCTGAGTGCATCCGCCACCACATTGGCCTTACCCGGATGGTACTCGATCGTACAATCATAGTCCTTCAGCAGCTCCAACCATCTCCGTTGTCTCATGTTAAGCTCCTTCTGAGTGAATAAGTATTTAAGACTCTGGTGGTCGGTGTATATCCGACACGTTGCGCCGAACAGATAATGTCTCCAGATCTTGAGAGCATGAACCACCGCCGCCAACTCCAAATCATGGGTTGGATAGTTCAACTCATGGGTCTTCAGCTGCCGGGATGCATAGGCGATAACCTTGCCAGTTTGCATCAACACGCAACCCAGACCTTGCAGCGATGCATCACTGAAGACCACAAACTCCCCACTGTCATCCGGCAATGCAAGGACAGGTGCAGTGGTCAATCGATCTTTCAACTCTTGAAAGCTCCGATCGCACTGCTCGTCCCAGATAAACTTTACTCCCTTCCGAGTCAAACGAGTCAATGGTGCAGCAATTTTGGAGAAGCCCTCCACGAATCTCCGGTAGTAACCTGCTAATCCGACGAAACTCCGCACCTCGGTCACTGTTGTCGGTTTAGCCCAGTTGGTCACCGCTTCTGTTTTCTGGGGATCCACGCAAATCCCATCCGTCGATATCACGTGTCCCAGAAAACCAATACTGCTCAGCCAAAACTGACACTTGCTCAGCTTGGCATACAATTGTTCTTGTCTCAGTCTCTCCAAGACCAACCGTAGATGTTCTTCATGTGCACGGGCACTCCTCGAGTATACCAAAATATCATCGATGAACACAATCACGAACTTATCCAGGTAGGGTCGGAAGACCCGGTTCATCAGATCCATGAATGCTGCTGGAGCATTCGTCAAACCAAATGGCATAACAAGGAACTCGTAGTGCCCGTAACGGGTTTGAAAAGCAGTTTTCGGAATATTCTCCTCCGAAATCCTCAGTTGGTGATACCCAGATCGCAAATCAATTTTCGAGAAGCACTGAGCTCCCCGCAATTGGTCGAAAAGGTCATCGATCCTGGGTAGAGGATACTGATTCCTCAGCGTCACCCTGTTGAGTTGTCGATAGTCAATACATAAACAGAGACTTCCTTCCTTCTTCTTTACGAACAACACCGGTGCTCCCCACGGTGAAGTACTCGGTCGGACATATCCCAAATCTACCAACTCCTGCAATTGAGTCTTGAGTTCTCGTAACTCGACCGGCGCCATCCGGTATGGTGCCTGGGATATGGGTCGGGTACCCGGGAGTAGTTCAATTGTAAACTCAATCTCCCGCGATGGTGGCTGTAACAACCCGTACCTACGGGAAGGGTAAAAATGTAATTTTGTGAAGTTTTGTAAAAAGGACGATTTTGCCCTTGTGAATAGTAAACGAAAAGTTGACTTTTTGTACTATTGATTGGATGAGTGTTAGCCTTTGACCGTGACGTAGGTTAGGACGTCACGAGTCCGTAGACAGGCGGCAGGTTCGATTCGGACAACCGGAGGAAAAGTTATGATGTACGGAAGGTTGGGGGCGTTACCGTAATTTTGAGTTAAGAGGGGAAATGTTGACTTTTTGGAGGATTTGTGGTTTTCACGTAGACCGAGGACCGTTGGATAGGTCTCGACGTCCTGAGTTCAACGACAGGCGGCACGCTGTCATCGGACGTCGGACGGAAAAGATACGGGTCTGGAAAGTTTAAGGGCAAAATGGTAATTTTGTGCAGGAGGGGCATTTTGGTCATTTGCCCTCAGCCCAATCAGATAAGGGCAAGTGCCAGATATTTTTGGGATGGCCAATAGCTGATGGACACGTGGGGGACACTAGATGGTTCTAGGAGAGATTTAAGTGTGCACGGCCACACTTGGTCATTTTTGAACCGTGCACAAGTTCGAAGGAAACAGAAACAGAGAGAAGATTGGGGTGAGGCGGTGATCGATTTGGATGCTAGGGAGAGTGAAGAGTGAGTTGAGAGAGTGACATAGAGACAAGGAGGAGCTGGTGATCGTGGTCTGGTGGTGCAACCGTGCGCGGAGGCGACGTGGTGGCTGGTTGGATACTTGGAAGAAACAGAGGAGGCCGTGGACGGTGGTGGCTGTTGTGTTGTGTGGTGGACAGATTCAAGGCGGTAGGAGGTCCAGGTGGTTGTAGGGAGTCCCACGAGCACCGTGGTGGGTGACGGTTCTCACGGCGGCGCTGGAATCGAAAGGTAAGCTCGTTTACTCTGTTTCCCGTGATTTTTCAAATGCAAAGTCGTGAAGTTGGGCTTAGAGTCGAGGGATTAGGAGGTCAGGGTGTTGTTCAGGGAGGTCTTAGGATTGGTTTGTGGTGGTTGCCGTGACAGGGAGGTTCACGGTGGGTGGTGGTTCGACGGCGGGTCCTATGTGCCCTGTTTTAGCCGTGATCTTCAAACTTGAAGTCGTGGACTTCGGGGATGAATCGACGGATTCTGTGAGTTGGGTAGGACTAAGTAGGGTACTAGGAAGGTGCTGGTATCACCACCGTAAAGGGGGAAGCAGTGGACGGCCGGGAAGGAAAACAGAGCTTACGGGCAGTGTTTTTCGAGGTTGAAGACGAGGGGTATTAGGCCGTGATTTCTGGATTTTAGGATTGGGTTTGGTTGTAGGGGACTGGACGAAGCTAAAGGTATTGAAATGGAGAAGAATGGTGGGTGAACGGCGGAGAATCGGTCACGCCGGTTCAACACAGTTGAACCGGGTGACTCGAGGTTGAAGATACACTGTAGCAGGCGCGTGAGGCCCACGCGCAGCCACTTTGGGCGGCGCGTGGGGGCGCGTGGGGAGGAATCCGGTCAAGTGTCCAACATGAGTTTAACTCTAAATGTCCTAAGGGATCCAAGGGTATAGTTTTCGGGTTAATCGGACGGTGTTACGGAATGGTTCGGGAATCCGTACGGTTTAGGGATTCGGATTAAAATATTATTAAATTCCCGAAAAATTGGGGAAAATAGGGAAGGTATCCTTGATATTATTGTGACCCTATTTGGTATCTATTGACAGGACGGGAGACACCAGAGACGGTTGAGGAGCGCACGGAGCGCGAGTGACGTGTTGTAAACTGTGAGTGGACTCTTTCTTATTTCCGAGCATGCCAAACTGTTTTAATTACTGTTTTATGATTCTATGTGTGTTTTTATGCTTTAAATGATGATTATACGTGATTGAGATGTTTGCACGTTTTTCGAGATGTTTTCGGGCTTTTGCACGTTTTTCGAGAAAAAGCCGGTTTTCAGATTTTGATGCCATATTTGAGAAATTCACCCTATAAATGTTTTCTGATGATGGTAAATGGGTTATGGAATATGGTTAGGGATTTCCTATGGTTTTTGGTATGGAAATGGATTTTCCGGATTTGGGTTCGGAATGTCGGTTCTGAACGCCGGAAGGGCTTCGAACCGGGGATTTCGAATTCGGATTTGGCGATGGATTTTGAATTGGTTTTACACTGGATATGGATTAGATTTGCTGGATCTGGATATGGGTTTAAAGACCCGGATTGATATGGATGGGGGACGGGCCCGGATTGAGTTTAAAGACTCGGGAGTTTAAAGACTCGGATATTACGATATTACCCCCATAGGCCTATTGAGTTTAAAGACTCGGGAGTTTAAAGACTCGGATTTATATGTGAGGTCTGGTTGAGTTTAAAGACTCGGATAGGTCCAGCAGGTTTGATCGGGTTATACTCTGGTTTCTTATGATATTTTATAGTGTTTCTGTTTCTTATGATGTTTCATATTATGACTTTTCTAATACTTCATTGGCATGCCTGGTTTTAAACCGGAGGGAACAAATGATTTTATTTCCTTACTTGAATTGTTGGTAAACGGTTTTTAAAACTTTCATTCCTTTTGGTCCACTCACACCTTTTGTTTTTAATTTCCCTCCAGGTCGTGGTGATAGCGCTGGGGTGAACGTTGAGGCAGATATCGAGGCATAGGGCTTCCGACGTTCTTCCGTTGCGGACTTAGACTTGTAGGACTTTTGGTGCCCATTTTGTAGAACTATGCTCTGGCTTACTGTTGTATATATTTACTCCTTCGTCTGATGGTTATGCTTATAGTGGTATTAAGTTTATTTTGGTATTGTAAGTGTGATTGTCAGACGGGAGCAGGGTTCATCCCGAGTATCGAGGTGATATTTGGGACGGGTCCTGACAATTGGTATCAGAGCATAGGTTGTGTCAATTTGTGTTGGGTCTAGGTTGTTATACTAACTCTATGCCTCTTTCAGCGTACGATTGATCATGCCTCCGAGACGTGAACCCCCTCCACGACCTGAAGATGAAGCGGCGAGAGGGACTGAGAGCGCTTCGATTGAGAGAGCCCAGAGGCTTGGGGCTACTACGTTCAGCGGTGGGGCTGATCCCGAGGAAGCTCACCGATGGATCACCCGACTCGAGCGTATTTTTGGGGTGATGCACTGTCCTCCCGAGGATCGGGTATTGTTAGCCACTTTTCTGTTGGATGGAGCTGCCTACGAGTGGTGGTACACGCTGGAACTGTCCGGCTGGGATGCACATACCGTGACCTGGGAGACTTTCCGGGAGCGGTTTCTAGATCAGTACTATCCCCGTTCTTTTAGGGATGCGAAGGAAGCGGAATTCCTTCACTTGAAGCAGGGGAACTTGACAGTTGCTGAGTATGAGCAGAGGTTCCAGATGCTATCTCGTTTTGCTCCGGCATTTGTGGCGACTGAGGCGGAGAAGTGCCGCCGGTTTGAGTTGGGTCTCCGGGGAGAGATCAGGGCCATAGTGACAGCCGGCTCTTTTGCTACATTCCGAGAGTTGTCTGATGCTGCTGTCAGGGTGGAGGCCAGTTTACCTGCTCGACCACAGTATTCGGGCAGTGTTCGACGCCGAGAGCAGTCATTTCCAGGAGCATCGAGTCAGAGGCCCCCGAAACGGGGTAATTTTGGTGGATCACTATCGGCTGGTGGATCCCGGTATGGCAGACCAGGCAGTTTCCAGGGCTCAGGATTTCGAGGAGCTAGGTCACAGTCGACTCCTCAGGCGAGTGCGACATCAGTGGCTTCTACAGGGAGGCATACCGGTGGACCCGGTAGGGATACTTGCTTCTATTGTGGGGAGCGAGGACATTTCCGTCGGGAGTGCCCATTGTTAGCTCCGGAGGGTGGAGCAGGCAGAGGTGCAGCAGAACCCGGGCGGAGTACTGCTTCAGTATCAGGGGCGGCAGGCCCTGGGGGTGGCGGTGGTGCCACGAGCAGTTCCAGAGGGCGCGGTAGGTCATCGGGACCTCAGGCGCGAGTTTTTGCGATGACTCAGCAGGAGGCTAGGTCAGCACCGGGAGTGGTGACAGGTACACTCACCATACTTGGTCACACTGTTTTTACTTTGATAGATCCCGGGGCTACCCATTCATTTATAGCTCGGAGTTGTAGTCTGGTTAAGGAGAGGGAGGTGTCTACTTTGGATTGTACGTTAGGAGTGAGTACACCTACTGGGGAGGTGTTGGTAGTGACTCAGGTTTTGAGAGAGTGTCCGGTGATGGTAGGTCAGGTGGAGTTACTGGCAGATTTGTTACTCTTGGATTTACGGGACTTTGATGTGATCTTGGGTATGGACTGATTGACGAGACATCATGCTTCTATCGAATGTTTCGATAGGAGAGTGACTTTTCGGAGTCCTGGATTATCAGAGACTACATTTCAGGGGGATCAGCGTGCACTTCCTACGGGAGTTATTTCGGCACTCGAGGCTAGTAAATTGTTACGTAAGGGGTGTCAGGGTTACTTAGCTCATGTGGTGGATACGCGTGCTACGCCAGAGAGGGCGGAGGATATACCAGTGGTACGGGAGTTTCCCGATATTTTTCCCGAGGAGTTGCCAGGACTACCCCCACACCGAGATCTTGAGTTTACGATTGAGCTTCTACCAGGTACACAGCCTATTTCTCAGACTCCTTATCGTATGGCACCTGCCGAATTGAGGGAACTTAAGGCCCAGTTGCAAGAGTTGGTCGATATAGGATTCATTCGACCGAGTATGTCACCTTGGGGAGCACCTGTTTTGTTTGTCAAGAAAAAGGATGGAGGATTGAGATTGTGTGTGGATTACAGGCAACTGAATAAGGTAACTATTCGGAATAAGTACCCCCTACCCCGGATTGATGACTTGTTTGACCAGCTCAAGGGAGCACAGTATTTCTCGAAGATTGATCTTCGCTCCGGTTATCACCAGTTAAGGGTTAAAGAGGAGGATATACCGAAGACAGCTTTCCGGACCAGGTACGGTCACTATGAGTTTGTGGTGATGCCTTTTGGTTTGACTAATGCCCCAGCAGCTTTTATGGACCTTATGAACCGAGTGTTCCGGCCCTACTTGGATCGTTTTGTGATTGTTTTCATTGATGATATTTTGGTGTATTCGAAGAGTGCGAAGGCGCATGAGAAACATCTGAGGATCGTGCTTAAAACGTTGAGGGAGCATCAGTTGTATGCGAAGCTCAGTAAGTGTCAGTTCTGGTTGACCAGTGTTGGATTTCTTGGCCATGTGATTTCGGCCGAGGGCATTCGTGTGGATCCTCAAAAAGTTGAGGCGGTAGCCAATTGGGAACAGCCTAAGACGGTGACGGAAATTCGGAGTTTTCTGGGTTTGGCAGGGTATTACCGGCGTTTCATTGAGGGCTTTTCTATTCTTGCAGCACCGTTGACGAGGTTGACACGAAAGGGAGTTCGGTTTGAGTGGGATGAGAACTGTGAACAGAGTTTCCAGGAGCTTAAAAGGCGGTTGACATCTGCTCCTGTGTTAGCCCTTCCAGATGACAGTGGGGAATTCGAGGTGTACAGTGACGCTTCTCTACAAGGTTTGGGTTGTGTCTTGATGCAGCACGGGAAAGTGATTGCTTATGCTTCTCGGCAATTGAAACCCCATGAGTTGAACTACCCTACACATGACTTGGAACTGGCTGCGGTGGTTCATGCATTGAAGATTTGGCGACATTACTTGTACGGTGAGAAGTGCAGGATCTTCACGGACCACAAGAGTTTGAAGTATTTGTTCACTCAAAAGGAATTGAACCTCAGACAGCGCCGTTGGTTGGAGTTACTTAAGGACTACGACTGTACTATTGAGTATCATCCAGGGAAGGCTAATGTGGTAGCCGATGCTCTGAGCAGGAAGTCAGCTGGATCTTTGTCGCATCTGAAGACAGTACGGTTACCTTTGCTCGTTGAGCTCCGTAAGTTGGGAGTAGAGTTGACTGTGGATGATCAGGGAGCACTCCTAGCGAGTTTCCATGTGCGACCCGTTCTGATTGATCAGGTGATTGATGCTCAGTTTGAGGACCCTATTCTGGGCATCATTCGGATTGAGGTCGAGGCTGGAGAACGACAGGATTTTGAGATCCGTGAGGATGGAGCCTTGGTTAAGAATGGACGGTTGTGTGTACCTGAGGATGAAGTTTTGAAGAAGGTGATACTGGATGAGGCTCACTGTTCAGCTTATGCGATGCATCCTGGTGGGACCAAGATGTATCGTACACTTCGAGAGCATTACTGGTGGTCAGGGATGAAACGTGAAATTGCAGAGTATGTCAGTAGATGCTTGATTTGTCAACAGGTAAAAGCCGAGCGGCAGAGGCCTTATGGAGCAATGCAACCTTTGCCGATCCCCGAGTGGAAATGGGATCACCTGACTATGGATTTTGTGTTCAAGCTTCCGAGAACACCGAAGGGACATGATGGTGTGTGGGTTATTGTGGATCGAATTACGAAGTCTGCTCATTTCTTGCCAGTACGGGAGAACTTCAAGCTGGAATAGTTTGCACAGTTGTTTATTAATGAGATTATTCGATTGCATGGGATTCCGGAGTCGATAGTATCTGATAGAGATCCGAGATTCACTTCTCGATTTTGGCAGAGCTTACAGGAAGCTTTTGGGACTAAATTACACTTCAGTACTGCTTTTCATCCTCAGACTAATGGGCAGTCTGAGCGGACTATTCAGATTCTCGAGGATATGATGCGAGCTTGTGTGCTTCAGTTTCAGGGTACTTGGGAATCACATCTGCCTTTGATGGAGTTCGCTTACAATAATAGTTTTCAGGAGAGCATTGGGATGGCTCCTTACGAGGCTTTGTATGGGCGGTAGTGTCGGACTCCATTGTGTTGGACTGAGGTTGGTGAGAGGAGGTTGACTACTTCTGAACTGGTGGAGCTTACTCAGGAAAAAGTGGCACTGATTAGGGATCGATTGAAGGCAGCGCAGGACCGCCAAAAGAGCTACGCTGACCGCAGGATCAGGGATTTGGAGTTTGCTGTTGGAGACTGGGTTTTCCTGAAGCTATCTCCTTGGAAAGGAATAGTACGATTTGGCAGACGAGGGAAGTTGAGTCCTCGTTACATTGGACCGTATGAGATCTTGGAGCGGATTGGTCCTGTAGCTTATCGGTTGGCCTTACCAGCAGATTTAGAAAAGGTACATAATGTCTTTCATGTTTCTATGCTTCGGAAATATATTCGAGATGATTCCCATGTTTTGGAAGCACAACCAGTGGAACTGAGGGAAGACTTGAGTTTTGAAGAGCAACCTGTTGCATTCTTGGATCGGAAGGATAAAGTGTTGCGAAGGAAGACGGTTCCCTTAGTGAAGGTATTGTGGAGGAATCATCAGGTCGAAGAAGCTACCTGGGAACCTGAGGCCTTGATGCGAGAACAGTACCCTTATTTATTTCACTGAATTTCGGGGGCGAAATTCTTTTTAGGGGGGTAGATTGTAACAACCCGTACCTACGGGAAGGGTAAAAATGTAATTTTGTGAAGTTTTGTAAAAAGGACGATTTTGCCCTTGTGAATAGTAAATGAAAAGTTGACTTTTTGTACTATTGATTGGATGAGTGTTAGCCTTTGACCGTGACGTAGGTTAGGACGTCACGAGTCCGTAGACAGGCGGCAGGTTCGATTCGGACAACCGGAGGAAAAGTTATGATGTACGGAAGGTTGGGGGCGTTACCGTAATTTTGAGTTAAGAGGGGAAATGTTGACTTTTTGGAGGATTTGTGGTTTTCACGTAGACCGAGGACCGTTGGATAGGTCTCGACGTCCTGAGTTCAACGACAGGCGGCACGCTGTCATCGGACGTCGGACGGAAAAGATACGGGTCTGGAAAGTTTAAGGGCAAAATGGTAATTTTGTGCAGGAGGGGCATTTTGGTCATTTGCCCTCAGCCCAATCAGATAAGGGCAAGTGGCAGATATTTTTGGGATGGCCAATAGCTGATGGACACGTGGGGGACACTAGATGGTTCTAGGAGAGATTTAAGTGTGCACGGCCACACTTGGTCATTTTTGAACCGTGCACAAGTTCGAAGGAAACAGAAACAGAGAGAAGATTGGTGTGAGGCGGTGATCGATTTGGATGCTAGGGAGAGTGAAGAGTGAGTTGAGAGAGTGACATAGAGACAAGGAGGAGCTGGTGATCGTGGTCTGGTGGTGCAACCGTGCGCGGAGGTGACGTGGTGGCTGGTTGGATACTTGGAAGAAACAGAGGAGGCCGTGGACGGTGGTGGCTGTTGTGTTGTGTGGTGGACGGATTCAAGGCGGTAGGAGGTCCAGGTGGTTGTAGGGAGTCCCACGAGCACCGTGGTGGGTGACGGTTCTCACGGCGGCGCCGGAATCGAAAGGTAAGCTCGTTTACTCTGTTTCCCGTGATTTTTCAAATGCAAAGTCGTGAAGTTGGGCTTAGAGTCGAGGGATTAGGAGGTCAGGGTGTTGTTCAGGGAGGTCTTAGGATTGGTTTGTGGTGGTTGCCGTGACGGGGAGGTTCACGGTGGGTGGTGGTTCGACGGCGGGTCCTCTGTGCCCTGTTTTAGCCGTGATCTTCAAACTTGAAGTCGTGGACTTCGGGGATGAATCGACGGATTCTGTGAGTTGGGTAGGACTAAGTAGGGTACTAGGAAGGTGCTGGTATCACCACCGTGAAGGGGGAAGCAGTGGACGGCCGGGAAGGAAAACAGAGCTTACGGGCAGTGTTTTTCGAGGTTGAAGACGAGGGGTATTAGGCCGTGATTTCTGGATTTTAGGATTGGGTTTGGTTGTAGGGGACTGGACGAAGCTAAAGGTATTGAAATGGAGAAGAATGGTGGGTGAACGGCGGAGAATCGGTCACGCCGGTTCAACACAGTTGAACCGGGTGACTCGAGGTTGAAGATACACTGTAGCAGGCGCGTGAGGCCCACGCGCAGCCACTTTGGGCGGCGCGTGGGGGCGCGTGGGGAGGAATCCGGTCAAGTGTCCAACATGAGTTTAACTCTAAATGTCCTAAGGGATCCAAGGGTATAGTTTTCGGGTTAATCGGACGGTGTTACGGAATGGTTCGGGAATCCGTACGGTTTAGGGATTCGGATTAAAATATTATTAAATTCCCGAAAAATTGGGGAAAATAGGGAAGGTATCCTTGATATTATTGTGACCCTATTTGGTATCTATTGACAGGACGGGAGACACCAGAGACGGTTGAGGAGCGCACGGAGCGCGAGTGACGTGTTGTAAACTGTGAGTGGACTCTTTCTTATTTCCGAGCATGCCAAACTGTTTTAATTACTGTTTTATGATTCTATGTGTGTTTTTATGCTTTAAATGATGATTATACGTGATTGAGATGTTTGCACGTTTTTCGAGATGTTTTCGGGCTTTTGCACGTTTTTCGAGAAAAAGCCGGTTTTCAGATTTTGATGCCATATTTGAGAAATTCACCCTATAAATGTTTTCTGATGATGGTAAATGGGTTATGGAATATGGTTAGGGATTTCCTATGGTTTTTGGTATGGAAATGGATTTTCCGGATTTGGGTTCGGAATGTCGGTTCTGAACGCCGGAAGGGCTTCGAACCGGGGATTTCGAATTCGGATTTGGCGATGGATTTTGAATTGGTTTTACACTGGATATGGATTGGATTTGCTGGATCTGGATATGGGTTTAAAGACCCGGATTGATATGGATGGGGGACGGGCCCGGATTGAGTTTAAAGACTCGGGAGTTTAAAGACTCGGATATTACGATATTACCCCCATAGGCCTATTGAGTTTAAAGACTCGGGAGTTTAAAGACTCGGATTTATATGTGAGGCCTGGTTGAGTTTAAAGACTCGGATAGGTCCAGCAGGTTTGATCGGGTTATACTCTGGTTTCTTATGATATTTTATAGTGTTTCTGTTTCTTATGATGTTTCATATTATGACTTTTCTAATACTTCATTGGCATGCCTGGTTTTAAACCGGAGGGAACAAATGATTTTATTTCCTTACTTGAATTGTTGGTAAACGGTTTTTAAAACTTTCATTCCTTTTGGTCCACTCACACCTTTTGTTTTTAATTTCCCTCCAGGTCGTGGTGATAGCGCTGGGGTGAACGTTGAGGCAGATATCGAGGCATAGGGCTTCCGACGTTCTTCCGTTGCGGACTTAGACTTGTAGGACTTTTGGTGCCCATTTTGTAGAACTATGCTCTGGCTTACTGTTGTATATATTTACTCCTTCGTCTGATGGTTATGCTTATAGTGGTATTAAGTTTATTTTGGTATTGTAAGTGTGATTGTCAGACGGGAGCAGGGTTCATCCCGAGTATCGAGGTGATATTTGGGACGGGTCCTGACAGTGGCAATCCAGGTAAGTCTTCCGGGAATACATCCGGAAACTCACAGACCACCGGTATTTCGTCGATAACCGGAGTATCGACCCGTTCCGACACGACATGCGCCAGATAA
This sequence comes from Prinsepia uniflora, assembly GCA_032719365.1. Lineage (NCBI taxonomy): Eukaryota > Viridiplantae > Streptophyta > Magnoliopsida > Rosales > Rosaceae > Prinsepia > Prinsepia uniflora. The sequence goes on along the minus strand of CM064865.1, from coordinate 64,619,449 downwards.
CCCTGGCATCCCTTCCGTAGACGTTTGGTAGCAGTAAGTGACGAAATCACTTCAGGAGGCGAACCATCACGTTCCCCCTGAAAGATAACTTCCGGCAAACCCGGGCTCCGCAAAATCACTTGTTTGCTACAGCAGTCGATGAGCGATCCGTGCTCCGACAGCCAATCCATCCCTAGGATTATATCGAAGTCGTGGATATCCAGAATAATTAAGTCTGCTGGTAAATCCACATCCTCAATTCTTACCGGGCACCTCCGAATCACCTGATTCACAAGGTACACGGTACCCATCGGGGTGCCAACACCCATTTCGCAATCTAAGGCTGATACCACACAATCAAGCATACCAGCACAACTCCTCGAAATAAAAGAATGTGTAGCCCCCGCATCCATTAATGTACGTACAAGAAAATTAAAGATATGTAGTGTACCTGTGACCATGCCTGGAGCAGTTCTCGCCTACTGCTGGGTCATTGCAAACACTTGGGCCCTCGGCCCTCCGTTCCGTCCACGCCCGCGCGCGCCACGTCCAGCACCACGGTCACCTCCCTGACCGCGACCTCCATTAGTGTGGGAAGCCGTGCTCTGCACCACACTCGAGCCCCCAGCGTCGTTGTTCTTGGACAACTGCGGACAATCACAGGCATAGTGGCCCTCTTCTCCGCAAGCAAAAAAAGTTACTGGCCTTGGCCTGTCCGAATGCCCACCAGAAGCACCGCTCCAAGATGAGCGTTGCCCAGAGTTGTATCCAGATCCTCTGCCCTGAGAGCCTCCACGTCGACCCGACCAGCCACGACCCTTGAAGAATGAGGGTGCTCCCCTGTAGCTCCCTCCCTTGTTGTTCTTACGGCCCGATGGCCCATGATGTGGGCGATCCTGACGTCGCCCCTCCCCCGAAGGTTGTCGTGATTGGTGTGCCGCCAGACTGGTAGCAGTCACACTGGCCCGGATCTCCCCTCGGTGTCCAAGCTCAAACCGCTGGCATTTGTCCTCCTCCGTGCTTACGAATGAGGCAGCGAACCGGGAAAGTTTCCCGAAAGTTTGCTCGTAGTCTGCAACAGACATGTCACCCTACTCCAGCTGCAGAAATTCCGCCTCCCGCGCCGCGCGAAAGGATCGCGGGTAGTACTGGTCCAGAAACCTGGAACGGAAAGCTTCCCAGGTAGTGGTATGGACAGACCACCCAGACATTTCTAGTCCGTGCCACCACTGGTAGGCTCCTCCTTCCAGCAAGAAGGCCGCCAGAGTCACTCGTTCGCCCGGAGGGCAGTGCATCACCGAGAAGATCCTCTCCCACTTGGTGATCCAGTCGTGAGCATCCTCGGGGTTTGATCCCCCGCAGAAAGGAGTGGCTCCCAACCGTTGAGCCCTTTCGATGCTCGCGCATTCCATCTCTCTTTCTAGATCCTCGTCCGTTCGAGTATGAGGAATTCTCCTAGGAGGCATAACCAACTGTTAAGAGGCATAGATCAGAAAACAATATTCTTAAAAGTCGAAAAGTAACTAGTACTCATCGCTAGTCTAGCATGCTGACCAATACCCTAGTACTGACCACAACCTAGTGCTCTGATACCAAGCTGACAGGACCCGCCCCGATCCCACAGGGACCACAAGGGGACGTGCCCTGCTCCCGTCTGACACCCAATAATTCATACCAATTTTAACCTCAAAACATTTAAAAGCCTAAATAACCAAATTAAAGTCATACATCAAATCCGAATTAAACGAATGTCAGACAAGGGATGAAATCCAAAATTACAAATTTGCGAGCACGACTCTAAAGTAAACCTGCGGGTACACCGCCCAGCAGGGGTTCAGGTACGCAGAAGTAGATCTATGCCTCAGCCTCTGGTTCCTCCTCTACCTCAGTTTCCCGACCTGGAGGGGTTATCAAAACATTAAGGGTGAGTGGACCGAAACTCAAGTTTATGAAATCGTTTGATAAGTAAAACATATAATTTATCCCTCCGTTTTCCAAACATGCGTGCATCATAATTCAAAATCATAAACCATATAATATGAACCATAAGGCATATAATAAAACCATAACCATAATTTTAGCCACTGCACTATACACTCCAATCCCGACATCCATGATGTCTGACGTCCCTGACGTCCAAATAAGGTCACAATCACAAGGCTACGCGTGCCACTCGGGTCTCAATTCCGAGTTCAATCCCCGAACCCCGTTCGGTTACAGCATCCCCGATGCTTAGCGTCATAGACGCTGGACGTTCTAGACGTCCGTGACCTCTCCGGGGTACCTCATCCGGAGGAGACAATATAATATGGAAGGATCTATACAGTGCAGTAACAAATACATTTTATTGATATCCACATGCAAACATATATATACATAGATAGAATCCGAACCAATCATTCAGTTTCATCGGACGGGTCTCAAGCCCAAATACCGTGAAACGTGCCATAACCATATTTTCCATATCCTCAAAACCATTATTGTTTTAGCATGTGAATAAGTATAATAAAACCAGAAAACATTTATGCACACAAGGGTTTAAGAAAATGGCCCACTCACAGCATGTTTCAATATCATCAAAACCATTTATCAATTCTAGCATGTGAGCATATAAGTAAATCAGAAAACATTTAAGCATGCAAGGGTTTAATGAAATCGGGCCCACTCACAGTACGATCCCGCGGTGAAACTGCGCGTACGAACTTGTACCGGGATTATCGTACAATTCCTGTCAGTCCAAATCACATGCAAGGGTCACCACATGTCTTAAACATTTAACCGAAAAGCCCGAAACAGAAACCGGCTTGGGGAAACCGTCCAACACGTATCCCGAGACAACCGGCCCTAGACTGACCCTCCTAACTATCTCAGATCAACATGGTTAAATCACCAAAAATGTTCAGAATGATGAGAGGAACAAAAGTCATGTTGATCGTGATCTGAGATAAGGTCCAACGCGCCCTCACGCGCCGCCGAAAGTGGCTGCGCGTGGAAGTCACGCGCCTGACACGGTAGCTGCTACAGTGTCACCTTCTTCACCTGATAGCCCTGCTATTCGAGTCTTCAACCCGCGTCCAGACCCGGTTGATTACCCATCAATTCCTACTCTATTTCGATCCCATTTGATCCTAACATGTTAAATAACTATCCAGTTTAGGTTATGTGATAAAAATCAACCTCGACACATCCCCAACCGACCCATCGACCCGTGATCAACCAATCGGGTCAATCACCAGAACTTCCTGGTTTCTAATTCAAACTTCAATTCACTTCACAGGCAGCTCAGTAGGATCAAAACGAACTAATATGAACGATCAATTGGGTCTGAGAGTACCTGAAGATTGTCGTCCCAAGCTCTGCAACTTCTCTGAAAACGGCAGCCTCCGTCCCAGCTCAACCGTGGCTGATAGCCTTCGATTTCGATGTGGTTGAGTTCCAAACACTCCCAGAAGACTAAACCAGGCCTTGGTTTGGTCCAACACTCACTAGAAATCAAAACCCGATTTTCCCTCCAATTTTGCCCGAAATGGTTTCTCTGGTTTCCTCACCTATTCTCAGTTCCTTCAACAGCAGAATGAAGCTTACACAATTCCTATTCAGTTTTAAAACAATTAAACCGTCCCAGAGGCTCGTGGGTGTCCAATCTGTCCACTGAAGTTTGTCCCCCGAAAGCTTCGAATTTCAATTAACAATTTGATCATGTAGCTGGATGAATCAGACCACGTTTGATGCTTCAAAAAGGTTTAAACAATCAATATTTTCCAACACACACACCAGTAATCAAATCGCACTCAGAGCCACCGCACATGGTGGTTCTACCCGTGTCCCCCGCGGTTGCTACAGTAACCAGGGCAAAATGACCAAAATGCCCCTGGTTCAATAATTACCAAAATGCCCCTCACTTCCTAGATCCGTAAGTCAGCCATACGAAGTTCGATTTCGGCGTGCCGCCTGTCTACGGACTCAGGACATCGAGACCTACCTAACGGTCCTTGAGTCATGCAAAAATTTGTTGCCAAAAAAAAAAGTCAACATTTTCGCCCCGAAAGTCCAAATTACGGTAATGCCCCTGAACTTCCGATAGTCATAACTTTTTCCCTGATCGTCCGAATTGGACGTGCCACCTGTCTATGAACTCGTGACGTCCCGAACTACGTCACGGTCACTGGTCAAAGTCCATTTGACCCACCAATCAAAAAGTCAACTATTTGGCCATACCATTCACAAGGGTAAAAACGTCAATTCATACATTAAATTACAATATTCAAATCTTCGAATTTCCGGGGTGTTACACATTCCCCAATTCAATTTCATCGCTTGATCTCTCCAGGATCACAACTCAACCTTCGAAATTGCTTACTGTCGTCTTGTCCGTTCAGAGCCAATTGGACATCAATTTGCTTCGTTCTTTCGATGATTCTGATCGTGGCAATCCCAGAAAGCTTAACTCAAGCTCCAATTTGATCCTCAGAGCTCATAGCTCAAAATTCGAATTTTCCCTCCAATGTTCCAAAATTTGATTCTCAGTTTCCAGTCACCCTCACTGTCCCTCGTGTTTTCCTTAGCTAATTCCATCCTCAATTCTCTCAATTTTCTCTTAAGATCAGATGTGGAAAGGAAATGATGATGGGTAGAAAACTCACTCTCTGCTTTTGTGTTTGTTCACGGCTCAAAGGAAAGAACAAAGAGAAAATGATTGATGCTGATTAAGAATAAAGAGGTAATTAAGTATGATGGAGAATGATTAAAGATGATAAGGCATAATGATGATGTTTCACATGAAACATGGACCATAATTTAGGCCTCGAAACAAGGGATAGGTGACAATTGTCACTCATCCAAGTGTCCTCAAACACTGATCACTATTTAATATTTTAATAATATTTTAATCGAAATCCCAGTTCGTTCGGTTAATCGATTTCTCTCTCGTGACCACAACTTCGTCGTCGAATCTCCGATTTCAGCGTGCCGCCTGTCTATGGATTCGTATCGACTCGACCTACGTAACGGTCCTTGGCCCTCGTCCATTAGACCTCCCGGGTTAAAATTCAACATTTCGCCCTTATCTTTCAAAATTACCAAAATACCTCTCGACTTCCGAACGTCATAACTTCTTCCTCGAATGTCGGAATCGAACATGCCACCTGTCTATGAACTCGTGACGTCCCGAACTATGTCACAATCATCGGTCAAATTCTATTTGACCTACCGAATTAAAAGTCAATATTTTGCCCACGCCTAGGGGCAAAACGGTCATTTTGCACAATTTGTCCAATTTCACTCAACTAATCCCAGATTAGTCATTCTAAACCATAATTCATTAATATTTAATCCCGATATTCGGGACGGGTCGTTACACAACGGTCTTCGAATTACGTGTAAAGTCCATATAGTTTGAAAAGTCAACAAATTGCCTCTTTTTAAACCAAATTACCCTTGAACTTCCGAACATCATAACTTTCTCCTCAAATGTCAGAATCTGACGTGCCACCTATCTATGAGCTCGTGACGTCCCGAACTACGTCACAGTCATTGGTCAAAGTTCGTTTGACCGCTCGAACCAAAAGTCAACCGTTCGCCCAATTCCAAGCGTAAAATCGTCATTTTCTTCAATTTTTCCAAATTTTTATTTTTTGAATTTTTTGGTCGTCACAGTGACTCAGGAGCAGGATTGCTATGATTAGACGTCTGGGAAGTCAGACATGTAAGACCCGTGTCTTGAAGGGAACGGTGAACAATCCCACATTTCTGCGAGGGGGAATGGTCTAGGAGAGGGTGGTGGTGTGCCTTAAAGGTGTAGACACACACCTATCTAGCACTAGGAATTTTGGGAGCTCAAGTGGCTTTGGGGGGGATTGGAACCCCAAAGTTAAGCGAGTTGAGGCTGGTGCAATTCCTTGATGGGTGACCCCCTAGGAAGTTGCAACATGAGCTCCCGAAAACAAAATCGTGAGGGCGAGGCCCAAAGCGGACAATATGGTGCTAGATGAGTCGGGTCCTAACCGAGGAGGGTCGGATCTTGGCAATTTGGTATTAGAGCCAGACCCCGACCGGGAAGTGTGCCAGCGAGGACGCTGGGCCCTAAGGGGGTGGATTGTAAGACCCGTGTCTTGGAGGAAACGGTGAACAATCCCACATTCCTGCGAGGGGGAATGGTCTGGGAGAGGATGGTGGTGTGCCTTAAAGGCGTAGGCACACACCTAGCTATGTAACACCGAAAAAATTCGAGGATTATAATAATGTAATTTAATGTATGAATTGACGTTTTTACCCTTGTGTATGGTATGGCCAAATTGTTGATTTTTTGATTTATGGGTCAGATGGACTTTGACCAATAACCGTGACGTAGTTCGGGACGTCACGAGTCCATAGACAGGTGGCACGTCCAATTCGGACGCTCAGGGAAAAGTTATGACTATCAGAAGTTCAAGGGCATTACCGTAATTTGGACTTTAAGGGCGGAAATGTTGACTTTTCGTTTGGCAACTAATTTTCACATGACTCAAGGACCGTTAGGTAGGTCTCGACGCCCTGAGTCCGTAGACAGGCGGCACGCCGAAATCGGACTTCGTATGGCTGAGTTACGGGTCTAGAAAGTGAGAGGCAGTTTGGTAATTATTGAACCAGGGGCATTTTGGACATTTTACCCCTGGTTACTGTAGAAACCACGGGGGACCATGGGCGGCACCACCATGTGCGGTGGTTCAGTGTGCAATTGTTTATGCAAGTGTTTGCTAGAAAGAATGGGATGTCTAATGCTTTAGAACGTGGACTGATTCATCCACCCAGCAAAGGCTACATAGTTTAATTCGATCGAAGCTTTTTCGGGGAACAAATATTAGTGGACAGACTGGACTTCCATGAGCCTCTGGGATGGCTTAAGTAGTTTAAAACTGATTAGGAATTGAATGAGTTTCACTCTGCCGTTGAAAGAACTGAGAATAGGTGAAGAACCAGAGAGAAACCATTTCGGGAAAATTTGGAGGGAAATCGGGTTTTCAATTTCTGGTGACTGTTGGACCAAACCAAGGCCTGGTTTAGTCTTCTGGGAGTATTTGGAACGCAACCACATCAAAATCGAGGGGAACCAGCCACGGTTGAGCTGGGACAGTGACTGCCGTGTTCAGAGAAATTTCAGAGGTTTGGACGACCACTTCCAGGTGAGTGTTGGTTCAATTGATTGTGTTTTCCAGTTCGTTTTGATCCTATGATGCTTCCTGTAAGGTTAATTTAATTATGGTTTGGAAACCAGTGAGTTGGGGTGATCAACCCGTTTGGATGATCACGGGGCGAATGGCCATTTAAGGATTTGATTTGGCTAATTAATGACTCAGAATTTAAATTAGATGATTAAATATCATGTTAGGATCAAATTGGATTGAAATCGAGTAGGAATTGATGGGTAATCAACCGGGTCAAGCCGAGGGTGGCAGGACCGTATTACAGATAAACGGGTGAAGATGGTGACACTGTAGCAGCTACAGTGTCAGGCGCGTGACTTTCACGCGCAGCCACTTTGGGCGGCGCGTGAGGGCGCGTTGAGCCTTATCTCTGATCACGATCAACATGACTTTTATTTCTCTCATCATTCTGAACATTTTTGGTGAATTAACCATGTTGATCTGAGATAGTTTGATGGGTCAGTTTAGGGCCGGTTATCTCGGGAAACGTGTTGGACGGTTTCCCCAAGCCGGTTTCTGTTTCGGAATTTTTGGATAAATGTTTAAGACTTGTGGTGACCCTTACGTGTGATTTGGACTGACAGGAATTGTACGATAATCCCGGTACAACTTCGTACGCGCAGGTTCACCGCGGGATCGTACTGTGAGTGGGCTCGATTTCATTAAACCCTTGCATGCTTAAATGTTTTCCGATTTACTTATATGTTCACATGCTGGAATCAAGAAACGGTTTTGATCATATTAAAATTATGGTTATGGCACGTTTCACGGTATTTGGGCTTGAGACTCGTCTGATGAAACTTAAAGATCGGTTTGGATTTTATCTATGTATATATATGTTTTGCATGTGGATATCAATAAAATGTATTTGGTACTGCACTGTATAGATCCATTCTTATGATACTGTTTCCTCCGGATGTGGTACCCCGGAGTGGTCATGGCGCATTGCCTGCGAGGGGTCATTCTACGGAGGAACCGGACCGTAAAATGACTCAGGAGCAGGATTGCTTATTGGACGTCAGGGACGTCGAGCGTCTAGGACGCTAGGCATTTGAGATGCCGTACCCGGACAGGGTCCGAGGATTGGACTCGGAATTGAGACCCGAGTGGCACGCGTAGCCTTGAGACTGTGACCTTATTGGACGTCAGGACGTCAGGCATCTGGGATGTCAGGATCAGAACGTATAGTGCAGTAGCTAAAATTTATCTTATGATTTTATTACATGCCTTATGGTTCATACTATATGATTTATAGTTTTAAATTCTAATGCATGCATGTTTGGAAAACGGAGGGGTAAATTATATGTTTTACTTATTAAACGGTTTTATAAACTTGAGTTTCGGCCCACTCACCCTTATTGTTTTGGTAACCCTTCCAGGCGGTGCAACTGAGGTAGAGGAGGATCCTGAGGCTGAGGCATAGATCTACTTCTGCGTACCTGAACCCTTGTTGGGTGGTTTACCTGCAGGTTTATTTTAGAGTCGTGCTCGCAACTTGTAATTTTGGATTTCATCCCTTGTCTGACATCTGTTTAATTCGGATTTGATGTATAACTTTAATTTGGTTATTTATGCATTTGTTTATTTGAGGTTAAAATTGGTATGTTTTTGGGTGTCAGACGGGAGCAGGGCACGTCCCCTTGTGGTCCCTGTGGGATCGGGACGGGTCCTGTCAATCTAGCACTAGGCCTTTTGGGAGCTCAAGTGGCTTTGAGGGGGATTGGAACCCCAAAGTTAAGCGAGTTGAGGCTGGTGCAATTCCATGATGGGTGACCTCCTGGGAAGTTGCACCATGAGGTCCCGAAAACAAAACCGTGAGGGCGAGGTCCAAAGTGGACAATATGGTGCTAGATGAGTCGGGTCCTAACCGAGGAGGGTCGGGTCCTGACAAGACATCTGGGATGTCAGAGATATGGACCCGGTGAGACCCCAGGTAGCACGCGTTGCTTATACCGTGAGATATGACGTCTGGGACGTCGAGCGTCTGGGACGCTAGGCATCTGGGATGCCCAGGATGGTTTAAACATGTTTTTCTTGAATGGTATTTATGGTTATGGTTTTGGGCGGTGGCCCACTTGGAACTGGATTTGGTATCTGGATGTCGGATTTATCGAGTATATGTTTTGGTTTTCGGTATTCTTGGATTTGGGCAGGGACCTACGTGATTTGGTTTTATGGATTTTGGGCTAAGGCCCTAATGGTTTCTTTTAGTAAATGGTTTGGTTACTTGTTTTCAATGCATGCATACGTTTTAATGAAGGGCATAAGTATCTTTATGAAATGTGTTTTATGAACTCCTTTATTTCCGTCCACTCACATCCTTTGTTGTTTTTAATGCCCTTCAGGTTGATCACGGATGCGACCGGGACATCGCATGCTTCCTCCATTGATCCTTGCGCACTCTGGAAGCCCCGAATAGGCAGTGACATTAGTTTATCCCTTTTGTGTCAGACGGGAGCATAGCACATCCCACGTTAATCCTGGGGGGGATTGGGATGGGTCATTTCATATACTACTAAAAAAACCAATCGGGCATATTTTCTCATATTTTATTAGTGAATAATTATAACAAGATATGGCATTTTAGAATTGTTATTAATTAGCTATGTAAGGCTCAACTTCGATCTTTAAAACCCCCCAAATATATATATATATATATATATATATATATGTAAGGATATTTTAGTAATCAAGTTAGTTTTTATTACTATTCATAAGAGTAAGTACACAAAAATAATAAAAATTAATAATAGGACCGTCACCGAAGGGACATTGAAAACCGTGCCCGGTCCTACTCCCATCTGACAAGTCGACTGAAGTTCCCAAATTACCCTCAGCACTTACCAAACAAGGGATAACCATACATGTGCCCACTCATGCCGCCACCTCTCGAATAGCCTCGATTATCGGGCCACGACCTGGAGGGTCAATAAAAACACAAAAGGTGTGAGTGGACGAAAATGAATCAGTTTATAAAACAGGTTACAGAAAGACATTTCTACCCTCCACGTAAAACCAATGCAAGCATTCGAAAATCATTTCACAATTCATTTCGTTTCCGGAAGAAAACAGTGTATGAAAATCAAATCATTTTCCCTTTTCTTAACCTTCGGGTCTTAGCCCGTAATCATAAACATAGGGCCTCAGCCCAAAATCATGAATCGAAATCCAAGTACAAGAACATAGTCCAAAAATCCATCAAAACACATAAACCGGGCCACTGTCCAACACATCCGAAAACATCAGAGATCAACAACAATTTACAAGTCAATCAGTTGCTGGATACCAATTACCGAGTCTTTAAACTCACATATATCAGGCCTTCTCGGGATATCAACGAGTCTTTAAACTCAAAGTATAATCAATAGGCCTCGAGGGGTATCACAATAACCGAGTCTTTAAACTCAAAACATCTCAAGGGCCCTCCCCCGTCATCAATCAACCGGGTCTTTAAACCCAAAACATAATCCATCAATAGTACCGGGCCTTTAAACCCAAAATATATGTAATTAATAATAAGTCTGGATCCATCATGATCCAAATTCCAAATCAATCCGAAATCACATTTTGTCATAATAGGACTTATGTCCGAATTTCACATTCAAATCTCAAATCATATACACCAGCCATTTCCAAATCCGAATTCGAAACCATTATTCCGTAAGCTAGCATCCAGAATAACCATTCCGAACCCAAATTCGGAAATCCACTTTCACGTTTCCGAATCTGAAATCTCGTTCATCAAAATCACTGTTATGCCCTGGGCATCAAGCTCGTAATCACCTTTTCCAAAATCTGTTTTAAATCTTTGAAATCAAATCATATTTCAAATCCCAAAGTTAAAGCATCAAAACCATGATCAAATCACAATATACTCGAAATCTCGGAAAATGCGCAAATCCGTAATAATCTCGAAATACGTGTCAAAATCGTAAATAATACTCACAATTATAATCAAAACATCCACAAAACATGACACGCACAAATCATATGAAATCGTTCATTAAGCCATCATCAAAGCATAGGAGAACCATAGTCTCGAAATATGTGCAATTTCGTATTACGTATGGAAATATGTATAAATACGGAAATTGTAATTATCACAAGTCATAATCATAATCATAGAAATCATAGAAACAGTTATGCATGCATTAAGATTTAGAAAGCAAAGTCCACTCACACACCGTCCATATCGCTCGTTTTCGCTCTGCACGTATTTCCGTAATTTCTGACATTTTCTAAAAATCTCGAATCCTGTCCGAAATCATTCTTCAGGGTCACTAGGGTCTCAAATAACATCATACTAATTTTTCATAATTTTCTGGGAATTAAATATTAATTAAAAACGTAACATAAACCTTCGGGCCCTCGAAACAATATCGAAACGGTGTCCGATTAACTCGAAAACAACGCTAAAATGTTCGTTACATTGTATAGGATAAAAATCATATTGAACTCACCTATAGAATCGGGCACACGTGCCCTCACGCACCTGCTACAGTAAACGCTACAGTCGTCGTCTCAACCCGGCTAGCCTGGTAAACGGGTCTGCGACCCGCGCGTTCGACCCTATTCAATTCCTGCCACAATCAACTTGTTTTCTTCAATTGAACCCTCAACTAGCATCACAATGAACTTAATTAAATGTCTGTAACATTCATTTCAGTCGTCACTTCCTAAAACTGACTCGATTAAGTTCAAGCTCTAATAAAAGTTCAACGTCCCAATTCATTAAAAAGTCAGTGATTTCTCCAATTAACTAGTTAGGGAGCATCGTAGGCTTACTATAAAGATTATTTTGTAATCAATTTCATAAAAACTTACCTCCAATTACACGAACACAAGCTCGCGATTTCTGGATTTTCACCATGTCCGTTCATGGCTCTAAGGGCTTCGAAGCTTGCATCTCTTGATTTGGATCGACTAATTAAGGTCCCAGAAGGCATCATCTGACCATAATTGGACTTGGGCTGGCCTAAAACTGAAAATTCGAATTTGAATTTACCCAAGGACGATTTTGGGTTTTTGAACTCTCCTCTCACCATTTTCCTCCCCTTCCCTCCTCTCTCAATCTCAGAACTCTGTTCTTCCTCTCTTCAACCTGTTTCAGCTATCAGTTTCCCTCAATTTGGTCTTGGGAAGGTCGATCACGCATGGGAAACAGCCTCTGTTTTTCAATTTTAAAAACACCAACACAACACCCGTTTCCAAACCACCATTGTATACCCATGCTCTGCTCCACTCAATTGCATAAACAATCCCTCAGTGCTCTGCCCAACCAGTCACTAATCCCTCTTCAGTTAAACAATTCACTTAACAACTAAAAAAATTCACACAATAGACCACCACGGCTGAATTTAAACCGCACCCTCAAAATTACCGTTTTACCCTTCCTTCACCAAATTACCAAAATGTCCTTCACGCTTCTAGACCCGTAACTTGGTCATCCGAACTCCGATTGACGCGTGCCGCCTGTCTACGGATTCAGCGTCTCGAAACCTACCCAACGGTCCTCGGCTTATGTGCAAAGTCCATGTCGTTCGAAAAGTCAACAAATTGCCCCTTTTTAACCAAATTACCGAATTGCCCTTGAACTTCCGAACATCATAACTTTCTCATTGAATGTCAGAATCGGGCGTGCCACCTGTCTATAAACTCGTGATGTCCCGAACTACGTCACAGTCATCGGTCAAAGCCTGTTTGACCGCTCGAACAAAAGTCAACCGTTCGCCCGATTCTAGGGGCAAAATCGTCATTTTCTTCAAATTTTCCAAATTTTCATTTTTCGAAAGTCTGGGTCGTTACAATTAATCACATTATTTTTTAAAAATTTATATAAAAAATAAATAACTCAATAAAAATAATTATCTATTTCTTCAATTGATTACTTCTTTCATTCCACATTATTCTCATTTCTAATAAATAAAGGGCAAATTACACTTTACTACCCATGTATTTTATACCTTGTAACAGATTCATACATAAACTTTCAAATGTTACAATTCTCACACTTAAATTTTTAAATCGTTACACTTTGACCCCTCCATTAAAATTTTCGTTAAATCTAAAATGTGACCCAAAATTTAAATAATAAAATATTAATTTAAATGTATAAAATTATTTGTTAAAAAAAACTCCTAAAAACCATTCCACTTTCCTGCCACCGCAACCATCCCACCTGTCAGGACTCGACTCTAGCACGATATTGTCCACTTTGGGCCTCCTCGCCCTCACAGTTTTGTTTTTGGGAGCTCACGATGAAACTTCCCAAGGGGTCACCCATCATGAAATTGCACCAGCCTCAACTCGCTTAACTTTGGAGTTCCAACCAAACCCAAAGCCATTGAGCTCCTAAAAGACCTCGTGCTAGATAGGTGTGTGCCTATACCTTTAATGCGCACCATCGTTCCCTTCCTAGACCATTCCCCCCTCGCAGGAATGTGAGATCGTTCACCGTTCTTTGTAGGACACGGGTCTTACAATCCACCCCCTTTAGGGCCCAGCGTCCTCGGTAGCACACTTCCCGGTCGGGGTCTGGCTTTAATACTATTCTGTTAGGACCCGACCCTCCTCGGTCAGAACCCGACTATAGCATGATATTGTCTGCTTTGGGCCTTCTCGCCCTCACGGTTTTGTTTTCGGGAGCTCACAGTGCAACTTCTCAAGGGGTCACCTATCATGAAATTGCACCAGCCTCAACTAGCTTAACTTTGGAGTTCTAACCGAACCCAAAGCCACTGAGCTCCTAAAAGGCCTCGTGCTAGATAGGTGTGTGCCTACACTTTTAAGGCACACCACCATTCCTCCTCGTAGGAATGTGGGATCGTTTACCGTTCTATACAAGACACGGGTCTTACACCACCCCTTCTTTATTAGATTTTAGATTTAATCGTAAAGATTAATTCCCCATTTTGTTTATTGTTTAGGCCTATATTTCACAAAAAAAAATAATAATAAACAAATTGAAAATAAAAAGAATAGAAATTCCGAAAATTTTGTGAATTTTCTGAAATTTTTTTCTGGAAAGAGTATTAATTTCTTTGAATATTTCGTCACTAACGGTATAAATATCTTTAGCAACAAAACATTCATATGAACAAAGTCGTAAAAAATAATTTTTGCGACGTTGTTCATTTGAATTTATCGCTGCTAAAGGGCAGAAGCCTTTTAGCGACGAAATGCACAACCAAACTCATAATTTTTTCTAGAAAATGTAGAAATTTTCATAAATTTTTCAGACATTTTCCTTTAACATTTGAGAACGCTTTCAAACCTTCCAACACATAAAAATGCATCCAAATAATTCTCTTAACGATAAGATTCCCATTAATGGCTTATTGCTCCTATTTTATTTCTATATCTTTGTTCATTTCTCCAAACTCCAATTTTCTTTTCTTCTCTCTCGCTCTTTCTATGTTTCATACTTTCAATTTATTTGTTTTCTTTCATGTAAAAGAGCTCAAGCAATGAGGGAATGAGTCCTTTTGAAGGGATGGTTTTAAGGGCGAGGTGTTTTGGAATGGTAGAGAAGGTGTGGGTAGTGTGGTTAGGTGAGTAACATTTGGTTTAAATTTTTTTATTTTATATAAATTTAAATTAATATTTTATTATTTAAATTATAATATTTAAAAATTTAAATATGAATCTATTATAAAATATAAAATATAATATAAAATAATAAAGTATAATTTACTAATAAATAAATATGCCCCTCTAGCCTCCCATCTCCCCCAAAACTTTTACTTAAAAAAAAAAAAAGAAAAGAGAATTAAGCGACATGAGGAACTTCTTTTGGGGGGAAGGCCTTAAAATGATATTTAAGCGACGAAGTGAGTGGTGACACGTTTTAGAGAATACAGACGGCTCTCTCTGCTCTCTCTTGTGCTGTAGTGGCCTCATCTGTTGCTCACACGTATATTTTGTGAGTTCAAATTCACGAGAAACGCTTCAGACTTCGTCTTCTCCTTGGTAAAGGTAATTATTCTTTATTTGACTGAGATTATGCTTCTTCCCTTTCCTTTTCGCCTGTTGAAAAATTGTTAATTTTTTTTTTTTTTTGATTATGAAGTTATTTCAGTTCTTTGGTCAGTGATGTTTGTGTTGAAACTTGAAACGGTGGATGGCTCTATTTAATAATATCATAAATAGAAAGAAAATAAATGTTTTGGGTTGATTTTGTTTTGATGGTGAATTGGTGTTCACTGGTCAGTAGTGATCAATGTATTGACATGGGTGTCTGGGTCTAGCTGAAAGAAAAATGAGAACGAACTTAGAGATATTGGCTGTGGCTTTGAAGAACTTTGTCATTGTGGTTTTGTTAAAATTTTCACCATCTTTCTTATTCAGTTGGCATGATTTACTTCTCATCGCATTGCCCATCACTGGGATCATTCAAAGAAAGTGATGCATTGTAGAGAGAGATGTAAATATTGAAGTTATACCATTTATTTGTTTGCTTCTCCAAAATTGGTTATAGGACTAGTAGTTTACCACGAATACAGTGAATTTTAGTGTTTTTTTTTTTTTCCGTTCTTACAATTTCCCGTATTTCCTATTTTGCTAGATTTCTGTCTCCAGTCGTATTTCTCCAGTTTTAAGATTCAGATCTTTTGCCTCTGTTTTTGTTTCAATTTTGAAATTTCTAGTGGAATTTTTTCTTTTCTATTTTACATGACTTAAATGATGGCTTACTGCTTTTCTGTCAGTCTTCAACATGACCAGGGGAAGAGATGAAGAGTTTGAAAACAAATGGCCGGCTGGAGATCACACAAATGCCAATTTTTTTCCTTCTCCTGTTGATAAAGTAAGTAGAGAAGCTGCAGACTATCAAGGGGTGGGTAAGGACCATCAGGGTCCGGAAGAATTTTCTGGTTATATATTTATGTGTAATGGAAGAACAAAACCAGAATGCTACCTAAACCGTGTATTTGGACTTCCGGCTGGAAGAAAGAATGCCATAGATAAGATTAGGCCAGGCATGAAGCTATTTCTATTTGATTATGAGGTGAAGTTTCTTTATGGGGTATATGAAGCAACCACTCGTGGAAAGTTGAATTTGGAAAGAACAGCGTTTGGTGGAAACTTTCCTGCACAGGTGAGTTTATTTTTCTTTTCATATGATCTCCAAAAGCAAAAGGGTCTTCGTTTAAGTTCAATGGGAAGAGAAAACAAGCTATACCATGACAATTTTTTGTATGACACTGCACAATTGACCAAACTACCACTCACATAAAAGTATGCTTAATGAGTCATCGTTTAGAATTTTCCATTTTAACACTTTGTTTAGCCAGAGTTCACTAACATTTGTATTTAGAAGGCATAGTCAGTTGCTTCATTGGTCTCTTCCCCCTGATGGAAATGGTAATTTAGATCGTAGTCCTTTTAATTTGGTAGTGAACTTTCTCAGTTCTGTCCACTTGATACTTTCTTTACCAGAGGAAAGCCTTAATTATCTTATGGCTTTCTCAATTAGCCTTTTAAGCTGCATTTTTTGTTTTTCACATGAGTTTTGTATACAGGTGAGATTCAAAATTTACAAGGAATGCCTCCCCTTGTCAGAGACTGAGTTTAAACCTGCTATCCAAGGTAACTACCACAAAGGCTTCAAGAAATTTAATACGGTTCTCAATAGCCAACAAGTAAGCTTCTCTTCTAAGTGGAATCAGTTCAGTTTCATCCAACCAATTAGATTGTTGTGACTGCTTATTTTTCAGTTGATTTTATGGTGCAGGTAAGTAATTTGTTATCACTGTTTCATCCTATTACCGTACAATCGTCCCCCAAATACGACAGTGCCTGCATAAGGGATCAATTTCAGCCAGCAGACAGTAACTTCAAATCAATGCATCCCAGTCATGCTCCACAAATGTCAGTGCCACAATATGTTCCACAAGCAGTCCTATTTCAGCAGTGTAACAGTCCTGGCCTCACAGGAAACATGGGTCTTTGCCAATATTCTGTGGATTCACAACCAGCAGTGCCGGCTCAATCAACGGAGGATCAGTTTCAGTCCTCAACAAGCTTGCCTTCCATGAAGGATCCAAATGCAGCCTTGGTGTATGGCAGTCTTACTTCCCCATTGTTGGAGCCTCAATATACTCAACCGAGTGTCCAACACCCACAACATGTTAGTTATGGATACACCGTGAAGTTAGGCTACGTTTATCCTACGGTGCAATGGCAACCTATGGTCGCTTCAACTCAGACATATTATTCTGCAGAATATGGGAAATATTACTTGACTGAAGTACCTGCCCAGCAAGCACCAACATCATATGAAAGGTACTGTTACCGTGGTAGCTCGATTCCCATGTCACAACCCAACTCCCAAAGCATGTATTTTTTGTTATGTGCTAAGGCTTTGATTATTTTAGCTTCATTTTTTTGCTACTTGATATTTTCAATGCTTTACCAAGTTGTTCCTAAACCAAAATGCTTGGCAAGCCCTTTTGAAAGTTACAATATGCTTTTGAAGATACAAAACTTGATATTAACCGAAGAAGTGAAAATTTTGGCGGCTTTCCTCGAAAAGTATATAAGCAATTCAGGAAATGCTATATTTGATTGGTTAAATGGAAGTTTGCATAAAATCATGTTAAGAATAGCAGCCTGGATTTGAAAATTATGCCACATCCCCCTTCCTTTGTAGCTGAATTGTGCAATCTCTTATAATATTCCCAACTGCTCCTTAGTTCTT
Organism: Prinsepia uniflora; assembly: GCA_032719365.1. Lineage (NCBI taxonomy): Eukaryota > Viridiplantae > Streptophyta > Magnoliopsida > Rosales > Rosaceae > Prinsepia > Prinsepia uniflora. The sequence continues at coordinate 64,601,593 of CM064865.1, read as the reverse complement.
GGATGTTATCTTGCAAATGCGATATATACATTTCTGTTGAGTTGTCTTGATTATCTATTTAACTTGAATAATGAAGGTCTTTGTGTTGAAGCTATCATACGTATGATGGTGCTGCACATGATAGGGTTGCTCTGGATCAACACACGGGCTTTTTTCATGGCTACAATCTCTACCAAGTGCCTAATCCCAGGACAGGGGCCACCCCACCTAGAGCTGATGGACAAATTGTGGATCTCGAACATGCTGGAAGTTGAGCATAGCTCTTCATGAAATACTTGGTTTTGTTAAATGTTCATGCTCTAAGTCTAGAATGATGCTCCAGTTAGATTAACAGTCACTGGTTAGATGTAAGTACATTGAGTAGATGTTACATTTAGACAATGCCTTTTCTGAATGATGATGGCTTGGATATCAGCTTTCACTTTAACTTTAACTTTGAATGGATGTGTCATGACTCATGTGTGTGACGTTTCATGAAAATACTACACGTCATGTTGATGTGAGGATTAGTGATACATTATTTTCATCAGACTTTAATTTGTTTAATTGATTAAAATAAAAATTAATATTGATCATGATGTCATATAATTTCATTTAGCATGAGGGAGACAATCTTCAATACCTTCCGATTGCTTCGTTCTTTTCGTATATATGATTATTGCCTAAAACCTTGATTTGCCAACAAATAAATCGATGGATCAAGAAAATTGAGAGCATCCATCGATTGTGGGACGTTGACTCTGACCTCTCCATTGTATTATATTGCTAGAGTCGTCATCTTGTCGAGGGAGGAAGTAGGTCTTCATCAGCTTCGTGTTGGTTCGTCTTGGATTATCTAAGTGAATGCGAATGGAGGAAGAAATAAAGACGGAGGAAGACAGGAAGTGGAATGTCTACATGCACCCAGAATGGGAATGGGAATGGGATCAGATACGGAGGTAGTACGTGGTTGACCTCAATGCTCGTTGACCCCAAGACATTCTACCGTGGAGGAATGTCACCATGTCTTTACTTTATGCCAAGTCATGCCCATTCTCTTCTGCTACGGCCCCATATACTACACATTCCACGTCTGAAAAACAACATATCATGTAATCACTTAGAAGGAATTTTAGAGTTTAAGATAAATTATACTGCCAGTGAATTTATTCAATATATACACAAATTTTGTAATGAGTTAGATTAATTATTAATTACTGGTAAAGGGGGCTATTATTAAGTTAAGAGTGAGCAGTGAGAGCAGGCTGCAGGCCTTCAATGAGCAATGATTGCCGATTGATAAATAGAAGGGGCATGCCCCCTTCAACAAATTAACAGCCATGCATGCCCTTTTTCACTCTTTGCTGGCCATCCATGTCTCATGTCTGCTGTCTATCTTTAATCTTTACCCTTTATTTTCTCTTCTCTCCACTTTAATTTCCAGCAGGTAATTCTCATGGCTTTATATATTAAGGAAAATATTATTTTACACTTAACATTTAAAAATCAATATTAAAATGGATCACTAAATTTTAATTTAATTATTTTATTTCATGTAGTTTTGAAATTATATCAATTTATTCTATTTATTTATTTCACTAGTAAATCATTAATTAAGTTGAGAACATTCTTGATATTCATTACAATTTATTATCAATTTTATTTTTAATTAAGTGGCTAATTATTTTAATTTAGTTATTTTTTTTTTTCAAATTAGCACATTTAACAAACTCTAAGTTCACTACATTTACGTTTACAGTATGTTTAATTAATTATGTTCTTATAACTAGTTTAAATACACTGATTTGAAAAAGTAACTAAATCAAAATAATTAGTCACTTAATGAAAAATAACATGAGTAAGAATTTTTAATTAATACCAATAATGCCCTTAATTTAATTGATGGTTTAATTGTTGAAATATAAGGATGAAGTAGATTGATGTGATCTCCAAATCATATGGAGTAAAATGATGAAATTGAAACCTAACGGTCCATTCTGATGTTGACCTCCAGCTATCAACATCTGGCCACCGAAATCTGACCACCGAGTGCCTGATTCTAATCACGGACCTCTATACAATAGTAGTTCTTAGAATTGTCACGAGTAATTGCATTAGAAAAAAAATGGTAAATTAGTAATTAAATATTTATTATTTATAATTTGAAATCCATATAAGAATTTAGCTTAATCAAATATATTTAAAATGGAAAACTAGATTTGATAATCTAGAGTTGAAGAGCTTTTAAGTGTCGGGACCAAAAACATTGCGTGCAATTAACGATTTGTAATCTAGTGGCATAACATTGCCAGAATGCCAGGTAATGAACCCGACACCTCTATATATTACTCAAGCTTTTATAATATAAATGATTCTAATATATAAGAAGAAAACTTAAATTCGACGGACATACGACGAACTTGATGAATTATCCTAATTTATATTTGTAGGATTGCGTATAATAAAATATATGTGGGGAAACATGACGTGTGATGAATCAGAAATCCAATTGTACAAATCCTCCCGGCCATTTTTTTTATATGTGAATGATGAAATGGTGTTCAAACTGTTGAATGATGATGATTAAAAATTAAATTTTTTAAATTGATAATATATTGACTCAGTAATTTCCAAGTAAAAGAAAAGTAAAATCCCAACACGAAAAAGGAAAATAGAAAAATATTGAAAGGTTGAGCAGTTGTGTGTTGGGTGGATTCTCAAAAGGCTCAAGGCTGTTTCCCAGAAACGGTCGGGGTCGTCGCTATGCTGCAGCCTGTACGTTATGACTCCGAAATTTCTCCCTCATTTATGTAACTTTTCCGAATTTGACTTCTAAATTTGAATACACTTTAATTCTAAATGCTATGTTATAAAGTGATGTTAAGTGATGATCGGAAAGTTTCATTTTTTATATTATATTGTTAAGATTATCTCCGTAAAAAATTAATAAAATTGAAAATCGTATAGTTATTCATATATACCATGTAAATCAATAATTTTGGCAAATCTGGTTGATTTTAATTTTCATAGCCTTTGCTTATGTCTCATTTTCCATTGTAATATTTAAACCCAAAATAAAATAAAAAAGCTGAAAAACGCGGCTTCCTCAACTAATTCTCATTTGCTTTTGCTTACGTTAAACTATAACTCTCGTCTATTTTAAAGAAAAATGCGTATTTTTTTTCTGATCTTTTAACTTACCAATAAAAATGCGTATTAATGGGTTATCTCTCATAGTTAAACTTAAACCGATGGCAAAAATCTGGATGAAAAATGTGGTCAAATCCGATACCGATGAGTCCATGACTTTCCTGTGATATGACGAATTATGGAACCGAAAAAGTGGGGCCATGCATGAATAGAATAATATATTGAGAGTATAAAAGTTGATAATTTTTTTAGAGATAGGGGAGTTAATTAAGTTGGTAGCATAGACATTATAGAATTGTGTTTCAGTTCATTGCAATTTCGATTTCTTTTTTTTTTTTTCTGATCAATTTGAGAAGTTGAAAGTTTTTTTTTTTCTTTCCTAAATTTAAAAGAAAGGAAAATACAAAGGAAGTTAAAAGCTAGCATAGCTGGGGGTGAAGTTGACTGGCGGAGGCAGAGGACTCAGAGAGGCTTTAGTTTTACAGTGTCGAGTCGAGTCAGTCGAGTTGCGTCGTTTTTTGGGATGGGCAACTGCTTCTCTAACGACACTGGGGGCATGTCGGCGGTGGGCGGCGCCGCCCCTGCTACTCACAGCAATCCCTACGACGCACCGAACGACGCCGTGGATGCCTTCCTTAGGTCTCGCGGCTACAACGGCCTCTTCTCTCAGATCGAGGTTACTTCGCTCATCTACTTCTCTATAATCTTTTGAGCCATTTCATTAACTTTTTTTTATTAGCTATTAGCAACCGGCAATTTGAATTGATTTTTGAGTTTAGCTTAATCTGATGGCAGTGGCGGTAGAGATCGTTAAAGAACTTGAAATTTGAATTCGTAGACCTGTTGACTATTTTTTTATGCGCAAATGTAGTGAAGAAAGATTAACATGGATCAGTGGGACTGTTTTTCAAAACTAATGGTCCAGAATTGGAAGTTCGAATCTTGATTGTTATTCAAAATGCGATATTTATTTTATGATTTCTTCTGCGGCCAAAGCTAGGATTTTTACGATTGTTTTTCTTCTTAGGTTTTAACTAGTTAATTGCCCCTATTTAGACTCTGCCAGTCTTTGCATCTGTTATACTGAATTTTCTTTTCTACACTACCCGTGCAGTTATCATTTTCCGCTAGAGACTTGCGTGATCGGGACGTTCTCTCCAAGGTTTGTGGCTCTAATGAATATGAGTAGCCATTACTTGCATTTCTAATATTAAATCCGTATCCTAGTCTTGATCATTGATGTTTTCATGGTCTTCGTGGCTTTCCTCACCCTCCTTTTCCAAATTTATTGATTCACAATGTGAATTTACTTGTGTTATACAGCATGCATTATGCTTTTGTGAACTTTTTTATATGCTATTTTTCTATCTATAATTGTTTACGAATGTAAACCTGATGACAATATTCGTAACTCTCACACTTTTCCATCCAAAAGATGAATTCTTCATTTGACTGCTTCCTTAGATATTTCAGTTTATGAATGTAAACCTGATAACAATATTCGTAACTCTCACACTTTTCCACCCAAAAGATGAATTCTTCATTTGACTGCTACCTTAGCTATTTCAGAAGGATGCAACAATGCTGATGTAGTTTCCAAAGCTCAGTTTTTTTTGCATGATGTTAATGGTAGTTCTTTCTTGATTTCATGGTCCTTGTAGTTAGTTATTTCTTAATCTATACTTTGCTTTCATGGTCCATACTGTAGATGTGTAAATCTTTCTTTGTTTCAGGAATGTCAGTCTGTTATTCATGAATTTTATTTTCTATAGAGTGATCCCATGGTGGTTATTTATACACAAGGAAGAGATGGAGGACTTACAGAGCTTGGTCGGACCGAAGTAATTCGTAATACATTAAATCCAAAATGGATCACAAAACATTATATCACTTATCATTTTGAGGTTGTGCAGAATCTATTGTAAGTTCGAATCTTTTACCTCTGATTTAATCCAGAAAAACATGTTTTGGTTTCACAATTACGTATGATATGGAACCTTTTTCATCGCAGGTTTCGTGTATATGACGTTGACACTCAGTTTCACAATATGGATGTGAAGGTACACAATTTATGATTTGTGCCTGTATATAATGTCATTCCTGTTTTTAAGTTAGATTTCCTGGTCACCCATTTGTCTATGCCAGATCCATTTGTATGCAAGAAGCAAGATAAATGTGGTTACTTCCATCAAGTAGAATTGACTATTTAAGGAATACTTTCTTGTTTTCTGTTTTTTTTTTAATTTTCTGTATAGAATTTAATAGCTATGCTCATATTTCTAGGTGGACATAATGGTAGCTTCAGATGAATTAATGTATTAGCACAAGAATTTCTGTTTCTCACTCTTTTCTTTTGTGCAGATGCTTAGGCTAGACGAGCAACAATTTCTTGGTGTGGCAACCTGTGCATTGTCTGAGGTATGACTTATTGCCCATTCTCTATGGAACATTTAAAGATAGGAACCTCTATGATTTTCTATCTAGACTACGCAAAGTTGACCAATATGCGCGAAACCTGCTTGAACCCAGCCAACTCCGGACTCCTAAATCGGTACAGAATGGAGGTTCTGTGCTTTTGTTGCCTCAAAAATTTTTCTACCTAAATCTGACCCATCAAATCAAAGGTTGGATCCAGGTAGGTTGGCCTATTGAACCTGACAAGTCAAAGACAAGAGAAAAGTTATCTACTTTCGGGTAGCTTGACCTAGGCCTCATCTCTCAGTCACTTCACATGCCACACAAGATATATACATAGTTACATACACATATGGATATAATTAGAGATCTATAGACAGAGAAGCTCTCACCATCTGATGGAGTTTGATTTTTCACCTGAGAAGCAGTTTTGTTCATATTTCTAGTTTATTTGTTTACCAAGATACATTACTGGGGATTATTTATTCAAGGCTATACCTGAAGCTCTGGCATCTGATACTTTTACCTGTTAATTCGTCTTTCTACCTGTGCAGATAGTTACTAAATCAGACAGGTTATTAACCCTCGATCTTGTATATAGAGAAGAGTCAAACAGACCAGGTCGTCCTCGAGATTGTGGACGGCTGATTGTGCAGGCTGAAGAGTCTGTTAGTTCGAAGACAACAATAGAGATGAGCTTAAGGTGTTCAGATTTGGAATACAAGGATCTCTTCTCAAAAAGTGTATGGGCTGCTAAATTATTAGTTCTTTCTCTTTGGTTATCTATTTTTATGAGCTTACTGGGTATATGGACTTTTGGCCAAATTGGCTATGGTTTTTATTTTGACGTGTGGTCTGATTTGTCTTTCAGGACCCCTTTTTGGTAATATCAAAACTTACCGAGAGTGGGACTACAATTCCAGTTTGCAAAACAGAAGTCATAAAGAACGAGCTCAAACCATCATGGAAGCCAGTATATTTGAATATTCAACAAGTTGGAAGCAAGGTATAAACAAGTATTTTTGGTGCTAGAACATGCGTGAATTAGTGGATATTGAATTCGGGGTCTATGTATGCTTTGTTCACCTAGTTGCCATGGAAAGTCTTTAAGTTTTTTGTTGTCTATTTTTCTATGGCCGTATATTCTAAACTCAGAAAGTTAACTGAACTTGCCCATCATGTGGCTGCTGCCACTATAATATCGTAGTGACATTGAGAGCTCCATCTAGTAGCGATGTGGTCAAACATGAAGATTCTATTATTAAAGATTTACGTGTCTTTTTAGAAGAGAAAAAATGCTTCTTCATCTATTGATAGCATGATCATATTGTGCTTCTCCTGTGTATTAATAGCCTTCATTTTTAATCTGCAGGACAGCCCCCTGATAATGGAGTGTTTCAATTACAATACCAATGGCAAGCATGATTTAATTGGGTAAATAAATATCTCTGTCTTCCACCTTGTTCCCTAATTTTTATGGAGTGGATCAGTGGCTGATTTTCTTTTTTCTTTATAACATTAATGTGCTTTGGTTGAATAAACAGGAAAGTTCAGAAATCACTGGCAGATTTGGAAAAGCTTCATGGTAGTGGGCAAGGTGATAATTTGTTTTTACCAACTGCTGTTGGGCATGATTGCCACAACAAGGTAATGTAGTAAAGGTGATATCTTATTTAATTCCATTCCTAATATCTCTTAATTTAGATGTTCTCTTACATCATTGCAGATACTAAAAAGCCAACTATTTGTAGAAAATTTTACTGAAAGCGTTCAGCACACCTTCCTCGATTACTTGGCTGGGGGATGTGAATTGAATTTCATGGTCGCTGTTGATTTTACAGGTACTTATCTACACATATTTGTTATCCTTTTTGTTCTTTAATTCTTGGGTGCAAAGGGATGTTTCTTTTGGCTTGAAAGATGTGTCTTGGTTCATTGTTCAATAACATGATAGAAGTGATTGCCACTAGATGTTGAGCCTTGCAAAAATTTCTGGAAGCCCAGTAACAGACTTGTCTGCTATAGGAAAGTGTTGCTTCCACACTTGCGTTGTGTTTGCCATTACGTCTAGCTCATTAATTCGATCTTTTCTTAATTTTGCCGTGCCATGCATGTTAAATTGCCTTATAAAATTCACTCATTCCTTGATTATCAGCTTCAAATGGAAATCCTCGCCTGCCTGATTCCTTGCATTATATAGATCCTTCAGGACGGCCAAATGCATACCAGAGAGTGAGAATTCTCTCCTGTGTATTATAATTTACACAACTTATTCCTTTCTCTGGACCCATTTGATTGTGACATTGTTTTCCAGGCAATCATCGATGTTGTGGAGGTGCTGCAGTTTTATGATTCAGACAAGCGCTTTCCTGCCTGGGGATTTGGAGCCCGACCAATTGATGGTCCAGTTAATCATTGTTTCAACTTGAACGGGAGTAGCCATTACTGTGAGGTGAAAGAGTTTATGACCAGAACTTGCTCTTTTTCCTTGAAATTTTGTAGCGCCTTTCTCTGTATTAATGATTATGTAAATCTACTTCTTTCAGGTTGAAGGCATCCAAGGGATTATGATGGCATATACTAGTGCACTCCAAAATGTTTCTCTTGCAGGACCAACTCTTTTTGGTCCCATAATCACCAATGCTGCATTAAATGCCAGCCAGTCTCTTGCAAATGGTGGACGAAAATACTTTGTTTTGTTAATAATCACGGTAAGCATAATGGGTTGTATGTGATCTCTGAAGTTCTATTGATCACAACTGAATCAGTTAGTATTTGCATGTATTATCTCTGAAGTTCTTTTAGTTTAGTCAACTTTTCCCAGTTTCTTGCGTCTCGACCTCAACTTTGTTCTAAAATTTTACTGTCATAGGATGGCGTAGTGACAGATCTCCAAGAAACCAAAGATGCCCTTGTGAAAGCATCTGACCTGCCATTGTCAATCCTCATTGTTGGTGTAGGAGGAGCTGACTTTAAAGAAATGGAGGTATGATATTTATTTGTGTTCTCAATTATTTTGATTCCATTAACCAGTCATACTTGAATAGAAGCGTAAATGTGACTAGCTAACCAATTATCTCTCTTGCTTGTTATCAAGATTTTGGACGCTGACAAGGGCGAGAGGCTTGAAAGTTCAACTGGTCGTGTGGCTTCACGCGATATAGTCCAGTTTGTTCCATTCCGAGATGTTCAAAGTGAGTCGTTATATGTAACTTTGCTTAGATAGTAGCTTTAGAAATTGTTTTGGGTAAGCAATAACTTTCCTTCGGTTTCTAGGTGGAGAAATCTCTGTTGTTCAGGCACTTCTAGCAGAACTACCGTCTCAATTTCTGACTTACATGCGATCCAGAGATGTGAAGCCAATTTTGTGATCATGTAAAGAAAAAAAAACTGTACATATGAAGATCGATATGCCCTCTTGATCCTCATGCAATATGATGAGCCTGAATTATTTTTGCTTTGGTTTTCCCCCTTTTGGCTCCAAGGATGAAATCCCAATATCTTGGAGAACAGTTTTATGTTGAATCGTCGCTATCTTCGCATTCAAGTTGAGATGGCTGCCATTTAAGTACCCCGGAGTGCTTCTCCCGGTTTGGGTTCTACAATTTGGTGCCCTAACCATGAAGAAGCTGGGTTTATGGCTATAGGCAACGAGTGTCTTTGAAAATCAACAATTATTGAAGAAAGATGTGAAGCACAGTGAGAGAATAAAAATACAAGTATTTTCTTCTTTTCAAAATGCAAGCTTCATCAAACATTCTAAATGTCGCACTCATTTCGTTTTTCCTCTGTTTTTTCCCGAAGCTATCTCAATATTTTGTTTGTCCTATTGCAAATTATGTCTCAAGATTATTTATGCAACAATTAAATAAAATTGATTTAGTCACTCATAAATATAAACTAAATGGACAGTCGCTATAAGAATTTTAATTAATTAAAATTGTTGATTTATTATATATATAAATGGTAAAATAACTTCCAATTTTATTGATTTTTTATAAAGATAATTTTGAGAAGATGATTCAGAGTATCAACACTTTCGATTCAATAAATCAAAAGGGTGAGATATAAGTATTGTAGTTTTTTTTATAGGCATTTGCAAGTTAAGGTAAATCACAAGGATGGTAAATGAATGACTTGGAAAGTTATAAATATTTGTTCAATTTCTTCTTGTCAAAAGAAATTTTTAGTTCTTTTACAATTTAAAATGATCGAATTTATTATTATCAATTATTCTAAAACACTATATTATTTTTCGTATTAGGGATGTGTATGATTTAGATCGATACGAATATCACTACAAAAACAAATTATTCAATTTTTTACCTTTTTTAAGTTGCAGATTAGGGTGAGTATAGTTTGGATCAATATAGTTATCACCCAAAACCAAATTTATACTGTTAAAATTTTAACGATTAAGTACAATTTGAATTTTCAAAAATAGAATTGAAACTGATCCAAACCAAACTGTTAATAATGGGTTGGTTTGGATCAGGTTGGACGATTTAGGCATAAAAAATCTATGTCATTTTCCACACAAAAAAACTTCGATTGAATATCATAATTTCAAAAATTTCAGCATTCATATCAGTATTTCATTTCTCCACTTTAGATTTCATTGATACACATCAAGATTTCATTCGCACATATCAACAAATAAAAAATTCCAATATTTACAACAATATTTCATTCATTTACTTCAAGATTTCACTGGTACTATTTCATTCCTACATATCAACAAATAAAAAATTCCAACCTTCACATAAACATTTCATTCATCCATTTTAGATTTCATTCATGCACATCAACAAATAAAAAATTCCAATACTCACATCAACATTTCGTTCATTTACTTCAAGATTTCGTTGATACTATTTTGTTCATACACATTGTTGATACCATATCGACCAACTGACTCAGTAAGACTAGTAATACCTCAACATGGAATCATCTGTCAAGAAGTCGGCATACATGACAATCGACAGATACACTTACCACTCGGCAGACTATACTCACAACACATTCATGAAAGCCCAAGACATTGCCACTCGGCAGCCACACTTAGCAAGTTCAGGTAAGCGCCCCTTGTACTATCCTCTGACAAATGTTAGTAGCAGCTCTCTGACATGCCAAGAGATCTATTGCCACCTACCTTCCATCCCAGATTCCTAGAACACGTGACAGTATCTCATGAGGTAGCTTGAACCCTACACTATTAGGGTTCAACCACCAAATTCATTATTACCATAAATACCAGCCAAAACTCTCTCATAAAGGTAATCTTAACTTATAAACTACACAATTCTTGCCTTCTGCTGCTAATCTACCTATTGATCTCTATCTCGTGTACTAAATTAAGCATTAGAGTCTAGTAGGCTGACACTCTACCAGTGTTTAGTGATTTTCCCTTTGCCTCGCAGGTCATTCGGCCTGCCTATAAAAAAGCGAACTAGCAGCTAATAAGGTCATGTCCTGTTAGGTCCATTTTCAGATCAATCATTTGGCGTTGTCTAGGGGAATTATGAGTAAGTCCTCCCACTAGCTAACATACCCCCACTCCATCGACATACCGATCCCAACGTCGGTCCCGAGTAAGAATTTGGAAAACCGGAGAACGAAATAGAAACAAAACCAACATGCCTTTCGAGAAATGCTCGAAATGATGAGGGCCCTCCGCGGGGAGATGGCTGAGCTGCAAAAGAGAAATGTTTCTATCGAGAGTAGAAATCATGTGTGGGGAGATCAATATCAAAGCACTCTCGCTATACTCCAATCCACTTGTGAAGAATTGAAGGAATAACAGGCAGCTACTGAGATGGCACTCGTAGCCTAATTCGAATGAGAACCACGTTGTGCTGAGCAGTTCCGATCAGAATCATCCGGGAAGAATGCTTATCTACCCTGCCAATGGGTCCGGTCCTTCTGAAATGCACATCTACCGTGGCGCTCACTAGTAACTTGGTAGAAGACCACATTTGATTCAGCCCACTCAACTGACCTATCTGACAAACGTTCCCAATATCACATAACAAACTCCTTTTCCCGTCCTATCTCGGGGAGGACTCTATCAGGGCCAGCCTTGATGAGAGCAGAGCGTCATAAAGTTCTAGCGCATCCCACAGTAGATCAAATTTTGAGAGAAAACTCGCATCTTATGGAGGAAGTAGCTAACTTCACCACTACAATGTTTGGTAGAAGATGAAGAACGGCTGAACGACTAGTAAGAAGCACTAGAAATGTGAGTCGCTGACCCATTGCTGAACGAATTGGAACACAGTATAAACCTCCTAGGCCTGATAATGTCATTCAGAAACTCCTGCAGCGAGTCTGCGAACTGGAAGCTGACAAGTAGAAGACAAAGTATCCAACATAAATCAAGGTCACAATCCTTTCCTTCATAGATCTCATCCTACAATACAAACATGTGACGGAGGTCAAACCTCTCAAGAGTACACCATACACTAGAAAGGGAGATCCGGTAACGTACATGAACAATTATCAATCTTCCATTGCTTTCAAAAACCTATCTGGCTAGGTACAATATCTGATCTTCAGCTCTACCCTCGCTGAAGCTGTACTTAACTGGTTCTATCACCTAGAACCACAAACGATCAACTCCCTCGATCAGCTCCACATGTTTTTTTTTTGAATTAGTTCATGATCTAGATAGATCGATTACTGACCATGGAAGACCTTGGTTCATTGAGGCAGGGGGGACCAAATTTTTGCAGAAGTGCGCAGCAAGGTTCAACCTTGAATACTCCAAGTGCTAGGAGATTGATGACACGACCTCCTTTAGAGCATTTCGTAGTGACTTGAAGAAATCTACCTTCACGTACCATGCCTTCACTCAAGGATGGGAAGGCTACAATGAGCTGATGAGGTAAGCGGAAATCCACGCCAAAGCCTAATACTTCAATGCTCCACGAGTAGAGCTTAACCAGAATATTACCACAACTTACTCTTCCTTCAGAAAATTCAAACTTCGAAGCCTCACAATGACTCTAGTTGTCAAAACCAAAGCTATGGGAATAATTTGTACTCATGTAAGAGAAAATTTTCATACGATAACAATTACAAGAGGAAGAAAGAGAAACATTACAATTCGAACTAGGGCTACAAGAACAACAATCATCACTAGCATGATCAACCCTACGAGGGGCCAGTCCCCAAATTTGAAACATACTTCATCCTCAACACCTCATTAGAAAACGTCCTAATGAATATTGAGGGCATGATTGATAAACCACGAGTAAGACCACCAGGCTCCTGACCACCAACGCCTCAAACTTATATTTCCAGTATCACGAGGTCTGTGGTCACACTATTGACGAGTGTGTTTCTTTCTACAACATCGTGGAATGCCTAGTCAGGGAAGGGAAGATCAATCAATTCCTGCAGAATGCAAGACTAGTTCATAACCTTCCTCAAATAGACACCATCAATGGTGGACCAACGATTTCTTCCACTTACACCTCCCACAGAGCGAATAAAAGCTTCATTAGAGCGACCCAGTCCAACAACCAGATTTTCAACATTAAATCTAGTAGGGCAACAAAGGTTGGAAGAATAGGTTGGATTTCCATCACCTCTTCAGAGGAGGAAGAGCAAGGAGTAATCTTCCCTCGTGATGACCCCTTGATCATCCAGTGAAAATCACCAACTTTGACGTAGACTGGATACTTGTAGATACCAGAAGTTCAATCAACGTTCTTTTCATAGAAGCTTTCAGAAAGCTTCGAATTGATGAGAATGAGCTTAATATGACTGTTTCTTTATCACTAAGTTCGGATATAAGTGTGGTGAGCCCTATAGTCTGAGATCTTTTATATAGTTTTTCCTTCCTTATATTAGTAAACGTAAACATAATATTTTGGAAATTTGGAAATATATTCAAACATCATCCAATTCAATCAACCTTGGACCAATGAACTCAGAATTTAAAGATGAACAACTTTTTGTTTACCGGAATTCCAAAAATTGGACCACGCGTCCACACATGCCTTCGATGACCTTTGTGAGTGGGCCTTACGCACCTACGCAGAGGTTGTCTTCAACCTCCAGATGCCTGACCCAGTTCCTAGTTTCAGGTCGTCCAAATTGCGACCTCGACCCGGTTTTAAATCCTCATTTTTATGCTATTGTTTCATGTTAATCATATCTACATAAGCCCAAGAGAAGGTCTATGACATGAAAAACTAAGAAAACGTACCTTGATCACATGGTTCAATCTTCTGCGCTTTTGGCCATGGCTTATCCAGCCATTTCTATGGTTTCCCTGCATCCAACGTTCTCCTTTTCTACCCAGTATGGTCTTAGAGAACTCCAGATGAACACTGGCATGCTTGCTTTAAAGCTTTCTAACACAAAATCGAAAACCTGAAATAGGAACTTACGAGTTCCTTGGTTCTTCCTCACTGTTTCCCTCATTTCCTTCACTAATTTTCCTATGTTTCTCTTCCTTTCTTCTTTCTCTTCTTCTCTCCTTAACTTTCCTTGGTTCTCTCCCCTTTCTTCTAGTTTTTCTCCCTTTTTTTCTTCTTCTTCATTGTTCGGTCTTCCCCATTGATGCATCATACCAACACACACACACACACACACACACACACACACACACACACACACACACACACACACACACACACACACACACACACACACACACACACACACACACACACACACACACACACACACATATATTTATATAAGCACTAGGTTGGTGGATGCATAAGGGAGGGAAACTCAAGAACTCTCTAGATCAACACACGTGATTCACATGTCAAAATTGTAAAATTACCAAATTATCCTTTATGCCAAAATTACCAAAATACCCCTAATCATTCTTGACCTATTGTGAACTTATCCGAACTCTTTTTTCGGCATACCACATGTCTACATATTCATGGGTTCGAGACCTTCACAATGGCTTTCACGAAACGTTCAAGAGGCGTTCTTGTAAAAAAGTCAACCTTTTGACCTTCATGGAAAAAATCGTAATTTTTTTTAAAAAAAATTTCCGGGTCGTTACACCGTGTCCAAACCCCTAATTTCTCAGCTCATCTTGGTCGCCACAATCTAGAAAAGACGTTAACAACTTTAATTCCAAGTTCCTAAGCCCAACATATCAATTTGAAAACAAGAAATAACATTTGAATCCTTTAAGGTCCTCCTTCTTTTTCCTCTTCATTTCTCTCACCTCTCACCTCTATTTTTATTTTTTCCTTTCCTTTCCCCCTTCAAAACCAAGCTAGGAAGTCTTCTCTTCCTTCCTTCTTGGCTGTGCCCCCCGTCTCTTCATTTTCCTACCTATTTCCTTCTCAAATATACGTACACACACACACACACACACTCTTTGCCTTATGCTGCTAATCTGCATATTGATCTCCGTCTCGCTTACTAACTTAAGTATCATAGTCTATTAAGTCGGAACCCCACCGATGTCTAATGCTCTTTCTTGTACCTCGCAGATCACTCAACATGTCTAGAAGAAAGCGAACCAGCATCTAGCAAGGTCACTTGCCGTTAGGTCCATTTCGGATCAAACACACATCAACAAATAAAAAATTCCAACATTCACATCAACATCTCATTGATTCTATTTTATTCATATACATCAATAAATAAAAAAAAATCCAACATTTTAAACTTCAAATATGGTGAATTATATTTAGATATAATTTAAATTTGAAAATAATAAAAAGTGATTTAGTGAGGTAGGGTAAAACGCACACTTACACTGACAAATGAAAGGTTGAAATATATATATTTGAGTTGGTTTCGATTTAAATAATAATTCTCAAATGAAAATTTAAATTTAAATAGTTAATTTTGAATTTTCAAACTATTTTAACTTTTATTCAATTAAACTCAAATTTGAAGAGCTCATAACAATTTGAATCGATTTAATTTTCAATTTCAATTTCAATACATGAGTGCTCACCCTGACTTGTGATAATCCTGCATGACAAAACCAAATGGGCAGGCATGAAAATGCATGCAAATTGCAATGGATGAAGCAACTAGCTGGTTGGTGGTGTTGATAGCTTCACCATCCATATCCATGCATGCTTGACATTTGCAAATTTATTATATATATCCTTGATTCTGTTCTCTGGATAACTCCACATTGATCTGTAATTCATTGGATGTGACTCTATCGCGATTCATTACAAGCTGCCAATATCTATATACATTCAGGGAAAAACAATAGCTATATTAAAACTTAGAAGAGAGCTTCTTCATAATAAATTAAATAATAAAGAATAAAATTTATCTTAAATATAATTGTGATGACTAATTAAATTAGGTAAAGTAGTAATCTTGTATAGTTGGGAATTAAAAAAGTAAAAGCGATCGATATATAAGATCCATAAAGAATAGGGGTTTGGCAGTCATTGGCCTCAAAAGTAAACGCCAGGTCCAAAAAGGGCAAAGTAAGATAGATATCTAATGACTAGATTAGAACTAGAAGGCCTTAAAGTTGGACCATTTCATTCCATCGTCTCTCGAAGTTCCACACAGCGATCCGCCCACCGATAATTAATATATATTATATATATATATATATATATATATATTGACTGCACATCAAACCCTATATTTCTCGTCTCTTCTCCTCTCTTCCTCCTCCTCCTTCTTGCTATCATCTTCTCATCGATCTAGCTCTTCCTTGACATCTTGATTATTCATATACATATATATATATATATATATATTCGGTTTTCTTTTTTTCAAATGAAATAAAAAGGTGCACACACATATATATAGTTAATTTGTAGGTAGCTTGCTAGTAAGAAATATAGTTATGCGTAGGTTGTCTTGATGTCTAGCTAGCATATATATATATATATATCATCAAATATTTAAGGAATATCAACAAAGTGGATCATCAAAAGCATGGGAAGAGGCCCTTTCCTGGTGATGAATCAGAGGCGCAAGAGGGGGATTATCATCAAATCTTGGAGCCCTTTTGCTCATCAACTCGATCTCAACAAGAGATGTCAGCCATGGTCTCAGCCCTATCTCAAGTTATTGGAAACACTACCAATACCCAAGCACTGCCGCCACCTCGTCAACTCCCCGCCGGCGCCCCCACTCATGAGGAACAGCCTCAGCAACAGCCTCATCAAGATCAAGGTGTTATATATATTGACGATCGTTCAACTTTATATATACATCGATTTTGAAATATGAATTCATATTAACTAATACACCTTTTAGACTTTGTTTAGTGACCATGATGAATATTGTTATACACTATTAGTTAGGCTTAATTACAGATCATAGACTTGAAACTTTCATTTCCGCCTTATTAAGTGTAGACCTAGCCAATTTTCATATATACTTTCGCATGGTTAGATCCTAATCATGTTTTAAAATTTATTATTTATTATTTTCATTTCTAAAATGTCTCTTGTTCTGAAATAAAAATTACAGTGAATTGTTTTTACTTGCGAAACAATATGATCCATCGATCTCTTAAGTTGTGTGTGATCATCATTCTCCCAATAGCGGTTCGCAAAAGAGTTCCAGTACTTATGATGAATTTGGGGTCTTTTGTGCAGGTCTAGTATGAAATGATGATATGGCTTCCCATCGCAATATTGCGACAAAAGTCTCACATTAAAAAATTAAATAAATGTGATAATACATAATGGATCGTTTCACTATTAATAATATTGAATTCTTCAGTAATAAATCTCACATATTGAGGTTAACTGATTATCCTTTCATTTGATAACCATTTCATTTTTTTATTTTTAGCAATTTTGATCATTTTGTGTATGAGATATGTAGAACGTAGGTATTGGAGAGATAGAAGTGATTATCATAAAGAGTGTATGGTCGAAACATAAAACGCGAAAACTGAAAATTATCGAAAATGGTAATTGCTAAACGATGGTTAAGTTGAAGACAATAGTAGGTTATTTTTCTCTTAACTTCTAATTGATTACTCATCATATATATGGTCATCAGTTATATCTCTCAAGCCTCTACAGATAGTTACCCTAATTTTGTTGATAAAACTAAATGATCATGTCCCTAAGTATATATATATATAGATACTTAATTATTTCCTCTCCCTAGCCTTAGATTATATTATTCATGTCTACTGCTTAACATAATTGAGATGTATATAAATACTTGATGTATCATCTTACTAAAATACTTGAAGATGAATTAAAACACATATGGCATACATATATGCATGCATAATCATATATCATCATGTGTTTGTGAAGGGAATGTTCGTCGGAGGCACTATAGGGGAGTGAGACAGAGACCATGGGGGAAATGGGCGGCGGAGATTCGTGACCCGAAGAAGGCAGCTAGAGTGTGGCTTGGCACCTTTGAAACCGCCGAGGCAGCAGCTCTTGCTTATGATGAAGCAGCTTTGAGGTTCAAAGGAAGCAAAGCAAAACTCAACTTCCCGGAAAGAGTTCAACCAGCTGGAGTAACTGAATCCGGCGGTTACCTCACAACAACAGCAGCCACCCAACGACACAACGTCCTTACTCCTCCTCCGCCTCATCTCGATCATCATCAACTTCACTCATACGCTAATTTTCCTCATCATCAATATCCACCCTATTTTCAGGGTGGTAACGAGAATAATCAAATGAATTATTATCAAGATGCAACCGCTATGCTTTACGACAGAGAAAGAGCTTTTTTTGATTTCCAGACTTTATCATCAGCTGCGGCTGCTACTACTACATCTTCATCGTCTTCGGCTTTCATACCGCGATCTCAACAAGAAGATGATGATCAGCCGATGAACTTGTTGAGCTTTTCCATGCCGGGGTTTGGTTCTTCTTCTTCTTCTTCTTCGAGCTCGCACCCTCCTAATAAGAATAGGAAATAAGGACTTGGATGGCTACCATATCGATATATATACGTACGATGATAGAAATCCAAACTTCTTCAGGTGATGCCGTGATGAGGAGGAGGGGAGAGAGAGAGAGAGAGAGATTAAAAAGAAAAAAGAAAAAAGAAAAAAGAAAAAAGAAAAAAGAGAAAAGAGTGACTTCTTATTTATAATCAATTGCTTCATATATTTTTCCATTTACGGCGTTGTTTGATTTATTTTTTCTTTCTTTTCATGAAACTTTGTTGAAATTTAAGAGCGTAGGCAAACTTGTTTGTGATTCTGGTGTTAGATATGGTAGATATATGCATGCAACAGTTATCATATATTAACCACCAGATTATTGAATTGACCTCTACGAACCTATATATACATGTATTAATTAGTTCATCGCGAAGTTGTATTTAAAAGGAAGAGTTATTCACAAGAGGGTTAGTTAAGAATATGTACAAGAGAATATAATTCATAATTGTCTGGATAGTGTGACTTTGTCAAATCTTATCTTTTGGATATATATAAGTGCATACCAGTTTCCGGCGTCGTACTGGCAGGCAAGAAAATTAGACATATAAAAGTGCATACCAGTTTCCGGCGTCGTGCTGGCAGGCAAGAAAATTAGACATATAAAAGTGCATACCAGTTTCAGATATGATCAGATCCAGGCTAGGTAATTAAAGACGGACCTCTAATTAAGATGATGATCGATGATCGATGAAGTACGTAGGAAGTGAAGCATGCATGCAGGCTGCATCCCGGCATACATACATGCCTGCCCTTATATATAAGAGACATGGATTCTCCCCATGATCCAGCTAGCCAGATCGTAGATATAATAATCACCATTAGTTGATAAGAAGAAGCTTAATTAGCTAGAAGGCGGTCGGGTTGCACTTGCAGGGGCTTGCAGCTAGCTATAAGGTAAGAGGATAAATTTTTATTTTTTATTTTTTATTTTTTTATTAAGGGATACGTAGATGAGAAGAAAATCTCAAATTCATTCAACTTGGCCGGTAATATTGATTATTGGTCCACGTACTCATTAGCGGTCACTGAATTCGGCTAAAAATACGTGTGACGCGTCTTTTCCCTATTTCTACCTAAATATGCATCTTGTCATTATCAAGATTTCATAATCTAACTCATCAATGGCCCATCATTAATAATATCAATGCATATATAATACCTCTTTATATCATTAATTTATTTTATATATTTATTATTTAAATAATTATTTTAAAATCATTCTGTATTTTTTTTATTAATATTGTTCACTCTAATGATTATATATTTATTATTTAAATAATTATTTTAAAATCATTCTGTATTTTTTTTATTAATATTATTGATTTGTTATATATATATATGAATGAGAAAATGATCTCTAATTTAACTAATTTTTCATATAAATAATTTTGAAATAATAATTTAGAAGTTAATTAATTTTAAGATTATTGATAAATTTAAAAATGGTAGAAAGAGATACTGTAAAAAAACAGGAGGTAAGTTTTATTCATATACAATTATTCATTTTGCATCGTTAATTTTTTCGGAGTTTTGATATAGAAATTTGTATTCTTCAATAGTCGTTGTCATGCATTTTCTTTAATATATATTCTCCCATCTTCTTTCTTATCCTTCTTTAATTACTATTTTAAGCGCCTCAATTTTATTTGTGCACGAAAAGTATCAGAATATCAATCATCTTTTTTCGTTTCAAGGGGGTGTGAAGTGTGAACCTGATCGATGGAGGAAATATAAAGGAACCACTTACAAAATGAACCGCACAAAGGAATATTAATTCAACCACTGTACGTACCATTGATTTTGATCAGAAGCCCTTAAAAAAAAAAATATTCTCAGTTATCTTTTATTTTGGGTTAAATTTAAGAGCAATCTTAATTTTAGCCTTAAAAGATATTACTTTTTTTTTTTAATGAAATGGAATTATATTTTACTATCTTCAACTATTTAGAAGATCGATCATATTCATCAGAATATCTAAATAATACTTATTTAATTAATTTAGGGACTTTCAAAGAAAAAAAGGGCTCCAACAGCGGCACTCTCTACTTTAAAATTTTGATATTTTAAGAATTCTAGGTATCCCTAAATTTAGCAAATAAGAAGGGAGAGATAGCAATTGTTATTTCCTCATCACAATATATTAATTTGAGATTTTCCATGATAAGGAATGCTGCTTAGAATTTAGCATAAATTAAGTGACTTGTTGGAGATGCTCTTAAGCTTATTAATTATTATTTTAATATTTAATCATTATTTTCTTTACCTTTTGTGGACATAGAAAAAATTTACACTATGTAATGCATATGGTTAAACAATTTAATAAGGAATTAAGCCCCACTTTTTATTTAGAAAATATAAAAAAAAATTCTAAATTTTTAGACAAATTTGAGAAAGAATTTGGCAATTGGTTGACCAAAATAGTCCGACGGTTCTGATTGACCAAGTTTTGCGAAGTATGTTAAATGTGCATCATGCATCATTTACATACGTGTTCCATAAAAAAAAAAACCTTATTATTAAGGCGGATAGAGGAGGATGGACGCTTCTCATTTTCTTTTTAACATAACTTAATTAGTATTATGATATATATATATATATATCTTCTACGTTTATTAAATTCCTTCATTATTATTTATGAGAAATATGGAAAATGATAATGAAGTGAGATACAAAAATATTTGCTTCATCTTTAATGGCAGACCTAATGGTAATTTCTCGTATTACTTTTTTATTGAGTAATAAACTTATAGGTCTTTACTAACATATAAATTTATTCAAAAAAATTTATATAAAAAAAATTAAACTCATAGGTTCTTTAATTAGTCAAAAGACTATACAATTTTAAATAAATCATGATTTTTTTTTTATAAATTACAATTGATGTCATCCATTTTGTAAACTCGTCCAGCAACAACCTAAAAACACTTATCAAAATCTATCATGATTTCAACTTACTTTTTTTTTTAACTAGTTGTAAATTCTTTTGAGAAAGAATTTGGCTATTGGTTGACCAAAATAGGCCCCACTTATGTAGTGCTGGAAACATTCAATGTAAATTGATGATTTTGCTTTTATATGTATTTAGAGGTCAAAAGTTGATTTAACTTGAGCAATGTTGGCAATGATTTAATTCGGCTCCCCTGACGAGTTTCCTCCATAGAAACTTCCATCACGAAGGCTGTTAGTGTTCGAGGAAGATGGTCAGATTCGCCTCTTTAAGGTGTGGCACTGGTGATGCTTACGAGGTTCAACTTGATGAGGGTGGTGGTATGTGGTCGCCAGTTAGGGGCTGCATTTTTTAATAGGGCTGGCAATGGATCTTGTAGTGTCAGTTTTGTGTTAAATCATAAATTTTATTTTACTCAAATATGTCCAACCCTAACCCAGTCCGTTTAATAATAGTGTCAACAATATCTAACCCGAGCCTGATCAGTTAATGATTCAGGCAATCCGTGTAATCCATTTAATAAATAGGTCGTACTCGAAACCCAATTAACATATGACTCGTTTAACCCTTCAACATATTTAACATATTCAAATTATAAGATTTTATTGGTATATAAGTATGTATATATGTAGGTACACGGGTTAGTAATTAACACATTTATTAAACCGGTTAAAATATAGATCATTATGCGGGTTAACGGGTTAATCTGAAATCTACCTGTTTATTAAATTGGCTAATAGGTCATTATACAAATTAACCGATTGACATGAAAAACACACATGTTTGTTAAACGTGTCATACTAAGTTGACCAAAAAATGACCCAAAATTTTAATCGTGTGAGTTGATCCAGATAAATTTCATACTGGAATTTCGATATGAGCTGGGCGATAGAGATGATATGATAGGACCGCCCCCGAAAGGGGCATCGATAACCATGCCCGGTCCTGCTCCCGTCTGGCAAGATGACTGAAAACCCCAGGTTACCCTCAGTACTTGCCAAACCAGGGATAGCTACACGTACTTACTCATGCCTCCGCCCCTCGTATAGCCTCGAACAACGCGCCACGACCTGGAGGGTCAATAAAAACCAAAAGATTAATTTTAGATTTTATTTATGTTGAGAGAGTAAAAAAAGAAATTTATTTTTATAAAACAGTTACGGAAGACGTTTTTACCCTCCAAGTAAAAAACCAAATGCATTGCATCAAAACCCCATTTATACAATCGTTACAATTTCCACGTAAGAAATTAGTGTATGACAAACAAAATCATTTTCCCTTTTCTTAATCTTCGGGTCATAGCCCGCACGTCATAAACACAGGGCCTCGGCGCAAAACCACGAAATCAACACCAAGTACATCATACACCAAATTCATTAACCACATAAACCGGGCCACCGCCCGACACATCTGAACGTCATAGAATACCAATGAATCACAATCAATCAGTTTGCTGGATATTAAGTGCGCCCGAGTCTTTAAACTCAAAACCATGCGCATGATCAGGCCTTCCCGGGATATCAACGAGTCTTTAAACTCAAAACATAATCAATAAGCCTCGGGGGTATCACAATAACCGAGTCTTTAAACTCACGAGTCTTTAAACTCATTAAGGGCCATCCCCCGTCATCGATTAACCGAATCTTTAAACTCAAAACGTGCTCCAGCAATAGCACCGGGTCTTTAAACCCAAAACAGTTTCCCACGGGTCTTTAAACGCAAAACATTTTTCAATCACAACAACGTGGGATCCATCCCGAAATCACATTTTTCACAACAGGACCCATGGTCCGAATTTCCACATTCAAGTCCCCAAATCATACTTCACAACCATAATCAAATTATCATTTGACACGGGGCATGCAAAATCAAACCAAATCATTTTGTTAAATCCTTTTTCATTCCCGAATCCGAATTCGTAATAATGATTCCGTAAGCCGGCATCCGGAAACATCATCCCGAACCCAAACCAAGAATTCACTTCAAATTTCCGAAAACTGAAAACTCGTTAATCCGAGTTACTTTTATGCCCCAAGCACCAAACCAGAAATCATCTTTTTCAAAATCCATTTTAATTTCCTTGAAATCGCCTCATTTCTCAAATCACATTATCCGGGCATCAAAACCACGACCATAATCACAAAAATCCCGGTCGAGTCAAGCATACTCAAAATCCAATTTAAAATCCTCGAAATCGCAACCCTCAATTCACATTCCAAATTCAAACATCAAACAGTGATCAAATCACAATAAACTCAAATCCCGTAAAACGTGCAAAACCGCAAAATCCTCGAAAACCGTGTCAACACCGTGAATCGCACTCACAATCATAAACCACATCCTTAAATCATTTTACACCCATTTCATATCAACTCTTTCATTAAACCATTATTAAGCACAAAAGTAACCATAGTCTCGAAATACGTGTAATTCCACATGTATAGTAAAAATACGTATAAATACGGGAATCGAGATCAATCACAACTTATAATCATAATAATAAAAATCATAGAAATAATTTATGCATGCATTAAATTTTGAAAGTAACGTCCACTCACACACCGTTCTTAAGGCTCGGTTTCGCGCCGCCCGCGGTTCCGTAATTTCCGGCATTTTCCAAAAAAAAAACCCGACTCCTGTCCGAAATTACATTCCAGGGTCATTAAGGTCTCAAATAACAACATACTAATTTCCCAAAATTTTCCGGGAATTAATCGGTACTTAAAAACGTAACATAGACCTTCGGACCCTCGAAATAACATTGAAACGGTGTCCGATAATTTCGAAGCCAACGTTAACATGTTCGTTACAATGTATAGGACAAAAGTCATGTTGGACCTACCTCGAAAATCAGCCCCACGCGCCGTCACGCGCCGCCGCAAGCGGCTGCGCGTGACACTCACGCGCTGCTACAGTGACAAGCACTGTTCACCTCTCTCACCCGCTTCCACTGTAAGACGGGTCCGGCAACCCGCTCGATAATCCGTTCCAATTCCTGCCAAATCAACCTCCATCCCATCAATTGAGCATTCAATCATCTTCGGCTCAAGTCCAATTATTGTTCTGTATCATTAGATTGCAAGAACTTACCTAAAATCCCACGACTCGACGATGGACATCGAAGAACACCGACTACCGTTCCACGCTCGATTCCGTTGATTTACGGCGATTCCTTTAAATTGGCTTACTCAGGAGTTTCGCAGGATCACCAGAAACTGGTATTCGATTTCAATTGCAAGCTCCAGCTCCACTACCCCCACTAACTCAACTGAGATTTTCATAACAGAACCTCGAAGTCATCTGGGCTCCTCTCTGCACCATTTGCTTCGCTGTCTGGAAGCTCAGCCTCACCCCTGATTCCATCAATTTGCCGCCCCATTTCGAAGTTTGATTTCAAGTTTGAAACTGAGGATTTCGGGCGGGTTCTGTGTTCCTGGGGGCCTCCTTCCCGTTCCTTCCTTTTCTCTCACTCGAATTCCTCCCTCAGAAATCACTTCCAGTACGTATTGCCTCTCACTTTAATCTGGGGAAGGTCGATCGCTCCAAGTGATCAGGTCTCTGTTTTCTTTTCGCTGCCGCCCTCCTCCAGCTTCCACCATTAGTTCACCGTCCTCAGCCTCACACAGAGGTTTGAATGACAACTCCCGCGTCTCTCCGTCTCTACAACTCACTCAGGTCGAATTAATCCCCCAAAAGGGTGCCCTGCCCAGCACTCAGGCGATTAAACTTGGCTGCTCAGTTCTTCATGGTTCCAGGGCACGCCTGCCTCCCATTCAAAACACAGACCAGCACCCGTGCCCTGCCCAACCGTCCACCATCCTACTAACATCCCCACACACACTGATCTAGGGCAAGTAAACAAAGTACCCGCCCAGTGCTCTCTGTGAATTGTCCCCCACGACTGCCCCAAAATCGGAACAAAAATGGTTGCCCGTGCTCTGAGTTCCTCCCAGTCCAGAGCATGCCATGCTCCCACTCAGCCTCAAACCCGAAAACAGGGTTAGATAACTCCCCCCCAATATCACTAACACCATTAAACAATCCCTTGGACTGATAACAAACTTAAACAATTTCATCACTCTGTTCCACAGTTCCCCACTCACGGCTGTTTCGATTGCAATTGCCAAAATTACCATTTTGCCCTCACTTGGAAAATTACCAAAATGACCCTCATGCAATTTAGACCCGTACATGGTCATTCGAACTCCGATCGACGCGTTCTGCCTGCCTACGGACTCAGGGCATCGAGACCGTCCTAACGGTCCTCGGTCCTCGGTCATCGGACCCCCCAGTCAAAAAGTCAACATTTCCCCCCTATTCGTCCAAATTACGAAATTACCCTCGGGCTTCCGAACCTCATGACTTTCACCTCGAACGTCGGAATCGAATGTTCCACCTGTCTATGAACTCGTGACGTCCCAAACTACGTCACGGTCATTGGTCAAAGTCCATTTGACCGCCCGAATTAAAAGTCAACGTTTTACCCACGACTAGGGGCAAAACGGTCATTTTGCACCGTTCGTCCGATTTCGCCCAACTAATCACCGATTGACCCCTATTAATCACGATTAGTTACTAATTTAATTCCGAATTCCGGGATGGGTCGTTACATGATAATTAAAGAAGGTGCCTACGAGTGAGTGTGTGATAACAGAGATTATCCAAATTTTGTTGTGAGTTTGATTAATTGGGCCAACAAAGAGGTCTAAAAACAAAAGGGATGTAAACAGCTTGAGCCTACATAGTAATTGGGCTTGAAATTAACTTGAGCTTTGGTTAACTTAAACAAAAGTTTAAAGATAAGCACGGTTCGAAAAGAAACTTGTTGGGTAATTTAATCATTTTAATTTTTCGATTTCCAGTTTACGGAATGGGATGTAATCAAGAATTGAAATATCGATATCGACGGATATATCGCTCGCCGAATTTACTGATATCTTGCCCCAAATATCGATATCGTTTACGATCAACAAAAATGACGGAAATTGGGTCTAAATGACGGAAATTTGGAATGAAACTTTGGGAAAAACTTAAGTACCCAATAATGGTTATATAGGACTAATAAAAATTATAAAATGACTTTGATATAATAAATATATGATGAATCATATGATAGAATATAGGTCTACCGACCACTAACAGTATAAAATCTTAAAGATAAACTTAAATTAAAACATAATTCTATTGATAATATTGCATTAAAAATATTGTACACATTGAACTTGATAAAAAACGAGTAGAGTTTCGACCAGCTTGAAAATTAGATTGGTCTTGATCTACGAAGACACAAAAGTTTTACCAACTGATGTTATTTGACCAAAAGGAAATGTATTGTTGGACATAGTATTTGTATATCTCCTTTGAATGACCTACTTTTCCTCCATAGATAGGGTAGTTCGGATTTACCCAACTAACTTCTCCATAATCTTCATTGAGATGAGGATCTTCATAGCCTTCATAACCATGTGATATTTGAGGGAGATGACTGTCTAACAGGGGGTGACGATATGGACCATAAGCATATGGATCATTTGAGTTGTTACTAGGATTGGTGCCTAAACTCATTGACTCAAAACTAATTTCCATGGAATCCTCAGAAGATGGGTTTCCATAACCTTCATATATGTTGTGTGTCCGAGTATAATCTTTTCCAACACCACCGATTCCTACTCCTCCTTCTCTACACCCATGATCATAATCTTGGGTGACATGAGTGAAATCTGCCTCTCCAGTAAATGGGCTCAAGGGTGCATATGTTTCGGTTACATGATCATTTCCCCCGTCATCCTTGTCTTCATCGTTTGTCTCAACATCATCATCATCATCATCACCATCCGGAGATTTATTTTGATGAAGTCCCTTACTAGTAGCATTAGCTCGTAAGTCACATCTAGCGGTAGAACCAAGCATTGATCTCTCCCATGAAGACATCTCCCGCTCACTTCCTACGTCCTCACTCCTCACTTCTTCTGATAGCACTCTATCGACATTAACACCGTGTTCACTAGCAAGATGTGCTACTCGAGGGTCAGGCCTTCCACTATCATCATCCAAGTGAGCTGACATAATCCATGTTTGAAGTGGATCAGCCTCATTACCTTCCACATGTTTACCTGCAATTTCCAAAAGGTCACCGTAGTCTTCTTCCACAACTTTACCGGCTTCAGCTTCTTCATCTCTTAACTTGAGTTTCATGTTGTAATAACAGAAAACAAGTTGTTTTAACTTAGAATATGAGAGACGATTTCTTTACTTTGTATGAATTAAAGCAAATGTACTCCAATTTCTCTCACATGCCGAAGATGATGCCGTTCGTGATAATATACGAACTGCAATTTGTTGCAAGCTGGGAGAAGTTTGGCCATATAGTTCCCACCACTCAGCTGTCAATATCAAGTTTAAT
Source organism: Prinsepia uniflora (assembly GCA_032719365.1). Classification (NCBI taxonomy): domain Eukaryota; kingdom Viridiplantae; phylum Streptophyta; class Magnoliopsida; order Rosales; family Rosaceae; genus Prinsepia; species Prinsepia uniflora. Next base: position 64,573,804 of record CM064865.1, on the reverse strand, counting down.
GTAAGAGGCATTATAAAGTGCTAAGTCATACAATATCAAGTTAAATGCAAGTAATATACCTGGAGGCATTTTCGATCGTGATTGTACAACCTTAGGTGAACGAAATGTTTTCCGACCATGTCTAAAGTTGATCAACTACATTAAGGCTGATGTTAATATAATGCTATAGATGTACAGATTTAAAAATATCAAGGTTCATATATGGTAGTGAACACGTCTACTCCAAAATTTTGTAAACCCACTTGCCCATTTGGATTCAGTTTGAGGAATACTTGTTGAACTGATTGGACGAGGTAGGAGTCATGCCCAACACGTGCTTTGACAGGACCCGTCCCAATCCCACTGGGACCACCCGGGGACGTGACCCGCTCCCGTCTGACAATGACTCTAAACATACCCAAATTACCCTTAAATAAAAATCGAAGACTCACATAGATAGATAATGTACAAACACAGTGTTTAAAGTGATACTGTCAGACAAGGGAAAGTAAAATACAACATGTGAGCACACTAGTCAGAGTACATTTATTCGGTGCTCAACCTACCCACAAGTGGGTGTACAGGTGCACAGCTAGGCAAACTAAACCTCTGCCTCCTCCTCCGGATCCTCCTCCTCTATTGCCGTGTCAGGGTCTGGAGGGGTCAGTAAAACAAGGGTGAGTGGGCCAAAAATAACAGTTTAGAAATCAAGTTAATAATAAAATAATCATAAGGTTTTACCCCTCCGTTTTCCAAATCTTGCATGCAGTGAAAACATTATATTATAAACCAATGAACCACAATAATAATCGTAAGGTGAAACTAACATATCAGTGCACTGTAAAAACCCAACCCAAATGATGTCACGGTTCTAAGGCTACGCGTTGCCACTCAGGGTCTCACACCCGAGACTCTCTAGGTACATCAGCTCCCGGTATCCCGGTCACTGCCCGAGGTATATGAACATGCCTTCCTGAGAGTAAGCAGCCCAACGGGGGTCAACTCCACTCAGTCAGAGCCCCGTGACTACTCCAGGGTCCACCCAGGCCAACGACCCTCCCTGGAGGAGACAATATACACAGGTAGGAAAGTACAGTACAAAAACAGTATAGTTTACCCTATGTCCCCCGGACATCCCAAACAAAATCCACATATAATCCAGACGGGTCTCATGCCCAAAACATTGTAATAACATATATAAGCAGTTCATAAGACTCATCAGTGGAAATAGTAAAACAGTTTATGCATGCAAGCCTTTTATAAATCAAACAGCCCACTCACACTCGGTCCTTGCTGCTCAACGATCTCTATAAACCTGTATTATTACTCCTGAGGGTTACTTAAGGACCCTACAATATCAATACCAAGACCCTAGAACAGATCCGCCTAAAAAACGCATCCCGGGCACTATTCTCGGTGCTTCAAACCCCATTTTGACTAACATAACGATCTCCGATCGACCCGAAACCACCTCCATTGGATCTGTATCGTCGAAACCTTGAAAATGGTACCGGCCCCACCAAAATTACTGTTCACACGCGCCCCCACGCGCCTGGTCAACGCGTGGGTCAACGCTGCTACAGTACCGCTGTTGTCAGCAGTGACGTCATGCTGACGTCAGCACTGACACTTGTCAGGTGACACGTGGCACGTTCTGATTGGTCCCTGGTCTGACAACATCTGACAGGATGACGTCATCATGACGTCAGAAGTGACGTCAGCATGATGACGTCATCATGCTACAGTACCGGGTCGACCCGTTTGACTGGAACCGGGTCGCCGTCGACCCACGGTTTGACCCGATTCCACCACACGATTCCGGCCACCATTTTCGACGGGGTTGATCCCTATGGGATCGTCTAGGTCTGTCCTATGGTTCTACAACCTCAAAACAAGAAGGAAGTGGGAAGAAACTCACCAGAATGTCTCTGAAACTCACGGTCACGGTCCGGCCGTCGTCCTCGGTGATCCACGGCGTCTCCGTCGTCCAACCCGGTCCCAAACGACTCGTCTCTCACCCTAGGACATGTCTATCACCTAACAATCAATTTCTAAGCATTAAACACGATCGGGTCGAACAGGGAAGGAAAACGGGCTTGTCGGGTTTTGGGTCTTACCGCCGCCGTCACGCCGCCGTAGCCCTCGCCGTCGTCCAGTTAGGCTCCTAGGATCCCCACGGTGCAGACTGGAGCTCCTCCCGCGTCGAGGTGAGGTGGTTATCGAGTTTTGCTTCCTGGACCCGTTTCCTTGAGGTTTTCGGGTCGTGTTTTGGACGGGATTTTCAGGGCTGGGAAATGGGGTGGTGGCTGCCGGTGATGCTCGGTGATGGTTAGTGGATGTTGCTGATGCAGCTGGTGATCGGGTGGTGGTGTGAGAGTGGATGGTTCGATCGCCTGGTTTGAGAGAAAATGGGAAGAGAAGCACGGGTGTGTGAGGGGAATGGATGTGTGTGTTTGTAAACAAAGGCAGAGATCGTGCATGAAGCAGAAAAATCAGAAGAAATGAAGGGCCAAGATTCATTTGAGCAGCAGATCCAAAGGCTAGGAACAATTGGAGGGAAAATAATTAATATAAAAATTGATTAAATAGTGTTAATTGCTTTATTGGAATAGTAAGGCTTTGGATGGGTGACACTTGTCACCAATCCATCGGTTTGATTTAAATATTAATTTGGCACGGATTCCCGTAATTAATTAATATTTTATTCCGTTGTTCTCGGTTCGTAAATTCCGCTAAAACGCTTCCTTGACCATAACTTCTTCATACGAACTCCGATTTCGGCGTGCCGCCTGTCTACGGATTCGTGACGTCCCGATCTACGTCATAGTCATGGGTCAAAGTCCGAATTATTTCCCGAGAAAAAGTCAAAGTTTTCCCCCCAAGGGTAAAACAGTCTTTTTACATTAAAATATTATTATTTTGGTTCGGGTCGTTACAACCTACCCTCCTTACAGAAATTTCGTCCTCGAAATTTACTCAAACAAGTATGGGTACTGCCCTCTCATCAATTCCTCGGGTTCCCATGTCGCTTCCTCCACCTCGTGGTTCCGCCATAGTACTTTAACCAAAGAAATCGTCTTGTTCCTTAAGACTTTTTCCTTCCTATCCAGAATCTGCACTGGCCGTTCCTCGAAACTTAAATCGGTCATCAGTTCCAGTGGTTGCTCTGGCAGTGCATGAGAGTCATCCCGAAGATACTTCCGTAGCATCGATACATGAAACACGTCATGTACTCGGGAAAGCTCCGAAGGTAGTGCTAAACGGTACTCTGACTAGTGGGTACTGCCGATAATCCACACACAACCGTAAACTACCTTCCTTCTTTTTCACAAATAAGACCGGCGCTCCCCATGGTGATGTACTGGGTCGGATAAACCCTAGATCCACCAATTCCTGTAATTGGATTTTCAATTCCCATAGTTCCGCCGGTGCCATACGATACGGTGCCTGTGAAATCGGTCGAGTCCCGGGGAGTAACTCGATCGTAAAGTCGATCTCCCTGGGTGGTGGTAATCCAGGTAAATCTCCTGGAAAGACATCAGGAAATTCCCGCACAATCGGAATATCCTCAATACGCAAAGATTCATCCGTAGACTCTACCACATAAGCAAGATAACCCTGACACCCCTTCTGTAAGAGTTTAGTAGCTGTGAGTGCAGATATTACCTTGGGTGATGCGTCTCCACACTCTCCCTGGAATATCACTTCCGGTAATCCTGGACCTCTCAAAGTCAACCGCATGTTACCACAGTCGATGAGTGAATTGTACTCCGACAACCAATCGACTCCAAGTATCACATCGAAATCGTGAACATTCATCAGGATTAAGTCTGCCGGAAATTCGACTCCCTCAATCTCCACAGGACAAGCTCGTATCTCCTGGTTCACCCGGTAGGTCACACCCATCGGTGTCCCCACGCCCATCTCGTGCTCAAGTGCGGTCACCTCACGGCCCAACAGACTCGCACAACGCGGTGAAATAAAAGAATGAGTTGCCCCCGAATCCATCAATGCACGAACAACCATGCCATAAATATGTACAGTACCTGTCAACACTCCCGGAATGGATCTGGCATGCTGCTGGGTAACAGCATAAACACGAGCTATAGACTCTGCAGGTCGTCCCCGTCCTCTAGCCCCTCGATCACGGCCACGCACAACACCGCGTGTCCGGCTGCTGTCAGTCTGGGATGCTGTGCTCTGCGCTGGCGCAGTACTGCCGCGAATCAGTGGACACTCAGAAGCATAATGCCCCGGCTCCCCACAAGCGAAGCATGTGACCTCCCTAGGTCGACCCGAGTATCCTCCCGGTGAGATGCTCATCGGTGAGTAAGACCGCTGCCAAGCTCCAGAACGCTGTCCAGACCTCTGAGGACTCCTGAACTGACCAGAACGTCCTCGGCTGCCAGAAGACGAAGATCCACCAGAATGTCCTCCCTTCGAGCCACGACGGCCCGAAAATCCCAAGTGTGGGCGATCACGTCGCCGAGTCTCCCCCTCAGCTCGCTGACGAGCCAGGATACTGTTCTCAACCCTGGTCGCCGCATCAGTCAGATCCCTCATGGAAGCAAAGGGTGTTGCAGTCACCATCGCCTGAATCTCAGGTCGCAAGCCCCACTCAAATCTGCGACATCGGTCTGCCTAGGTGATCACGAAGTTCTCAGCAAAGCGAGACAACATCAGGAAGGTCTCCTCGTACTCTGCTACAGTCTGATCCCCCTACCGGAGTTGCAGAAACTCCGCCTCACGGGCGTTGCGAAACGACCGTGGATAGAACTGGTTGAGAAACCGCTCTCGGAAGGTCTCCCATGGAATGGTGTGAACAGTCCAGCCGGCCAAAACAAGGTTGTGCCACCATCGGTAGGGGCTCCCATCCAGTAGGAAAGTCGCCAGTACGACACGCTCCTCCGGAGGACAGTGCATGACCTCGAAAATCCTCTCCCAGCGGTCAATCCACTGGTGTGCTTCCTCAGGGTCGGTTCCCCCACTGAAGTGCGTCGCACCCAGGCGCTGAGCCCGCTTAATGCTCGCAGTGTCTCCATTTCCTCCATTGCCCTCGTCAACACGTGCACGGGGTTCACGTCGGGGAGGCATATCCAACTGTGAAGAGGCAAACAGGTTAAAAGACATCGAAAGCGACCATGTACAAAGTACAAACCGCTAACCTAGTACTCTGACTACTAATCCTAATGCTCTGATACCAAGCTGACAGGACCCGTCCCAATCCCACTGGGACCACCCGGGGACGTGACCCGCTCCCGTCTGACAATGACTCTAAACATACCCAAATTACCGTTAAATAAAAACCGAAGACTCACATAGATAGATAATGTACAAACACAGTGTTTAAAGTGATACTGTCAGACAAGGGAAAGTAAAATACAACATGTGAGCACACTAGTCAGAGTACATTTATTCGGTGCTCAACCTACCCACAAGTGGGTGTACAGGTGCACAGCTAGGCAAACTAAACCTCTGCCTCCTCCTCCGGATCCTCCTCCTCTATTGCCATGTCAGGGTCTGGAGGGGTCAGTAAAACAAGGGTGAGTGGGCCAAAAATAACAGTTTAGAAATCAAGTTAATAATAAAATAATCATAAGGTTTTACCCCTCCGTTTTCCAAATCTTGCATGCAGTGAAAACATAATATTATAAACCAATGAACCACAATAATAATCGTAAGGTGAAACTAACATATCAGTGCACTGTAGAAACCCAACCCAAATGATGTCACGGTTCTAAGGCTACGCGTTGCCACTCAGGGTCTCACACCCGAGACTCTCTAGGTACATCAGCTCCCGGTATCCCGGTCACTGCCCGAGGTATATGAACATGCCTTCCTGAGAGTAAGCAGCCCAACGGGGGTCAACTCCACTCAGTCAGAGCCCCGTGACTACTCCAGGGTCCACCCAGGCCAACGACCCTCCCTGGAGGAGACAATATACACAGGTAGGAAAGTACAGTACAAAAACAGTATAGTTTACCCTATGTCCCCCGGACATCCCAAACAAAATCCACATATAATCCAGACGGGTCTCATGCCCAAAACATTGTAATAACATATATAAGCAGTTCATAAGACTCATCAGTGGAAATAGTAAAACAGTTTATGCATGCAAGCCTTTTATAAATCAAACAGCCCACTCACACTCGGTCCTTGCTGCTCAACGATCTCTATAAACCTGTATTATTACTCCTGAGGGTTACTTAAGGACCCTACAATATCAATACCAAGACCCTAGAACAGATCCGCCTCAAAAACGCATCCCGGGCACTATTCCCGGTGCTTCAAACCCCATTTTGACTAACATAACGATCTCCGATCGACACGAAACCACCTCCATTGGATCCGTATCGTCGAAACCTTGAAAATGGTACCGGCCCCACCAAAATTACTGTTCACACGCGCCCCCACGCGCCTGGTCAACGCGTGGGTCAATGCTGCTACAGTACCGCTGACGTCAGCAGTGACGTCATGCTGACGTCATCACTGACACTTGTCAGGTGACACATGGCACGTTCTGATTGGTCCCTGGTCTGACAACATCTGACAGGATGACGTCATCATGACGTCAGAAGTGACGTCAGCATGATGACGTCATCATGCTACAGTACCGGGTCGACCCGTTTGACTGGAACCGGGTCGCCGTCGACCCACGGTTTGACCCGATTCCACCACACGATTCCGGCCACCATTTTCGACGGGGTTGATCCCTATGGGATCGTCTAGGTCTGTCCTATGGTTCTACAACCTCAAAACAAGAAGGAAGTGGGAAGAAACTCACCAGAATGTCTCTGAAACTCACGGTCACGGTCCGGCCGTCGTCCTCGGTGATCCACGGCGTCTCCGTCGTCCAACCCGGTCCCAAACGACTCGTCTCTCACCCTAGGACATGTCTATCACCTAACAATCAATTTCTAAGCATTAAACACGATCGGGTCGAACAGGGAAGGAAAACGGGCTTGTCGGGTTTTGGGTCTTACCGCCGCCGTCACGCCGCCGTAGCCCTCGCCGTCGTCCAGTTAGGCTCCTAGGATCCCCACGGTGCAGACTGGAGCTCCTCCCACGTCGAGGTGAGGTGGTTATCGAGTTTTGCTTCCTGGACCCGTTTCCTTGAGGTTTTCGGGTCGTGTTTTGGACGGGATTTTCAGGGCTGGGAAATGGGGTGGTGGCTGCCGGTGATGCTCGGTGATGGTTAGTGGATGTTGCTGATGCAGCTGGTGATCGGGTGGTGGTGTGAGAGTGGCTGGTTCGATCGCCTGGTTTGAGAGAAAATGGGAAGAGAAGCACGGGTGTGTGAGGGGAATGGATGTGTGTGTTTGTAAACAAAGGCAGAGATCGTGCATGAAGCAGAAAAATCAGAAGAAATGAAGGGCCAAGATTCATTTGAGCAACAGATCCAAAGGCTAGGAACAATTGGAGGGAAAATAATTAATATAAAAATTGATTAAATAGTGTTAATTGCTTTATTGGAATAGTAAGGCTTTGGATGGGTGACACTTGTCACCAATCCATCGGTTTGATTTAAATATTAATTTGGCACGGATTCCTGTAATTAATTAATATTTTATTCCGTTGTTCTCGGTTCGTAAATTCCGCTAAAACGCTTCCTTGACCATAACTTCTTCATACGAACTCCGATTTCGGCGTGCCGCCTGTCTACGGATTCGTGACGTCCCGATCTACGTCATAGTCATGGGTCAAAGTCCGAATTATTTCCCGAGAAAAAGTCAAAGTTTTCCCCCCAAGGGTAAAACAGTCTTTTTACATTAAAATATTATTATTTTGGTTCGGGTCGTTACAACCTACCCTCCTTACAGAAATTTCGTCCTCGAAATTTACTCAAACAAGTATGGGTACTGCCCTCTCATCAATTCCTCGGGTTCCCATGTCGCTTCCTCCACCTCGTGGTTCCGCCATAGTACTTTAACCAAAGAAATCGTCTTGTTCCTTAAGACTTTTTCCTTCCTATCCAGAATCTGCACTGGCCGTTCCTCGAAACTTAAATCGGTCATCAGTTCCAGTGGTTGCTCTGGCAGTGCATGAGAGTCATCCCGAAGATACTTCCGTAGCATCGATACATGAAACACGTCATGTACTCGGGAAAGCTCCGAAGGTAGTGCTAAACGGTAAGCCACCAGACCAATCCTCTCGACAATCTCATATGGTCCGATATAACGAGGACTCAATCTCCCACGTCGTCCAAATCGAAGAATCCCTTTCCACGGCGATAACTTTAAAAAGACAAAGTCACCAACCTCGAACTCTAAATCTCGGATCCGTCGGTCCGCTTAGCTTTTCTGACGATCCTGGGCCGCCTTCAATCTCTCCCGAATAACCCGAACTGTCTCCTGGGTCATATCCATCAGATCCGGCCCCACTGCGGTTCTTTCTCCGATCTCCATCCAGCATACCGGTGTTCTGCACTGTCGACCATACAGTGCCTCATATGGTGCCATCCCTATACTCGCCTGGTAGCTGTTATTGTAGGCAAACTCCATCAATGGCAATCGATCAGCCCACGAATCCTGGAATTGCAATACACAAGTTCTCATCATGTCTTCGAGAGTCTGTATCGTCCTTTCAGACTGCCCGTCGGTCTGAGGATGGAATGCCGTACTGAAATGCAATTTCGTACCTAAGGCAGTTTGCAGACTCCTCCAAAATCTGGATGTGAAACGCGGATCCCGATCCGACACGATCGACTCTGGGGTACCGTGTAGTCGGATGATCTCATTAATGAATAACTGGGCCAAACGGTTGAGCTTGTACGTCTCACGTACAGGCAGAAAATGTGCTGATTTAGTCAACCGGTCCACTATTACCCAGACTCCATCAACTCCACTCCTTGTCTTCGGTAACTTGAAGACAAAGTCCATTGTAATATGATCCCACTTCCATTGTGGAATTGGAAGTGGCTGCATAGCCCCATACGGACGCTGCCGTTCTGCTTTGACCTGCTGACAGATCAAACATTTGCTGACAAACTCAGCTATCTCCCTCTTCATCCCTGGCCACCAATAATAGTCCCGGAGGGTACGGTATATCTTTGTCCCTCCTGGATGCATAGCATAGGCCGAACTGTGGGCCTCGTCTAAAATCTCTCTCCTCAACTCTGGTACCGCAGGTACACACAATCTCCCAAGTTTCACTAATGCTCCATCGCCCCTGACGGAGAAATCTTGTCTCTGTCCGGACTCAACCTCGTTCCTGTAATCACAAAGTATCTGGTCCTGTAGTTGAGCCTCGATGATCCTGTCGACCAACACGGGTCGCACATGAAAGCTAGCCAACAAGGCTCCATGATCGTCCATCCCTAACATAACTCCGCTCTTCCGGAGTTCCACTAGCAAAGGAAGATACACCAATCTCAAATGCGCAACTGATCCCGCCGACTTCCTGCTAAGTGCATCAGCTACAACATTTGCCTTGCCAGGATGGTACTCGATGGTACAATCATAATCCTTCAACAACTCCAACCATCTCCGCTGTCTCATGTTGAGTTCCTTCTGAGTGAACAAATGTTTAAGACTCTGGTGATCAGTAAATATTCGGCATGTCACACCGAACAAATGATGTCTCCAGATCTTTAGAGCATGAACCACCGCTGCCAATTCCAAATCATGAGTAGGGTAGTTCAACTCGTGCGTCTTCAGCTGCCGGGATGCGTAAGCAATCACTTTTCCATTCTGCATCAATACACAACCCAAACCCTGCAGCGATGCATCACTATATACCACGAACTCTCCACTACTGTCTGGTAATGCAAGGACAGGTGCAGTGGTTAATCGGCACTTTAATTCCTGAAAACTCTGTTCACACGGATCGTCCCACACAAACTTCACCCCTTTCCGGGTTAACCGAGTCAATGGTGCGGCAATCTGGGAGAAACCCTCTACGAATCTCCGATAGTAGCCTGCTAACCCAACAAAACTTCGCACTTCCGTCACCGTGGTCGGTCTTGGCCAATTTGTCACAGCCTCCGTTTTCTGAGGATCCACACTTATCCCCTCGGGTGATATAATGTGACCTAAGAATCCAATACTATTTAGCCAAAACTGACACTTGCTTAACTTAGCATACAGCTGCTCCTGTCGTAGTTTACCCAATACCCTTCGTAAGTGTTCCTCATGAGCCCTGACACTCTTGGAATACACCAAGATGTCGTCAATAAACACTATCACAAATTTATCCAAGTATGCTCGAAAGACTCGATTCATCAAGTCCATGAATGCCGCTGGTGCATTCGTCAATCCAAAGGGCATCACCAAGAACTCATAATGCCTATACCTCGTTCGAAAAGCTGTTTTCTGAACATCCCCCTCGGCTATTCTCAGTTGATGGTATCCTGACCTCAGATCTATCTTGGAGAAATATCGCGCTCCTCGTAACTGATCGAACAAATCATCGATCCTGGGTAAGGGATACTGATTCCTTACCGTAGCCTTGTTCAACTGCCGATAATCCACACACAACCGTAAACTACCCTCCTTCTTTTTCACAAATAAGACTGGCGCTCCCCATGGTGATGTACTGGGTCGGATAAACCCTAGATCCACCAATTCCTGTAATTGGATTTTCAATTCCCATAGTTCCGCCGGTGCCATACGATACGGTGCCTGTGAAATCGGTCGAGTCCCGGGGAGTAACTCGATCGTAAAGTCGATCTCCCTGGGTGGTGGTAATCCAGGTAAATCTCCTGGAAAGACATCAGGAAATTCCCGCACAATCGGAATATCCTCAATACGCAAAGATTCATCCGTAGACTCTACCACATAAGCAAGATAACCCTGACACCCCTTCTGTAAGAGTTTAGTAGCTGTGAGTGCAGATATTACCTTGGGTGATGCGTCTCCACACTCTCCCTGGAATATCACTTCCGGTAATCCTGGACCTCTCAAAGTCAACCGCATGTTACCACAGTCGATGAGTGAATTGTACTCCGACAACCAATCGACTCCAAGTATCACATCGAAATCGTGAACATTCATCAGGATTAAGTCTGCCGGAAATTCGACTCCCTCAATCTCCACAGGACAAGCTCGTATCTCCTGGTTCACCCGGTAGGTCACACCCATCGGTGTCCCCACGCCCATCTCGTGCTCAAGTGCGGTCACCTCACGGCCCAACAGACTCGCACAACGCGGTGAAATAAAAGAATGAGTTGCCCCCGAATCCATCAATGCACGAACAACCATGCCATAAATATGTACAGTACCTGTCAACACTCCCGGAATGGATCTGGCATGCTGCTGGGTAACAGCATAAACACGAGCCATAGACTCTGCAGGTCGTCCCCGTCCTCTAGCCCCTCGATCACGGCCACACACAACACCGCGTGTCCGGCTGCTGTCAGTCTGGGATGCTGTGCTCTGCGCTGGCGCAGTACTGCCGCGAATCAGTGGACAGTCAGAAGCATAATGCCCCGGCTCCCCACAAGCGAAGCATGTGACCTCCCTAGGTCGACCCGAGTATCCTCCCGGTGAGATGCTCATCGGTGAGTAAGACCGCTGCCAAGCTCCAGAACGCTGTCCAGACCTCTGAGGACTCCTGAACTGACCAGAACGTCCTCGGCTGCCAGAAGACGAAGATCCACCAGAATGTCCTCCCTTCGAGCCACGACGGCCCGAAAATCCCAAGTGTGGGCGATCACGTCGCCGAGTCTCCCCCTCAGCTCGCTGACGAGCCAGGATACTGTTCTCAACCCTGGTCGCCGCATCAGTCAGATCCCTCATGGAAGCAAAGGGTGTTGCAGTCACCATCGCCTGAATCTCAGGTCGCAAGCCCCACTCAAATCTGCGACATCGGTCTGCCTCGGTGATCACGAAGTTCTCAGCAAAGCGAGGCAACATCAGGAAGGTCTCCTCGTACTCTGCTACAGTCTGATCCCCCTGCCGGAGTTGCAGAAACTCCGCCTCACGGGCGTTGCGAAACGACCGTGGATAGAACTGGTTGAGAAACCGCTCTCGGAAGGTCTCCCATGGAATGGTGTGAACAGTCCAGCCGGCCAAAACAAGGTTGTGCCACCATCGGTAGGCGCTCCCATCCAGTAGGAAAGTCGCCAGTACGACACGCTCCTCCGGAGGACAGTGCATGACCTCGAAAATCCTCTCCCAGCGGTCAATCCACTGGTGTGCTTCCTCAGGGTCGGTTCCCCCACTGAAGTGCGTCGCACCCAGGCGCTGAGCCCGCTCAATGCTCGCAGTGTCTCCATTTCCTCCATTGCCCTCGTCAACACGTGCACGGGGTTCACGTCGGGGAGGCATATCCAACTGTGAAGAGGCAAACAGGTTAAAAGACATCGAAAGCGACCATGTACAAAGTACAAACCGCTAACCTAGTACTCTGACTACTAATCCTAATGCTCTGATACCAAGCTGACAGGACCCGTCCCAATCCCACTGGGACCACCCGGGGACGTGACCCGCTCCCGTCTGACAATGACTCTAAACATACCCAAATTACCCTTAAATAAAAACCGAAGACTCACATAGATAGATAATGTACAAACACAGTGTTTAAAGTGATACTGTCAGACAAGGGAAAGTAAAATACAACATGTGAGCACACTAGTCAGAGTACATTTATTCGGTGCTCAACCTACCCACAAGTGGGTGTACAGGTGCACAGCTAGGCAAACTAAACCTCTGCCTCCTCCTCCGGATCCTCCTCCTCTATTGCCGTGTCAGGGTCTGGAGGGGTCAGTAAAACAAGGGTGAGTGGGCCAAAAATAACAGTTTAGAAATCAAGTTAATAATAAAATAATCATAAGGTTTTACCCCTCCGTTTTCCAAATCTTGCATGCAGTGAAAACATAATATTATAAACCAATGAACCACAATAATAATCGTAAGGTGAAACTAACATATCAGTGCACTGTAAAAACCCAACCCAAATGATGTCACGGTTCTAAGGCTACGCGTTGCCACTCAGGGTCTCACACCCGAGACTCTCTAGGTACATCAGCTCCCGGTATCCCAGTCACTGCCCGAGGTATATGAACATGCCTTCCTGAGAGTAAGCAGCCCAACGGGGGTCAACTCCACTCAGTCAGAGCCCCGTGACTACTCCAGGGTCCACTCAGGCCAACGACCCTCCCTGGAGGAGACAATATACACAGGTAGGAAAGTACAGTACAAAAACAGTATAGTTTACCCTATGTCCCCCGGACATCCCAAACAAAATCCACATATAATCCAGACGGGTCTCATGCCCAAAACATTTTAATAACATATATAAGCAGTTCATAAGACTCATCAGTGGAAATAGTAAAACAGTTTATGCATGCAAGCCTTTTATAAATCAAACAGCCCACTCACACTCGGTCCTTGCTGCTCAACGATCTCTATAAACCTGTATTATTACTCCTGAGGGTTACTTAAGGACCCTACAATATCAATACCAAGACCCTAGAACAGATCCGCCTAAAAAACGCATCCCGGGCACTATTCCCGGTGCTTCAAACCCCATTTTGACTAACATAACGATCTCCGATCGACACGAAACCACCTCCATTGGATCCGTATCGTCGAAACCTTGAAAATGGTACCGGCCCCACCAAAATTACTGTTCACACGCGCCCCCACGCGCCTGGTCAACGCGTGGGTCAACGCTGCTACAGTACCGCTGACGTCAGCAGTGACGTCATGCTGACGTCAGCACTGACACTTGTCAGGTGACACGTGGCACGTTCTGATTGGTCCCTGGTCTGACAACATCTGACAGGATGACGTCATCATGACGTCAGAAGTGACGTCAGCATGATGACGTCATCATGCTACAGTACCGGGTCGACCCGTTTGACTGGAACCGGGTCGCCGTCGACCCACGGTTTGACCCGATTCCACCACACGATTCCGGCCACCATTTTTGACGGGGTTGATCCCTATGGGATTGTCTAGGACTGTCCTATGGTTCTACAACCTCAAAACAAGAAGGAAGTGGGAAGAAACTCACCAGAATGTCTCTGAAACTCACGGTCACGGTCCGGCCGTCGTCCTCGGTGATCCACGGCGTCTCCGTCGTCCAACCCGGTCCCAAACGACTCGTCTCTCACCCTAGGACATGTCTATCACCTAACAATCAATTTCTAAGCATTAAACACGATCGGGTCGAACAGGGAAGGAAAACGGGCTTGTCGGGTTTTGGGTCTTACCGCCGCCGTCACGCCGCCGTAGCCCTCGCCGTCGTCCAGTTAGGCTCCTAGGATCCCCACGGTGCAGACTGGAGCTCCTCCCGCGTCGAGGTGAGGTGGTTATCGAGTTTTGCTTCCTGGACCCGTTTCCTTGAGGTTTTCGGGTCGTGTTATGGACGGGATTTTCAGGGCTGGGAAATGGGGTGGTGGCTGCCGGTGATGCTCGGTGATGGTTAGTGGATGTTGGTGATGCAGCTGGTGATCGGGTGGTGGTGTGAGAGTGGCTGGTTCGATCGCCTGGTTTGAGAGAAAATGGGAAGAGAAGCACGGGTGTGTGAGGGGAATGGATGTGTGTGTTTGTAAACAAAGGCAGAGATCGTGCATGAAGCAGAAAAATCAGAAGAAATGAAGGGCCAAGATTCATTTGAGCAGCAGATCCAAAGGCTAGGAACAATTGGAGGGAAAAGAATTAATATAAAAATTGATTAAATAGTGTTAATTGCTTTATTGGAATAGTAAGGCTTTGGATGGGTGACACTTGTCACCAATCCATCGGTTTGATTTAAATATTAATTTGGCACGGATTCCCGTAATTAATTAATATTTTATTCCGTTGTTCTTGGTTCTTAAATTCCGCTAAAACGCTTCCTTGACCATAACTTCTTCATACGAACTCCGATTTCGGCGTGCCGCCTGTCTACGAATTCGTGACGTCCCGATCTACGTCATAGTCATGGGTCAAAGTCCGAATTATTTCCCGAGAAAAAGTCAAAGTTTTCCCCCCAAGGGTAAAACAGTCTTTTTACATTAAAATATTATTATTTTGGTTCGGGTCGTTACATGCTTGATATTGATATCGGGAATTCAAGTAATAAGCTGCATATCATGAATGAACTTTGCTTAGTAAACAACAATAAAATAAAATATTAACAAGTTCAATAAGATAGAAATATACCAGTGGCATGTAAGATATGCACTAATGTTTTTTCCCATCGCTCCTGTATGATTTTTAAGGACCGACTTCTTTCCTTTAAGAGGGGTTATCTTTTCTTTCATTCGATTGAACATATCATACAGGATTGGCATGGTTGGGACTATCTCTGTATCAACAATTCGAAGGATACAATATAATGGTTCATATATTGATTGCATCATCTCCAAGGACTCCCATAATCTTTGGTCGAGGATATGAGCTTCAACCCTCTCGTCTTCCACTTTCCTACTCAATGGGCTACCATGCCATTGATCACTGGTAAACAATTTTCTAAGGGCAACTTTATGCTTAACTATACTGTTTATACAAATATAGTTGGTTGCGAACCGAGTTGCACCAGGACGAACCAAGTCTCCTTGACAGAATTTATACATCTAAGCTAGTAACCATAGATGATTATAAATGTAGTTAGTTATCTGCCTAACATTTTTTAATATGAGCGTCATTGTCTCATTCTTCCCAATATCTTCAAATATTAGGTCGATACAATGGGCTGCACAAGGACTCCAATAGATTGGATACGTCTTCATCAGTTCTTTTCCAGCCTTTTTGAAGTTCGACCCATTATCAGTAACGATCCGTACAACATTTTGTACTCCAACCTCCTGAACAACTTCCTTCAACAAATTTTGTATGTACACATAGTCTTTATGGAATTTGGAAGAATCAACTGACCTAAGAAATTCAGTTGAACCCTTACTATATACCATGAAGTTAATTATGGATAACTTCGTTGGACCGGTCCAACCATCACACATTATGGTACATCCATAAGTTTCCCAGTGTCGCTTTTGTTGCTCCACATACGCCGTCATTTCTTCATACTTCATAGGAAGACATTTATTTTTCACTTCATATGGAGAAGGAGTGGACACACCTTCACCTGCAAACCAAAACATAAGTTAGCATTTAATGCTATTTCATAAGCTAAATAAAAATGTATCATAAATAAATTTATTAAATACCTGCTCGTTGGGCTTCAATAATCATATTCTTAAAATGATGAGAGTTGACTTTATTTGGAGCCACACCTTCATATATAAAAATTTTGCTTATGTATCTACCCAACTTCTCTTTCGTCCATTTTCACATCGATTTTACAGTCTTTTGTTGACTTTGTACGGTTTTGTAGAGTTTTGGTTCTGAAGGAATTGAAAATGGATCACGCAAAGTTTGTGATCGACGCATCTGTTGCGGTGGTTGACGACTGCTGCTACCTCTTTGAGCACCACGCATGGTACCAACTCCATAATTTTCGACACTTCGCCGTGCCTCATCTCTCGATGCATTTACAGCAAAGCGATATGCTGCTCTTTCAGATCTATGCACATCTGGTGGATAAGCGAATCCATCATCATCCTCTTCATCATCGCTATCATTAATCTGAATGCTCTGTTGAGTGTCCAGTGGATCTCCTCTCAAGCCAGCTCGTATATTCTCCCCAATCATAACTCTGACCTCATCCCTAATAGCTTTAGGTACATCTTTGCATTTTTGAACATTTTTTTTTTCAAATCAAAACCTGCTAGATGAAACTTTAATCGCGTTATGCCTCCACTCTGGAACTGATGTTGACAAAACGAACATATGACACCGTTTTTATTTCCAGGAATTGCAATGACATATTTCCATGCTGGGTCAACTCGTCCAAGTCTTGGGCAGCTTTCACTTGCACTTCCATTAGCCAATTTATGAAATCTAAGTTACATGAAAAATAATGAGAATTTGATAATGACAAATAATAATAAAATAATAATAATAATACAAATAATAATAAAAATATTTCAATTAGAACATATATTCTAAGTTAGACTTTGATGATGATAAAAAATTAAGGAGCAAATACACATATATTCATAATTTTAATATATATTCTAAAATAAAACATATATTATAAATTAAAACAAATATTACCAAATATATGAATTACCCCATATTTCATATTAAAACATACATTACTAAAACATATTTTAGTAATAAATGATAAATTTATTAATAATAAATGATTACCAAATATATGAATTAAGCCATATTATTTGCATGAAAAATAATTAGAATTTGATAATGACAAATAATAATAATAATAAAAACACAAATAATAATAAAATTATTTCAATTAGAACATATATTCTAAGTTAGACTTTGATGATGATAAAAAATTAAGGAGCAAAAACACATATATTCATAATTTTAATATATATTCTAAAATAAAAAAATATATCAAAAATTAAAACAAAGATTACCAAATATATGAATTACCTCATATTTTATATTAAAACATACATTACTAAAACATATTTTACCTAATAATACATTTTGAATTTTGAAAAAAAACGTTTAAGGCTTCATTTTTTTTAATACATATTCATAATTAAGGAACAAAAACACATCTATTCATAATTTCAATACATATTCTAAATTAAAACAAATATTAATAAATGATTACCAAATATATGAATTAAGCCATATTATTTACCTAATAATAAATTTTGATTTTTTTTTTAAAAAGTTTAAGGTTTAATCTATTTTTGATATTTGGGGTTAAAAAAAGTAAATAATAAATGATATAATTTAATTTGATAAATAATTAAATAATATATGTAAATAATAAAAAAAAAGGGTTAATAAATGAATTGAAACGAAACACAGTGTTTCGTTCCAATTCTTCTTTACTTAACCAGTGTTTGAAATCGTGAATTCGTGATTAGTAGTTTAGCACTTTGGGCCTTTGGGGAAGTCGTGAATTAGTGAGGGTCAGGGGCGGCATGAGGCGGTGAGGGGCGAGGCGACTGAGAGCGACCGTGCTAGTGAGTGAGGTGAGTTGACCGTGCTGGTGAGGGCGGATGGCGCGAGCGACGGACGCGAAGAGTGGTCGTTCAAGCATATGTGGTTTGAGCGATTTCGGCCGGCGAGCGAAGAAACGGAGATGCAGACGGTGTCGAAAGATCAGGGGTGGGTTGGGACCGCTGGGTTCGAGCTTTTCTTCGGTTGCCCCCCATTTATGCTTGCGATTTGTGATGGTTACTGGTGAGTCCGTGAAGAATTTGTTTTGTTTTTCCCCAATTCTGTTCGTCTGTGCCAATTGAATGATTTTCTTTTTGAATTTGTGAATCCTTATGAGTTATGAATTATGATTGATTGAAATTGAATTGAAATTTGGTTGGTTCTTTGTGAATACTTCTGTTCAGTCCGTGGGTTCGAATCAATGGGGGGTCCAAATGTTTGGAACTTCGGATAATATCGACCAAAATCGTCGATATGTTTCGACATTGGACGATTTCGCCGATATTGGGGGAAGATAGAGTTTCACCCCTCCGTTAGCTACTGGTGGCCGGAAATCCCGATATATCGAGCGATATATCGGTGATTCCGGCGATATTTCAAACATTGGCTGGGACTGATTGATTGAAATTGAATTGAACAAACATTGGCTCAGTTCGTGGGTTCGAATCGAGGGGGGGTCCAAATGTCGGGAACTTCGGACAATATCGACCAAAATCGTCGATATGTTTTGACATTGGACGATTTCGCCGATATTGGGGGAAGATAGAGTTTCACCCCTCCGTTAGCAGCCGAGGGCCGGAAATCCCGATATATCGGCGATTCCGGCGATATTTCAAACACTGGATGTAATAGTATGAATCAAACTCATGCTTTATTTTAATAAAGAGAACATCCTCACCAACTTAATCAACCGTCATTGACCCTTCAACTCTTTGAATTGGTGCACAAAAGGAGTTAAAATAAATAGGAAATCAAGCAAAACATGTGTTCACGCAATAACATTTATGTTTTTTTTATGGTCCCGAAAGCTTCGGGCTAAATTTTTTTTTTTGGGGTACATTTGATCACACTATATTTTAGTACTTCAAAAACAATATCAACTAAGCCAATCACTCTCGACTCAATAGTCATTTGAATAAACTTGATTCTCACTCGAAGAGAAAACACGTACATGTAG